>JAQPPZ010002135.1:4896733-6120917 GCA_028583015.1 Wollemia nobilis
AGTTCATTCAGAAAATGAAGTTAACTTAATTATAATCTGAAACTTTACAACTTCCAAGGGGAGTAGACATGGTTTTGCTGGGACTAATTTATTCCAAAAATATTCCCAGATTACATTAAGACATGGCACAAATGCAACCGACCAAATCTTTTAAAGCTGCCCAACAATGCATGGCACTAGAGCCAATAAAGTATGCACAGTTTTGTTGTTTGCTTCAGTAATAGTTTCCAAATAAAAATGTTTTGTGATTTAGAAGATACACAACTATCCAGATAAACAGATGTCTTTTGCAAATGGAGGGCTACCTTTTGCCAATAGTGGAATTCCCAGTGCTCCAAATTTTTTTAAGATTTAAAACTGTACAATTTTCTGCCATTTTTCGAACTTCCAAGAGTACATATCATGTTATATAGATATTATGGTTACACATCGAATGGGGAAGGCCTCTCTCACAAACCAAGGACAAGTGGGCATAAGAGTTACTGTATCTGGCAATCCTTCTGCTTGGATACCTGTATCCGCACATCAGATGAAGATATGGATACGACACCTGTATCTGGATCCAAATGTCTCTGAATACATGGGTACCATATCCAAATATATCCTAAAACAGGCCCCCATTTGGTGCATTCTAATACATCCAGATATGGCGTAGGCACATCTGAAGTTGTATCCACATGGGACTAAAAGAAGAATTCACAATTAAAAAAAAATTATCTAATTTGCATTAAATGACAGAATGAGATATTCATACGAAACAGTCCAAGGTTAACTGAGATGAAATTATCTTACAGGAAAATTGCAACACTGTCAAGGTTTAAAAGCATATCACCTATATTGCTTATATTAGCCCTGGGAGAAGTCAGGGCAGCTAAAATTCATAATATTTCATCTCATGAATATTGTCATGCATTAATCCAACTTCTTTTCATTCTAAATAACAGCTGAATTTCAGTCATCCACAAACATAGAGGAATTTCATTCTCCATTTCATTGTCTGCGTTGAGAATCCTGTTTACTGTGCCTTACACACTTTGTTCCATCCCATGCACTTGCCCCAAAAGAGAGAAAAATCCAAAATAAAGTTACGAGAAAGATTCAAGTTACTTCTTTAACCCCACAAAGAAAGAAAGTAACCCCAGTAGCACAATCATTTCTTTTACCTGTCTTTTTTTTTAGACGAGGAAATGCTCTGTTTTTTAAACAATATCTAGAAGCTGGTTCTTTCTTATATTACAATAAAACTAGAAAATAAAGATTTCTATGCAAAGTTATAATATCAACTTGAAAGAGACAATGGAAGTAGAAAAAGAACAGAAAAATACTAGGAGGTTTAGTGTGTCACTTTCGTTAGAATGACCTTTTAGCCTGCTCCTAGACATCTCTACTAAGGATAGGCAGCCACTATGGCGCTTAATAGCTGCAATTCACAAATATCAAGTTTCAAGGTTTTGAGTGAAGTTTCAGTGGATGCTTAAAATATTATGAAGTTGATTTGGAAGATACCGACCTTATCAATTTGTAGAGCAATGTCAGTAGCAAATTCAATAAGAGTTTCTATTCACATATTTGAACTTGAACTATCTATTCATTGAGATACAAAAGAGGGGGTGGGAAGGAAAAAAAATCAAAAGAAGACATCAGTACACATATGCACACATATTATGAGTGTGAGAACATAAAGGACATATTTGAGCAGCAAGGGATTCTATTGCAAAAAGAAAGCATGATGAGATATGACACAATTGATGGATAAAAAATTACCCATATTACAGTCAAATGATTTAAAGCATGACAAAATACATTCTCACAATTTTAGCAAATTAAAACAAGGACAGCGCAAACTGACCTGAGGAAACTTGAGGGTAAAAAAGAAAATTGGGAACCTAATTGTGAGTAGTTTGAGAATCTTCAAAGAATGGATTCTAATTAATTCTGGTTTCCTTGTGCATTTCACAAAGGAATTCTCTATTATATTAAGAAAGCAATGTAATGCACTGATAAAGACATCATTGAGGATTACTAAAGACCAATTTATCTAATTCTTGACAGTAATAAGAGCATTTTTTTATCTTAATGTACTGGTTAGCAGATTTTAGTTGACCTTTGTGTGCAAGAAATATTCAGGGATAGTGTGACATTAACAATTGCAGAGACTGTTTGTTGAATGCTTGTTTGACCACCATAGATTGTTAATGTCATCAATTTAGTGTCGTTGACTGCATTAACTGAATTTCACTGACTACCTTATCTTTGCGCAGTAAATACTGTGCTTCTTTTTATACTTTTGTACAATTCATTACTATTTGTCCCAAAATGGGCTCAAAGGTTGGTTTGTGTACCGCTTCAATCTTGGCACCTTCATGAGCCTAGAACTGAATTTCTTTGGTTTGTTAGGTAAGGGCTAATCAAGAGGACAAGCTTGTTGGGTTTTGAATTAGCAATGTCTTATGGTGATATGTACATCAAGGGAAGTTCATCTACAAAGTTGCAGTGATAGTGTCCAACACAAAAACGTTTAGAATTTTTTCTTTATCATTTTCTTCTTACTTTAAATTTCTAATTGGTGGGAAAAGGACTATTTGCAGCGAACCCCAACCTAAAAACATATCACATATTCACAATGCATCTATTTCCAAAATGGCTATCAATCCATATGAACAAAAACTGCTGACACTGTAGCTGATGATGTTTTATCTACAATATTATTCACAGTACGGCATGATATCATTTTCAAACTTGTGGATATTATTCACAAAAACCGCTGACACTTACCCCTGGATGCAGTTGTTCTGTGTTCGTATATTGGATTGGAGATTCTGACCCAAAAATAAAAGTTTATTGATATCTAGTTGAACCCCAACTTATCCAAACGATCAATCAAGGCATTGCCTTCTCTATATACATGAAAGTATTGCCAATGTTGAAGACTATCATTTTAGTTACCAACATCCTTGATAATTGGATTCAATTGTCAATCTACACTAAATGCTGTTCTTGGAACCTTTATAATATTTAAGAACTCCCTTTGTATATGTAAATTATGGCAGTATTTTTCTATTGCCAAGCTTATCCCAGCTAGAGCTGCCATTATTTTTCTGATTGGTTATTTGGGATTGAAACTGGCCCCACCTGCATATATCATGACCACATAGTGGTATAATAACAGCTTGGCAATTATGCATGTATCCCTTGGCAAGATTCAAAATTGGATCTTCTCCTTGAAAGTCGAGAAATTTCTTTGGTTTGTTAGTTAAGGGCTAATCAGGAGGACAAGCTTGTTGGGTTTTGATTTAGCAATGTCTGATGGTGATGCACATCAAGGGAAGTTCATCTACAAATTTTCAGTGATGGTCTCCAACACGAAACTTTTAGAATTTTTTGTTTATCATCTTTCCTTTTCTTTTAAATGTTGATTGGTGGAAAAAGGACTTCTGCAGGGAACCTCAACCTAAAAAGATATCACATATTCCCAATGTATCTATTTCCAAAATGGCTATCAATCCATATAAACAACTGACACTGTGGCTGATGATGTTCTATCTACAAGACACTATAAATCTTGCCCTTGGATGCAATTGTTTGTATATTGGATGGGAGATTCTGACAAAAAAAAAAAATGTTTATTGGTATCTAGTTGAACCCCATCTTATCGAAACAATCAATCAAGGCATTGCCTTCTCTATATACATGAAGATATCACCAATTTTGAAGACTATACCTGTAGTTACCAACATCCTCGATAATTGGATTCAATTATCAACCTACATTAAATGTTGTTATTAGAACCTTTATAATATCTAGGAACTCCCTTTGTATATGTAAATTATGGCAGTATTTTTCTATTGCCAACCTTGTCCTAGTTAGTGCTCCCATTATTTTTCTAATTGGTTATATGGGATTGAAACGGGCCCCACCCATATTACATCATGACCACATAGTGGTATAATAATAGCTTGGCAATTATTCATGTATCCCTTGGCAAGATTCAAACTTGGGTCTTCTCCTTGAATGTTAAGGAATTTAACCGGTTGAGCTCATGTCACTTGATTAAATGTTAAGGTTCACCTATGAGATTTGAACCTTGGTTTAGAGTGTGAAACTCCTCACTCTTCATCAATTGCTCTAAATCACATGGGCTCTAGAGCTGCCATTATTTTATTTTATTTTTTTGAATAAGCTATGTGTGGCTTCTATTGGGGGCCATTCCCATTACAAAAACAAAACATTACATTGCTCTCGTTACATTTCTATCAAATTAATTAAATCATATCCAAATTGCCTTTCTATCAAAAAATATTCTTCATTTCTTTCTTATCAAAGAGAATTGCCATCTTCCCCATTGCTAAGTTTCCACAATCAACTCCTTTTTATAATTTCATACAGATGCCTTCCGAAATTGAATTTTTGTAAAGATAAAATTCTCAGCACCATGAATGGCTAAAATATTTGCTGCCCATTTTTCATATCTATAAATATAAATATATTGTCTATTACAATATGAGTGTTTCCTAATACTTTTTTTAGGGTTCTTATTCATGCTCCTAATGTTACAAGATATTATTTTCATTGTTATTTTTTTGTTTTTATTTGTGGGTTTAGCCCCACTTCTCCTTAACACTCGCAATATTTGCTTTTGTTTTCCCACATCAATATCCCTCTAGGTTTCTTTATCTCTTTGTTTTTGCTTCTTGGGTTTTCCTTTCTTTTTTTCATTTCCACCAATACTTTCATCTTCATCCATCTCTTCAATCTTCTCACACTGCTCAAAGTAAGACTTATCATCTATAGGTTTGTCTTGTTGTGCAAGATTTGTAGAGCAAGGAATAACCTCAAAAGCACATTCTTCTTTATATTGCCTTGGAAACCCTAAAGTGCAAGGATGCTCTTCCAAAGCAATTACCTTCGTATTCTGACCTAAAAGCCTTAAATTGTTACAAACTTCCTCCATCCTCATTTCTTTATTATGCTGATCTTGAAACCCTAAAGTGCAAAGGATAACTCTATACCACTTTCACTTTTATCACCAAGAGAGGATTCTATACTACTTGAGGAAAATGAAGATGATTTACTTGGAAAGATCTTGACCTCTTATGTTGTCTTTATGTTTGGATTTTCCTCCACATTTACCTTTGCACCTTTAATTCCTTCTAAACTTGAACTTACATATTGTACTTTCTCATCCCTTATATCCTTCTTTGTTTCTTCTAACTGTTGATCCAAGTGAGTTATGGTGGCCTTTTCCAGAAGATGATGTAGATAGGCTTTCTTCGCCCCTTCTTTAGGAGTGGAATATCCTTGATCTGATCTACCTTCTATTAATGTATGATTTCCTTGCTTCGCCTTGAAGTTTTTCTTATGACCAAAATTTTGTCTCTTTCTTCATAGTTTTTACTTTGCAAACTCTTGCCAAGAGGCTAGTCTCATAAAAATTGCGAATGTTTTCATAATCCACTTGTTGATCCTGGATTGTGGCAAAGGTTTTGAAATATCCATAGTAACACAGATTTTGGTATATGTACATGCTTTCACTCCTTAATAGTTAGTCCTTCTTTGATGAATTCTCTTAGGGTATTTTCAATATTCTTCAAATCATCCTTATTGATAAGATGATTTGGAAGTCCAAAAAGCCTAACCCAAATTGGAAGCTTCTTAATAGTTTTTGTCTCAATAGAAAATTTTTCATTCCATGGTCTTAAATAAAGGGTATCTCTCCCTCTAAACCATGGGCCACCACTCAATATTTTATCCCTGATTTCTGAATTAGAAAAGATGACAAGGAAAAAACCTTTAGGAAGAAAACTCACAAAGTAATTTGAATTCAATCCTCACTTTCACTTGATCCAATCTTGAATCTTCAAAAATCCTGGACAAGATCTATGGAACTTACATATTAAACCCTTGCTTTTCAAAACCATTATATCATGCTCAATCATTGCATCCTTGATGGTCACTTTTGGTGCAACATCTGCTACTTGGATCAAACTTTCCATATATTTGCTCTTCCACTTATCTTCAACTTGGGCATCCATACTTCCAACTAGGGCATCCTCACTTTCCATTAGGGCTTTCAAATATGACTTTCCTTCCAAACTAACTAGTGGGGTTGGGGTCTTCCCTCTCAGCTCGCACTCGCTCTTGGCTCGCACTTGCTCTCGGCGTTCCTTTGCTTTGGCATTTTTTTTGGAAACAATATTCGTTGCATTCATGGTAGGGTTTAAAGCATTGATACACTCTGAATGAATCCGTTGCTCTTTCGCCATATCTGAAGATCTCGCTCTCGGCCTGCACTCGCTCTTGTCTCTTCTTTCTCCCGATGTTCCTTTGCTCTGGTAATTTTCTGGAAACAATATTTGCTGCATTCATGGTTAAGGGTTTGAAGCATTGATACAATCCGAACGAATCCACTGCTCTTCTGGCATATTTGAAGATCTCAAGATTGGCTCGTACTCCCTCTTGGGTCGTGCTCACTCTCGGTTCACACTTCCTCATAGCTCACACTTCCTCCTAGCTTGCACTCCCCCTAGAGCTGCCATTATTAATTCTGCAAAGCTTCTTGATTTTTAATTCTGCAAAGCTTCTTGATTTTTCATCAAAATTATTACTAATGCTTCCTAGCGCATTATATTTGGCCATTATGTGCAGGTATCTGAAAAGGGGCAATTCATAATTGTGATATTAGAACTGGTTTATTTTTCTCCTGCTATCCCATTACATGACAAATAATACAAAACAATTAAGTGTTGACCAAAAAATATCTGATGTTATTCTTTCCGTGAATCAAAAGATGGAAACTTGCAATTAAGAATGCAAACTCAGCTTGTTGAGTGTTAAGTGGTCTAGTGGCTGCAGGGTTTTGCTTTATTGGGACTAATTTAGGTTCAAGTCCAATTATAGATGGTTGACATGTAAAGCAGTCACCGGTAGGCCTGTAAAAGTGGTCAAATATACTGATTAAAAGAAAAGGCAAAAAAGGGGGGGAAAAGAGAAAAAAAAGGCAAATCTAGACCTTATAAATGAAAAAGACAATCAATATAGTATAATATGAAAAAAGTTGCAATGAGATTTGTCTTACAAGAAGATTGCCTGCCATTGTTTTCCTTTGGAAGACAAAGATGTAAAGCCAACTATGTATACTTAAGCAAAAATTGCAGATTTTGTATTAAGTTTATATTACATAGTGAACGTGCCTATCTGTAGCCATAGGATGGATCAACAATGTCAATGTATTTTCTCTTTCTGTACACACTTTTTCTAGTTGTGTTTTTCATCAAAAGTTTTGGCCTATGGTAGCCTGATTTCTTTAAGATGTTGACTCTCTGCCTGTTTTGACATAGGCTCAGCAGTTAACATTTCTAGTATCAATAGGATGGGATTTTCCTTGTAACCTTTTTTGGCAAATTCTAATAAAAGTGTAGGTAGATTTTGAGGTCTCATCCTAGCCAACATGCCTGTTGATTTATCAGACTCCTTTGTGGGTTACAAGGAAAGTTTTCACTTTACCTTATATATACTTTACATTTTGTCCTTCAGGATTATGATCAGTGGATCAACCTCATGGTAATTTAAGCCTTACCAATCTGTGTAAGATCAAGGTACTTATGCTCTTCTGCTTAATATAAGTTTCATTTCTTAGAACAAAATGACAGGTTATAATTGAAGAAATTGAAATCCTCCCCCATCCGCTCCACCAAAAAGGTTGAAGAAGGCAAATTTAGAAGACTTTGTTAGGAAGAACAGCATGTTGTATTAGGCATAGCACAAGAAAGGAGATAAATATTTTCAACTTTGTCAAATTAACAGTAAATATAGAATTCCTTCTAAGACATTGAAATTGACTGATAAGCAGCAATCACCCTTTAACATGCTTAAAAAGTATTGACAAGTTATCGAGCAATACAAGCTTGTCCTTGACATTTATGGTTAAATGACAGTTATATTCATTATTTTCTCTCTGCAAATTCTATCAGCAGGCAGAAACTGTAATTTTCAGGGGTCTTTTGCATTCTGGTCATCCAATTTTTTATTTATGCATTCATTCAGTAAATGTGAATCCAGTGTATCAGTTGTGACAGGCAGTGCGCACCACAACAGTAGGTTTACTGCTTTGTCCCTGTTTGGATTACAAAGGCATCTGCACTGCAGGAAGAACACAGATGGGATTTTACCGTCTAAAATGCAGCATCTTCCAGAATAGGTAGATTTCACGACAACATCAGATTTTAAATCAAAAGGAGTACCCTGGTCACTATGGTATTTTGCTCATGATGTTCTCATGAATATTATTTCATTTTTCAGGTCAAAATCTCTAACAGAAATACATTGATGAAGACTGAAACAATAAAATATGTTCTACTGTGATTGAGAATTTACCAAAGACAGGATTGAAGTCTAGATGAAGGGGAAGGGGGGGAATCAAGCATCTATATACGATAGAAAGCAGGCAGACAATTATGCTGAGAATGAGGTTTTGAATTAAGCAAGGTAGTAGTTTGGCACATACAAAACTTTTCATTTTAAGCCAGCATTCTCATTGGATTAATGTTATTGTGTCAGTGAGATATAGCAGTGCCTCATATGCAGCAGGGCAGCTAAATGAGAATTTACCAGCATAATGATCTGCAAATTTGGATATCTGTTCTATGGATTCTAATCTTCAAAACTACTCTCAACTCTCCACTTAAGAAATTCAAAATTTTCACCTTCCTAATTTGCCATATTGTGCACGGGTTTGGTTTGGATTGAATTAGGTTCCATTGAACTGGTACCTATGAGATTCATCAGTCACCTTGCCAAAACAATTTTTTATTGGAAACTAAAAAACCTATGTTGTATGGAAACATCCACAATATCTGATATGGATATAGCAAATTTTGAAGATCCCTTGATATGAGTACACTTGGATATGTCATTATAAAAATCATATATGTTATATATATTAAAAAAATGGAAGACAAAAATATCTCTACAAATATAAGTTTTAAATAGGATATTTTCATTAATTAAGAAGAGGGGATTGTCATGTTTCTTTTTTTTTAATTTTTTTAGTTTTCACTAGGCCATATTTAGACATATTAGATATGGATTAAATGGAGCATACATTTGGATTTCTGGATATGATATTTATGTATTCAAGTACATTTGGATACGGTATTTGAGAAGTATAGAATCCATATCCTTATCTGATATGGTGATATTTTTAGCGGCAGCCTAAAGGTTTGCATTAGTTTGGTTTGGCTTGAATTAGGTTCTGTTGAACTGGTATCTACGAGATTTCTTAAACTAGGTTCTGTTGAACTGGTAGCTACGAGATTTCTTATACTAGGTTCTGTTGAACTGGTAGCTAGGAGATTTCTCAGGTACCTCAACAATATATTCTTTTTATTTTTATTGAAAACTGAATTCCTATGTTGCATGGAAATGGATACAGTATCTGATATGGATATGACAAATTTTCAAGATTCCCCTGATATCAATACACCTGGATATGTCATTATATTATACATTGTTGGAAAACTTACAACTTGGCAAAAACTCGGCACACTTGGCCAAAATTTTTTTGAACAAAATAATTAAAAAAACATTTAAAACAGAAATTAGAGATCCAAGAAGTTGATTTTCTATTATATTTTTCATAAAAAAAGACTTCAATTACAATTCATGATCATGAATGCTCATAAAAAACCAACAAAATAGTAAAATACAACAACTTAAGCTAGGTGGTGAGCCCATAAACACCATACCATGGCTCAAAACTACCATGGCTCCAACCTTGTGACCCAATAATATAATACTTACATACTAAATCCAAAGAACTTCAAGTTCAAATATTTAATAACCTTTTATCATTTATGTCTTAAATTATTCCAAAGTTGTTTCACTAATTAGGTAAGTGTATTTTGTAATATTTGTATGGGTAGTTTTCGTGTTTCTTTAAATAAAATTATGTAAAATTAAATTTCATTTTTCATTTGGTAGGTGATCTTCTCGTGGATTTACTACGTACTGCTAAGTACTGCCTTGACCACAACAAAAGTCATAGAAGACTGACAAAATTTAAGATTAGTAACTGTTTCATTGATTTAACCTCAATCCATTGTTTATGTAGTTGTGGCTGTTCTAAAAGTAAGCAATTAATAGAAAAATTCAAAGCTTATTTACCAAAAATTTCACATTCTGATTTACATATGCAAGCTTCACCGAGTTTTTGCCGAGAAGTTGTTGATTTTTGAGCAAGAAACTTGTCTCGATTTGGTGATTTTCTCCGTGCTGAGTTAAAAAAAAATAATTAAAAAAAATCTTCTTGTTGGGGATTTCTTGTGAGTTTTGTGAGAAATCTCGGGATCTTGACGAGATTGCTAACTATGATATTATATATGTTTAAAAAACATCGAACACAAAAATGTCTATATGAAATAGAAGTTTTAAATAGGACATTTTCATTAATTAAGAAGAGAATTGGCATGTTTCATAAATTTTAAATTTATTTTTAATTTCTCCTTTGTATTTGTTAAATCTCATTCCAGTTGCGTCTAAGCCATATTTAGATGTATTAGATATGGACCAATAGAATGTATGTTTGGATATGTCTGGATTAAATATTTATGTATTCAAATACGTTTGAATACGATGTTTGAGAAGGTTATATCCTTATCCGTATCTGATACACAGATATGGGTATCCAACCAAGAGGGTGCTAAATATGGTAACTCTGCTAAACACCTCATATAAACTACAGAAATTGTGTTTTTATTCAGGTTTCCTATTATTCCCAATTAGCAGGTCTTTCTAAATTGATGAACCTGATGAATAGAATTCTTTAGGCATTGATGGAGACTGAAGGTGGAATGGAAAGCAGCAGAAATGCTTTAGAGGAAGGAGGAATTGATGAAAACTGAAGCTGAAAATTGCTTCTTGATTTGAAGGCTACCATCATTATTTTTTTGATTGAGTGCACAAAGCCAAAGAGGAACTGTCAGCATCAGTCACCTTCAAAAAAAAAATCTTTAGAAACTTAAAACTAACAAGATACGAAGTGCTTACCATCAGCATTTCGTTCAAGTTGTTGCTTGGAGCCATAGAATAGTAGTCATCCTCAGTCACCACAAGGAAAGCAAATTCCTCAATATTGAAAACTGACATCTAAGGTTGTTCAATCTGAAGAAGGCTATAGAAGAAGAGCTGAAATGCCATTGCAAGAAAAATTTAAAATTGGTAATCAATAATGCTGTTACAATTCAATCTGCTGAATGGAAATCTTAGGTCTTTGATCATGCATACTTATAATGGTGTATCTTTGATCATTGTTGATCTTTAGAGCAATATGCTTATAGTTGACTATGGCTTTTGGTCATATTCTCCTTCCTTGCACTTGACCTACCAAACTAACTTTCATCGCATGCACTTGATCTGTGTGGTTTGGTCCAATTCCTTTTGCCTGCACTTGACATGATCCTGATCCTTATTAATACATATATAATTTACTTTGCAGCTATAGGTTCAATGCCTTAGACTAAAACCACTGTAATCATTGGAAACTAAAAGCTAGATAAGTAATGAAAAGATTGATTGCATGGAGAATTGCTAACGGTCCCATGGAGTATGTATTCCAAAATTGACGAAGAAGAGAATCCTTTAGGCATTGATGAAGACCCAAGCTGAATATGGCACTTAATCCAGAGACCACTATCATTATTTGTCTGATAGAATGCTCAAATTTAAAGACGAGCTGTCAGCATCAGTCATTCCCCCAAGGGCATAGTTAGCAATTGAAAACTAAGAAGATAAAATGTTACTAACATCATTATTTCATTCAACTTGGTGCTCAGAACAATAGAGTAGTTATCATCCTCAGTCACCAAAAGAAGAGAGTATCCTGAACTGTTAATGCAGTATCATTTGGCTGTTGCTCTACATATATGTCTTGGAGAAATATGTATCTATTAACTTTTTCTTTTTTCTTTTTGGGTAAATGTATAGGTCTTGGGTTTGGAAAAATACATAAAAGTAATTAATTTCTCTATATCAGAAGAGCTGTGTCCATGTAAGAAATTCTTTCCAAGTAATTAAAATTTGTACAGCCTGAGTGGGCTTGACAGTGAAGGTGGGCTTGACAGTGAAGGTGTGGGTACTCCAGATAGGAGGTACAAGGTTCAAATCCAAAGGGGGGTAGGGTATATATGTTTTATTGGCAGATAGCACAACTAATGCCTCCTCCCATGCATAGTGAACCCAAGAGGGTATGGGGTGGTCTGATATACATAATGCTTGTGGATCTTAAAAGTTACTTCACTTTAAGATTAGAATATCAAGTTTAATGAGAGTCATCCAACAGTATCTTGTGGTCATTTGCATTTGTTTTGATAGGCATATTCTTCCTAATGGACCAATTATATGATACGCTTCTATTTGAATTCTGATTGAAAATTGATTTTTTCATAGATTGGCATCTCTCAAATACTTACTGGCTTCAGAAGATTTTCCCAGCTGTCATGATTCTCTGGATTTTAAAAACATTTCTGTTATGACCAAAGTTTTCTGGATTTTCATTCTATATCTTGTATGTAGGTGCTACATCTGCATCAGCAGCAACCACATCAGCATCAAGTGCTGCTCAATTTAGTTTTTCTGTATCTACTTCATCCAGCTCTGCTCAAACATCATCTTCTACTGCTGTTGCTGTTGCAGGCACAAGTGGCGGGTAGGCTAAAACTGTTCAGTGCATATTTGAATATATTGAGTTTTTAATTCATTTGGTTAAAATACCTTTAGTGGTCATTAAATGGACTTCTTTGGTGAAATAGCTTACCTTCTTTGTTGAATCACTAAGTGCAAAAGAAAACTTTTTATCAACAGGAGTACGACGACAACAGCAATTAATCCATCAGTTCGTGTGCCACACATGCCATCTGAAATAACAGGGAAAACAATAGAGGAGGTGACATTGCTTCCTTCACTTTTCTGCTTTTAGATATCAGTACACTAGTGTCGAGGTCTGTCACATTCTACATTGTGGTTCTCAAAAAGTGTAATTAGTTTGCTTCCATTCAATTTGTTTTGTTGTTTCAAAATTTGATTATATGTATAGTTAGATTATCCAAGCCTGTTTCTAGAAAATGAAGCTTATAATATATCAAATAACAGTAATATCACATCAGCGAATACATTGGTGTAGAATGTTTTTTCCCCCCCTGTTCATTTCTCAGGGAAACATCTGCATTTGCTTAGAACAGTATTTAATTTTCTTATGATGGTGATTAATATCTTATTACACATGGAACAATTGTTATATGATTTGAGCAAAGTTCATCTCGGTGCACTAATTTTTGGAACTTTGTCCATGTCTTATGTGTTTTCATCTTTGTGTTATCAATACTGGTGTGTCTAGAAGTTTTCCAAGATTGGTCTTCTGTTCAGTTTTAGTCTCTATGTATTTTTCATGTGGGGACTCCATTTTGGATGGCTTCTTGTTCATAATATGAACATTTACAACATTCATTCATAAATCAAGCCAGGATTGTTCTAACAGTGTCACTGGTAATCCAGATTATCAAAGATTGGAATTCTGAATTGCAAGAACGAACTACCAAATTCCGAAGACAAGCTGAGGCTATGGCTGAATGGGATCGTAGGATCTTACGAAATCGAAATATTCTAATAAAGCTTGAGGTATGAAAAGCATTTTGAGCTGATTACTCGTTCAAAATTATGCTAACATTAGGTAATATAAAGTGGGCTCTAATTACCCTAGCATTTGTATTTGTTTTTACAGAAATAAAAACAAGAATAATTGAGTCTTATGTTAGTGTTAATTTCACTCTATTTTTTGATGCCAGACACATTAGAGCATATCCTATGCAAGGCATATGGATAAAAGGCAAAAATAAAGTAAAACAAGCAATGCAAGGGGTGTTGTTGTTTCTTGGTGATTGCAATTTCTTGCTATATTCTCGGAGTCTTTCTTGTCATGAAAAAGTCATTCGTGAGTGTGATACTAAATTTGATGTCCAAGACAATGCATTGTGAGGGACATGTTGATAATTTACGAGCATTTAGGACTTGAGCACAATAAATAATATTGACCATCTGGAGGAAGGTTTTGATATAGTTGAAAGAATTTTGTTCATTATTTTGCATCATTGCTCAAGAAATCATGGGGCTAAAATGTGATTAAGGACTTGAATGTTTTGCTCAATTTTAATCATTGCTATCTATCCTTAGCTTTCAAGGGCCTCAAGCCCGAGACTCTGCATCAAGCAAGGAGTCACCTTTCAACAAATTTTTGAGCATTTAAGAAATTGCTTGCCATGGCCACTCGAAACAGTCTGGTAGTATTCCATTAAGAATTTAATTGCCTTGAGTAAACTTGTTCACTTCTTGACAAATAAGAAAGGAGGTGCTTAATTCTCTTCTTTGTGGCATTTGATCTCTTTTAGTTATTTTGTGCTTGGGATTGATTCTATTTTGCATTTATTCGTTAATTTACCTAAGAGGTGCCTTTTAAAAAAAAAATATTTGGTTATATGGGATTGAAACAGGCACTATGCATATTACATCATCACCACATAGTGGTATTACAACACCTTGAATATTATGCATGTATCACTTGGCAAGATTTGTACCTGGGTCTCCTCCTTGAAAGTCAAGGATTTTAACCAATTGAACTAATGCCATTTGATACTAAAAAGTGCCTATGAATGGCTGTACTTGATACCTTTTCCAAGGATAAGGTTTTTTGAACGTTTTAGATGACTTTATAAAGTCATGAAAATGTTTGCTAATGTCACATACTTGCTATGCAGAATAGCTGTTAGTGTTATCTCTTTTGTTAATGGAATCAAGATAAATGTTCACTATGCATTTTTGGTTATTAACAAACATGATACAGGACCTATTTTAATATGCAAATTTTTGATTTAGCTACTTGAGTCCCATTCCATGAATGCAGCTTGGTTACTCCTGTATGAGCTTCTGCCTTTTTCATTATATAGTCCTATTGCTAAATAATGTTTGGTATGCAAAGCAGAAGTAAACGTTGAAATTTAAAACTGTGAAGGAAGTGAACAAGTATGCATTTTTTTAGTGGCCTGAGGAGGAGTGAGCAGTGCAGGGAATATTTTCACAAATATAGTTATGTTTTTATGTTTTATGTCATTGATGTCTTTTTGCAATGTTGCAGTAAAGGATTGATGTTTTGAGGGTCTCTCTCACTCACAGACACACACACATTCATAAGTGATTTGAAGGAGAAATTATTTCTTTTGTTAATTTTGTTAAATGATTCAGTTGTGGTATATATTAATTTATTGGTGCATTTATTTTTGGGCATCTTAGTTTCTTCAAACTAGTTAATGACCAATCTGTCAAAATGCTTGATTTATAATATTGGATGGGTATGATGCATGTTGAATTGGTCTATTTATGATTGTGCAGAGTGAAGTTGCAAAAGTGGTGGAATCTCAACATAGCCTGGAAAGACAACTTGAGCTCATTGAAACTCATCAACAAGAGGTTTGTGGTCTAAGAGCCAGTGATAGCATGATTTCTAGGTTCAGCTGAATCTGGTCCAGCTTCAGTCTGATCCGAACTTTTTGGACAGACTGAACAGGTCCAGACCTTATTTTTTTAAAATTTAAATTACTTGTATTTTTAAAAAATTTAACTTGAAAAAGATTAGAACAATCAATTGAAAGTAACAATGTGAAGAATATGTTATTCAATGGAAAATAAAATGAAATGATTTATCGATGCTAGTTGAAAGTAGTCACACACAGAATATATACAAAGGGGCATCTAACTCTTACAAACCCTGGTGGCACATAAGGGTCACAGGATCGAGCAGCTGATAGGGAAAACAAGCTATTTTTTCCATTTTAAAATATCAAGATTCATGCCTTAAGACAGTTAATGTTCATTAAATCAGTTGGCTTTGGGATTTCTGTGAGCTTCTAAAGGTGTCTCTGAAGAAGTGCACCTACTTACAGATCGCCTTTTTTGGTCCTCCCATTAGAATTCTTATGCTTGGCCCGGTTGGATTCTACAATGGCAACAAAGGAAGTTTGGAAAGATGTCTGGTACTACCTGGTTGAGAATGTAAAAGTAGCCCATGGAATGTTCAATCAGCCTCCAGAAACTCGTTGAACATTACATTTTTATTGAGATTATTTAGGGCCACATGGTAGGATAAATTAAAGATTATGCCCATTTTTCCTGAGTTGCACTCCCTTCATATTTGCCTGGTTCAATCTGAATTTAGGTAGGGTGTGATGCATTGTTTTAATAAAAAATGAAAAAAACAAAACAAAAAACAAATATGTAATATATTTTAAATGCTTTCTTTTTTTGATATAATTTATTATCATGCTTTATTAAGCAATAGATGTGTCTACCAGGCATAGTGTAAAACAATTTTTATTTCTCAATGGGCATGTCTATTTTTATTTTTTATTTTTGATTGGTTATATGTGATTGAAATAGCCTCATGATCGCATAGTTGTATTAAGACAATTTGGCAGTTATGCATGTATCGTTGGACAAGATTCGAACTTGGGTCTCCTCCTTGAAAGTCTAGGAATTTAACCATTTAAGCTCATAACATTTGATTAATGGATATACCTATTACAAATGTGCAAATATTTATATTGGTTTGTTTTTATCTTGTCTTTAATAATATTTGAATAGTAATATTGTGATTAGAATTATTACTCAACTAGTGAGATTGGATGAGTCATGATTTAAATTTGTGTAGCAGTTTAGGGCACAATCTAACATTTCTTCAATGCAGGAAAATAAGAAAGTAGGCTAATGAACAACAAGACTTATTTAGAGATAATACAATTCTAAATCAATAGGCGACTACAAAGCTCTTACGTTGTAGTGTTGACAATAACCTTTAACTTCGGAAATAATTTGCAGATGTTGGGCCTTCGGAAATAATTTGCATGTGTTGGGCTACAATGCGTTTAAGGCATTGAGTGGTAGATACTAAACTAAGAAAAAGCCCAGAGAAATATAGAAGAGTAGAAATCTAGAAAAAGACTATAGACATGTTGGTCTTTGGTATATATATACACACTATATACACAGTTACAAAGTCAATTGGAAACTAGAATGGTTCTCCTTTCAATTGATCCAAGTGGTGGTTGATAAGCTACTGATGTTCGATGTATGGATGATATGCTATGTGAAAACTAGTGTTTGAAGTTGACGTTGGGTGATGATATCGACGTCACTTTGCATAGTGTATTGAGTGCCAATGATTTTGATGTTGACTTCATGTTGGTGTTCGCATGGTATGAACAAATGGGTGCCAAAATGTGTGGGCTTGTCTTTAGGTGGACATTAGAGCATGCTTGGCACCATGGGTGTTGAGGATTTGATGATTTTTGCTTTGTTTGGATCAGTCCTGCCTTTTAGAGGAGTCATGCTCCCCATCACATCCAACTCCAACTTTGGCCAGGTTTCACGACTTTGAACAAGTTGCATATTCCTTGGCGAGTGCATTTGGTGATGGAAGTTATTAGTTGATTTCATGAAGTCAGTTCTAAATTATTGGAAATTAAGTCTGGTGGATGTTGCATTGCAATAGGTTCTAAGAGGTAAAAAGGGCTTGGGAACTCCACATTGAAAATTCGATGCATTCCCAAGTATGGTGGTAGATCAAGAGCAAAAGCATTTTCACTACTTGTGTGCAAAATGGTGCAAGGACCTTAGCACAAATGTTTGATATTTCGGTGTAGGTCAGAGAAGTGTTCCTTCTTAAGATGGAGTCCAACTCGATCTCCAACTTTAGAAGTGTGAGGGGTGCTATATTGATCATGGTGCTATTTATAATTTTGTTGCTAATGCCCAAGTATCTCTTAAACTTGGTGATGAATATGCTAGATATGTTGAAAGAAGTGTTTTGCATTTGTGTTGAAGTTTTGACAATTGTGTGCAAGGTGATATCCAAGGGAGTGTTGAGTTGAAATTTGGGACATGCTTGAAAAGTATTGTGTTTAGTGGAGTTGTGCAAGGCCTTGTTGTAGGAGTGTTGGATGTAAGGCATATTATCATCCCATGTGTGTGGATGCTTGTGATTAAGCTTTTGGAATAGATGCATGAGTGCTTTATTCACCACTAAAATGTGTCCATTAGTTTGATGATTAAAATTAGTTGAATGGTCTAAATATGTCAATTAAATCCCACATGTTGCTAAAAGAGAGTGATGAATCTAAGATTTTTGTTTGACACCATAGAATCATGGATGTTGAAGTGTATCCACATGTTGAAAGAACAATCAAGCAACTAGAGCTGTGTCAATGGTCTTATTGCATGGTATCAGGATCATTACCTTTGAAATTTTGCCGACAACAATGAAGATGCAATTGTTTTGATTCTTGGAAAAAGGCAAACCTGACAAATAATCTAAATCGATGGATTCCCAAGGTCGAGAAAGAATGGGTTGAAGTGAGTACAACCCCAAGTATGTTGTTGATGCCAAAGTGTCTTGTTGTCTTGCAATAATGTACTTTTGAGGTCAGGCCTTGGTGAGGTGTGCCAAAAGGGACACATAGCTTGCCTAGTTTGTTTAGAAGTCCCTTGTGCAGGTAATTTTTAGGCATTGACTTGCCCTCTATTAGCTAGTGGTGTATTTGAGCAAAATTAGTGTCATTGGGATATGGCATCTCTTAGCAATGTTTTGACCTCATACATCTATGACTATTAAAAGTGCTTGATCCAAATGGTAGCTTAAATAGTTAGCTGCTTGGTTTTGTTTGCCTTTGCAATGCTTGATCAAAAGTTGAAATGTTTGTAGATAGGTCATCCATTTCGTTTGTTGTGCACTCTCTAGCTTACTTTGAGTAATGTAGAAATTGCAAAGGCTTATGATCAAAATGAATCTTTACCCATGATGTATTAATGCTTCTATCAAACAACTTGCATGATGGCATACAACTCCCGATAGGTAGAATTGCGTTGAATTGTATTGTTGGAGGTATTTGAATGGTAAGAAGTAGGGTGTGCATGTTGGATTAAAATAGAGACAAGTGCATAGTTTGATGCATTGGCCTCAATCTCAAAAGGTTGAGTGATGTTAGATATATCAAGCATTGGTGTTGAACAAAGGCGCTTCTTCAACTCTTCAAATGCTTGTTATTAGAGGAGTCCATTGGAATGCGATTGTCACACAAGATTTGGTTTACTGGCTAAGAAACATGTGAGAATTTGAGAATGAAATTGCCGTAGAAATTTGTCAAGCATAGAAAACTTTGGAGTTCAATTACGTTTGTAGAAACAAGCCATTCCTATACAACACAAATATTAGCTAATATGTATGCTTTTGTGGTTGATAACATAGTCTAGAATCGAGATATGTCAATGATGTTGGAAGTACACTTAACAATCTTATCCTAGAGTGTGTGTTCACATAATGTGTCCAGAACTTGATGCACATGTTGCATGCAATGTTACTAGGTTCAAAACATTTTATTGAAAAAGTTTGAATTTTGGGATTTTCTACTTTAGACAAATAAATTCAGTGAATATAATTGGAAAATGAATGGTCAATGGCCGATAAGATTTAGAATAAAAATCTAAACCTAAAACTTATTGTCCCGTTTGCATATATTATTTCCACATTGACTTGACTGTCTTCTACATCTTCAAAAACTAAAGGTTGAAACAAATTAATTGAAGTAAAAGTTGAAATAATCTGAATTGGGTAAAATCATCTTAGAGAAAATCATTCAAAGATGCATTTGCAAGTCAATCTTATTCATGTATGAAATGTGAAGTTCTTTATATGTTATTGTATTATTTTAGACATTTAGATTTTTAGAACTTTTTATTTCTAATTTTTGAATTTCAACATGAATTTTATAACTGATTTTGTTGGTGACTTATTTTTTGTTTTTTAATCCTTGTCAAACTTGAAAAAGAACCTTAGCCTAGTAACATTGGGTGTTATTCTTAGATCCTACTAAAGACAAGAATGCCATCTAAGTAGACGATCACAAAAGAAGTCATGAATGGTCTAAGCCTTTCCTTCATCGAGCACATAAATGTTGTAGGTGCATTGGTCAAGCCTTTCCTTCATTAAGATCATAAATGTTGTAGGTGCACTGGTCAAGCCGAAACAGAACAGGGCAAACCCTAGGACTTTTTCAGTGCAGGAAAAAAATCAGAAAGTATGCAAATGAACAAGAAGCTTTATTTACATTTAATAAAATGCAAATGAGCATTGGAATACAAAGGTCTCTTGTAGTCGTGTTGGCAACAGCCTTAAACTTCAGTTACAAGTTGAAGATGCTGGGTTGCAATGTGCACCAGGCTTTGGGTGCTAGATTTTGAACTAAGAAGATGCCTCTAGAAACAAAAAAGAGTAAAGATGCAGAAGATCAGAGTCTTGAAGGGTGTGCCTTTCCTATGCTTTATGATTGTCCAAGTTAGTGCTGAAATACTGCACTGGCCTTCCATAATTTGTCAGACAAAAATATATTTTTTATAGCTTTGCTCCATGCATGCAACAGTGCAGATTCTTATCCTGATTGTTAGTTTTGATCTTTGTGACCCTTGGTTTACTAAGGTGCCTTTTCTATACTTAAAGATTGTCCAAGTTAGTGCTGAAATACTGCACTGGCCTTTAAAAATATAGTTTTTATGGCTTTGCTGCATGCGTGCAACAATGCTGATTCCTACCTTGATTGTTAGTTTTGATCTTTGTAATCCTTGGTTTACTAAGGGATCCTCCCTTCACATGGCTATGTGCTTTTTGTAGTTGTGCTTGGATGATATGCTTTCGGCATCAACCACTTAGGCTTTCCCTTTCTACTTTAGTGTTGTAGTTATTTTCAAATGCTAGGTTTGCTTCTGCTCCAGTGTTTTGTATTGGAATAGAATGTACTTTTGAGTCTCATTGAGCTACCATGTTACACTCTGGACATGGATATAATTAATTTACTTATTTCCTTTTCCCAGAAAATTCAGGTTAGCCCAAAATTATTAAAGAATCTGATAAGTTCTGTTTTCTGGTAACATGGCTAGGAAATGTGCTAAAGGAGAATGGAAACTGATACAATCTGCTGTCTTAAATGAAACAAGACATTCTATTCATAGTCAACTGCTTCATGAATTTTTTCTTTACTTGGCAAAGTTATATTTATGTTTCAGAAGTGTAGTACACACATGTCAACATTCTGGATACACACATGCTCTCTTGCAGCTTCTTCAAATATTATTTTGCGTTGTATGACTTATAAACAGGAATAAGTGTTGAGGAGTACATGATGTATACTTGTCTTCACAACCTCTGCTTTCTTTAGACCAGGATGCTCCTTCCTCAGCATTTTATAGGTGGTTTGTTTCATTTTGATATGTATAATTTTCCTTGCTTTGTTATCGATTGTTTTAGTGTTATTTGTTTTGAGTTACCATATTGATCATTGTTAATAAGTCCAAAGTGCGATGTACACCTGTCTTCATAGCCTCTGCTTTTTTTTAGACCAGCATGCTCCTTCCTCACCATTTTATATTTGGTTTGTTTCATTTTAATATGTTTAATTTTCCTTGATTTACTATCGATTGTTTGTGTTATTTGTTTTGAGTTACCATATTGATCCTTGTTAATAAGTCCAAAGTGCACGATCAGTCCATCATCAGTATGTATCATGCTTATTTATGGTGTAAAATAGAACATTTAAGGCTACACTCCCTGAGGTAGTTAAAGCTTTTTCAGTAGAAGGGGACATTCAGCCTAGAATGCAAATAAACAGCAACCTATGCAAAGGGGTATAATGGGTTAGTTTACAACCGCCATGGGATGAAGTTGCAGTGTGGGTAATTAGGTATATTACTTATGAGGGGCAATTCGCCATTTTGTCTGGCCATCACATGAGAATTCTCACTCACCTTAGACATGGTGCACAGTGCCCAGAGGTTAGAGTGAATATTCCTTTATATTTACACCAGGAGCTACACAACATGGCAAAAAGGTACCAGCAGGGCCAGGGATCTGTTAGACACCATGGCCTTATCAAATTAATTTGCAAACATCATTTCAGGGGCAATTTGCAGACTTTCAACAGGTTCTTTGAACCTTGGAACGAACAGGTTCTTGTTGAAGAGGATCCAGAACAAGAAGACAGGGTAGCTGCCAGTGAAGCAGAGACTTGTAGAGCAAATGTTGAGGATAGGGTTACTCCTGAACTGGAAGAAGTTCCATCATCCTCTTATGGGCCACCAGCTGTTAGAACTAGGGTATAGAGAAAGAGAAGAGCTGAAAGCAGCCCTGCAACGAAACCTAGGACCAGGAGGGTAAGGTTTAATACTGAGGGCACTGAGATGTCTGCTCAGGCAGAAGAATCTGCACAGCCCGAACTTTCCAGTTCTGAGATAATTAGGGCACAGGCTGAAACAGCCAATATGTCACCTACAGAGGAAGAAGGAACTGGCTGCACAAACAGGTTTGCAGGAACAAGAACTGCAGAAACAAAGGAACCTGCTGAGACAGGGGAGAAAGAAGCTGAGACTCAGACAAAACCGCCTTCATCCCCTTCTTTGAGAAGAAGTGTAAGGAGGAAGCAGCAAAGAGACTGCTGCAGCTCAAGAAACAGCATCCACTGCATCACCTAGGCCAAGGAGAAGGAGGAAATTGTTTTTGCAGGAGGATGAAGACGATGTTGCTGAGGAAACACCTATTCAGGTAACACCTGTGCAGATGGAGGAATCACCTGTAGAAGCTGAAGAACATGTGGAACCAGATTCCCCACCAATAATGGATCTGTCCACATATTCTTCAGAATCTGAAGAATATGAGGCATATGAGCCAGAGGATCCTATGAAGGCTGCTAGGGTAATAATTAAGACCCAGCAGACCAGGATTGCAAAGGGGGAGTTAACTATCAAAGAAAAAGATGAATATATTTGTCAATTGTTGCATGAATGAAATGAATCAAAGGGGAAAGTGGCACAGTTGGAAAGTCTACCTGCAATTCTTGATTCAGGGGGAGAAGCAGCAACAATCTTGCTTGGATTGGCAGGGCAAATTCCAGAGGAGGCAACACAAGCAGATATCCCACAATTGCCCCATGGAGTTGAAGAAGCCGCTTTAGAGCAGGGACCTCACCTTTATGTTCTTGCCATGGTTGCTGTTTCAACAGAACAACAACAGACAGAAGAGGGAGTTGCACCTGTGAAGAGGGTTGGTAAAGAGATGATGGATGTCGGAGAGAGTTCCCATCAAGGAAGGGACACTTCGGAGCTGGAGCAACAACAAAATTTTCAGGAGCAGCTTGCGATAGAAGATGCTTCGGAGCTTTCGGATGCAGCTTAGGAACATTCTGAAGCAGCTTTGGAACATTATGGAGATGAACAGGAACCATTTGGAGCAGCTTTGGAACATCCCGAAAAAGCTCCAGAACGTCCAGAAGAAGCTTCGAAACGACAAGATGAGCAAGGCATCAATTATAGCAATGTTTGGTACAAAAAGCATAGTAATTTTATATTTTGGGGTGGTGCAGCAACATCATGGAACAATAAGACCAATCATTCAGAATACTAGAGTAGAGCAGTAGAAGCATGTAGCCAACAAAGCAGTTATGGATATTTGAGTGGCACAATGGTAGCTTGGCGTTATAATAGACCACCACCAATCAAGATTTCACTTGAATGGAGGGATGTTCAAGATTGGTACGAGTTGTCAACATTGCTTAGCAAATCATATTATCTAGTTTCTTCTCATGTTTCAAGGACGAAACATTTGTAAGGAGGGTGGAATGTTATGGTACCTAGGGATAGGAATATAGGGATATGATATTATATTGTGTATGGGTATTATGGATAATTGACATGGGTCACACATAACCCAAGGTTGATTATATTATAATAATGAGTGGGATAAGGGTTTAGGAGTTAGCTTCTCAAAGTAGTTTTAGTAGATGGGTATATAAAGAAGGGATATTATTTTTGTAATAGTCATCATTAATATCAAACATTCTCTTGTAATCATCTTTGCCCATAGAGTGGCCTCTCTTCTTGGGAGATCTTGTGGATTTAACCATTTTTTCTTGTTTCTCAAGATAGGATTGCATATTAGAGTCAATTGTATTGGGAAGAGCATTACCAATTAGACGAGTAATGGAAAGAGTGATAGGAGGGGTGTTGGGAGGAGGCAAAAACATGGTGATTAAAGAAGAAAAGACACATTGGTTAAAGCTAGTAATTTTTGGTGTGGTTTAATGATGATTACCAAGATTTATAGGTTGATGCTCTTTCTGCTCATGCACACATCTTTTAGAATGACCAATGTGCTGCACTCAGATATTGATCCGCAACCAACCAGAAGTAGTAGGTTCATTGATACACTAGGGGGTGAATGCATAATTTGAAAGAATCCTTTGGAACACTTTTTGAAAAAGTATTGTGAGAATTACTCCTTACATTGATCAGTTTGAAGAGATATTACAACAAAACCTGAAAGAAGCCTAGTATGTTGGTTAGTGCCAAGCTTTTCGTTGTGTTAGAACTTGGGTTCAAATCCCTTGAGTAGCATTTTTGATGAACTAAAATATAGTGGTCAATTACAACTGACGTGGCATTGTTATGTGCCACCTATCCTTCTTATTTCTATATTTATAACCCCTCGACCAATCAAGAGAAAATAAATGTCGGATTCAGAGTGCACTGGTGGCGGTTAGGTGGCACAAGATAAGTGTTGGCCATTAGCGAATGAGCAGATGACACTTTGCAGGCTGTAATTCAGTGTCATCCCTCTAACGTTCGAGGCTTTAATTTTTCATTTTTCGAGGGCTATTAGGGAAAACTTCTTAAGGCCATAAATTTTGCATATAGAAGCGTTTTGGGCTCCTTTTGTTTCAATTGCACAATTTTTCGAGCTCTATAGATTGGTGACATCAGTTTAAGGACCTTACTGTTTTATGTCGGTTTTCTACTATGTAAGTTTTTCATATCGAGATCATGTATAATCCTTCTCTTTACTCATAATGGATGTTTGGTGTAACTCCAACAACCGTTTAGTGTGGTGATTGGTAATCATTTGGGTTGCAAGAGGAGTAGGTTTTGGATGATTACGTGCAAGGTATGCCTTGTATCTACGGGCCTTTTCTAACCATTGGGGTTTGAATATTTGGAAACTCGCCAATTGCTTGCTTTATGATTCAGTTGGCTTTTCTTGAGATTGGGGGGCAAATTGTGGTCACCATAATGGATGTTGAAGATATTGATCTAGGAGGTGGAGTTACAACTTTATGTTCAGGGTCGGTTGATCCAGTTCATGTACCTTTGGCAAAGAGAAGATAGCAAAGATCCAATAGTTTCATACGAGCATTGATTTTTTAGGGGGGGTCAATGTATCATCTCTAATGTCTTCCCTTCGTGACCCTTCAGTCTAGTTTTGGGGGAGTGTTGAAATATTTGTAATTTGACCTTATTAGGCCAAGGCCAACAAGGATGAAGTATGTAGAAGTATTCTTGACGTAAGCCTATAGGCAAGTGCTATGTAAGCCTTTGGGCATCTTGATGTTAGCCTACGAGCATCTTCATGTAAGCCTACGAGCATCTTCATGTAAGCCTACGGACATCTTTCTATGTAAGCCTATGGGCATCTATGTGTAAGCCTATGAGCATATTCATGTAAGCCTAAGGACATCTTTCTATGTAAGCCTACGAGCATCTATGTGTAAGCCTATGAGCATCTTCATGTAAGCCTAAGGGCACTCTCATGTATTTACCCTTAGTGGTATTATTTAATCTACCTTTATGGATAATCTTGCATAAGGGATAATTTAATATTTTTTTATTGTAAGGGTAACCTTAAGGTTAAGTTAATGTCGGCCTAAGGTTAACCTTTCAACGGGATTTTGGTATCACTATAAATACCCCTCAATGAGCAACCGTTTGTAATATGGTGTGATATATGAAAATATTGTGGGGGTGCCTATAGGCACCCACCCCTTATTCCTTCTCTCAAATCATGTTGTTTATCTCTCTTTTTCGTCTATATGTTCTTCCTTTTTTTTGCATATGATTGTGGTGAATGGATGTTTTAGGATGTTTTTTGGATTTTTTTGTGAATTCCAACATAATATTGTGTTCTTATGCATAAGTTTAGAAGAATTGATCTTTATAAAATATATGGTTTTTTTAAAGTTATTATATGGGATTGTAGTGCGCCCCACCATATTATGTTGTGACCATGTAACGGTATTACAACGTTTTTGACAATTATACATATATCACCTAACAAGATTTGAACTTGCGTCTCCTTGAAATTTGATGTATTTAATAGGTTTCGCTTATGCCATTTGATTTATAAAGTATGAATTATATATTATAGCTTTTGAATTTATAGATAGATCAATTTATATTTTAAATTTATAATTATTTTATTGTTATATACGTTAAAAATATTTTGTATTATTTTTAAATATGTACTTCAATTATTTATTTAAAATTTATTATTTATTATTATATTTATAATTCTATGAACAAAACGAAACCTTTTTGGAAAAACTGAAGCTCCAAATTGTTAGGTTCCTTGTAATTAAAATAAGCATATTCACGTAAATATTGTAAAAAAACAAAAATTAATGAAAAAACAAAATATTGCAATACAAAATGTAAATGCAGAAGTATATTAATGTCACAAATCATAACACAAAATCGCTGGCCTCTTCGAGGGGGCAAGCTCCTTAAGTACTTTCATTCAATATGCAAATAGATACATTCATTTACGCATCCTTGTCTTTTAAAGATACACTTCATGCAACCCTAACTTAACGCTCAAGTGTTGGCTTACATGCAAAGTGCCACTCGAGCTATAATCTTCTACCAAACAAACAGTTACATTATTTATAACGGTTACATGAAATGGCCCCACTTGTCTAGACGCCTCAATTGCCATAGACTAGTACAAAATAGTACAAAATATTATTAGAATGGGGTCCCCACATTGGAAAGGGGTCATTACATAGTACTATGAGAATTACATAATAATGTTTAGGATGGGGTCCTAACATGCCCATCCCCTTCAAAAAGCTTTGTCCTCAAAGTTGGAGATGAGGAAATTGTTGTTGTAGCTGTTGGAAAGATGCCAAGTGGCATCTTTAGGTTGTAATATGCGCCATTGAACAACAACCTCAATGATGACACGGTTCCAAAGGGTGCCTGATCTCCGGTCCAAAATTTGTTCAGGCTCGAGTAGAATGGAACCATCTTCATCCAGTTTTGGTAAAGTGGATTGAACCTATACTTGATTGCCCATAACTTTCTTGAAAGAGGATACATGAAAGATTGGATGGAGCTTTGACGTAGCCGAAGCACGATCTCCGATCCAAAATTTATTCAGGTTCAAGCAAAATGGAACCCTCTTCATCCAGTTATGGTAAAGTGGATTGAACTTGTACCTGATTGCCCACAACGTTTTTGAGAGAGGATACATGAAAGATTGGATGGAGCTTTGACGTAGTCGGAAGGGCCAATTTGTAGGCTATTGAATCAATTCTTGTAATACCTAGTAGGGTCAATGGTATTTGGTAGCTAGTTTTTGGCATCTATGGAGCTGGAGTGATGGTTGTTTATAGGGTTGTAGGCAAAGAAAAACCATATCTCCCACTTCAAAGTTGCGCTCAAAATGGTGTTGATCAGCTTGTTGACGCATACGGTTATAGGCCAATTCAAGATTCATCTTAAGTTGTTAGAGGACTTCGACATGCTGGTTGAGTGTAGTGTTGACAGAGTGAACCTTGGAGCTTCCTAGAATATAGGAGGAGGTTGTTGATGGAGGACGATCGTATACTGCTTCAAAAGGGGGTAACCTTGATTGTGGTGTGATATGAAGTATTATACCACCATTCGGCCAAGGGAAGCCACTACGCCTATTGTATAGGATGTTCAGAGCCAAAGCAATGAAGGTAGGTCTCCAAGCATTTGTTGACAATTTTTTTTGGCCATCTGTTTGCGAATGATAGGCTGAATTCATTTTGAGCTGAATTCCTTGCAACTTAAACAGTTCTTGCCAAAAATGACTAGTAAAGGTAGGCTCTCTATTTGACACAATAGATGTGGGCATGCCATGAAGGCGAAAGATGGAATCTAAAAATATTTGGGCGATTATTGAGGCTATGTAGGGATGGGAGAGGGAGCAAAAATAAGCATACTTTGAGAGACAATCCACTACCACCAAAATAATTGATTTGCCTCCCATCTTGGGTAACTGTTCAATAAAATCCATGGTAATATTTGTCCATACTTGTTTTGGAATTGGCAAGGGCTGAAGAGTTGTAGGGGAACACATTGTTTCCCCTTTCATTCGTTGGCACATGTCACATTCAGCCACAAAGGTTTGAATATCCTTCTCCATTCCCTTCCAAAAGAAGGTATGCTTAATCCTTTCATAAGTCGTTAGGAACCCAAAATGTCTCGTGGTTGGTGAGGCATGCATTTCCTTCAAGATGAATTCTCGCATTTGTGAAGTTTGGGGAATAACAAGTTGGTCAGGATATCTCAAATATTGTTCATTCCAAGTGTATCTTGAGCATGAATTAGGCTTTGTTTGTTTGCAAGCCTGAGTCCGTGGCCACATCCTTTTTGAGAGCATTAATCCATTGAGGTATGGGAGAAGAGATAGCATTTAACATAATCCGATCCTCAAAATGTTGGGAGAGTGCATTAACCACTATGTTCTCCTTTCCTTTTTTATATTTGATTTCATAATCATAGCTCATCAATTTAGAAAGCCACTTCTGTTGTTTCGGTGTGGCAATGCTACATACCAAACCTAGCCGTCGGCTAGGTTCTCCAAGTGCATAAAACTTCATATTTATTAGCGTAGTTGTTTCATTAATTGAATTTATCTCATCTTTGCTTTTTATTCATTGCGTAATCGCACTTTGCCTTCACGGCGGGATCTGCCCTCCTAGTGGCAATTGATTGTTATATTCGTATTTGCAAATAATAACATCCGCTAGCTGGTTATCCGTTTTAATTCATTACTGGTAAATATTTATATATTTTCTGCATATACGGGAGATATCAGGGTGAGCAACAGTCGAAGGGTAGTCTTACCCTTCCAAGTGGTATCAGAGCGAGATATTTGGGGTGTGGCAAGTCACCAGGACGTCCTTCGCAGACGTTAGCAGAACTGCAAAACAAGTCCATCTTCGCGGAAGTCGACAGGGCAGTGCCGCGGGTTCTCAGTTCGCAGGTGAAAGGCAACCAGGTTGTCAACGAGACAGTGGCAAGCGAGATCTCATTTTTACAGCAGCAACAACGTGGTTTAAAAAGTCCAAACACTTCATAGCACGAAACAAGAGGACTCTGTAATCTTGAACGCGTCCAGTAATTCCGAACGCCGTGTACGAACTTAGGGAGGAAGTCTTCTGTCGTTGGGTCTTCAACAAGGCTTTCGAATCATTTGGGAAGGAGATTAATCATCCTCAAACACGCAAAACCGCCGGAGAAATTCATCGGAAGCATCTCAGAACATAGCAGCTGTCATTTTCTCTCCCAACCAATCAGAACGCGTAAAATAAATAAAATTTCCACCTAAATCTAAGGTTAGTGAATCTTTTATTTTTATTTTTTAAAATTCGGCCCAAATTCATTATCCCACATTCGTGGGGAGTTTCGGCAATTCAAAGTTTATAAGGTCCGCGGGTGCATTAGTGAAGTGTGGCTCTGGCCACACGGCTTATCCTCCGCATGTAGCGTCCTCGTTGTTCGTCCGTCTCGGTCCTCGCTGTCGGTCAGTCGTGTCCTGTCGTGTCAGTCCGCTCCTTGCTGTCCGTGTCCTCGTTGTCGGTCAGTCGTGTCCTGTCGTGTCAGTCCGCTCCTTGCTGTCCGTGTCCTCATTGTCGGTCAGTCGTGTCCTGTCGTGTCAGTCCGCTCCTTGCTGTCCGTGTCCTCGTTGTCGGTCAGTCGTGTCCTGTCGTGTCAGTCCACTCCTAGCTGTCCGTGTCCTCGTTGTCGGTCTGTCGTGTCAGTCTGTGTCCGGTCGTGTCGGTCAGTTTGTCGTGTCAGCAGTGTCCTATCGTTACCAATCGTGGTCAGGTGAGTTACATTAAATTCCGTGTAGTCAAGGGGCAGCGCTACCTTAAATTCCGCGTCGCAGTTGGCGCGACAGTTGAAGCGAAACACACAAATTTTGGCAATTATCAAATTATTATTGGAGAAGGGAAGCCCAAATTTTTTTTTGAAAGTGCATGACCAAACAGTGGACCAAAGGACCTGACGGTCGACTATCAAGCTCGGAGACGACCAATAACAATGCAAGAAGACCTCATCGAAGCCCAGGTACAAAAAATTCTCCTTCTCTCAAAATTGGCAGTTATAATCCACATCATCCACTGGTAGACCCTATGGCTACTAACCCTCCCCCAACTCACGAAAACATCACACAAGGAGACTCAAGTAACTCGGCCATTACCACGGATGAAACTCTTCGACTCTTACTAGATGGTATGCGCGAAATTAGTAACCTATTGCGCGCACAAAACCGACTTAATCCCAATACTAATCCCCAAAATCACGCCCATGCACAAAGGAATGAAGAAAATGACGACCAGGATGACGATTGGGAGCAGCAAAGAGGCAATCCGGATAATTACAGGGATTGCTATCATAGACAGCGGTATAACCAAGATCAAGAAAGGGATATGGGTTATCACCAACCGAGAGGCCCTAATAATTTTCCACGCATTGATATGCCCACTTTTGAGGGTCATGATCCTCGTGGTTGGATAGCCAAAATGGAAGGCATTCTCGACTTATATCAAATTAAGGATTTTGATAAAGTTCCTTTCGCGGCATCAAAATTAGGCACTGAGGCCTACCAATGGTTCGTATGGCTTAAGCCAGAGAAAGGAGCTACTATTAACTGGAAAAACTTCACTACCTATTTTTTAGAAAGATTTGATGAAGGAGCTACATCGTCATACACAGTAAGACTGTTATCTCTCAAACAAGAAGGATCGGTTAGCGAGTTCGTCTCGGAATTCACCAGTTTACTACCATATACATTAGACCTCGATCCCGACATAGTGGTAGGAGCTTTTCGCAATGGATTGAAAGAAAATATTAGGGTGGAGGTGGACATTCAAAATCCAACCTCGCTGAACGATTGTATAAGAATAGCCAAGCTGGCTGAGAAAATAATTCAGTTGTATGCACGGCGTGAAACTTATAGTCGTCCTTCGTATCGCAACAATACTTTTCGTAGAAATGATCAACCATCAAGATACTTTTGCTATAAATGTCGCACTCATCACCCCAGGGAACAAGCATGTGCCCAAAAACAAAACTTTCATATTGAATGCGATCAATATGAAGGAGAAGAGGAAGAAACTTACCACCAAGAAGAACCTATGCAAGAAGGACTACCAAGTATTCTAGAAGAGAAGGAAGAGGATACAATGGTGATCTCTGTGCATGCCCTCATGGGGTTAACCGCCCACCATACCATCAAGGTACCAGGATTTCTCCGCCAAAAAAAGGTGAATGTGCTAATTGATTCTGGCAGTACCCACAATTTTATCGACATCAAAACAGCAAAAGCTTTGAATTTATTCGTTAACTCTTCCAACAAAGACAAATTCCGAGTTCTAGTGGCCAACGGGGTGAACGCGCAATGTGTTGGTCGAACATCTCAAGTTTCCATAAAAATGGGAACTTATACCTGGTTTGGATCCCTTTTCGTCATGAATTTAGGGAACTTTGATGTCATTTTGGGAGTTGAATGGTTGGAAACATTGGACACGGTTAGCCTCAATTTCAAAAAATTATTTGTGGAATGGAAGGAAAATAGACGAGTCATTCGCTTACAAGGTATTACTACTCCTCCATCACAAATGGTGAGCTCTCATAGTATGGAGAAGATGTTAAAAAAGGGTGGATATGGATTTATAGCTCAAATTAACTGTTTGGAAAAACAATCTCGAGCAACTTCGGATATTATTGCTCCAGATTTACGAGACATCGTAACAAATTACGAAGAGGTTTTCCAAGAACCTAAAGGATTACCACCTAAACGATCTCATGACCATGCCATCCATTTGATTCCGGGGAGTGTCCCACCTAACAATCGTCCTTACCGCTATCCTCAACCACAAAAGACGAAAATCGAACAGATCGTTCAGGATCTGCTAGATCATGGAGTCATTCATCACAACACTAGCCCTTATTCCTCACCTGTAGTTTTGGCTCGACGAAAAGATAACTCTTGGCGTATGTGTCCTAATTTTCGTTCTCTCAATAAACTCACTATCAAGGACAAATTTCCTATCCCTGTCATAGATGACCTACTAGATGAGTTGCATGGTGCAAAATTTTTTACAAAATTAGACCTTCGCTTAGGATTTCACCAAATCCGTGTCAGAGAAGAAGATATTCCCAAAACTGCTTTTCGTACTCATGAAGGTCATTACGAATTTTTGGTCATGCCTTTTCGTCTCACCAATGCACCATCCACATTCCAAAGTCTCATGAACCAAGTGTTTCGTCCACTCCTCCGTAAGTTTGTGTTAGTTTTTTTTGATGACATTCTCATATATAGCAAAACATGGAAGGACCATTTACATCATGTGGATAAAGCCCTTCACATTTTACACAGAGAAAAGTTATTTGTCAAACGTTCCAAATGTTCATTTGGTGTCCAAGAAGTCGAGTATCTTGGTCATATAGTTTCACACGAGGGAGTCAAAGTCGACCCCAATAAGATTAAGGCAATTCAAGAGAGGCCTTTACCTAAAACCATCAAGAAACTTCGTGGTTTTTTGGGTCTTACGGGCTACTATCACAAGTTTGTACGAAATTATGGTAAGATTGCAGCACCTCTCACAACACTTACAAAGAAGGATGCTTTTCGTTGGTCGGAAGAGGCCATTCAAGCCTTTGAAGCTCTTAAGGAGGCCATGTGTACAACTCCAGTTTTAGCAACTCCCAATTTTCACAAACCATTTATTATCGAATGTGATGCATCAGGAACAGGAATTGGGGCTATATTGATGCAAGACGGTCATCCGTTGGCATTTGAAAGTAAACAGCTATCGGGGAAAAATTTGGGAAGATCAACATACGAAAAAGAAATGTTGGCTATTCTTCATGCGGTAGAAAAATGGAGACACTACCTAATCAGTAGCCGCTTCATAATAAAAACAGATCATAGTAGTCTCAAACATTTTCTTGAGCAAAGGTTTTCCTATTCGGAACAAAATAAGTGGTTAACCAAACTATTGGGTTATGATTTTGTTATCGAATACAAGAAGGGGAAGGAAAATGTAGCCGTCGATGCGCTATCCAGGAAATATGAAGACGAAGTAGTTCAGGTCCTTGCTCCCAATGGGTGAATCAATTACAAGATGAATGGTTGTCCAATAGCGAAACTGCTCAGATAATTCAAGAATTATCTATAGGGTCCTCTAAACACCCTTTGTTCTCTTATGAAGATAAAATCCTTCGGAAGAAGAACCGCATTTACATTCCACACAACTCGGAACTCAAATCGAAGATCCTCGACGAATCGCACGCTTCTCCATCAATGGGACATTCAGGATTTTTGAAAACATATTTAAGGATCAAACAATCATTTTGTTGGAAAGGATTAAAATCCGAAGTCAAACAATGGGTAGCAGAATGCGAAGTTTTCCAGCGCAATAAAGGAGAAACAGTCAAATCACCAGGGTTGTTACAACCATTACCCATCCCTGAACGTCAGTGGGAACATATATCCATGTATTTTATTGAAGGTCTTCCAAAGTCAGAAGGCAGGACAATAATCTTTGTAGTCGTAGATCGGTTATCCAAATACGCTCATTTTCAGGCTTTACAACATCCATTTTCCGCAAGCAAGGTGGCAAAGGTATTTATGGATTCAATTTTCAAATTACATGGTATGCCAAAAAATATTGTAAGTGATAGAGATCCCATATTCACTAGTAACTTTTGGCGAGAATTATTTCGACTTAGTGGTACCAAATTGAACATGTCCTCAGCTTACCATCCCCAGACAGATGGTCAAACAAAAGTAGTTAACAAATGTTTGGGTACGTACTTACGATGTTTCGTTCAAGATAAACAATATCAATGGAGCCAATGGCTAGCAATGGTAGAATGGTGGTACAACACTTCTTACCATTACTCAATTAAGATGTCTCCCTTTGAAGCATTGTATGGAACCAAGCCTCCAATTGTAGCAGATTACGTACCGGGTTCATCCAAAGTAGCCAAAGTGGATGATTGGTTTCAACAAAGGCAATCTACACTCACCATACTCAAAGAGAATTTATTCCAAGCACAAAATCGCATGAAACAACAACAAGACTTGCACCGATCAGAACGAACTTTTAATGTCGGTGACAAGGTTTTTCTAAGGTTGCAACCTTACAAACAAGCATCGTTAAGGATAAAGACCAGTCAAAAGTTGGCTCCACGATTCTATGGTCCTTACAAAATTGTGCGTCGCATTGGAGAAGTAGCCTATCAGTTAGAGCTACCTTCATCATCACAAATACACCCGGTATTTCATGTTTCATGTCTCAAAAAAGTAATTGGTCAGAAAGTGCAAAGTCAATCAGAATTACTAGTGCTCGATGAGGAAGGACGCATACATCTCCAACTCGAAGATATATTACAACACAGAATACGAAGACTAAGATCCCGCCAGATTCAAGAATTTCTCATCAAATGGCAAGACCTACCAGAGGAAGATGCCACATGGGAACATGAAAGTATTTTCCAGACATTTCCAGCTTTGAGGACAAAGCTTTCCGAGGAGGGGAGTCATGCTACATACCAAACCTAGCCGTCGGCTAGGTTCGCCAAGTGCATAAAACTTCATATTTATTAGCGTAGTTGTTTCATTAATTGAATTTATCTCATCTTTGCTTTTTATTCATTGCGTAATCGCACTTTGCCTTCACGGCGGGATCTGCCCTCCTAGTGGCAATTGATTGTTATATTCGTATTTGCAAATAATAGCATCCGCTAGCTGGTTATCCATTTTAATTCATTACTGGTAAATATTTATATATTTTCTGCATATACGGGAGATATCAGGGTGAGCAACAGTCGAAGGGTAGTCTTACCCTTCCAGGCAACCCCTTGTTCGAGGAAGTACTTGAGACGTTGGTGATTTGTTTTGATTGAAACATGATGGCCAACAAGATATGGCCTCCAGTGATTAACCGCATGCAAAATAGCTAGCATCTCCTTTGCATAAGTAGATTTGCTCAAATTCAGGTCGGAAACTGCTTTATTGGTGAAGGCCAATCATCTTCCCTCTTGCATCAACACAACCCCTATGCCATTTCCCGAAGCATCACTTTCAATTACAAAGGGTTTAGAAAAGTCAGGCATTGCTAACACTGGGGTGGTTGTCATGGCATGTTTTAAGTCATTGAAAGCCTTCTATGCTAGTTTTGACCAAATAAATGAATTATTTTTCAACATGGCTATTAAAGGAGTTGCTATCTTTCCATAGTATTGTACAAATTACGGTAATACCCCGTGAGTCCCAAAAATCCTCAAAGTCCCTTGAGGGTGTGAGGCTTTGGCCAATCTTGAACAACTTGAATCTTTTTAGGGTCAACTTTAACTCTATCTTTGGTGACAATGTGACCCAAATACTCAATTTCTGTCATCCAGAAAGAACACTTAGACCTCTTGGCATAAAGTTTATTCATAGAGAAAAGTTGTAGAGTTTGATCCAAATGTATGAGGTGCTCCTCCCAAGAGCGACTATATATCAAAATATCATCAAAGAAAACTAGAATAAATTTGCAAAGGAATGGGCAGAAGACATTATTCATGAGGCTTTGAAATGTGGATGGTGCATTAGTTAGGCCAAATGGCATGACTAGAAATTCATAATGGCCCTCATGAGTTTGAAATGCAGTTTTGGGAATATCTTCCTCCTTGAGCCTTATTTGATGATAGCTTGAGCGAAGATCCAACTTGGGAAAAAACCTTCCACCATTTCACGCATCCAACAATTCGTCGATTACTAGGATAGGAAATTTATCCTTAATGGTGAGCTTATTGAGCTCATGAAAATCTATACACAACCTCCATGACCCATATTTCCTTCTAACCAATAGTACTGGAGAAGAATAAGGATTGTTACTAGGTGGAATTGCCCTTGCTTGTAGCAATACTTGTACCAATTTTTGTAGCAATACTTTTACCAATTTTTCAATTTCTAAGGGCATAGGGGTATCAATAAGGTCTAATGTTAGATAGCAAGCTACTTGGTACCAATGGTATTGCATGATTATGGGAACGACGTGAAGGTAATTCTGTTGGTTTTGCAAAAACTGCATCATGCTTAGTCAAAATGAGTTGCAAATGTGGGGCTTGTCTTCTTTTGAAGGTTGCGAATTTTTTTAACAACTTCTCCATACGACTTGAGCTGATAATCTGTGGAGATCTTGTTGGTGAACCATAGAGTGTAGGATTGACCATATTGTGAGAATTGCATCCATAATTTTGCAAAGTTCTAGGCTATTGTTTCCAAAGTACCTAGCCATTGTGTTCCTAGCACAATATCACATCCACCTAGTTGAAGAGCAAACATATAAGTTTTGAGTTCATAGTCCCCTATCTTCAACTTAACATTGCAGCTTTTACCCTTACAAGGTAATGTTTTGCCATTTGCCACCATAACTTCAAAAGAGTTGCAAGCATGTATGTAACAATTTGCTTGCTTGGCTACTTGGGGATCAATAAAATTATGCGTATTGCTTGAATCAATGAGAATTGTAATACGTTGCCCTTCGAAGAATCCTACTACCTTCATCGTTTGAGGGGTAGAAATTCTTGCAAGTGCATCAATAGAGAATTTTGGCTGCGGTTCGTCCTTAGGTTGTTCCTTTGGTGGTTCTACTTCTTCATCAAGTTGTTCAGTACTTACCGATTCATCTACATCCATCAAAAATAACTTCTTTTGGGTGTATTTATTCCCTGGCGAATACTTCTCATCACAATTATTACATAAGCCTTATGCTCAACAGGCGTCCATTTCCTTTGTAGACAAATGCTTGAATGGGGTGGACTAATTGCCAGTATTTGTTGTGAACTTGGAAGGAAATGTGGGTTTGGCCTGTGGAAATTTAGATGGTCTTCTTTGAGCCGAAAATTTTTCTTTTGCTAATCTCGCCAATCCTATGGCTTGCATCATAGATTGTGGTTTGAACATTTTTACCTCAGCCTTGATATCATCTTTCAATCCACTGATAAAACAACTCTGAAAAATTCCTTCTTTCAACCCGTTTGTCCTATTAGCTAGTTCCTCAAATTGGGTCTAATTTTTACGGACGGTAGAGGTTTGTTTCAATTTGGTCAAGGCTCCAGAAAAGTCCTCATACTCACTAGGGCCAAAACGAGTGAGTAATTGGGACTCAAAATCTTCCCAAGAAAAGTCCAGAGTTGTGTTATGTAACCATTGATACCATTGTAAGGCTTCAAATTCAAAGTTGAAAGATTCCATAATATTTAGATACATTATGAAGTTTGAAGAATCGATCTACTCGACATAACTACCCATCAACATCCTTTCCATTGAGCTTAGGAAAGTCTAATTTAGGCATCTTAAACAGAGTATCTATGTCAAAAAGAGAATGATAGCCTTCTTTCTTCGTATTGACTCTCTTCTCTTTATTTCTTGAATTGCCACCCGGTTTTTTAGTGTTAAGATGCTCGAACACCTTTGGGATTTCCCTTAATCGGTCTTTAACCTCTAGGAATCTTTCTTAAAATTCAGCTTTGGATCTAATTTGGCCATTTCTTATAAGCGTTACCTAAACCTCATCTGTTTAAATTCATTTCCAAAATGGTTCATTTGACTTTGTAGGGTACTGTGAGACTCAATTGCTCCATATAGTTGCTTTGTTCTAACTCCTTTTCTGCTCCTCTAGTTCCTCCAACCATTTATGTATGATTTGAACCACTCCCTTTGACTTACTAAAAATAGAACCTGTTTTTAGTAATGGGCCAAAAAAAGTGTTTGGGCCAAAGAAAGTCTTTGAATACAATAGACAAGGTGTCACAACATGTCACAACATTTTTTTGGCACCCTAGAAAAAGTGCATGGAGGCTATATACCAAAATGATCAGCTTGACGAGACGATCGCAATGAGCTATATTCCACAACAACGTTTTTTTTGTTTCTTTCTCTAGGGGAGTGTTGTCTTCCAAGTATGGTTCGTTTTTCTCCTAGAGTCTTAATTCACTTAGAAAATTGACTTTTGTTCGACACCTCTTAAGCAGACTTTGCAATGTGTGTTACTGTCAACGGTTCTATCTGACTATAACTGACAACTATTTTGTCTAACTCTGTCTCAATTGCAATGGACTTTGTAACTAGTAATTGCACGACCAACTTTGTCTTGAACTATTCTGACTCATACTTGACCGTTACTGACAGATCCAGTTTGGATTGTTACTTTGTAATTGATACTGTGCTACTCAACTTTGTCTGGACTGTTATTGATTGATACCTAATGGTTACTAACAAACCTTGTTGTGACCACTTGTTTTTTGTTGTCTGTTTTTGTTCAGTTAATTCTTGTGTTAGTGTAGTCTCCTTGGTATGCTCAATTTTTGTGATGTAGTTTTTTGGCATGCAGGATAAATAGAAACAAGGTACTCTAAGCCAAGGTGCGTGTACTGCCCATAAGCCCTTTGTTATACCGAAATGATGAACGATAGTGCTTCGACCAATATTTCAGGCCACTACTCAAGGAGGATTCCACACATACCCTTGAGCACACTACCCACCTCTTTGATAGTCCGAGAGGGTGATCTTCTCGAATGTTGTATTCGATGTACAATGAAAAATACACGGTCGAAAATATTCTTAGGGCTAAAGGTTTCTCCTAATCCTAGGGGGTTTTCCGATATACCCAAAGATACGTGGGAGGTCAATTCTATATACGGGTGTTGTTTGAGGCCTAGGTATTGGAGCCTGATTATCCCTCACTTCACTAGACACTTTATGAGCAATCTAGCCTGGCCAATAATGTCAATTCATCTAGGATATTTTAAAACCCTTGGCACAAATATTTTGCAATAAATATTCACATAAATATTGCAATAAAAATAGAAATTCATGAATGAACAAAATACTGCAATACGAAATGTAAATGCAGAAGTATATTAATCTCACAAATCACAACACAGAATCGCAGGCCTCTTTGAGGGGGCAAGCTGCTTCAATACTTTCATTCAATATGCAAAAAGATACATTCGTTTATGCACCCTTGTCTTTTAAAGATACACTTCATGCAACCCTAACCTAGCGCTCAAGAGTTGGCTTACATGCAAAGTGCCACTCGAGCTAGAATCTTCTACCAAACAAACATTTACATTCTTTATAACGGTTAGATGAAATGACCCCACTTGTGAGAGATTACAAAATATTACAAAATATCATTAGAATGGCGTCCCCACATTGGAAAGGGGTCATTACATAGTACTATGAGAATTATATAATAATGTTAGGATGGGGTCCTAACACAAACCTTTTTGACCTTTTGAATCTACTGAACTAAATTTAACCTGGTAACTATGCCACCATCTATGACATTTGTTTGGTCAGTACTCAGAGGCTTCATCCAAATTTAAGGCATACCATCTCTTATTCATATTGCTCTTGTTGATTGTAACTCGGATTTTTGTTTGATAATGTCTGTTTTCATTATTCATTCTTAGTTTGTTGTAGTAGGTGTAGTTTTTTACTTAAACATTCATGTGTATTTTGCTTGCAGGATGGCTTGCCTCTGTTGAATAAAAGCAGATACTAGGTTGATGTGTGTATGGGCAATGTATTTGGTATTAGTTTGCTTATGAACTTCTATGCTCCTGCGGTGGCTTCCATGGTGTGAGGACTTTAATGTTCATCATATTAAAGCACAAGTTCAGTTCATGTGGACTTGAGTTAGATTTGAAGGAAAATTGTCAATTGTCACGATGAAAATGAAAATTCACACAAAGTTTGTAGGTAAATTTTAAGGAAGAACAAATGAATACAAAAGTACATTTTTAAAGCAGTATGAATAGAACAACATATCTTTGCAATATCTAATATAGGAACATCAAATATCAATCTCATGAACATAACCACGATAAAAATAAATAAAAAATAAGAAACATTTAACTTTTAGCAAGGAGTAATTCGAATCCAGGAAACAAAAGGTGAAACAAAAACCCAAAAGAGAAATCTGATGTATACAATTGATGTCTGAGATACAAAAGTAACCTGTAATATATATTTTTGTACTCCACATTGATGCATAAAAGGATATGACCATGTATGTTTTTTTTTGAATTGGTAATATGGGATCGAACAGGCCCCACCTGTATTACATCATGACGACATGGTGGTATTACAGCAAGCTTGGCAATTATGCATGTATGGCTTAGCAAGGTTTGATCCTTGGTCTCCTCCTTGAGAGTTGAGGAATCTAACAGGCTGAGTTAATGCCATCTGATTATAATGTTAAGGTTCACCCATAAGATTGCAACCTTGGTCTATGGTATGAAAATATTCATTTCTGCCATTACCCCAGATCCTCATGGGTAAATGTTAAGGTTCACCCATGGGATTGGAACCTTGGTTTATGGTTTGAAACTCATCAATCTTACCAATTGCTTCAAATCTCATGAGCAAATGTTAAGGTTCACCTATGAGATTTATTCGTTACCAATTATTCTAAGCCTCAACGACATATGACCATTTATGTGTTTATATTATAATGTACAAAGAGTTTCTGCAAGTTAGTTCGCTATTTGCTTGGGAGTATCACTTTTGCAGGTTAGTTTATGTTTTGAATAAAATAACCTGGATATTGCTATTTTTTTGTTTTTTGTTTGTAATGGCAATATTAATAAGGATCTACTTTTCTTGACTATGGATTTAGAATGCCGTCCCATTTTTTATGATTCTAAATTTCTATCTACTTACATAGGAATCCTCTGTGAATTGGTTTGTAGGTGGAAAAGGCCTTGCAGAGCATGGAAGAAGAGGCGGAAAGGATATACAAGGAAGAACGCCCTAGTATAATTCAAGATGAAGCTGCATCAGTTAGAGATTCCATGTAAGTGCACAGTAAATTTTGAAAATACTAATTGCTGTTATTTTCTTCCCATCAATACAAAAAATAGATTACAAAATATCTCCTCTCACTATCTGCCCAGTCTTCCCAATTTTTGAGTAAACTCTACCCCAGAGTGTCTGCATAAAATTATGCTAACAGCGAAAATAGACTGACATGGACATGGAGGGAAAACATATACCCCAGTATCCTGTAGACGTGGATGGGGCACTTTGAGAATGTAACAAGATTTTGTTTGAATACAAACTGTGTCGTGACATGAGGTATTGAAATTTTGAACAGCATCAGGGGAAATAATTTGGACTTTCCAATATCCAAGGCATCATTAAACAGGAAATAGGCTAATGCATAGATTTTCTAGTCATCTGAGATGTGGAATTCCTTTCAAGAAATTTAAACAAAGAATACATAGGACTTTTAAGCAGAGATGCAGACAATTTTTAAGAGCAAAAGGAATTTAGAACTCATCTGAAGATGAGTAGAAATTGATGAGTACAGTAGTTTAATCTATTTTCTAGAAATTTTGTGAAAGTTATTCAGCAGTATGTCATATTCTCTACGCTGTATGCAAATTTTTCTCTTTTATGTAGGTACTAAATTCTGTCAATGATTTGCTGCTAAACAGTCTTTTTGCTGGCAGGTATGAACAGGCTGAATACATTGAAAGAGAATTGGAACAGATGGGAGAACAAATTAAGGTGATAATTGAGACTATAAATGCAAATCAGGTAAAACATTTTAAGCAGTATTGTGCTTCTATTATGTTTTTGAGCGGAGCCCATTGTGTCCATAGAAACAAATTTTAGAATTGTTTTTACTTTTTAGGGTGGAGACTTGGACACAACTGATGGGACTAGTCCATTGGACGTTGTAGTACGGATTTTGAACAATCAGTTGAATTCCCTTGTTTGGATAGATGAAAAGGTTAGTACATATTCATTTATTCCAAATTTGTAATATTTTTGACATATTTGTGATTAGTGTTTTGGCATTTGCATTCAAGTGAAATGAATGGTAGCCTTGTGGTACACAGTAAAAGGTCATATCAGTAGGTCCTTGTTCAAAAAAACCCATACACACATCATGAGTGTTGATGTTGTCAATAGAATATACAATTTTGACCAACCACTGTTAATCTCATTGACACTTTTTGACTAATAACTCAAAAGATATGCTGGTGAGTTCTGAAGTTGAATTCTTTCCTGTTAAAAATAATGATTAACTCTGAAAAATGAATATATAGAATTGTTAAGAATGTGAGGGTTTATATCTGTGAATGTATTAACGTTCTACTCTTAAAATACTATTTTTTTTTTACTAAAATTCATTTAAGCCTTCGCCAATCAAATGCTCCATTGAATTTGGAAAGAAAAATATTAGAATTGGGCGTTCTTTTTTTTTTATTGGGTTAACATTTCACTCCTGTGGAAATGGAAGAAAATATTTTAGTTTGATAGTGACACATGATAACAAGGGTTTTTGGAAATATGAATACACGTATACTTAAGATGTTAAGGTTGTAAGGATTCTGTTTTCCTGTTAATGAGAATGTGGAATCAAGAGTCATTTTTTTAATCCTGAAAAAATTCCATGAAAAATGTAAGTACATTCAGATGGCTTCTTAATAAAGATTCATGTCAGCAGAGACCAAAATCTGGGTGGGAAACCACCAACTAGACAGAACTTAAGATCAGAGCTGCAGCTTGGAAGAGACAAAAAACTACAAGCAAATCTGATGGATTTCCTTCCAAAGTTAGGGTATAATTAGTGAATGCTTTAATTTGGAGTAATTTACTCCACATTGCCCTATGCACATTTTGAATGCTTTGGATCACATGCATAGCAGTGATGTACTTTCACATAACATTGTTGGCCATAACTTGCGTCGTTAATATGCTTGCTCTTTCATTGAGCTGGGCATTGCATGATACTTGGTATTTCTAGAAATTGTGGATGTATATTATTAGTAGTATTTCTCACTCTTTTAATATAGACCTATCATCTTCTTTGGTTGTATAGTCATAATAAAGAATCGGTACTTTACAGTAAACATTAGTAGGTTAATTCAATCTATTAGTTTGGGCTGCCATGTAGGTTTACAACCTTCTAGCAAATATCCATTCAGACAAATATAAGTTCCCTTTTGTGGTCTAGCACCATCATATTATAGTTGGAAAATTTGGATTTCTTGGCAGCCTGAAATTTTAACTTGGACGCAGGACTTTGGAAAATAACTTGATATATATGTGTGTGTGAATTCATAAAATTGCTTTTAAAAATCATTAAAATGAAATCTTTCTATAATATTTTTATTAGAAAATGTACAGCAACAAAAATTTGCAAATTTGTTCAATTTTATTTTTTCTTATCCGTTTGGAAATGGATCAATCATACTTGTAATTGCTGATTCAATGTCATATTTTTTTAAAGTTTTGTGCCTTTATACTAAAATGAAATAAACTGAACTTAATCATTAACTTAATTTAAAACTTCTCAACTTATAAGGCTTTTTTGATCTTAATAATAATATAAATCAAAATGATAATTGAGATATAATATTCTACCTAGCTACTGAATATAGTCTATGATAATGTAACAATTTTCTTCTAAGTTATTAATTATTCCATTAGGCATGCCAAATTCCGTGTTTGATGATAATTTCCAGACTCACCATGCCATGTCCAAAAAGCCAATAGCCGGCTTTGCATCAACAGTGAGATGAGTGGACTTCACTATAACATAGATTATTATGTAACTATACCCCTAATCCTCTGAAGCTACTTCAGAGCAGACTTGTAAAACAAAGATAATAGTCAGCAAGTTTTGAGAAACTATCCCAAAAATGCGGAGAAACAGTGCTGGTGGAGAATTCACCACATTCATAAAGAAAACTGCTGTCACTGAGGAGTCCCAACAGAACTGTTTCCCCCCCTTTTTATGACCATTTCTCTTCTTGGTATGCCTGTTTCTGCATGTTTTCAATGAGTTCTCACAAGTTTTCTTGGCGAGGTTCATTGGGCAAGTTTTTCTATCAAGGTAAGTATGGTCTTTTTCAGTTCATTGGTGTGCAAGCATGGAAGTGGGTGCATGTTTCCAGATTCGGTATCTGTGCTGTTGAATAGAGAACTCTAAGTAAGTAAACATTTGGGAGCTACATTAATTAGAGTTATCAAATCCAGTTTGGATTTGCTATTTCCAATCAGGATTTGGTCATATTCATGTCTGGGGAATTTGTGGTGTGAGAAAACTGGGTCAAATGTGTTTCTGCAAATGGAAGAACTACTTCAGGGGGCACAAATGTTTACTTTTTCTGGTTGTGGACACATTGGGCATGGTTCAGGTTCAAAGTTATTAATAAGAAGACAAGAATCAAATCAACGTACATGAAAGTGATTTCTAGCAAATGCAGCCTTGCACTTAACTTTTTAATCTAGGGGTTAAAATTGGTGGCATGGGTATTATCTATGATATCACCTATCGGCTATCTGTAGCATGCTGCCCTTATGTTGTTATTTGCAGCTTGATGCATATTTTTTTTCCCTTTTAAATAAATATTTCTTTAAGACAATTTTCGACTTTACTTTTGTGTAAGTTGTAACATTTTACCTTATAGTAGTTAAATTTTAAATTTGGAATTGGAAATATGACACAACAGTGGTGTGATTCTCATCTGTCTATATACATATTATTTTTTTAGAATAGGCTAAAAAGCTCCCGCTCCTTTCCATAGGCACTTGAGAATGGGCTTGCAATAATTCTTCCATGTTGTAGTATAGTTTCTATTCCAGCATGGTGCCCACTCCTTATTTCTGTCACTTGAAATCTGGCCCTGCAATTTCACAATCATTAGTTGGAGTGGGAGCTTAAATTTAAGCAGTAATGTCTTCTTACTAGCGAAAATTAGCCATTAGGTCTATATAATCTGTAAATATGAAAAATGCAGCTAGCAATGAAGTGTAACTTGCAAATGAAAGTGAAAGAGAAGTAAACAAGCATGCTTTAACAAATATAGTCTTTCGGAGTACAAATAGCCCTGCCAAAGGGGGGCTTTAAACACTCACAATGTCTTTAGAATGAAAACCAAAGGGGGATGTCCCCTTTTACAACATGTCAAGAGGTGCAATCCTTCTTCGTGTCACGATCAAAGGTGTGTGGGTGGGTTTTTGTACTTGAATGTTGGTTGAACCACTCGGGTGCTTTGTTGGTTGGACCGCTCGGGTGCTTTGTTGGTTGCTGCTAGATCTGCACACATGTAAACCAAGGGGAGTCAGAAGCATCTGAAGGGCCTCATTTGCATGAGGCCCCTAGCAACATAGAAATATGAAAGAATTTACAAAAGTCATTTAAACCTTTACAAAACTGCAGTAAAAGCTAACAAATCAAGCGAAAAGATGTTTCATAGCCTCATTTACCTGTTTGGTGTCTGAATGCTCTGTTTGGTGCTTTTTTGGCCAGGTGTCCCAGACGGTTGGTAGATGTCTCAGACGGTTGGGACTGTGCAGGTGTCTCTAACGGTTGGCAGCTGTCTCAAATGGTTGGGACTGTGCAGGTGTCTCAGGTGGTTGGGACCAAATGGCTAGAGGGGCAAGGTGCCCCTGTTGGGAGGTGCAGGTGGTCCTTGGGACCCTTTCGATGCAGGTGGTGTTGCAAGAAGTTGACTGGTTCGTGCACGGTTGTCTATCAAAGCGTTGGCTAGACCCTTCAAGCATCCTCCATGGCTGCCATTGTTGGGCTCTCCAAGAGGCAAGGTGGTGGCAGGTGACACTTCAAAGGCAGCAAGGTGGTCTGGTTCAATTTCGGCAGCATAACAACTTTTCAACCTCTGAGCATTGGTGGGTGAAGGTTTGGACAGCCCTTTAGGATTGGAAAGCATTTTAAAATTATTATGCACATGCCCTAGGGATTTGGATGAGGGCTTGCCTTGGATTTTGGGGATTTGTTTAGAATTTAAAATTCTTTTTGAATTCCCCTAGGGATTGATTGGGTTATGGATTAGAAAGGTGATTAAGACATAATGGAGGGTTTAATGGAGGGATTAAATGCGTAAGCAAGATTGTGAGAAATTTGAGGAGGGAAGGGGAAATAAATGAGAAATATTAGGTGGAAATTAGGAGGTTAAGGAGAAGATAAGAATGATTAGGGAGGCTAAATAGAGTAGGAGAAGATTAGAAGAAATTGAAGAACTTAAGGATTTTAGGGAAAAAGGGGAAATTAGAAGAAAATAAAAATTTTAGGGAACCTTAGAAGAATTTAGGGAAAATTAGAGGGAAATAGAATAGAATTAGGAGGGCTAGGGAAATTTAGAAGAAATTATGGAAATTGCTAGAAATTAGGGAAAATTGGAACGAATTAGATAGGAAAAGGCAATTTGGAGGAATTTGAGCGAATTTGGGCGGTTTTGTGGCAAAATGGGGGTTTTGGCAAATTTGTGCAATTTTGATTGCAAATGACTAAAATTCGATGCGGCAGAAGGGTGAGGTGACAACAGGTGGAGGTGTAGTTGGAGTAGATGTCATAGAAGACGATGTCGAGGGGGAAGGTGGTTTGATAGCTTGTGCGGTGGAAAATGCGACGAGAGATGGAGGGGAATATGTTGGTTGAAGGTCAGGTTGGATAGCGGAGAACTCATGAGATGGAGGCCCTTGTGGTGTGGTAGAAGGGGTGGACGAGGCAGGCGCAAGGTGGTCATGATTGATCATTCCCACAAAATCTTGTTGAGATGGAACATTGTTGGTATGATTGGCTTGATGCGGTTGAGGGGTGACAATTGAATCCCCCTTGTGTGATTGTGTTGCCCCGAGTTGTGGTAATGGAGCTTGATGATTTACAAGGTTGTGTGAGGGGGGGTTGAAGGGTGTTTGAGGGCAATGAGTCCTTGGTCAATTAGATCCTTTACGTGGTTCTGGAATGATGGCCAATGATTGATGTTAAGACCACGTTGACGATGAAAGACACAAAATTGGTCGGCGTTGGGCCCTAGAGATGTATCGTGGGGTCCTATGTCGGGTAAGGAGAGTGCTCGCACATCGAGAAGTTTCCAAAAAATGGATAACAAGGGCTTTGCGAGAGGTGTGAAGTAACATTGGGGTCGAGGAGAAATGTGTGGGAGTGGGAGTGGGAGTGGGTTGGTTGTGTTGCTGATCTGAGGGTGGGCTAGCTTGGGATGTTGGAGGTGGGAGTGGGTTGGTTGTTGTGAAGGGTGTTGCGATTTGGACGGGTGATATGAATGGTGTTGTGTAGGTGGTTGAGGTTGTTGTTGTGGTTGGTGTGAAGGGGGGTATGAATGGGATGGAGGAGGTTGGGAAGGTGGATAGGGTTGGTATGAAATGGTGGGAGGCGCTTGGGAAACTTGGGGTGAATTTTGATGCGTGTAATGAGATGTGGTGGGGACGTTGGTAGGAGTGTAGGGTGGTTGGCAAGCTGATTGGTGATAAGATGGAGGGGGTGATGGTGGTTGGTATTGTGGGGTGAGTGGTTGCGGTTGAGTAGGTGTATGTTGGTATGGATAAGTTGGTGGTGGGTTATATGTAGGAGGTGGTTGATTATAGATGGTTAGTGGTTGATAAGGTTGTTGAGCTGGTGGTTGATTGTAGTTGGTTGGTGGTTGATGATATTGTGGGGGTGATGGTTGGTGATATGAAGAGGGTGGTTGATAGTGGTTAGGTGGTGGTTGGGATTGCATGGGAGGGGGTTGATTATAAATGGGTGATGGTTGATGATAAATGGGGGGAGGTTGATGATGTTGCAGAGTTGGGGGTAGTGATATGAGGAGGATGGTTGATTATACGTGGGTGATGGTTGATTATATTGCGGGGTTGAGGGTTGGTGATATGAAGGGGGTGGGTATTGGTGAGGTGGCTGTTGTTTTGGAATGGAAGCGTAAGGGCGAGTTTTGGCAAAACTGTCAAAACAAACTTATTATCTTATTAAACCCGTTGAATATAAGCAAGCAAACAAACAATCTTTGGTGTTTTTGTTTTTTGAATTTGTGGTTTTGTTTTTTTCTTTGACTATTTTTGTGATGTTTTGGGATGGCTTTGTGAAGTTTTGAGATGTTTTGAGGCGGTTTTGGAAGGAGTTGGCCAAAAGGTGGAAAATGGTTTTGAAGGTGGTTTTGGTTTTGAAAATGTTGGTTTTGTGTGTTTTATGTTCCTATACCTAGGAACTACAAAAGGTGGACGATGAAATGAATATAAAAGGTTGTGTTCGTACCTATCCCTTTTTTGAGGAATGAGACACGAACGACTGAAATGGCTTCCTAAGATGGTAGATAGGCGATAGGTATGCTATGGGAACAAAATGTACCTTTCGAAAGAGGTTGCGCTGTCTAAGTCCTGCTACCGGTCTATCTAGACTTTGGCCTCACCCTCGGGCAGGCTCGGACAAAAAACGACAGATGCACTCCACTAATTATTAAGCCTCGTGGTTAAAGGGCGTCTAACCTAAAAGATTACCCCGAGCTAGTCCCAAGGGCAACTAGTCTCCGGGTGATGAAATCCAAGAGACTATGCGTTCTAACTAAGACGATGTTCTAAGGGCTAAACCAGAGGTTGGGGATGAAGTCCAGCTCGCTAGGAGGTTTTCTTCGCATGATATGAATATGTGCGGCAAAAATTTGTTTTTGATGTTTTCGTTTTTGTGATTTTTCAGATTTTGTTGTTTTTTTAGTTTTATTGTTTTTGATGCAAGGGGATTAAATTCAACTTAAATGAATCAAAGCTAGCCTTAGGGTGATCCAAAATTATATGCAACTATCCTAAGGTGCAAGTTGCAACTATGATCTACGATGTTGTTTTAAGACCAGGAACAGGTTGCTAACAGGGCAGAAAGTGCCTATTCTATGACAAAATATGGCAAATGTTTTTTTTTTATTTCAAATATCCCCAAAATGGGTCTAAGTCATAGGGCCAACTGCCAAGGACAGTTAGCAACCGTTTGTGACGGTTGAGTCTGTGTCTCGGACATAGTCTAGGGACAGAAGGGGCAATTTTCGAAAATGCAAAATTTTGTAGGCAGAGATGATGGAATGGCTATTTTACAAGGGAAGAGGGCTCTATTTTTGAGGATGATGCCAACCAAAATCAACCCTAGGACAAATGCAAGTAACCTATTACTGGGGATGTTAAAAAAAAATTCAACCTATTCTAAAGACTATAATTAAGGGTGCCTATAATGCAGTTGAACTAGTCAAATAACAGCAGACTTAGCCTAAAGACAAAGAATGCACTAATCTAAATGAGCCATTCTATGCTAAGCTAGTTAAGCCAATGAAAACAAAAGCAAGATAAAAGGAAGGAAAAACAACTACACTAAGAAACAAGATTTTGATTTTTTCTTCTTTGAGACTGATGCAAATAAAATAAATCTAGTCTAATGAGCTTTTCTTTTCTCCTTTTTTTTTTTTTTTTAACCAAAATGCATAAAAGAAACCCTAAGCTAATATGCTCTTTTCTTTTTCTTGAGGTTTTTTTTTTTTTTTTTTGAAGGAAGAAAGCCTACAAGGGATAGGGAGGCCTAAAATTAATCTATAGAAGAAGGCTCTGAAGTAGCTTTTTTTTTTTTTTTTTCTTTTTAAGAAAATGAAAGCTTTGCCTACACTAAAGAGGAAGACATCATAGAGAAAAAAATGCAAAGAACCTATTGCTTCTTGATTTGAGGAAACTCACCTACAAGCTACAAGTTCTCTGGTCTACTCTTTGAGTCTGATGTTGGCTGTATGACTGTCTGAACCTGTTGAGGACCATTTGAGACGGTTGGGTAGAGTTAAGAGTCAAGTGTAAAACCTTTACCACAACAATTTTTCACCACTGCAACAAAACTGAACCCAAAACAGACAACAAAAAATTAGTAAGACAAGTAAATGAGGCTACAAAACAGTGACAAAAGACCCCAAAACATAACCCACTAGACATAAAAGTTCAAGAACAAACAAAACAATGTTTAATGAGCTAGAGGTGAGGTCCTACCGGGCGTGCCATTTTGTAAACACGAAAAATGCAGCTACCAATGAAAGTGTAACTTGCAAATGAAAGTGAAAGAGAAGTAAACAAGCATGCATTAACAAATATAGAGTCTTTTGGAGTACAAATTGCCCTGTCGAAGGGGTTTTAAGCAGTCACAATGTCTTCAGAATGAAAACCAAAGCGGGATGTCCCCTTTTACAACATGTCAAGAGGTGCAATCGTTCTTCGTGTCACGATCAAAGGTGTGTGGGCGGGTTTTTGTAATTGACTGTTGCTTGGACCGCCCGGGTGCTTTGTTGGTTGCTACTAGACCCGCACACATGTAAACCAAGGGGAGTCAAAAGCATGGGCCTCCCTTGCATGAGGCCCTTAGCAACATAGAAATATAAAAGCATTTACAAAAGTCATTTAAACCTTTACAAAACTACAGTAAAAAATAACAAATCAAGAGAAAAGATGTCTCATAGCCTCATTTACCTGTCTGGTGTCTGAATGCTCCGTTTGGTGCTTTTCACGCCAGGTGTCCCAGATAGTTGGTAGATGTCTCTGACGGTTGGGACTGTGCAGGTGGTCCTTGGGACCCTTCTGATGCAGGTGGTGTTGCAGGAAGTCGGTTGGTTCGTGCATGGTTGGTTGTCAAAGTGTTGGCTAAACCCTTCAAGCATCCTCCATGGCTACCATTGTTGGGCTCTCCAAGAGGCAAGGTGGTGGCAGGTGACTCTTCAAAGTCAGCAAGGTGGTCTGGTGCAATTTCAGTAGCATAACAACTCTTCAACCTCTTCTCTTGCAAATGATGGAAATGGGGGGATTTATAGGAATTTGGTGAGGGATAGGGTAGGTGGCATGGGGGTGATGTGGAGGGGATGTGGTAGTGATGTGGTAGGTGCAATGGCCAAGGCAAAATCTGGAGGATTCCACTTGGTGGAATGTGCAACCTCCACATTGAATAACCTTGGGTGGAGTGAGCTCTCATGGGGGGATGTGTGCCTTGGGGATTGTTCAAATGAATTTTAAATTACCCACAAATGTGACATGGCAGCTGAGGAGGACAAGGCTATTAAATTTGCCACTTAACCCAATTTGACTTTAAGCATTTCTTGCAATTTTAAATTGCACAATTTTGGAGGGAGACATGAGTGAGGAGACAAGGTGGAATAAATGAGCATTGGTGGGTGAATATTTGGACAGCCCTTTGGGATTTGAAAATATTTTAAAATTATTATGCACATTCCCTAGGGATTTGGATAAGGGCTTGCCTTGGATTTTGGGGATTTGTTTAGAATTTAAAATTCTTTTTGCATTCCCCTAGGGATTGGGTTATCGATTAGAAAGGTGATTAGGACATAATGGAGGGATTAAATGCATAAGCAAGATCGTGAGAAATTTGAGGGGGAAGGGGGAAATAAATGAGAAAGATTAGGTGGAAATTAGGAGGTTAAGGTGAAGATAAGAATGATTAGGGAGGCTAAACGGAGTAGGAGAATATTAGAAGAAATTGAAGAACTTAAGGATTTTAGGGAAAAAGGGAAAATTAGAACCTTAGAGGAATTTAGGGAAAATTAAAGGGAAGTAAAATAGAATTAGGAGGGCTAGGGAAATGTAGAAGAAATTAGGGACATTTCTAGAAATTAGGGAAAACTGGAACGAATTAGATAGGAAAAGGCAAAGGAATTTGAGCGAATTTGGGCAGTTTTGTGGCAAAATGGGGGTTTTGGCAAATTTGTGCAATTTTGATTGTGAATGACTAAAATTCGGTGTCTACATAATCTGTAAAAAAGAAAACAGACAATTTAAGCTTAATCACCTCTCACAAAATATAGAGTCTAGTGTCGAGAATGTCTGATAAAACTTAGAGAGATTAGCGCAGGAGAAGGTTGCAAAAAGGAAGCATAGGAGGCAGAGTTAGGAGAATAGGGAAGAAACCAAGAAGTCTAAAGGAGAAAGCTGAAGCTCAAGCCTGCGACAAACCTGTATCTTTTAGAAAAACCAAGGCCAAGAAGTTAGGAATAAGATTTGAATTGCCTACTAAGTAGAATATTTTAGGTTTGCTTGCAATATGTATTCAGGCCTTTTTAACTCTATTAAGAAGCCTGTTTTTGCTTGTCCAATTTATGATCTGAAAGCAGGAAGTAGTTATTGTGGACTTGATTGCTTTTGAAGACCCTACTTTATGAAGATTTGTTGATAATGAAAACATATTACAAAGGAATAAAGCAGGGCACCTTCCATCTTTGTGCCAAAATCTGCAGGAATTGTACAGACCTCTTAAAAGACAAACAATATTGCCAGCTTTCAAAGTGAACATAAAAGCTGAAAATAAACAGGCGGGCTTATATTATTTTTGGGTTTTGTTTGACTACTTTCCTGGATTATATGAATTGAAATTTAAAAACTAATTTCTAATTTTTGTTAACATTTTCACCTGCAACAATACATCTGGTAAAAGCAAACTAATGGGCTTATAATGTTATTTGTTTTTGTTTAGTTTTCTTGATTATATGCATCAAAAACTCAGAAAGTAAATTCCAAAAGTTGTGAAAACATTTTTACTTGCACCCCCACCTCAGGTAACAAATATGTGATTAGCTTTAAATTTCAACTAGTGCATCTCAAGAAATATGTATCTGTGGGTTGTGTGTGTCCTTGCAGGAGACAGGAGCAAGAAATTCATAGAAACATCTCATGGATGTTTTTGTTGCAAGTGGGGCAGTAGGGACGTTTTAATATCCTCTAGGGCCTTATAAAAGGCATGCAATAGAAAAATGTGTGAAATGCAAAACTTCAAATCTTAAACTAGAGTCCTGGGTGGTTGTATCTTTTGTAAGATTTGTTATTGTCGCACAGTTTGTTTAATGAAAAAATGTTTGTAGTTAGAAATTTGGCTCAGTTGAAATCATTTATTAAATTCTGACACTACTCTTGTACTTGCTATGATTTATATATCTCAGCTGTTTGGCATTTCCCCATTTTTATGAAGTATTTACTCAACTTCATTTGAAAACTATGATAAAGGTTAAGATGCAAGAAACAGCATTGGATCCAAGGTCCTCTGCCATATCTCATTTTTTGTTTTTTGTTTTTTGTTTTTGCAAAACCTTTTGACCCCTTAGTTTTGTAAATATGTTGTATGCAATTTCTAGTAACTTAGCATTCAGGATTGTGCAGAAAAATGCTTTTCTAATTTTTGAGAAGTTCCAAAGGAGCTCGTGCTGCAATTTGATCAAAATAACGCATATGGGTGCTTTGTTTTTGAATCGTCTTATGATTCTCTCAGGATGGCAATAGTACACAAACAAAACAAATATGACACAGCATCTCTTTAGTGTGTTATTATTATATTCATATCAAGCTATGAGATTTCAAGCCAAAATTTCACTGAAGTAGAATATGTTGACAATGGAAGTAGAATATGTGTTTGGTGTGTTAACCGTAACTGTGAATGCAAACTTATTAATTTGAATGTGTATATTCTTGGCCAAGAAATTCAAATGGTTTCTTGCATTGTTCCCAGGCTGGTGAGTTATCAGCATGTATCAATAAGCTTGCAGATCAGGGAGCTACTTTGGATCGAAGCCTGCCACGGTCAAGATATTGGATTGGTTGATAGTGAATATTAAGAAAAGGTGTGTGGTACTAACATCTTAGAGAGCTGTATTTTTTTTTTTTTTGTATTTGGAATTATGTGTGTCCATTCTTTGACAGTCATTACAATTGTTCTTGTTTTAAATGATTGAAATATGAAGGATATTGATCTTCCAAGGTTTAAGATTTTGAATTACTTGATAAGGAATGTTAAGAAACATATGTGGTGGAATTGTTCTAATTTGTATGTTTGTGTTGGAATCCAGTTGATTTCTTGTATGGCTCTGAAGCATTGATGGTCTCATTTTAATTTATTCTTGAAAATGATTGAAAGATGGTGTTTTATGGCGTTGATATGGCAGGATTCTTTTATCATTCTTCTGATCCCTATTGTAGATGTTGGAAATTTCTTGTACTTATTTTGTTTTTGACAAATACTAGTTCTCTGTTGTTTTATATTATAGGTTGTATATAAAATGAAATCAGTACTATCATTTGGCATATTGAAATTGCTACTATGCAAATGTGACTTAGACCCGACAATATTTTGGCAAGCAAACATTTGATTTGGAAGAAAAAAAAATCAGGAACAAAAAAATATTATTGACAAAAAATATTTTTCTTTCCATTTCACATGAAAATAATTGATAAGACAGATCTTTGATCAAAGGGTTTGACACAAAAATATTATAAATTTAAAATTGCATTTAGAAGTATTAAAAAACTTCATATGGCATGAGCTCAACTGGTTAAATTTCTCAGCATTCAAGGAGGAGATCCAGGTTTGAATCTTACCAAGAGATATTTGCATAATTTTGAAGCTATTGTAACACCACTGTGTGTTCACGATGTAATATGGGTGGGGCCTATTCAATCCCATATAATCAATTTAAAAAAATTAAGAAACAAAAAATCAAAGGAAATTTAAAATTACAACACTGGACTTTCTAAGAGTTTTATCTACTCTCCCCAAAATTGATCAAGAACTTTTTGAACAACTATTTCTGCAGTGGGAAAGCCTATTTTTATCAACTGGCATGAGCTCAACTAGTTAACCTTGCCAAGAAATACATGCATAATTGTCAAGCTGTTGTTAATCCAACTATGTGTTCATGATATCAAATGGCATTAGCTCAACTGGTTAGATTCCTCAACATTCAAGGAGACCCAGGTTCAAATCTTGTCAAGCAATACATGGATAACATCCAAGCTGTTGTAATACCACTACATAGCGATGGTGTAATATGGAAAAAATATTGACGATGTAGTATGGGTGGGACCTCTTTTAATCCCATACAACCAATTAAAATGAAGTTACCTCTTTTAATCCCATACAACCAATTAAAATAAAAACTTCACTAGTGGGCCATTGGGCATATTAGAAGGTTGAGCATTCATTCCTCGTGAACATCCTCTTTAGAGATGCTTTTGAATAAGAAAAGGCCAAAAATAGAACTTTGCAATGTAATGGAATTTGTGGCAAACTATGCAATTACGGGTCACACGTTTTTTGCATGAATGTGATCTCTTATTAAAGTAAGCATCCAATTGTGATTTTAATTTAATTTTGTGATGTTCCTTATTGAATTTATTCTCTCTTTTGTGCAACTCTTTTTTCCAATGGCTTACAACTTTACCTTCGTATGGGTGGAGTGGTACCTGTAGGAACCAACGGGAGTCCACTACATCTTGATGAAGTCACCTATTCCTTTGGCACATGACACTTGGCAAGATGGGTTGCATTGGTGGAAATGGGATCCAAAGTTCGTTGAAGTTTGGAGATACTCAAAACATCATGAGAAACTTTCAGATCACAAATTTCATTTTTTTTTTTTTTTTGAGTAATACTTCTTATACACATCCACTATAGGGATTGAACCCGGGTCACATCACCGATAATGCAAGTGGCGTCCTTGCCGGTAGACCACACTCACGGGGATTTCATTTATTACTTTTGGAATTGAGGTCAAATCCCTTAGAAGTCTAGAAGAGCGAAAGTAGGAACTGAAAGGTGTATTTGGCAAAGGAAAAAACTATAAAGAAAACGCAGAGGCATTCCATCAAAGACAAAGCAAGGAAATATCTTAGGATTAACCCCTTGTGATTGAAACAACCGGTTTTATATATTTGCAAGGTAAGTAAAACATAGTCATTTACTTTATGTAGTTTGTTCACCCCATAGAGTTTCTCCTTGTTAAACTTTTGTGTCATAGATAATTGTTCGTAGGTGATTAATAGTCCACTAATGACTATTACCTAGCTTCTCAGGGGTACAGGTGAGTCTACATTCAACTCAATCCAAATTGATCAAGAGATCTATTTGATGAACACATTTTAAGGAGGTTTGAGATCAAGCGTGTGGTCAAAGTAAATTTCATTGTTTACGGAGACATGGGAAAATCCAATAAAAATGCCGAGTTGATACCCGAAGTGTAAAAGTCTAGGTGTTAATAGCTGCTAGAGAAAACTCAGTAGCAATTCAAAGATATTGTCAAGTTCAAGGAAGAAGAAAATAGTTGTAACTCAAGCTCCAAGGGCATCAAGAGCCCCTTGCCGCTAGACAGAGAGACTTTCAGACAACATTGTCATTTAAATTGGCAATAGAAAATGCAATCTTGATTAGCCATCATTAATTGTATGGTTACTTTTTCATAAAAACATGGTATTTGGTTTTACAATTGAATCGATTGTGTTCAATTTGATGGTTTATTTTGCGACATTTATATATGGCATTATTAAATTTTTGAGGGTTTAAATTTTGGATGTTTGAATGCTCTCCTCTAACATGGAACTATCTTTTTTTTACATAATGGATATGCACCTTAGAAAATCAGATGCTAAATTGAATATTGGAATGAAAAATACTTGGGTATTTCATTTGACATTTTGGTTCCACAAAACTGGTAGAGAAGATGTTACTTCAATAGTGAATATGATAAAAATAGATACACATACTATTATGAAATTCACTAGCAAATGAAACAAGTATCATCAGAGCTCACCATGAAAGATCCACACAGGATGTATGATAACTACCATTTCAGGAAATGCCTTTAAAGCGTTGGTGCATATCACATTATGCATGCTAAACCATGTATTTTTAGCCGAGGAATGTTAACTTTTGCATATTTTCTTTATTGCAAATAATGTATATGTTTTAGAGAGATGGATATTTTAGTTAACCAATGGGGACTATAGTTGTGACTTATTCTCATATGAGTTCATACTTTGCAGCTAAGTCTCATCTTGACTAGGTGTATAGTATGCATGGGTAACAAGACAAGTGGACCTTCAGTTACCGTAATTAGGTAAGCTTAACTTGGACGTTTCCTGGGCCACTTTTAATAATATCTCAGTTAGACTACCAAGAGGTTTTTCTGTATAGGAGAGACTTTACTTCAAGTTTAATCATTAAGAGAGGCGGATGCATATTAAGATTTGAGTTTTATAATGTAAACATACTTGCGGTTCATCATTTTACCTAGTCCCTCTTTGTGTGTTTTATGTGCTTTGAGCATTATAATTTAAACATATACATCATTTTACCTAGTCCCACATCTTGTGTTTTATGTGCTTTGAGCATTATCATGAGCTTGTTTTAGGCACTTGATCTGGGATCTTTCTTTTTCTTTTGCAAAGATCTTGGTATAAATCCTTCAATGGTATTAGAGCTAGAAGAATAATTCCTTGCTCGAGTGTGCATTTGTTCACCCCTTGGTAACAGACTTGTGGGGAAGAGTTGTTTTTTCTCCTCCAGTTACATTCAGCTCATTTAGAGTTTTTTTTTTGGGGTTAAATATTTGAAATTAAATTTTAGCAGTAATATTTCCCATGCCATTTTCTTCCTTGTTTAAAAAAAGATTGCTAGTTGTTCTATGTGAAGAAGTAGCATTTTATATTAAAAATAATTTTTCATTTATGGTAGATATATTGTTGTGCATATCTTATCTGTTTTTTTCTCGATTTCTATGCTTTGTTCTGCAGTTCCGCTTCTAGCCATCCTATTCAAAACTTGTTGAGAACAAGAGCTGCAATTCAAACTGGTTCTGTTAAACAGTTTCATTCAGCTGCCATTTGACTCTACTCCAGTGTCATTTGTTTGTCAAGATCAATCCGTTGAAATTGCATTGAAGCATGTGGCCTACAAAGTGAATCATTCTGAGAAGTCTGAATGGATGAGTGTCCTCCATTTTTGTCATAACAATATTCCATATTTCTGTCATACAAGTAACTGCTAGAAACAAGCTGTACGGGTTTTGAAAGAATTGGAATAAAGAAATTAATATCTTCTTCAAAACCAAGATCATCTCTGCAGTGATTATCACTGAGTTACTCTGAAGGATGTCTATGTGTATGGGCATCTTGTGAAAACTCAAGTTTTTGTTTGAAAGATTTTGGTGCAATTGGTTTTTTTCTGAATACTTTATTTCAAGACTATGTTACAAAACTTTGACTTTAGATGCATAATTTCTTTCTTCAAATCAGGGTTATATTGCCAATATTCTGGAAATTAGGCCCTTTTGTGTACATACAGCAGTGCTTAGGAAACTTCTAGAACCCTTCACACAAGCACTGTGTCTACCTCGTGTGTGTAGGACGTTTTTGTACTTAATGCTCATCCTCCAAACACTTAGGTTTTGAATTGTCTTCTACTGGTACTGTGGTAGATTGGTGTCCTTCAAAATCTTGTGTGGTATCAAGAGATTAGGATTGTTATGGTCTTCACCGTATGAATGTCATTTGTAAGGAGTGACATGTTAAGATCTTCAAAGAAAATGTCTTTGATATATATGTAATCTTCCTTGGAGAGCATTTTCTAGGGCAAAACAAGCCTTCATATTCCAAGCAGGTTGCACTTTTGTGTTTACGGTTCTTGCCTTTGAACAGAAGAACTGGCGTGTTTGATTTCTCTATATTTCTAGACATCCATCCACATTTTTCTTACGTATATCTTTGGCTAATGCTTTTACTGTCAGCTTTTGAAACGGAGTGCTCTAAAATGGCTATGACTTGAACAGAACACTGTTGGGAATTTTCTTCCAAATCCTTGTTTTTTTTTTTTTCTGGAATGTCTTCTACTGGATGCATCTGCTCAAACTAGTTGTCTTTTCTTCAAAGAATGGTAGATATATGGTGTCTGCAGAATTCATATTCATCATGAATAACTGTAAACTGATGATCTAAAAATGCATGGTGTGAATGTTGTGAAATGGTATCTTGAGCTTTTTTTTTTTAATTACTTTAATTGCTTGTCTTCATAATGTCTAGGCTTCGTTTGAGAGACTTAACCATGGGAATGTTGATGATGCCTCTTATGAGGTCTTGAGTCTCTTATGAAATCCTTCAAACTCTTTCATGGTTGGCGTCATTATGCCTTGTCTTCATCTTCAATGTCTGCTTCTAATACTTAACTATTTAATTCCTCATTTATTGGTGGCTCAATGTCTGTTGCTGTCTTCAATCGATGTTATGAATATTTTGCCTTCCTTTTTTGGTGTTCGGTTTTATAATACCTGAATATGATCTTTAAAAAAAAATATATGCCGACTTTATGAATGTATTTATACTACATAATACTACATTTTTAATTACATTATGATATTTATTTCCAAAAAGATTCATTTCAAATATCAAAAGCCCAATTACCATATCTGGCACTTCTGCTCAGATACCTGTATCTGCATATCAGATATGGATATCGGGTATCGTATCCAAACATAACCAAACAGATGAACATTATATCCAAAAGTATCCAAATACATGTCCCTCTTTTCTCTATATCTAGTACATGCGGATATGTTCTAGGCATATCTGAATTGTATCCAGAAATGAAGTTTTAATTTTGAGAAATAACGAGTTGTCTTTCTTAATTAATGAAAATGTCCTATTGAAAATGTATATTTGTGCAAACTCTTTTGTGTTGTCTGTTTATTCGTTTCATATTATAATCCACTTTGATAACCGGAGTCTGACTGGATAAACACATATTAGGCAAACAACACCCTCTATGAAGATCGTCTGATATGTCCTAATGACCTCATGGACGTTAAAAACTACTTTACTTGACAATGACGTATCCATCCATATCCATATTAGGGAGTCTTGAAAATTTATTGTATCTGTATCCAATATCGCATCCTTATTTAACACTATATCAGTTTCCATGCAACATTAAATCAAAAGAGTTGAAATATTTTTATTAGTGTTCACTAGTGGCCAAAGGAGGGCAATGAGACTCATTGTAAAGATTTTTTAAAATACACTGTAGAAACCAAATGGTACTACGAAAATAAAATTAACTAGAGTAAAGAACCTAGTATAAACTACACTGAAGTGGAACAACTGTATGGCATGAAATTACAGCATTAAGGGTTACCCAAAATGGATAAAACCTAACATTTTAAAAATAATGATTAAGAGAGAGACAGTGGTCAACGTAAAGAGACAGAAATGAGCTCCAATGGATCCAAGCATCAATACTAATTTGTAGTGGGATGTAAAGTAGGAGCACAATTGTCTTTGTCACTGACTATTTCAAAGGGCTAACAGAGGATCTACTGATTCTCCTAGGAGAATAGCCAGGACTAATGGGGCCTGGTTAGATAATCTTGGGAGGCAATGTAGTTCATCCCCTCAAGACTGTTCTACCATCCATCGCTGTGGAACCAATAGAAGAAGATAAGAAATTGGTATTTTATGACTGCCCACAACTGCCAGGCATGTAACAGGTAGCTGAAACCCAATGGCGGAGAACTGCAGCTTTGTCCTGCCGCATGCATGAAAAAGAAATAAGCAAATCCCTAATAGCCACTCTTGTATGCAGACAAGGGCGCACAGATTTGTTATTAACATTTTGGATATCTGTGGCTTCAAATGAATGTTTGTTATAGAGAGGGTGAAAGCATAGGGTGATTAGTCTAATAGTAGTCAATCTCCCTTATGATAACTGACATAAAAGAGTGATGGCTACCCAAGGTACAGAGCTAAAGCATCTTTGGTCAGGGCGCACAGATTTGTTATTAACATTTTGGATATCTGTGGCTTCAAATGAATGTTTGTTATAGAGAGGGTGAAAGCATAGGGTGACTAGTCTAATAGTAGTCAATCTCCCTTATGATAACTGACATAAAAGAGTGATGGCTACCCAAGGTACAGAGCTAAAGCATCTTTGGTCAGGATAGCTGAAAAAACTGGCAAGGGATCCAGTTGAGTCTCTATGCAAGCAATAGTATCTCCCTCGAATCCCATAATAATAGTATCTCCATGAAATGTTTCTCAGTTTCCACCTCCCGAAGAGAGCAAAGACAACATAGCCTCTCCTCTTGAGGAATATGGTGGTGTGTGTCCACTTGCAACTGATGTGAGCACACTTTGAGCTGACCAAGAGGAATCCTAAGGCTGTCTGTTCAATGTTGCTGGATCTAATGAGGACAAGTAATATTGCCATTTTCAATCCTCGTGAAATGTTTAGTGTAGAAGGCCAACATGGGATTCAGAGACCGAGATGGGAGCGGCCTACGTGATCTTAATATATCAGGGGGTGTTGCTCAACAATGCAGAAACACTTTTTGATTATATAAAAGTGTTTTAAAAATTAGGTTCCTTCTTATGGATAGTAGAAGGATGGAAGCTTGCCTCAAATAATCTTCTGAAATTGTCTCACAGTCTTCTGTGATTTTTTTCAGTGATGTCTGGATTGTGGTATTTGACAGGCATGTTCTTCTCAGGGATCTGCACAGCCTTATCAGGCACTATCATGTCTTTATGTCAAAGATTAATTGGACTCTAATCTCAGTTGAAGGCCAGCGTGCCTCCCAAAATGGAATGGTTTCCCTCTAGCTTAGTTGCTCCTTGCTCTGATACCAAATTGGTAGAAATAAAAGAAAAGAAATTATTTTATTGAACATATTGTTTACATTACAACAGCGCCTTGATCCTTGATGTCCTCCTTGATATAAGGAGTCAAGTGGTGCAATGTAGTTGAAATACCTTTTATTTTTTAACAACACTTTATTATGGACTCTGATGACCTAAAATTCATGGTATGCCTAAAGCAGAATTTAATAAATATAGTCTGTTAGAGACATACATAGGAGCATGGCCTGATCCAGTTGGTGTTTGTTTTTGAATCATCTTTTGATTTTATTACCATTGACAACATTTTGCAGACAAAACATGGCATAGTTTGGTATTTCAAGCTAAAATTTAATTCGAGTGGAAAATGTTGATGAGAAGCTTTTACTTTTCCCTTAATGATTGTCTACGGATATGCTTCTTTTCTTGGGCATTGCTAACAAGTTTGGTGCTAAAGGAAATTGACTTTGTTCTATTGTGTCCAGGCTGCTGAGTTGTCATATCAATAAACTCGCAAATCTCAGGGTGCTACTTTGGGTCAAGGCCTTCCATGGTCACGATATTGGGTCGTTCGATAGTGAACATTAAGAAAATGTGCATCACATAAACGTCTCAGAGAGCTGTACTTTTGAATATTTGGAAGTCTGCATGGCAATGCTTTGCCAATTCTTACAATTCGTCATGCTTTTATTAATTGAAACATGCCTTCTCAAAATGAATGCTGTTTGAGTTATTTGTATGAATCAGTAAGCTTGTGGATCATGGAAGTGCTTTAGATTTTGATATTTAAAGGGTCAATATTTTGATTTACTTGACCAGGAATGTTGAAAAGACATGCACAGCAGTGCTTTGTAATGTCGTAATTTTGAGTTGGAATCCAGTTGTTTTCTTGTTCAGCTTTGAAATACTGATGGTCTGACTGTTAATCCATTCTTGCAAATTCTTGGAGAATGTGTTTTTTGAAAAGATGTTATGATATTCAAGAATAGCGTTTTACCGGTTTCTCTGATATGTGTTGTACATTAAAGAGTTTATTTCTTTCCTTTTGCTTTTAACAATAGTTCTCTGGTGTCTAATTTTGTGTGTTCCATAACTAAACGTGGATAATCATTTATTAGTTTAATATTCAAACAATATAATAGAACTCCGTTAATGCACTATTTTAGGGATTGGTTTCTCAGTAAAATGATGTCATCTTTGACTTCAGGAAACATTAAGACGCGTGGTACTTATTCCAGTTGCCAGGAACCTTGACACTGAGAGGCAATTCAAACTCAGGGTCAGCTATCAGAATAGGGTGACCAACTATTGGCGTGTCCAGTCCCTAATCCCATTACAAGCAATGACAATGTACTAAGCTATGTTCCACTGGGACATCACATGGAGCACCCATTAATATTCCATTGGAGCAATAGTCGAAGTTTTTAACAATAGGTCTTATTGGTCAGGTAGTCAGTACAAATGGGCATTAACATAATTGATTTTGCTAGCACTATTCAAACATACATAATTTGTGGTGAAAATGTACCATATGCATATAAAGTTTGTAATTTATGTTTTTGTATATCTATCTTCCTTGAAGTTCCAGTTTAACCCCACAATATCAGTATTAAGCACACAAATATAATCCTTATTGACGGGTAAGTATTTGCAAATTGTCAGACGAAACGTACATTGATTTGATTGCTCAGATGGTTTTCCGTAATGTAGTTTTCTCTTTGGAATTGGTACTCCAATTGTTCTGCATGTGCTGACAACACTAAATATAAGGATTAAAGTTCTTATATAATAATGGCAAACTATACCGTAATGCTAAATGCTTCTAAGAGTTTTCAGCATAGGATTTATGATAGTCCATCTTGGGAACATAAAATCCTGTTGATCTACCATTAATTCTCCATCATGTTGCTGGCCTATATAGGAGTTACTGGAAGGTGCGGGGTGAGTGGGAGAAGGCAGGGGGGTAAGTTCTCTGAAGTGGCCTGTGCATGGGAAAAGAAGAGTTGAACCTGTTTACCGAGACTTGAAGAGGAGGACAACCTGACTATTTTTAAGAGCAAGAATGAAAATTAATTGGCACTAAAAATGAAATTTGAAATATAGTCCATTTGAGGGACATTCTATAGATTAGTTATGCATTTACCAAATTACATTATTCCTGCCGCTGGCTAAGGCAGAGGTGATCGGTATTGGATGCTGGGTTGCTGTACTGGCCTTTTCCTTTGTGTGCACAGACCAACTATTTAGAAAGACACTGAGCGTCCCCTTCAATGCTTTTGTGAGATAACAGCTTCCGAAGTCTACAAACACCTCTGAAATGTGTGCCACAAATTCAAGGTCCTCAATTCACATAAAGACGTATTTTGGAAACTAAGTGTAAGACACAAATTCAAGGTCCTCAATTCACATAAAGACGTATTTTGGAAACTAATTGTAAGAAGAAAACAAGTAGCTTAGTGAAAATGATAAATCAACTTGCTAGAGAAACACCCTTAATTGGAATGTATGAAACTCATCTCGATCTAATTGGACAATAAATGGAGTCATCATTGGTATATAAAAGGAAAAGGAGGTTGTGGACATTCCAAAGCATCTCATCATTTGAGAGCCTTTGATTTCTCAGTTTCAAGACTTAATCTTAATACCATGGTTTTTAATAACATAGTATGAGATCAGTGCATATGAAATGGCTAAAACTTTTTGTAAAATATAGTTAACAGTAATATGATAATAGTTTTAGTCCTCAAGGGAAGGTGGATTGGTAAGACTTTGGGCACTTACCAAGAGAAGACCTACGTTCAAATTTTGGGGGCATGCCTAATAAGGCCAAAGGTAGTAGTCTGACTTGAAGTCCGCTGAGTGTGCTCCAGCTTAACGACGGCGCTACCAACCTTGAGCCATTGGGGGTTTTCCTCACTCTAGGCTGCGTTTATCGAGGAGAAGCAGGGGTTATAGAGGCAGCTTCAATGATTTGACCTGTGTTCAGAGGCAGAAACCTCGGGGAGAATGTTTGATCTCCGTGCCTGGTTGTTAAAGATGAAAGGATGTTATTGATTCCTCTGATATCAAAAAAAAAATATATGGCAATAGTTTAAATGCTAAATTCATCTATAATGTTGTAGCATACACACTTGTACCAACTTAAGAGTAATTAGATGTCACCATAAAAGCAATTAGATGTTCACATTCTTGCCATAACAAAGTAGCATTTAATGAAGGCTGGCATAAGATATTCGTAAATATTTGACAAAGATGATTCCAATTACTAGGTGGGGATTCTCAATAGACCCTTGAACTAGTAGAGCATGGGGATATTCACCTTTTGTGGGTGTATACAACCTGGTTACTTGAATGCAAGCACTTTTATGTGCTACTTTGTAGGATTCATACATAGTATAGGCATATTATAATTTGCATATTGAGCACTTCAACCTAGAAGCCACAATGCAAAACTTGCTGCACATTGATAATTCACATCCATCCATTTGCTTAGCCATGCCTCATTTGTCCCAACATGTGCTTTTGTCGGTATGCTCATTTGTCCCAACTCTATATACATTCATTTGGTATTGAGAAAATACAAGATATTGAGAGCATGTCTAACTTGTACGTGAATATAATTACAAATAGATTGATTGGATAATCGTTTTTTCAGTTGTCAATATCCATATTGAGAGGAACTTGGAGATCCTATAGTAACCATCAAGGTTGAGATTGTGCTTTGATAAGATGAGGACCTCGATACCCACAAGTAATAATTTTTGTCATCAAGGGCTTGGATAGTCTTTGCATAAAATCTGAATGTGATGCAAATGTTAGCAACATATTAATCATTGCAATTTAGTAGGCTCATTTGTTACTCATGTGGTGCCATGCAGTCTAGATATCATCATTTGTGACAACTATATATACATTAAAGAATGTCTAATTGATTTTGAATGTCTTATTAACCATACTAATATTGCCAATAACTCCCATTACATAAAACTCGGAAACCCTTGAAAATTTGTTACAATAATATTTTTTAATGTTTGGACTTTTTGTTCATTGTTTGACAATAGTGTAGAATTTGATGTAATAAAAATATTGATATGAGTTGTTAATAATCTTAAGTCCTATCAATTATGAAATTGTGTGTTAGGCATTGAGCTCATAATCACATAAAAATAAATGGTAGCAAAAAATCAGTCGCATGCTAGCCACATGTTGGTAGTGTTTACATGAAGTCATCCAAGTCATACACACAAAAAATAGATTGTAAAATTTAATCTCAATTGTCATTTTGTCATTTTATATAGTTGCAAGTTTCAAGACTAATACATTTTAGCTAATAAGAAATAGTTACATGGACTATTACGTTTGATGTTGTCCTTAAATTATTTGGAATTTTCCTCCATTTGCTTTTAACATGTCACCTTTCTTTAATAAGCTTCTTTAAAATAGAAGCTTCTTTTATGCTTTGAATACATAGAAAGTAGTGAATGTCTATCATGTACAATTTTTACATGTTTTTGTACGTTGTAAGCTCATTGTTTAGTGTTAAATCTTGTTGATCATGACCTCTTAGATCTAGTTATCACAAGGGTCTCCACTTTTTATCCTTACTATATCTCTACACTAGGGCCCGTTAATGATAAAAGACCTTTGAGCTCAACCTATTAAGATTTTTGTCTATTACAATCTATATGATATACTCCATTAAGCTTTAGATGCATACAATTTAACATTGGGAGATTAGTGTGATGACCATTTTAGCAACACATCCACCCTTTTGGTCGCTTACATTTAGTTTCACAATCTTTCCATTGTGTTATAGCTTTTTTCACAAGCTTTTCCGTGTGAAAGCATTTTTGTTAGCTCATGTCTTATATTATCTTCCTTACGCTCTTGGTGGTTTTAAAACCACAAAATTTGAATTTTAATTGCCACTAGAGGGGCGAGGGGAAGGGTGGTTCTCTTATGGCCCCTTAGTGTCTTTGCAATTTAAGCTTAGAAAAATAATGGCCAATAGATTGTGGTCCTCTTTTGATTGGATGCTGATCATCTAAGAAATGACGATATTGCTTCAAAGATGCTTTTGGAAAGTAGTGCACTAACAAATCTAGTTCATAAATTGTTTTCCACCTAGAAGAAAAAGCAAACATGTCAAAGTTTGATGATGGTTTCGATTGTGAGAACCTTGATTTTAGATTATGCAATCTTGAAGCATATTTCAAGAGGTATTTTGACATTAATGATATAGATAAAATACAATCTATTAGAGTTGATAAGGAAAAAATGCCCTAGTTTGATGTTAGTTTGCAACATTTGAAGAAGAGATGGTAATTTGAACATATAGCCAAATGAGGGGATTTCAAATATCATTAAATATAGGTTCAACTTGACGGTATATCAAGAAAATCAAGTAAAGAATACCAAGATAATTTATGCAATTAAAATCATCCCATAAGATATCATTAACGTATTGGCTTACATTCATTGATATGCATCCCTTGGTTATAATGTTTTTGAATATCTAGCTTGCATAAATAGTTTGTGTACAAAATGTTGAATGAAATGGATGCTTCTCTTGTTGAAATTTGTGTAAATAATCTTGTTTAGGCCAAGGCCAAAAGTGTGATGAGGTGCTTATGAGTGCCATTTATGTAGCCTATGGGCATGTGATTATGTAAGGCCATAGGCAAGTTCATGTAAGCCTATGAGCCCCTTTCATTGTTCACCCTTAGTGGTATTGGTTAATCCACCTTTATGGATAACCCTACTTAAAAGAGTAATCTATTATTATTTTATTGTAAAGTTAACCTCAAGGTTAAGTTTATGTCATCCTAAGGTTAACCTCTCATTGGGGATTTGGTATCACTATAAATACCCTTCAATGAGGATCCATTTGTATCATAAGAGTGAAATTGTGGTGCCCACGGGCACCCACCTTATAGTTTTCATTTTCCCGTGTTCTTTACTTCCTTTATTATTTGGTATCTTTTAATTGCCTTTTCTTCTTTTCGACATACGATTATGGTGAACACATCTTTTGGAATGTTTTTGAAAAATATTGCAAATTTAAACATGGTATTAGAGAAGATTCGAAAATTGCATCACTCATTTTGTATAAGAGATTTTCGTTGACAATTTTGGCATCACATTCAGGTTCTTTCCTTATAAATTAAAAAAATGTAAATTTCAAAAAAAAAATCCCGCCATTTGTTTTCCTACCTAACAAACTATTTGTCTATGCATGGGCTCTTTGTTGTACCCCTCGTGAGTCTATGGACTTTGTGTTGAAGGTGTGACTACGTTGACATGATAAACACAACAGTACTACGTTGACATGATAAACACAACAATTTGTTTGCATATTCCTATAAAGGAGGTATCAGGTTCGAAACCCATTTCATTTTTTTGCTCTTTGACATCGTCTTTAGTCTTAAGAGGGAATTGCTTGGCTTACAGTTCACTTTAAAAGGAGTGGTGCAATGGTAGGCCCTCTTGATTATGGCTAGAAGGTCATTGGTTCAAAACATGATGATGCCCTTTTGGTACATAAGCCTTTTTCTATGCACTTTAGTAGGCTCTCCTTGTTTTGATATCATCCTTGTTGTCAATGCAATGGTTGGGTTGCATCTTGATAAAAAAATTGATTCCTTGCAAAGCATTTTTTGAGCTACTTTCTCAACGTATTGGATGACATATGTGCCTTAGGGAGAAAAGAGGGATTTCAGGCACAACACGTTGAGTGGCTTAGTGGTTGGTCCGCTTGCTAGTAGAGGGAATATCTCGAGTTTGAATTAGCAGAGGTATAGTTATGTTGTGAGGTGTTCTAGTTCACCATAACATGTTCATATTGTTTTTGATCCTATTTGGTTCTAATGTGTAACACCCAAAAAATATGAAACAAGAAAAAACACACAAAAATATATATATTGACTAAGGAGGATTCATAAATCCCCAACCAACCTTAGATCAACCTACTATTTGACATAGCCTAAGTTTCTTAAGAACTATACCACACAAGATTCCCTTCACGCAAGTCCAGTCTATGTAAGCCTATCTTGTGTTGTGCACATAAGTCCATCTCTCTCATCGGTCTTGATAAGCTAGACTTACCACCTTCAACCGTTAGAAGGTGTACATGCATCTCCATATCCACACAAGCCGTTATGTGTGGGTATATTATGTGTATTGCGAGCTAAGCTATCAATCTTGTCCACTGACAAGCTATCTTAGCTCTCGTACAATCTTCCAAACCTAGTTACCAATCTTCCTAAGGGGGTCTCAAGCCCTTAGGGTACCTCTAAGTTCACCTAGAACTTACTAAATATTCTTTCCTTTTTAACATCACAAGAGCATAAAAGATCTAGATACTAAATCTAACAAAATGAATTATCATCAAGCAAGCATAGTCAAGGCATAGAGAAATAATAACCAATTATGCATATATTAAAAGGTTTAAATGTAGAAGACTAAATAAAGAAGTACTAAATGTAGCAGTTACAAAGTTTGTTTAAGTACACAAGCTAGTATGGTACACCCCATATCTTTTTTGGTGGAAAACATCCTAGAAGGGATGCCACTTTCGGGTAAGACCCAAGGAGGCAGGGGTATCTCTTCCACCAAAATCGCCTAGGGCTCGCACCTGGCCTACCACCTTTGACATACTCAAGGAACAAACTTGAAACAACAAAAAACAAGAACACACAAACACAAAAAGATTGAAAAAATAAAAAATAAAAAAACCTGCTCCTTGAGTGTGTCAAAAAGATAAAGCACAGCCAAACACACACAATAAGATAAAAAAGCACAACAGAAACCACATAGGAAAAACACAAGAACATAACAAAACACAAACATAATGAAAAACAACAGAACGCTACAAAGACAACCAACAAAAAACAACCAAAACCTAAACAATAATAATAAAATAAAACAAAACAACCAACAACAGACAACAAAGAAAAATAAAAACATAGAAAACATTCACACACCAAAACACAAAAACACCAATTATGGTACACCCCATACTTTTCCACAATACTTTACATCCATTTCATCGAGGAAATCTCCCCACAATCTAATCTATTGCAAAAATAACAAGAAGTAAGGTAGAGAGCAAACTTGTGGATTGGTCCATCTCCTGACTTTGACCTTCCCGCTCTTCCATCGATCAAGTGAGGATAGTAGGGGATCAGGACACTCATGGATCCGGATAGACATGCTTCTATATGCACTTATTTAATTCATTGCCAAATTGTAACTATACAAATAACCCAAGCAATTCAACTTCCTTATGCAGTCCTTTATTATATAAATTACCCTTTCCACTTTCCCTCTCACCCAACTTGAGAGAGTCAGTCAACCATGCATTAGCTCACGTGCTCTATTTGAAATAAATGAACTACCTTCTCAACAATTAGAGTCCCATACCCATAATTGCTAAGTAAGTGAGTTCACACTTTCCATCACTTAAAACAACTACTTTAATTTTTAATAAACCTTTTTCTTCATTTCATAAAATAAGGTCCCATACCCTTAAATTACAAAATAACCATTTATTCCATTTATTTCATAACATAAGGTCTCATACCCTTAAATTACAAAATAACCATTTATTCCATTTATTTCATAACATAAGGTCCCATACCCTTAAATTACAAAATAACCATTCATTTCATTTTATTCCATAACATAAGGTCCCATACCCTTAAATTACAAAATAACCATTCATTTCATTTTATTCCATAACATAAGGTCCCATACCCTTAAATTACAAAATAACCATTTATTTCATAACATAAGGGCCCATACCCTTAAATTAGAAAATAACCATTTATTTCATAACATAAGGTCCCATACCCTTTAATTACAAAATAACCATTCCTTTAATTTTATTTCATAACATAAGGTCCTATACCCTTAAATTACAAAATAATCATTTATTCCATTTATTTCATAACATAAGGTCCCATGCCCTTAAATTACAAAATAACCATTTATTCCATTTATTTCATAACATAAGGTCCCATACCCTTAAATTACAAAATAACAATTTATTCCATAACATAAGGTCCCATACCCTTGAATTACAAAATAACCATTCCTTTCATTTTATTTCATAACATAAGGTCCCATACCCTTGAATTACAAAATAATCATTCATTTCATTTTATTTCATAACATAAGGTCCCATACCCTTAAATTACAAAATTACCATTTATTCCATTTATTTCATAACATAAGGTCCCATACCCTTAAACTATAAAATAACCATTCCTTTCGTTTTATTACATAACTTAAGGTCCCATACCCCTAAATTACAAAATAACCATTTATTCCATTTATTTAATAACATAAGGTCTCATACCCTTAAGTTACAAAATAACCATTCTTTTCATTTTATTTCATAAAATAAGGTCCCATACCCTTAAATTACAAAATAACCATTTATTTCATAACATAAGGTCCCATATCCTTAAATTATAAAATAACCATTCCTTTCATTTTATTTCATAACATAAGGTCCCATACCCCTAAATTACAAAATAACCATTTATCTCATTTTATTTCATAACATAAGGTTCCATACCCTTAAATTACAAAATAACCATTTATTCCGTTTATTTCATAATATAAGGTTCCATACCCTTAAATTATAAAATAACCATTCCTTTTATTTTATTTCATAACATAAGGTCCCATACCTCTAAATTACAAAATAACCATTTATTCCATTTATTTCATAAGGTCCCATACCCTTAAATTACAAAATAACCATTTATTCTATTTATTTCATAACATGAGGTCCCATACTCTTAAATTACAAAATAACCATTCATTTCATTTTATTTTATAACATAAGGTCCCATACTCCTAAATTACAAAATAACCATTTATCTCATTTTATTATCCTCTAAATTCTACAAAGAAGACAATGAACGGTAACTAAGCTTCTACCAACTACAATGAGCTATCGGGTGGCAATGCCTCTAGCCTCTTGGCTAGTGCAATACACATTGCAAGGTGGGACACAGGGTGACCTAAGGTTGGGTTGAAGTGGCTTCTACCCCGATAGTTCGATAGTAGGTGGTGCCCATGTACTCGTGGCACCAATAATCATCGAGATAGGGGTAGATCATCCTCGATGCCAACGACACCCGAGGAGACTCATGAGATGGCCTCAACTTTGCAAAGGAGGGTTTACTTGCGATGTCCAATCGAATGTCCTAACAAACAACCCTCTCATACATTTATCATAAGGCATCCATCCTACGACGATGGTCATGAGGACCAGGGGAGCTTCGACGTTACCTGTCCTAGCTGCTACCCATCACACTCAATCGACTGCCAATGACCGTGGTAACTACGATGCTTTTGCATCCATAAGATAACAATGGAACACAATAATGCCATGATGCTATGTATCCTCTAACATAGAGTTACGAGCTATGACGCTCTAAAAACACAAAGCTATGATGCTCTTGAAAGCACAAAGCTACGATGCTCTAAAAACATATAACTACGAGCTACGACGCTCTAAAACACAAAGCTATGATGCTCTTGAAAGCACAAAGCTATGACTCTAAAAAAGCAGAGCTACGAGCTCTGACACTCAAACATAAAGTTATGACACTCTTGAAAACACAGAGCTATGACACTCTTAAAACACAAAGCTACGAGCTATGATGCTCTAAAAACATAGAGCCATGACGCTCTAAAAACACAAAGCTATGATGCTCTTAAAACATAGAGCTATGAGCTATGATGCTCTAAAAACACAGAGCCACGATGCTCTAAAAACACAAAGCTATGATGCTCTTAAAACACAGAGCTACGATGCTTTTGAAAGCACAAACCTATGATGCTCTAAAACACAAAGCTACTATGCTCTTTAAAACATAGAGCTACTATCATAACAACTAGCTTTGGATGGAGACCAACTTGATTCACCCGCGGTAATTGGGTTGCTTGCACTACTTGGCGGATGCTCGTTGCTCGCTGCTCGACGACCGCTCATCACTCGCTACTCCAGCTTCCCTCCTCTCATACTCCGTCCTTCTGGCTGTCTCTATCCTCCATGCTTTTTCCTTCCATGCCTTCTCTCCCTCCTCGATCCATGTTCCTGCCTACCCGCCATTACTCCCCGACCACCTTTGATAGGAGGTAGGGTGAACAACCCTGGGGTATCACCATAAAGAGTTTTCCTCTCATGTCAGAGAAGCTTCGTGCATCTGGCCCAACTGGATCTCCAAAGGGCAATCTGACCTATTCTATCGAATACCATCTTGTCATTATAACGTTTTAGGGGGTTGACCGATGGGTGGATGACGACTTTCTGGATACGTCGAGGCAAACACCTTTTTTTTAGGGTTTTATTTTTGTTTTATTTTAAATAGTCAACCTTTTAATTAAGCATTATATTTTGCCTTTCTAAAATAAATCAACTATTTATTTTAAACAATATCTTTTGCCCTTTTAAATAAATAAACTATTTATTTAAACATCTTTTGCTCTTTTTAAATAAATAAACTATTTATTTAAAAAATATATTTTTGCCCTTTTTAAATAAATCAACTATTTATTTAAACAATATCTTTTTGCCCTTTTTAAATAAATCAACTATTTATTTAAACAATATCTTTTTGCTCTTTTTAAATAATTCAACTATTTATTTAAAAAATATATTTTTGCCCCTTTTAAATAAATCAACTATTTATTTAAACAATATCTTTTTGCCCTTTTAAATAAATCAACTATTTATTTAAACAATATCTTTTTGCCCTTTTAAATAAATTAACTATTTATTTAAACAATACACATATGAAGTTTGTGAAGGCAAACCATCTACTCCATGATCACCGGTTATCAAGGTTAATAATGCTGAAGTAAAAGACAATCATGCAAGTGCATCAAACAAAGAGGGAGTCTTTTCGTCAATCTAATCACTTGTCTCAACCTCTAGAACTTATGATAGCTACTAGACCGTAAGTTTGGGGCTCAAGATGGTTACACATTGATGATTATCCCTTAACCGAATGCATGCCTATGTGAAGGTATCTATCCGTGTTACCTTTGAGTTGCCTTATCATCATTCCCCTTCCTCAAGTACTCTTGTCTCCGATGGATGACTCAATTTTCTCCACTCACGAGTGCACCTGATCCTACACATTGGCAATTTATTAGCAGTAACATATCCTTCATTACCTATCTAATATCATGAAGCTGCTTAATTGCACAAAATCGAATATTAGTCATATTTGTTAATACATTATTTTTCCATGTTTCAAAAGTCTATCTGGGAGGGTCATGACATCCTCCCCCACTAGGATTAACACTGTCCCCGATGTTTCTTAGTTTTAAAACGCATATAAAATCAAGCAACTTGTTACAATAGCTTAAAGTTCATAAAAAAAAAAAGGAAAATGTTTCTGCATGTCCGCCACTTTCTCCCAAGTGGCATTTCTCTCAGAGAAATGGTCCCATTGGACCTTACATTGTTCAAGGATCCGATTTTGCATAGTTTTAGAACGAAATTCGAGGATCCTTACTGACATTACTTCGATTGCCTTCGAATTTGCCATCTGCAAGTTAGAGACATCCCACACATTTTCAAGGTCAGCAATATATTTTCTAAGCAAAGATATGTGGAAGGTGTCATGAATTTTTGACAAATTTGGAGGTAAGGCGAGTCGGTATGCAACTAGGCTAATCTTCTTAGTGATCTCTAAGGGTCCTACAAACCGTGGATCTAGTTTTGTGGACTTGATCACACTTTTCATTGGTTTGACCCTTAGGAACACTTTATCTCCCACCGAGTATTATCTAGGAGTTCTTTTTAAATCGACATAGTTGTTTTACCTATCAGCAACCTCTATAAGCCTTTTCCTAATTACCTTGATTTGCTCTTCCATTTCCTTGACCATTTTTGGTCCAATCACTGCTCTATCCTTTGGGTTATCCCATGACAATGGTGTTCTACACTTTCGCCCATATATTGCATCAAAAGGTGCCATCCCTAGAGAGGAATGATATCCATTGTTGTAGGAAAATTATACCAATGACATATAGTCTTCCCACTGAAACTTATGGTCCATGCAATGCATGCAGAACATATCTTCTAGAATTTGGTTTACTTGCTCCATTTGACCATCTGTTTTTGGGTGGTATGCTGAAATCATATGCAACTTTGTGCCTATTGCCAGATGTAGGGCTCTCCAAAATTTTGAAGTAAACTTGGAATTCCTATATGATATAATTACTTCTAGGAATCCATGTAGTTTGAACACTTCTTTAACAAACCTATTAACCACCACTTGAGCACCGTCCTTGGTGCTCCCAAGTATGAAGTGTGCGACCTTTGTCAATTTGTTGATCACCACAAAGATTACATCATGCTGGTACCTGGTCTTAGGTAAGTCTACAACAAAATCCATTGATATGACCTACCATTTTTGAGTAGGTATAATATCCTACGAGATGCTTACGTTCTGCCTTGACCTTTTGGCACTCAAGGCATCGGGCCATGAATTTGGTGATATCCCTCTTCATCCCTACTTAGAAAAAGGTCCTTTTTAGATTTTCTCTCATTTTTACCCCTCCGAGGTGAGCCATATAATATCTATGGGCTTCTTGCATCAATACCCTCCTTAAATATCTTGATTTTGGTATGATGGTTCTTCCTTTGTAACATAAAAGGTCATCTATTACCCTAAATTATTTATTGCTCTTTGAGTCCCCTCTTAACTTGGTTCAAACACTCTGACAATGTTCGCCCTAATATTGCTCCTGTCTCACTTGGTCCATGAGTTTTATGTGGCTCCTAGTCATGGATGCTATGTATCTTATTCTACTTAAGGCATCCACAACCTTATTTTCCTTTCCTTTAACGTACTCAATTTCAAAATCGTAGTCAACGAGGAACTCGACCCACCTTCTCTACCTCGTATTGAGTATTGATTGAGTAAATATCTATTTCAGACTTTGATGATTCAATTTTAACTCGAAGGGTCTTCCTACCAGATAATAGCGTCATACCTTCAAAGTGTGAACTACAACAACTAGCTCTAAATCATGAGTAGTGTAGTTAACCTCATGCTTCTTAAGCTTCCTTGAAGTATAAGCTACTACTAACTCACCCTGCATGAGCACTCCCCCTAGACCCTCCAACGATGCATCAGAGCATACAATAAAATATTCTTACGCGTCTGGAATATTTAGTATTGGTGCAGTAGTGAGCTTTTGCTTCAACATGGAAAAAACAACCTTGCACTTTTCTATCCATTTGAATTCCTTTCCTTTATTTTGGAGACTAGTTATCATTGAGGTGATTTTGAGAAATCCTTTATGTGACGTCGATAATAGCTCGTTAGCCCCATGAATCTTCTTACCTCAGTAACATTTATAGGGGGTGATCAATTTATCATGGCTTCTATTTTCTTTGGATCCACTGTGATCCCTTCATTCGATATGATATGCCCCAAATAGCGCACCTCTAAAACATAGAAATCACTCTTAGCTAGATTCCCATAGAGTTGGTTTTCCCTTAGCAACTCCAACATGATCTTGAGATGTTTATCGTGCTCTTCCGTATTCTGTGAGGAATATCTTCATAAAGATGACTATAAATTCTTTCCATGGAATATCTATCGGTTAGATCTTAGTTTTCTCATAATAAGTCTCCCACCAGTCTAGGGCAGCTTCTTCAAGGTAAATAGTTGCCCAAACTGTTTGGGTACCTGAAGAACACCCCTTCACTATGAAGAAGACTTCCAGCTCTCTTAACCAAGCTTCAACTGCATCTCCCTCCCCTTCTCCATAAAACTTAGAGATATAGAAATTATTTAGGTCCCTTACTGTGTCTTTTCTAAAAAGGGTTCTTGCTTGCTTTTGTTCCACTGTTAGCCCCTCAACTTGGTTGACTTTCGAATCTCTAGCTTGCAAATTTGATTTGCCACAATTTCTAGTGCTTGTCTTAACTGATCATGTAAATCGACAATCGTAGTAGTAAGTTCCTCTATTCCTACATTGGGACCCTCTAGATTCTCATTCAGGATACATTCTTCGATATTACTTTGTCGAGTTTATCTAGGTGGATGTCTTTTCGTCTTGGCCTTGATCTTGATCTATTTTCCACCAAAAAAAGAACTAGATTACAGCTTTTTCTTAACTGAATTACTAACTTGACCACAATACAAAGTCCTTATTTTGCTATTCATTAGAGATCTAACTAGGATGAGGTCCCAAGGTTAGGATATATCGTTAATACCAAAGCCCATACTGAGGTATCGTATTATCCACCCTTTTTTGGAATCAATTCCTTTAGATCCTAAATGAGCAGAGACTCTAGGTTACTCCATATTTCAGCTTATTCCTAAGCAAGCCTCTATTGGAGATCCCCAAATATATTTTACAACACATAAGAAGCTCTATACCCTCGAACCTAGAGCTCTGATACTAAATGTAACACCCAAAAATATGAAATAAGAAAACACACACACAAAAGAAAAGTTTACATATATTATTATATATATTTTTTACTAAGGAGGAGGATTCATAAATCCCCAACCAACCTTAGATCAACCTATTGTTTGACATAGCCTAAGTTTCTTAAGAACTATACCACACAAGATTCCCTTCACGCAAGTCCAGTCTACGTAAGCCTATCTTGTGTTGTGCACATAAGTCCATCTCTCTCATCAGTCTTGATAAGCTAGACTTACCACCTTCAACCATTAGAAGGTGTACACACATCTCCATATCCACATAAGCCGTTATGTGTGGGCATGCTACATGTACTACAAGCTAAGCTATCAATCTTATCCACTGACAAGCTATATTAGCTCTGGTATAGTCTTCCAAACCTAGTTACTAACCTTCCTAAGGGGGTCTCAAGCCCTTAGGGTAACCTCTAAGTTCACCTAGAACTTACTAAATATTCTTTCCTTTTTAACATCACAAGAGCATAAAAGGTCTAGATACTAAATCTAACAAAATGAATTATCATCAAGCAAGCATAGTCAAGGCATAGAGAAACAATAACCAATTAGGCATACATTAAAAGGTTTAAATGCAGAATACTAAATAAAGAAGTACTAAATGTAGTAGTTACAAAGTTTGTTTAAGTACACAAGCTAGTATGGTACACCCCATACTTTTCCACAATACTTTACATCCATTTCATTAGGGAAATCTCTCTACAATCTAATTTATTGTAAAAATAACAAGAAGTAAGGTAGAGAGCAAACTTGTGGATTGGTCCATCTTCTTACTTTGACCTTTTCACTCTTCCATTGATTAAGTGAGGATAGTAGGGGATCAAGACACTCATGGATCTGGATAGACATGCTTCTATATGCACTTATTTAATTCATTGCCAAATTGCAACTATACAAATAACCCAAGCAATTCAACTTACTAATGCATAGTCCTTTATCATAGAAACTATCCTTTCTATTTTTCCTCTCACCCAACTTGAGAGAGTCAGTCAACCATGCATTAGCTCACGTGATCTATTTGCAATAAATAAACTACCCTTCTCAACAATTAGAGTCCCATACCCATAATTGCTAAGTAACTGAGTTCACACTTTCCATCACTTAAAGCAACTACTTTAATTTCTAATAAACCTTTTTCTTCATTTCATAACATAAGGTCCCATACCCTTAAATTACAAAATAACCATTTATTTCATAACATAAGGTCCCATACCCTTAAATTACAAAATAACCATTACTTCCATTTATTTCATAACATAAGGTCCCATACCCTTAAACTACAAAATAACCATTCATTTCATTTTATTCCATAACATAAGGTCCCATACCCTTAAATTACAAAATAATCATTTATTCTATTTATTTCATAACATAAGGTCCCATACCCTTAAATTACAAAATAACCATTCATTTCATTTTATTCCATAACATAAGGTCCCATACCCTTAAATTACAAAATAACCATTTATTCCATTTATTTCATAACATAAGGTCCCATACCCTTAAATTACAAAATAACAATTTATTTCATAACATAAGGTCCCATACCCTTAAATTACAAAATAACCATTCCTTTCATTTTATTTCATAACATAAGGTCCCATACCCTTAAATTACTAAATAACCATTTATTCCATTTATTTCATAACATAAGTTCTCATCCCCTTAAATAACAAAATAACTATTTATTCCATTTATTTCATAACATAAGGTCCCATACCCTTAAATTAAAAAATAACCATTTATTCTATTTATTTCATAACATAAGGTCTCATACCCTTAAATTACTAAATAACCATTCATTTCATTTTATTCCATAACATAAGGTCCCATACCCTTAAATTACAAAATAATCATTTATTCCATTTATTACATAACATAAGGTCCAATACCCTTAAATTATAAAATAACGATTCCTTTCATTTTATTTCATAACATAAGATCCCATACCCCTAAATTACAAAACAACCATTTATCTCATTTTATTTCATAACATAAGGTCCCATACCTTTAAATTACAAAATAACCATTCCTTTCATTTTATTTCATAACATAAGGTCCCATACCCTTAAATTACAAAATAACCATTTATTTCATAATATAAGGCCCCATACCCTTAAATTATAAAATAACCATTCCTTTCATTTTATTTCATAACATAAGGTCCCATACCCCTAAATTACAAAATAACCATTTATCTCATTTTATTTCATAACATATGGTCTCATACCCTTAAATTAAAAAATAACCATTTATTCCATTTATTTCATAACATAAGGTCGCATACCCTTAAATTATAAAATAACCATTCCTTTCATTTTATTTCATAACATAAGGTCCCATACCTTTAAATTACAAAATAACCATTTATTCCATTTATTTCATAACATAAGGTCCCATAACCTTAAATTACAAAATAACCATTTCTTTCATTTTATTTCATAACATAAGGTCCCATACCCTTAAATTACAAAACAACCGTTTATTCCATTTATTTCATAACATAAGGTCCCATACCCTTAAATTACAAAATTACCATTTATTTCATAACATAAGGTCCCATATCCTTAAATTACAAAATAACCATTCCTTTCATTTTATTTCATAACAAAAGGTCCCATACCCCTAATTTACAAAATAACCATTTATCTCATTTTATTATCCCCTAAATTCTACAAAGAAGACAATTAACGGTAACTAAGCTTCTACCAACTACAATGAACTATCAGATGGCAATGCCTTCAGTCTCTTGACTGGCGCAATACACAATGCTAGGTGGATCACATGGTGACCTATGCTACGTCGAAGTGGCTTCTACCATAATATTTTGAGAGCAGGTGGTGACCACGTACTCGTGGTGCCAGTAATCACCGAGATAGGGGTAGATCATCCCCGGTGCCAACGACACCCGAGGAGAATCCCAAGCTGGTTGTAACTTTTCAAAGGAGGGTTCACCCGTTACGTTCAATTGGACGTCCTAACATATGACCCTCTCATACATTTATCCTAAGTCATCCATCCTATGACGATGGTCAAAAGGACTAGGGGAGCTTTAGCGATACCCTTCCTAGCTGCCATCCATCACATCCAATTGACTGCCAACGACCACGGTAACTACTATGCCTTTGCATCCACAACACAACAATGGAACACAACAATACCACTATGCTATACGTCCTCTAACACAAAGTTATGAGCTATGATGCTCTACAACATCAAGCTAAGATGCTCTTGAAAGCACAGAGCTATAATGCTCTAAAAACATAGATCTATGAGCTTCGATGCTCTAAAACATAGAGCTACGATGCTCTTAAAAGCATAAAGCTACGATGCTCTAAAAATGCAAAGCTATGAGCTTTTACGCTCTAAAATATAGAGCTATGATGCTCTTGAAAACACAGAGCTATGACACTCTTAAAACATGGAGCTACGAGCTATGATGCTCTACAAACACAGAGCCATGATGCTCTAAAAATATAGAGCTACGATGCTCTCTTAAACACAGAGATATGAGCTATGATGCTCTAAAAATATAGAGCCACGATGCTCTAAAAATATAGGGCTACGACTCTTTTAAAACACAAAGCTACGACGCTTTTGAAAGCATAGAGCTACGAAACTCTAAAACATAGAGCTACTACACTCTTTAAAACATAGAGCTACTATCATAACAACCAGATTTGGACAGAGACCAACCTGGTTCACCCACGGTAATTGGGTTGCTTGCACTGCTCGATGAACGCTCGTCGCTTGCTGCTCGATGGATGCTTGTTGCTTTCTGCTCGACAAACACTTGTCGCTCGCTACTCGACAGACGCTCTTCGCTCACTACTCCAGCTTCGCTCCTCCCATCACCCATCCTTCTGGCTGCCTCTCTCCTCCTTTGTGCTTTTTCCTTCCATGCCTTCTCTCCCTCCTTGATCCATGTTCTTGCCTACCCGCCATTACTCCCCGACCACCTCCAATAGGAGGTCGGGTGAACACCCCTCTGCTTTCTCTTCCCTAGGTGATCACCATAAAAACTTTTCCTCTCATATTAGAGGAGCTTCACGCATTTGGGCCAACTGGGTCCCCAAAGGGTAATCCGACCTATTCTACCGAATGTTGTCTTGTCGCCATAACGTCTTAAGGAGGTTGACCTATGGGTGGGCGGCGACTTCCTAGATACGTTGAGGCAAACACCTTTTTTTTAGGGTTTTCTTTTTGTTTTATTTTAAATAGTCAACCTTTTAATTAAGCATTATCTTTTGCCTAAACTATTTATTTAAACAATATATTTTTGCCCTTTTTAAATAAATCAACTATTTATTTAAACAATATCTTTTTGCCCTTTTTAAATAAATCAACTATTTATTTAAACAATATATTTTTACCCTTTTAAATAAATCAACTATTTATTTAAACAATATATTTTTTCCCTTTTAAATAAATTAACTATTTATTTAAACAATATATATATTTTTGGTAGGTAAAGTAAAATTTATTTACTTACGAGTTGAAGGGACCCGTCCCTATTTACAAGAAGATCATCTGCATTCGAAATGCAGGCCAAAAAAACCAATTTACAATAGTTCATCTGCATTCGTAATGTAGGGAAAAAACACCACCACCACAGTAGAAAACCAACAAAAACTAACAGCTGAGCTAAACCAAAACAAATTGACTGATGGTGTCGAAGAGACACCTTTTAGGTGGTTAGAACCATCGGTAAAATTTGGCCACTGATGATTGGCCTTTGCAAACATTCTAACAACGTTAGAGAAGAGGCACCCTCCTACTTCGGTAGAGCGAAGTTTTTGATCTTTTGTCATTATCCAGGTTGACTTTCTCGATGACTTCTGTGGGAAAGTTGTCTTCCCAAGTGGTGAGGGAGCTCTCTTTGATTGCTCTATTTTCCAAGGTGTCGACCACTTGATTGGCCTCCCTGAACACATGCTTGATCTGGGATTGCTCGTTGTTGCAAAGGCCTAGCTGGCATTCCTAGATAATGTTCTCTATATTTTTCCCACCCTTGCTATTTCTTTGGATGAGTTTGACAATGATCTCCGAGTCCCCTTGGTAGATGACATGGGTTGCTAGGTTTTTAGAAATGTCAATACATCTCCAGAGGGCCCTAGCTTCCGCGAAGTTGTTGGTATAGGATCCCAAATTTTCAACAAAGGCCTTAAGGATTTTGCCACTATGATCTTTGAAGACCCCTCTTGCTCTTGTTTTTCTTGGGTTCCCTTTGGAGGCACCATCGAAGTTAGCCTTGAGTCAACCTTGGGGGGAGGGACCCAAATGACCTGAGATCTATCTTTTTTGGGTTTCTGAGACTTACTGTGATCTTGGGGAATTTTGAGGGTGGAACAGAGCAATTCTTTAATCCCTGGAGCAGGGCTAGCCTGACAAGGGATGAGTCCAAAATTTTTGGTGGCGTAAGCAAGGGCTCTGGCAGCTATGACTTTGTGGGTTCTGAGGTCTTTGTTGAAAACTCGCCTGTTGTGATCCAACCAAAGCTGCCAAAAGATGTGATGGATGAGGACTTCCCACAAAAAGCTTAGCCTAGGATGCTTGAAGGGCTTAGGCCATTGAAAAAAGAACTCTTTGACAGAGTTTGGCTATGTCCAGCTAACCTGAAAGCTTTGGGTGGCTAGGGAGAAAACACTTCTAGGGTAGGGGTAATCCATCAAGATGTGGTGAACATATTCCCAGGCCTGGAGGCATAGGAAACATCTATTCGACACCATGATCCCTCGTCACATGAGATTGTCCCCAGTAAGGATTTTTTTGTGGATGGCCATCCAACAGAAGTGTGCGATTTTAGGAATGAGGGATTTTATCCACACCTTGTTAGCGACCACCTTATCGTAGCTGGGGGTGCCCTGGGAACCCATCTTCTCAATAAGCTAGGCTACGGTCTTGATAGAGAAATTCCTGTCATTGGTGCCTTTCCAACACCGCTCATCTCTCCTGTTGACATGGGGGAGGAAAGTTGATCAATGGATCTCCTGAATCCCTTTCACGGCTTCCCTAATGGGTTCATTTCTTATTCTGAAATTGATCTTCTTCCACTCCTGGGCTTTCGGGCTGGAGGAAATGAAGTCTACAATCCTGAGCCTAAATCTGTTGTCAGTCAAATGCCTGGCAGGGATCAAAACCGGATTGCTGATGAGGTGGAATTCCCGACCCAGGTATCTTCCCAGAAGTTTATGTTGGTTCCATTCCCCAAATTCTAGGAATACCCTTCGAGGATGATGTTCTGGGTATGAGTGATGGATTTCTAGAAATGGGAACCGTTGCACGAGGGAGGCACTTGGAGGAAGGCCTAGTGCTAAAGGTACTTTATTTTCATGATGTTTACCCATTAAATATTGGCCTTAGTCACTACTCTCCAAGCCTGCTTGGCTAGGAGAGCTAGGTTGGCAACTGAGATTTGGCACAGACCAAGACCTCCCTGATATTTGGGGAGAAAAATTTATCCCAAGCTACTAGGTGGAGCCTTCTTAAGGCCTCCGATCTAGACCAAAGAAACTGCTTTTGAATTTTTCAATGGCTTCCCCCATCGAGGTCGGGATTTTGAACACAAAAATGAAATATGTAGGGATGCTCTGCAAGACAGATTTGACTAAAGTTGCCTTCCCTGCACTGGTGAGCAGGGCCCCTTTCCACCTAGCTAACTTGTTACGGATCTTGTCCACCACGTTTGCCCACATGGTTGGCCGGGCCCTATCATGGAACATGGGAAGCCCGAGGTAAGTGGTCGGGAACTTAGAAATGGAACATCCTAGGATTTTGGCAATCTTGCACTATATTTTGGATGAGGTATGGATGAAGAAAAACTTGCTTTTAGTGTAATTAATTTTCTAGCCAATAGCTTCCTCGAAGCAGTTGAGAATATCCTTGATCACCTTGGCATCTGCTACCAAAGCCTTAGTAGCCATCAACGTGTCATCTACAAACTTCTGGTGAGTGGTGGGGGGAAACCCGAGCACTATCCTGATCCCAAAAATCTGACTACAGGAGTAGGCCTCCTTGATAGTTCTCCCCAAACTCTTTGCCAGGATGATGAACAGAATGGGGGACAAAGGGTCACCCTACCTCAGGCACCGAGAACTCGGGAAGTAACACGCAATAGAACCATTTACCATGATAGATAACCAAGAAGAGGAAATGTAGTTGTATATCAGGTTTACCCAGGACTCATGGAACCCAAAATTGAGAAGGATTTGGATGAGGAATTCCCTGTTGACTCTGTCAAAGGCCTTGTTCATGTCCAGCTTGAGGAAGAAAACAACCATGTCTGAAACCTGGGCTGAATGGATCAATTCATGGATGGTGATGACCCCATCAAGAATATTTCATCCTTTGACTATGCTCCCCTAACACGGGTCAATGATGGATGGAACAATGTTGGATAGCCTAGATGCCAGGGCTTTGTTGAGGATTTCATAAATGAAATTGCACAGGCTGATGGGTCGATAATCAGAGAGGGATCAAGAATTAGCCCCTTTGGGGATGAGAGCCAAGAAGGTGGAGTTCACATCTCTGGGAATGGACCTAGAGATTTGTATTTCCCTAATGGCGTTAGAAATATCCTACCCCATGATGTACCAGAAGGTTTGGAAAAACCTAGGTAAGAACCCATCCGACCCAAGGGCTTTGTTGGGCTTCATGGAAAAGAGCGCCTGGTGAACTTCATCTTGGAATATGGGGCTGAGGAGAAAAACATTTGATTCTTGGGAGATGATGGTGGGGATGATGTCCAGGAGGGATTCCATGGCCTCGGGGGCTTGGGGTAGGCTGGAACCTAGGAGGCTTTTGAAATGATTGATGGATTCTTCTCTGATTGCATGGATATTCGAAATGGCTGCCCCATCCTGCAAGACAAGGCTTTTGATATTATTGGCACTCCTATACCTCAAGGTTGAGATGTGGAAGAACTTGGTATTGGCATCACCTTCCTTGAGCCAAAGCTATCTTGACTTCTGGTGCCAGAAAGTTTCCTCCTTGGTGAGGATGTTGTGGTACTCAGACAACAAGGCTCTCTCCTCATCCCTAATACTGTCACTGCCTTCGCATTTCTGAAAGGACTCCTCAATCTGTCTGATTCAGGATTTGACCTGATGTTTGTCTTCGAATATGTTCCTAAAGGTTTCCTTATTCCACTTTTTCAAGTTCCCTTTGATGAACTTGAGTTTTTGGGTTACCTAGTTAATAGCAGACCTCAAGAATTTTTGACTCCAGCATGACTGTATCAAGCCCTTAAGATCCTTGTGGTGAATCCACATTGCTTCAAACCTGAAAGAGGTCTTGAACTACGGTCTAGAATATGATTCTAGGATGAGGGGACTATGATCAGAGCCTATATTTGGGAGGGCTCACAAACTGGCATCCCCAAAGCAGGGGAGGGCTTCTTGGGAAAGCAAAAATCTATCTAGGTGCTCTTAGATTAGATTGGTGCCCTTCCTTCTGTTGCTCCAAGTGAAGAGGGACCCCTGAAGCTGGACATCCATGAGAGCATTGGAATTAATGAAGTTTCTTAGGTCTGTAGTATCTCTATGAGTGATGTTGTTCCCTCCTTTTTTTTCTTGAGGTGCAAAGGAGAATTGAAGTCCCCTTCTAGGATCCAGGGAGTTCCTTCGAAGACCTGCCTCATTGAAGTGAGCATTTTCCATAGAGCTTCTCTGCTCATAAAGGTGTTCAGGGCATAGACATTTGAAATCACCCAATAATTCTAGGATTAAGTATCCTGGAATAGGATATTACTTACCCTATGGTGGCCCGAAATAAGGTTTCCATAAAACTTGGCAGGATTCCAGAGACACAAGAGCCCTCCTGATGTCCCAAAAGCTGGGGAATGAATGAAATCGTAGTTTTGCAAAATATTTCTAGAAATGTTAGGGGACCGTTGATCACCCAATTTTATTTCCTAAATGAGAAAAATGGTTAGATTATGTTATCTCCTCATGGATGCAACCGGTCTCTGTTTAGCTACACTGAGGATAGCCATTAGTTCAGAGGTGGCCGGGATCTCACCTTCCTCACAATCCTCATTGATAACAGAACTATGCAAAGGATTGAATTTATTGATTAGAGGAACAAAGGTACTTGCCTCACGATTGAGTGGGCTTGGAGGGGGTCTGGAAATAGCTTTTCTAGCCATAAACAAGATAGGTGGGGGTTGATGTTGCACTTATTTAACTGGTCCCTGGCGGGTTTTGACTGTGGCAGGATCCGAAGTTTGGGGCACTACAACTAAATATGGCCATGGGATTGGCACTCAGGGAAAAAAGTTGGCTTGTTTTCATAGAAGAGTGGCTGCTTCCAGTTGAAGTCACCATAGATGAGGTTTAGGTGGTCTGGAAGATGACTTTCCAGGTTCACATTCATGAAAATACGGGCATGGGTTAGCCGAGTTCTTGCTCGGGTGGCTGGGTCGATAGCCACAAGCTCATCGATCACCTTAGAAAGACCAAGCAAGGCATCTTCATAGAAGAAGTGGGCTGGGAGATTTGGAAGTGTAACCCATATGGGGACAAAATTGATGTTTTGGGAGCTGGGGTTGAAGTCTGGTTACCATTTTTTGAGGAACAGACTTTGCCTTCCATAGAACCAGGGCCCTTTGGATAAGATGCGCTCTGCGTCTTCATGGGAATTGAGTTGAATCATGAAAAAAATCCTTTTCATTGTCGAGATCTCCAAGTTGCCTAGGGTTTTCCATTTTGAAGCCACCCATATACGAATAGCATCTAAGTCAGGTCACTCGTCGATGAATATTCCTACCAAGAAGTTGGTATCCTGGGATTCATAGTTTTCGATGAGGGATTTAGGGCATAGAACATTATTCCCTTGCGTGATGAATTTTTTGGCCATAGATGACATAGGAATTCATTTTTTTGGGGCAAGTCAGCAAAGGATGGCTTATCACCTACTGTTGGAACCTCGCTTGGGATATGAGGCCCTTGCTTAGCCATGGTGCCAAGCCTGACGGAGCCCTTGACATCTCTGTTGCAATGATTAGGGTCTAAGTGTGTCACCATGGGGGGTGCCTGCGAGAATCATTTCACTGGCATGACCCAATTTTGGGAGTTGAGGAAGGTGCTCGGCTAGACCTAGGAAGCGACGGTAGGATGGGCAGAGAGTAGGAAATAATACACCAAGGAAAAATGCAAAATAAAAAATTAAAAAAGGAGGGAAACGGACAATCGAACACCAAACCCTCGTAGAAAAGGCCAAAGGCTACCAGGAGGCAAAATTTTCTTGCTTCTATGTGGACCTTCGATTGCCGTCATTGTGGCATTCACCACTATAGAATATTCGTGGGTATGGACACTTTTTTAAACAATATCTTTTTGCCCTTTTAAAATTAACTATTTATTTAAAAAATACACATATGAAGTTTGTGAAGGCAAACCACCTATGCCATGATCACCGGTTATCAAGGTTAATAATGTTGAAGTAAAATATAATTATGCAAGTGCATCAAAGAAAGAGGGAGTATTTCCATTAATCTAATCACCTGTATTAACCTCTAGAACTTATGGTAGCTACTCGATCATCAGTTTGGGGCTCAAGGTGGTTAGACATTGACGATTATCCCTTAATCGAATGCATACCTATGTGAAGGTATCTATCTGTGTTGCCTTCGAGTTGCCTTATAATCATTTCCCCTTCCTGAAGTACTCTTGTATTCGATGAATGACTCAATTTACTCCACTCATGAGTGCACCCGATCCTACATATTGACAATTTATTAGTAGTAACATATCCTTCATTACCTATCTAATGTCATGAAGCTGTTTAATTGCTCAAAATCGAATATTAGTCACATTTGTTAATACATTGTTTTTCTATGTTTCAAAAGTCCATCTGGGAGGGTCATGATACAATGCATGTGCATGGCGCATTGGTTAGTTCCCTTGCTTGTTCACAAGGGGTCTCGGGTTTGAGCCTTGTTGGCTCCAAACCTGCATAAAGCTAAAATTGCTTTTATGTGGGTTTACAGCCGATGAGGTAACAAGGAAAATAATATATATAAATTGCTTTTATGCGGTTTTGGAGTCGAGGAGGATCAAAACCAAGACCCCTTGTGAAGTAAGGGAACTAACTAGTATGCCATGCACACACACTAGAACCAAATGGAAGTAAAGATGATATATATATATATATATATATATATATATATATATGAACTAATTAATTTTCCAATCAAAATTTAGTCAAGTGTCAAAATCTGATTTGCCAACGAAAGAGCACAAAATCTGATCTAGTGGTAGCAAGTTGTAATTCATAATTCAGTGAATTTTTATAAAGGTTTGGCATTTGATTTTTTGTTGATTTAAGTGCTAGTTTAACCAATTATTTCGAATGCCATAACTTTTGTACACTTAAGCATTTGGAATCCATTTTTTTTATAGATTAAATGATTTTCAAGATCTACGTAATGGTGACATCAATTTATAGACATGTTACAATTTTTTTTAGGGTTTTTGTACAAAATGGATTCCTTAGGGTATGCTACTCATATTAATGGGTAAAATTATAGCACTTGGTCATTTCGAATGGTAATATTGCTTAGAAGCAAAAATATCTTGTTCATATTCAACAATGAGTCAGAAGGTCTCAATAATCATGAACTCAATAAGAGAAAGGAGGAAGCTCTTGGACTATTCTTCATGTTAGTGGAACTATATGTACTTCTCCACATCAGAGAGAAAACTAATCCAATTGACATATGAACTAATTTAAAATATCTCTATGAAAAAGTAAGTGCTAGTGAAGTTAACAAAATAGAGATAGAGATCTCCAATCTCAAAATTTTAGATTTCAGTAATGTTGAAGACTATATATCTCACTTCAAAGCTCTAAAAGCTAATCTAGCTATGGTAGGAGGTAAGGTAAAGAGTGATGAAGAGTATATAAAAGCTATTACTTCCAATATTTTTCTCCTTTTCATATAGTTGGCTTAGTTCTTTGTGTGGATGCTATGATTATCAAAGAGCTATAACCCATCTATCTTGAAGGACATTTCAAGCTTCTAATAAATTATGAAATTGAAATTAAGGGTTGTGAAGGTATTTATCATACACAAAACCATCCAAAAGACTTTGAGTCAGTGTAATATAAGACTCACATACCTAAGGGAAAGTATAAGGTTTCAAAGAAGTCAAATATTTGTGAGTATTGTAAAAGTGAAGGACACTCCATTAAGAATTGCATTACAACGTTGAATAAGATTGAGATAAAATTCTTGAGGGCTAGACACAAGATTTATGATGATGAATATGAGGATGAAGGAGGAACATTAGAGGACCACTAAAACATCTTTTATGTGGTGAGAGGTGTTACATTTAGTGCCTTCTCTCTTTGGCCTTCTCAGTGTTGAAATTTGTGTAATCTAATCATGCTTAGGCCAAGGCTAAAAGTGTGATGAGGTGCTTATGAGTGCCATATTACATAGACTATTGGAATTCATCATTTATGTAAGCCTATGGGTCTCTTTCAAAATTAACCCTTAATGGTATTGGTTAATCCACTTGTATGGACAAGATTGGTTAAAAGTATAATTTATTATTTTTTTATTATATGGTTAACCTCAAGGTTAATTTTATGTTGTCTTGAGGTTAACCTCTCATTGGGGAGTTGGTATGATTATAAATAACCTTCAAAAAGGTTCCATTCGTATTATAAGGACAAATAAAATGTGATACATTGGGGTGCCCACAATATTTACCTCCTTGTTTCCTTTTGTTTCTTTACTTTGTTTACTATTGCTATCTTTTAATCTCTTTTTATTCTTTTCGACATATGATTGTTGTGAATGCATATTTGGGAATTTTTATAGAAAATATTGTGAATTTGAATACCCCCCTCCTTGAAAAGGGGGAAAACCCTATAAAACTTACCTTTATTAAAGTTCAAAAAATTATTATATAATTGGAATCATGGAAATATATCAATCTTGTTCATATGAGTTGATCATTTTTTTCCTATCAATAATATGACTTTAACACAAGACTTATATAGGAGGGAGGATCCTCCTCTATTTCTAGAATATAAGATTAAAAACAAAGGAGTTAAAATGTATAATTGATGGAGGAGATACATGTGTAGCATTGTTGCCTTTCATTGAGAAGCTTGGAAATGATTTAGAGGAAATGAAACACACTAAATTAACTTATCATTGTTATACACACTCTTTCTTATCACTTGTAGGATACATTTTATTACCCATAAGTTGTGTATCTAGAACCATTACAATCAATATATATTTTTTACAATGGGAGACATCTTGATATCAATGATATAAATAAGATACAAACAATTGAAATTGATGTGGGTAAATTGCCCTATTTATGGTAGTTTGTAACTTTTGAATAAGATGATAGTATTTATTATATATAAAATAAGGGGTTTTCAAAGATGTCCTTAAGTGCAAGCATGAGCCAAGGGAACAACAATGAGTGCGAGTGTAAGCTGGGAGTGTAGTAGCGAGTGCGAGTGTAGCAATGACTGTGAGTGTGAGCATGAAACATGAGTACAGTTGTGAGCACGAGCATGAGCTAAGAGTGCAATAGTAAGTGTGAGTACAAATGTGAGTGGAGATAATAGTAATTACAATAGCGAGTGTGAGCCAGGAGTAAGTGCAACAAGTGAGAGCACGAGTCAAGAGTAATCGTAGCAGTGAGTGTGATTGCAAGCTAGGAGTAAGTGCAACAATAAGTGCAAGGGCAATACGAGAGTAAGTGCAGTACTGAGTAAAATCATGATTCAAGAGTGAGTGCAACTAGAAGAAAGCGTGAGTAAGTGCAGTCGAAAGCGAGTGTGAGTAAGTGCAACCAAAAGTGAGTGCAAGCATGAGTCTGAGTAATTGCATTAGTGAGTGCAAGTGCAAGCTGGGAGTGAATGTGCAAGCTAAGAGTGAATTAGATCAGAGAGGGAGTGTGAACCAAGAGGTAGTGCAAGCCAAGATTAAGTCATGGCAAAAGAGTGATGGGTTTATCTAGAGTGTATCAATGCTTCAAAACCTTACCATGAACGCATGGAACATTACTTTCAAAAAATTGTTGAAGCCAAGGAATGTCAGCAAAAATAAGAGACAAAGGAAATTATGAGCCAAGAGGGAGTGCAAGCTGGAAGTGAGTGTGAGGTAGGAGAGAGTGCAAGTCAAAAGAAAGTGCAATCTAAGAGGGAGTGAGAACCAATATTTAAACATGGTAAAAGAGCGACAGGTTCATCCGAAGTGAATCAATGCTTCAAATACTTACGACGAATGCATGGAATATTTTTTTTTAAAAAATATTTGAATTGAAGGAACGTAAAAAAAAGAAGAGATATAGGTAATCTTGAGCCAATAGGGAGTGCAATTTGGAAGCAAGTGTATGAGAGATCACAAGCTAGGAACAAAAATGAGTGCGAGCAGAGAGGGAGTGCAAACCAAGAGGGGGTGCAAGTCAAGAGCGAGCCCATTGGCTATTGTGTAAGAAAAGTCATATTTGAAAGCCCTAATGGGAACTTAGAATACTCTAGCTAGAAATCAAAATGCCCTAGTTGGAAGTATGAAGGCCCAAGGTGGAGATAAACAGAAGAGTGAATACATGACAAGTTTGATCTAGGTAGCAGATGTTACACCAGAAGTAAGTATCAAGGATGAGATGATTGAGCATGATATAAGGATTATTAAAAGTAGAGGGTTAATATGTAAGTTCCATAAATCATGTCCAAGGTTTTTGGAGATTCAAAATTGGATCAAGTGGAAGTGGGGATTGAATTCAAATTATTCTGACTTTTCTTCCTAAAGGTTTTTTCCTCATATTTTTAGTTCAAAAATTAGGGATAAAATAATAGTTGGTGGCTCATGGTTTATGGGAAGAGATGCACTTTATTTGATACAATGTCAAAAGAGTGACAAGTTCATTTGGAGTGCATCAATGCTTCAAACCCTTACCGTGAATGCATGGAACATTGTTTCCAAAAAATTATTGAAGCAAAGGAATGCTAAAAAAAGAAGAGACACAGGCAATTGTAAGCAAAGAGGGAGTGCAAGGTAGGAGCAAGTGTGAGGCAAGAAAGAGTGCAAGGTAGGAGCAAGTGTGAGGCAAGAAAGAGTGTAAGCTAGGAGTAAGTGCGAGGCAAGAAAGAGTGCAAGCCAGCAACAACAACGAGTGTGAGTAGAGAGGGAGTGCAAACCAAGAGGGAGTGCAAGTCAAGAGAAAGCCCCATTACATATTGTGGAAGAAAAGTCATATTTGAAAGCCCTAATGGAAAGTCAGGAAGCCCTAGCTACAAATCAAAAATCCCTAGTCGAAAGTATGGAGGCCCAAGTTGGAGATAAGCTAAAGAGCGAATACATGGCAAGTTCTATCCATGTAGTAGATGTTACACCCATAGTAAGTATCAAGGATGAGATGATTGAGCATGATATAATGATTCTTAAAAGTAACGGGTTAATATGTGAGTTCCATAGATCATGGCCAGGGATTTTTGAGATTCGAAAGTGGATCAAGTGGAAGTGGGGATTTAATTCAAATTAATGACTTTTGTTCCTAAAGGTTTTTTCCCCATATTTTTTAGTTAAAAAATTAGAGATAAAGTAATAGTTAGTTTAGGGGAAGAGATGCACTTTATTTGAGACCATATGGAGTGAATTTTTTTTGTTCAAGTAAAATTTTTTATGAAGCTTCCGGTATGGGTTAGGCTTTTTGAACTTCCATATCAGGTTATAAATAAAGATGTTTTAAAGAAAATTGGAAATACCCTAGAGGAATTCATCAAGGAAGAACCGACAACTAAGAAGTAAAAGATTGCTATATATACTTGAATATGTGTTTTTGTGGATATTTCAAAATATTTACCACAATCCATTAATATTAAATCTGAATCAAAAGAATGGGATCAACAAGTAGATTATGAAAATATTGCATTTCTTTGCCATGATTATCTTGAGGTTGGACATATGGCAAGAGTTTGCAAAGTAAAAACTATGAAGAAAGAGACAAAAAATTCTAGCCATAAGATAAAATTCAATACGAAGCAAGGAAATCATACAATAATAGAAGCGATCAAGGATATTCCACTCCAAAATAAGAGGTAAATAAATCCTATCTACAATATCATTTGGCAAGTTCACAAGGAATTAAAGATGCAAAATAAGAAGTGGAGATAAAACCCAAAACAAAGACAACAAAAGAGATCAAGTTTATTCCAAGTAAATCATCTTCATTTTCCTTAAGTAGTATATAATCCTCTTCAGGTAATAAAAATGAAAGTGGAGAAGATGTTATCCCTTGCACTTTAAGGTTTCAAGAACAGAATAATATAGAAATGAGGTTGGAGGAAACCCATAATAATTTAGGGTCTTTAGGGTAAAATAAGAAGGTAATTGCTACATAAGAGCATCCTTGCACTTTAGGGTTTCTAGGGAAACATAAATAATATTATGCTTTTGAGGTTATTCCTTGCACTTTAGATCCTTCAGAATAAGGTAAAATTAAATATGATAAGTCTTACTATGAGTAGTATGCGAAGATTGAAGATATTGATGAAGAGGAAAGTATTGTTGGGAATGCAAAAGAGAGGAAAACCCACAAAGCAAAAGCAAAGAGAAAAAAAAACACAAAGGAATATTGATATGAGAAAACAAAAGCAAACATCACAAGTGTTAACAAGAAGTGGGCTTAAACACACAAATAAAAAAAAATAACAATGAAAATAATATATTGGAATAAATAAGAACCCTAAAAAAAGGTATTAAGAAATTGTGAGGTTGTTATAGACAAGATATTTTTGGATATAGAAGTTGGGTAACAAATATTTTAGCCATTTGCGGTGTTGAATTTCATCTTGATAGAATTTAAATTTTTGAAGGCATTTGATATAAAAGAAGTTGATTGTGGAAACTTAGTAGTTTGAGGAAGATGAAGAATATATTTGATAGAAGGGTAAATGAAAAATATATTCGATAGAGAGACAAAGTTATATATGCTTTAATTAACTTGTTAGAAATGTAATGAGAGCAAAATAATATTTTGTTTTTGTAATGGGAGTGACCTCCAATAGAAGCCACGAATAGTTTATTAAAAAAGAAGATGTCATTAAGTACATGTTCAAGCTGATGGTATATAAAGAACATTTATGGTTATAATGGCTTTCAGTCAAATAAATCAAGTGAATAACACCAAGATAAAACATGTTATTAAAATCATTCCATAAGATATAATTAAAGAGTGAACAGGTTGATTGGGTTAATACTATAAAAGAAAAGTATCTAAATAATGGGGAGGACTTCCTGTCAGATGATGTCCCAAACTTTGGGTTGACCTCTTGGCTTAGTCTGTGTAATTCTAGGAGTAACATTAGAAAGGAAGAAATATGAAATGTGGGTAATGGCCATCTAATTAATTTTTGGTTAGGTACTTGGCTGATGGACCAACCGTTGGCTTCGCTCCCAGAATTGGCAATGGTTGAAGACTTCTAAAATGGTACCTTTGGTTCTAAGGTTGAAGATTATATTGAAATTACAAATCATAGGAAGATATGGAGAGTTTTATTCAGTATTGACTTATCTCTAGCCAAGAAAATGACCCTTAAGAAGATCTTGGACCTCTTGAAGTTCCAAGTCATCAAATCTACTGATGAAGTTGATCATATTTTTGGAAGGCATAAAGTTCAAGAGTATTTTATGTGAAATCGACATATTTCCTCCTAGAGGACCCTTTCCCTCCTTGGTTCCCAAGTAGATTGGTTTGGTGAAAGGGATTAATCCCTAAGGTAAATTTTTTTCTATGGCTTGCTATACATAATAAAATCTTGATCATAGATAATATATAATATTGAGGTATAATTATTCCAAACTGGTGTTACCTCTGTGACTTAGATGTTGAGTCGATACAACATGTTTTATTTTGTGCCCATTTTCTAAGCATGTTTTCTCCTCATTTTTCAATTTGGTTGGTGTCTATTGGGTATGCCCCTTTCAAATGTTTGATATTTTATACTAGTGGGACCCTCCCTTATTTTCTCCTTGACTTTGTCTATTCTAGAGATTTAGCTTGGCTCACATCATGTGGTGTATCTAGAAGGAAAGAAATTTGAGGGCTTTTAAAAATGAAGCCAATTCAGCCCTCTCTATCTGTGCCAAGAGCATTGTAATAATAGTGGAGAATGTCTCTGCCATCTCTTTGGACTTAGGTTTCTTTGTTAGGGAATTAGCTCTGGAGCATGCTCTAGGGTTTAAAACTTTTTTGAGGTCTACTACCCATTTGGATTCAAGTGGAAGAAGACAAATTTCTTGGGAACCACCCCTTGTAGGCTAAATTTAACCTCAATTTTAATAGGACCTCTAAGTGTAACCCATGAGAGGTAGGTGCAGGTGGTTTAATTTGAAACAATAGTGGTGAAATACTTCTCACATTTACCACAAATTTGAGACCTTAATAAATTCATTTTGCTGAATCTCATGCTCTCTTCCAAGGGATTTCTCTGTTGAGTAGCTTCGAGCAGAGTAAGGTCATCATTGAGGGTGATTTCCTTAATATCATAAATCTAGTGAAAGGTTCTCAAAGTCCTAGTCATTTTGTTGCTAATATGATTTATGAGGTAAAAATAATCCTCTAGGCCTTTGAGGACATGCTTGTACTCGTTACCCATAAATAAGTTTAAAAAATTTGGTTGATGGAGTGGTTGTGCATATTCAAAATAATTGTCTTTCATTGAGAAGCGTGGATATGTTGTAAAGAAAAATATACCCATTAAATTGACTTATCAATGTTATAATCAATATTTCTTATGACTCATATGATGCATTTGGTTAACCATAACTTGTGAAATTAGCACCATTAGAGTTAATATCTTGGGTTTGCAATGAGAGGTATCCTAAAATTATTTAGTGAGATACCGATTATTGGAGTTGATATTGAAAATTTGTGCTAGTTTGATAGTAGCTTGCAACTTTTAAACAAGGAGATGATAGTCCTTATCATATTATGAAATGAGTTGATCTCAAATATGTCATTAAATACATGTTAAACTTTATTGTATATCGAGAAAATTTATAGGCATATGTTATATATGTCACAATGGTAATCTAGACCAAGGCACGATAATAAAGTTGTTTTTTAACTTATTTTAATTTATGCTTAGTGTTGTATTAGTGAATTAAGATATAATTAAATATTTATAAAGGGACAATTGTTCTCTTCATATTATAATTTTTATTCAATGAAGTATTTTATTCTTTGTAGTTTTCTCTTGTATTCTTGTTTTCCTTGTATATGATTTTTGTAATGTGGTATAAAATCCAAAGTGAGAGGAAGTCAAAGTGAGTGAAGGCCTAGGTATTATGCAGATCAATGAAAAAGTGATGAAATATTTTTTGATATGCACTAAGAAATAAAAGGGCTTTCAAGCAAAGCAGACTAAAATTAGACTATATGATTTTGCAGATATAGCCACTATGTGAATACCCAAATTTTCAAAAAATTGGTTGCAAATATCTCTTTTTTATAGTAGATATATAGCATAACTCGAAAATTCCAACAAATATATAATAGATCTAAGAATTTTTTAATAGAGGTATAACAAATCTCAAAATTATCTATAGATGTCAACATTTTTCCAAAATATTCAAAAAACTAAAGAAATCAAATCTTCAAACCTTTTAACTCCTCAAATTTAAAAAATAAATCTTCAAACCTTAAAAAAAACTCAATTATTAAACCTTCAAACCTTTTTGACTCTTTAAATTTCAAAGCTTCAAAAACCTACTATATTTTCAAATCTAAAAAAACACTTAAATCCTAGTAGTAATCCTTATCACTCCATAACTTAAAAATAAATTCAAATTTTCAAAAATAACTTTTGAAAAATAACCAAGGTGCATAAATAAATTTCAATAAACATTAATGTGGAAAACCTTATAACTCCACCTAATATTTTCCAAAGAAAATCGAATTTGTTTTTTGATATCAAAAAATTGTGCTAGTTTGATGGTAGCTTGCAAATTTTAAAGGAGATGATAGTCCTTATTATATTACAAAATGAGTTGATATCAAAGATGTCACTAAGTACATGTTCAACTTGATTGTATATCAAGAAAATTTATGGGTATATGTTAGATATTTCACAATGGTAATCTAGACTAAGGCATGATAAGAAAGTCATTTTTAAAGTATTTTAATTTATGCTTAGTATTTTATTAATGACTTAAAATATAATTAAATATTTATAAAGGGGCAATTGTTCTCTTCATATTATATTTTTTATTCAATGATCAAGTATTTTATACTCTGTAGTTTTCTCTTGTGTTATTTTTTTCCTTGTATATGATTTTTGTAATATGGTATAAAATCCAAAGTGAGATGAAGTCAAAGTGAGTGAAGGCCTAGGGATTGTGTAGATCAATGATAGAGTGATGAACTCTTTTTCAATATGCACTAAGAAATAAAAAGGGCTTTCAATCAAAGAAGATAAAAAATTAGACTATATGATTTTGCAAATAGAGCTACTATGTGAATACCCAAATTTTCAAAAAAATGATCTGTTTCAATAACAATCTAACAAATCTTTGTAGATCTATTACAAATATCTAATTTTTATAGTATATATATAACATAACTCAAGGGTCTCGAATCCACCTTGGAATGTGGGGCCTCTCATCCAAGAAACCATCATCCACCTTAGGGCGCTCAACAACACTTCTATCCAACACGTGTACATGGAAGGCAATATAGTTACTGATGCCATGGCCAATTTTGGGCTAATAGTGCAGTCCTTCTTGATGTGGCGACATGAATTTACTCAATGCATTGTGAATTCTTACCATGAATCCATAGTTTCCACCTATGACTAGCACCATGAAGTCAAGGACCATTTTGCCCCACCATGTAAGGAGTATTGATGGACCCTACTACACCATAGTGCTGAGTTGGCATCCTGATATACACCACTGTGTGAGGAGTTATGGAAGACACTTTCACCCAATCACCAGTTAGTACTAGATCCTTGAGATTATTCTTGTCCTTCCTCAGGTTTGTACCTCTCGGTGCAATGATAATTATGGTGAGGTAATAACCCGCCAACTCAGTATTATCAGCGATGTTTTTATTAATAGCAATGCCAACATTTTCCCCATATGTTGGAAAGGTGCAAGCAGGAAAATTTCTAAGAAAAGACACCACAGAGAACATGATCCGTTTCACATGTTTGGAAAGATCGATCTTGGGGCTAGTAATGCAACTACCTCATGCCAAGATGCTGATTATACAAAGCGAGATGAAAAACTTGTCATGATCATGTCCACCAAGGATTTCGAGGTGGCATATGCTACCCTGAAGGCTCACTAGTGGAATAAGGTTGTGAATGTGGCAGATTTTCAGTGGTACACCCTGCCCACTAGTAAAATTCCCAATTGCTACTGTCAGCTTTCATCCCCGCTTCGGTCACCTCTATTTTTGGTGCATGTTTGCCATACAAACCAAATCATTTTTTGAAGTCGAACGAACCGTGCATCAAGATATCTCATGCCCAACCAACCCAATCAATGGCTTCAATCAAGTCCCAAGGATGAGGATATCGGTATGAATCCTTTTTAGCTATTGGAGGGAAGATTTTTATTGTGCTTGGGTGCAACGAGAACCAGATTATTCATCAATCAGAGTGGGAGACTAAGGTAGTGGTATGAAGTGTTTCTTTTGGTGTGGTGGAATATGACACTACTTGAGCCTGAACAGTTGCATTTGGACCTGATGGTCGAAGAGATTCTGGCGGTTCATGATCTGTTGAATTTTCTAAAGACGTTAAGTGGACACAATCTTGATATATCTCATGAGTTTATCCAGAGCTAGAATAATGACACTATATCCCTGAATGGATTAACCTTTATTGTTACCATTGACATGTTGGCAGAAATAACCGAGCTTTCCAATGAAGGAGAAATTGTTCATAGGGACAAACATTCTATGACGGGTGAATTGGTGCTTCTACGTGACAAAGGGAAGTCATTAACTAAGAAGGATAATGGTTACATTAGGGAATGCCTTCCCCACCATGGAACCAGGTCATGGTACCGATCATGCAGTATTTGATAGTGGATGAGCCGTCATCGCCCCTTCGAAGCTTCCATATGGCATTCCTTAATTTTCTCAAGGATGTCAAGCAAATCAACATCCTAGAGTACCTTTTTTGATTGATGGAGATTTCAGTTGATAGTGTTAGGTGAGGAAAATCCACTCACCCCAAACACTAGGGCCTCCACTACATCATATTCAAGTTTGTAAGCCATAACCCTGAACAATATGCTTTGGAACATGATAGAATGGATGACGACCCTGAACCTGTCCCTGAACCTCTAGCAATTTTGGATGATACCCAGGAAGCTCTACCGATTGAAGCAAACATTGGAACTCCTAGCAGATATGGAAGACCAAGGGGATTATCCCCTATAGGGCCATCCAAGACCCCACACGACACTCAGTCCAATTTAAAAATACAAATGACAAATCGAAGAGCCCATCACGTACTCACAAGATCTAGAGGACTGCATCTAGACCTTCTTTAGGATATTGTTTTGTCCAGTATATGGGTGACGTAGATCAAAAAAATTGAGTTGGAGGATATCATCACCCTGGCCACTTCAATGCTTCTTAGAGCTAGTAAGATTATAACCCTGATGCATGCATAGAAGAACACCATCTCTGTGGAGGACAATCCCAAGGAGGACAAGGATTACATCCCAAAATGAAAAGATAGTCCCAAGGTGGTTTCCTCACTGGATTTTCCCATTTTGCTACTAGGATTATCCTTGTACTTTTTGCACTTTTGGTTGTCTTCTTGAGCCTACGAGAAATAACTGTAATAGGTTTTCTTGCTTTTGTTTTTTTTGTATGGACTCAACGTATGGTCCACTTTTGGCTTGTCCTATAGAGAGTTGAACCTTCATGGGATCCTCTCTACAACATGTTTAGAAGGTTTTGGGTCCCTTTCAAAACCTGTTATCAATAAAAAAACAATTCCAACACATCTATAATAGATCTAAGCATTTTGTAACAAAGCTATAATAAATCTCAATTTTTTTATAAATCATGACAAATCTATAACAAATTTCAACATGTTTTGATAAATCTATATCAAATCTAAGAAACGCTCAACAAATATAATAATTTAGGGTAGGAATGTCTCTATTTTTCTTTTGATATTTGTTATTTACAAGGAAAAATAGATATATAGCTATAAATATTAATTTCAACAGTTTTATTGATAGATATGTTTTAGAAAATGTCTAGATTGTACCATATAATCCAAGAGCTCTTTGGGAAGAATTATAATACCTATAAAGAACTTAATTTGTACAAACAAATAATGTTAGCCATTTTTGAATAAATATGTCTATATCAATTTTTTTAAGGTGAGAAACACATGTAATAATTTGGAGAAGATTAATGAAGGATGGAAATGGCATACTGAGAAAATGATGGGTGAAATCGTGAACACTCTGCAATTTATGGTAGCCATTACTGATCATAGGAAAAAAATTGAGTAATACAAACTCATACTCGCATCCATTCTATCCAAAAATCATGTTCAAAATGCTAAGGCTTTCATTGATCACATAGCATCGAATGACATGCCACTGGTGGTATCAAGGCAATTGTTGTAGTTATTTATGTAAGACTTGAGAAATCTATATCCTAAAGTGCACAAGGAGATATTGCAATATGCAGTGGATCAAACTTAGGTAAGAATTGTTTCTTTCCAAGAACAAGTTAGCGAGAACGGGTCTGATAGAAATATTGAAATCGATAGTAGTTGTGGTCTTGATGGCATCGAGAATGGTGAGGTGGAGTCAAATAGTGCATAAATTCATTAGGATGATGATGTTTTGGGCCTAGAAGATAAGGTAAAATGATAATCCTAAGTCCCCAAAGACCAAGTTTGATCTACTTTCAAAAAATGGCCATCTTTTTATTTTGGATGACTTGGTTAATATGGCCATTGAAAAAGGTTCCCATCACTTGGTAGGCAAATTTATGGGGGTTAGACCTGAATTGGATGTAGTCAAAAAATGGGCTTATGCTAAGTGGAGGCCAAATGATCATATGGATATTATCATCCTCTCCAAGGATTTTTTTATGGTGAAGTTAAACTGCTTTGCTGATTCAGAGAGAATTTTATGGGAGGGCCTTGGTTATTTGAAAGGCTTGGACTTTTCTTGAGGAGATGGGGTGTTAGGATCCTATCCTAATGCTATTTTGTAATTCTAATTTACTTATGTAATGACCCACTCCCAACGCGGGGATTCCCATTATAATATTATTTTGTAATAATTTGTAATGTATGTGGCAAGTATGGTGCTTAACCAAGTGGCACCATCTCATGTAACTATTTTTATCAAGATTGTAACCAATGGTAGGTAGGAGATTATAGCTCGAGTGGCATTTTCCATGTAAGCCAACTCTTGAGCCTTTAGGTAGGGTTGCATGAAGTTTTTCTTTAAAAGATATGAAGCCATGTACGAGTGCATATTTTGCAAGCTAATGAAATATTGAAGGAGGTTGCCCCCTCGAAAAGGCCTACGATTCTGTGTTATTGTGAGATTGTTCCATTTTTGCATTTAATTTTTACATAGTGTTATTGAGTTATTTGATGTATTTGAGTTATTTTTCAGTATTTTGTGAGTGTACTTATTTTTAATAGTGATATCCTAACAAGTGGTATTAGAGTACTTTCCAGGGCCGAGTTATGCTATAGCTGAGATGATTTTTACCATCCATTCTGCTTGTTAGGTATAATTTTCTATGTGTTTTTCATTTCTATTTTTTTCTTTATTAAAAAATCCAAAAAATACAGTCTATTTTTTTTTGGCCAAAAAACCAAAAAACACAAAAAAATACACTCTTTTTTAGTAGTTGTGTAGGTTAGAAACCCTGTGCCGGGGGTTTTAAAATATCGTGAAGGAGCTATCATTATTGGCTAAGCTAGATAGCCCATAAAACATCTAGTGAAGTGAGGGACGATTAGGCTCCAATACCCAGGCCTTAGACAACACTCATGCATGAATTTGAGCTCCCATGCATCTTCAGGTGTATCAAGAGACAATCTAGGTTTAAACAATATTTTATTCATTAGGAAGCTTTTTGACCTTGTATTATCCATAGTCCATGGGACACAACATCCTAGACGATCACCCTAATATACTATTAGAGAGGCAGATAGTGTGCTCAAGGGTATGTGTGGAATCCTCCTTGGGTATTGGCCTAAAAAATTGGTTCAAGCACTATTTTTCATCACTACGGTATAACAGAGGGCCTATGGGTATTACATACTCCTTTACTTAGCGTATCCTAGTTCTGCAAAACATAAATTCCACATATAAATCAACACCATCTCTATTTTGTTATCCTGCATTCACAACCCCAAAAATGAGCATACAGAGAAGGCATTCCTTATCACAAAAAATAAACTTGCATGCACCAACATTCAAGATAGATTTTGCAAGTGTTTGCAATAGCCTATGATTAGAGATAAAATAGTTAGGACAGTGGCAAAAATAGTCTAGTCAATAATAGTGATAGTCAGGTCGACAATAACAACCCTATGTAATAGTCCAAAATTATAGACATCCAATTTCAGAAATAATACTATCAGTATCAGAGAATCCCCATGGTTAATAATAGAAACTGTGTCAGTAACCGTAGTACAAGTGACATAGGAAGATATAGGATAGTGACAGGGTGGTCAGGGGTAGACTACAAGTCAGAGACAATTGATCTCAGACCCTAATTTTTGAACCGTAAATTCAAATAAAAAATTGACAACACTAGTAGACTCGTCAAAACAACAATAAAAAAGGTGCCCAAAATTAGTGTTTTGGGGTATAGCTCATTGTACCTATTTTTTTGAGCTGATTCTTTTGATATACCACACCCAAGCACTTTTTTGGATGTCTTACTAAAAATAGTAACTCCTGAAACCCCACATTTATTTTTAGTAACTTAGTAAAAGAGGGCCCACAATGGTGGGGGACACTCATGGACAACACAAGGAGTTAGAACTTACCACAATATTAGATGACATGCAAAAATCACTTGATTACTTGACCACTACAAACCTCACAATAAGAGAAGATATTCAACAGATCATGATGCCACTAGAATTTGCTTGGCAGAAAAACTTACAGAGGTGGAAACCAAATTGTAAGGTACTCTCACATCTAAAAACCAAGCTAAAAAATCTGAACAAGGTCATCGAAGAGAAATAGAAGATCAAATAAGGGAAATAGAAACCACTCACTATAATCATGATTTGACCTTAAAAATACCTAAATTGGACTTCCCTAAGTTTAGTGGAAAGGATGTCGACGGGTGGTTATGTCGGATCGATCAATTATTTAGACTCCACAATGTCCCTGTGTATCATCAGGTTTAGATGGCTTCCTTCAACTTAGAATCTGATACCTTACACTGGTTCCAATGGCTTTGAGCCACTACCCCTGATATATCTTGGGAGTACTTTGAGTCCTAATTACTCACCCAATTTGGCCCTAGTGACTATGAAGACTTTACAGGAGCATTGAAAAAGTTGAAACAAACAACCACAGTTCGTGATTACCAGACACAATTTGAGAAGTTGAAAAATAAAACCAAGGGCTTGATTGAGGAATTTTTTATGAGTTGTTTCATGAGTGGGTTAAAAGATGATCTCCAGGCTAAAGTCGAGATGTTTAAACCTCAAACCATGATGAAGGCTATCAGTTTAGCCCGATTGACCGAATCTAAACTCTCAACTCAACGACAAACACCACAATTTTCTCAAGCTCGACATCCCTTTCCTCATTGGTTCAAAAATAATACTAATAATAAACCTCTTGCTCCTAAGAGAATGAATATAAATGAAATGGATGTGCGTCGCACCCAAGGGCTATGTTATAATTGTGATGAAATTTTTTTGAAGGGGCATAGATGTGCAAATAAGATATTGTTCTTAATAGATGCAAAGAAATCCGATAGCAGTGACCATAGTGATGAGGAGAGTGACACAGCTAAAGCACCAAATCATTAGGAAGAGAAACCCCTCAAGCAAAAATTTCCATCCATGCTCTTATCGAGATTACCACTCCACAAACCATGAAAGTTATGGGTTTTTTCAAAGTCCAACGCCTTACTATTTTTATTGATTCAGATAGTACACAACTTTATTGATCCTCGAGTTGCTAAGCAGACCAATTGCTATATACACACATGCAATTAATTTGAAGTCATTATGGCAAATGGAGGCACTTTACCTTGTAAAGGTAGATGTCGTAATGTTAAAATAAAGAAGGGGGATTATGAACTCAAGCAAGACATGTTTACCCTCTAATTAGGAGGATGTGACATTGTGTTGGGATATCAATGGTTGAGAACCTTGGGCACTATCTCCTAGAAATTTGTAGAACTATGGATGTAGTTTTCACATGGAAAAACACACACCCTCCATAAAGCCAATGCAGGCCCTTCCCAAATTATCAGTTCCAATCGTATGGAGAAATTATTGAAAAATTCATCCAGCAGGGTCATTGCACAAATATTTTCAATTCAACCAAGCACTTCCATAGTGGATCAAATTCCAGTAGATTTGTAACTTGTTATGACCAAGCACGATGGCATTTTTTAGAACCAACTACCCTGCTACCTCGTTTCTCACATGACCATGCTATTCCACTACTACCAAGTAATGCACCATTCAAAATAAGACCGTATCGGTATCCTCATGATCTCAAGTCTGAAATAGAGAAGATGGTACAAGAATTACTCAAATTTGGTGTTATTCAACCCAGTACCATCCCTTACTCTTCTCTAGTTTTACTAGTTTGCAAGAAATATGGCTTATGGCAATTGTGTATAGACTATTGTGAGATTAATAAAATTACCATCAAGGATAAATTTCCCATTCTGGTAGTGGATGAATTGCTGGATGAATTACATGGAGATATGTAATTATCCAAGTTAGAAATTTGTTATGGCTACCATCAAATCAGGCTCAAGGATGAGGATATTTCCAAAACTACATTTCGTACTCATGAAGGTCACTATGAGTTCTTGGTAATGCCATTTGGCCTGACAAATGCTCCTTCCAAATTTAAGATCTTGATGAACATCTTTTGCCCTCTCCTACAAAATTTCATCTTGGTTTTATTTGTTGATATCTTAGTTTATAACCACTCGTGGGAAGAACACCTTATCCATGTGGATCAGACATTACAATTGTTGGAATAACATCAATTTTTTGCTAAGTGGTCCAAGTGTTCCTTTGGTTTGACTAAAATGGAGTATCTATGATACATTATCTCCAAATATGGCATCAAGGTCAACCCTAAGAGGATTCATGCAGTTTAGGACTGGCCAAAACCTTGCACTCTCAAGGGACTTTAGGGATTCTTAGGGCTTACAGGTTACTACCACAAATTTATTCGTAATTATGGTAAAATAGTAGCCCCTCTCACATCCATGTTAAAGAAGGAATATTTTACTTGGATGGGGCCCACTGACCAAGCCTTCCTCAAATTGAAGCATGCTATGACCACAACACCAGTTTTAGTCATGCCATATTTTTCTAGGCCTTTCATAATTTAAAGTGATGCTTCCGATCGTGGTATCGAGGCAATACTAATGCAGGAAGGGAGACCCTTGGATTTCACTAGTAAGGCACTCTTTGATCATAATTTAGGAAGATCTACATATGCCAAGGAGATGTTGGCAATCTTATATGCCATAACCCATTGGTGAACATATCTCATTGGGTGCCATTTCTCCATTAAAAAAAACCATCAAAGTCTCAAATACTTCTTGGAACAACGGTTTGCTACCCTAGAACAACAAAAATGGGTTTCTAAACTCATGGGATATGATTATGATATCACCTATAAGAAGGGAAAAGAGAATATTGTGGCTGATGCTCTCTCTCCAATTTGAGGCCCTCAGTATGTTATGTGCCATTTCCTCACTTGTTCCTTAATGGATAGATTCCTTATGACAAGAGGTACTTCAGGAAGCATACTTGTAAGCTTTTATGGCATTGCTTCATGATGATCCTACTTCATTCCTAGGCTATAATTGGGATGACCATGACCTGCGTTATCACCAACACCTTGTTCTTCCTCGCACGTCCCCACTCCGTGAGATTTTCATCAAGGAACTACATACTGATCCCTCTGAAGGCCATTCAAAATTTCTTAAAATATATGAATGCCTCAAGCACACATTATTTAGGAAAGGTATGCAAAAAAACATCCATGATTTTGTAGCAACTTATGATACCTGTCAATGGATGAAAGGTGAAACGATATGTTCTATGGGTACTCTTCAATCCTTATCCATTCCAAATCAAGTTTGGACTAATATTTCCATGGATTTTATAGAAGGGTTACCTAAATATGGTGATAAGTCTATTATTCTCGTGGTAGTGGATCACATTTCAAAGTATGCTCATTTTTGTTCCCTTGGCCATTCTTACACAACCTCCACCATTGCCCAAATATTTCTTGATTCTATTTTTTTCCTTCATGGTATGCCCACCTCCATTGTGTTCGATCGAGACCCAACCTTCATTAGTCATTTTTGGCAAGAATTGTTTAAGTTGCAGGGAACTCAGCTCAAAATGAGTTCAGCCTATCATTCGTAAACGAATGGTAAACTGGGATTATCAACAAATATTTGGAGATCTATCTTCATTGCTTTGCATTAGATCATCCTACTTAATGGGCAAAGTGGCTTCCTTTTGCTAAATGGTGGTACAACACTTCTTATCATACAATAACCAAAATCACCCCTTTTGAGGCTATTTATGGGTGCCCTCCACTCACTCCTTAATACATCCTAGACAACTCCAAGTTCCAGGAAGTCAACACTACTCTCAGAAAACATATCGATGTTCTTCACCAACTGAAGTAAAATTTGGACATGACCCAAAATTGGATGCAACAACAGGCTGATAAACATCATTCTAAGTGTAGCTTTGATGTGGGTGATATGGTCTTCCTTTGCTTGTAGTCGTACAAACAATCATCTCTATAACTCCATCAATACCGAAAACTTACTACAAAATACTATGGACCCTACTAAGTTCTTCAACGAATTGGTTCCACTGATTACAAATTGGCTTTTCTGCCCACCTCCAAGCTCCATCCTATTTTCCATTTTTCCTCTCTCAACAAAGTTGTGGGTACATAGGTACAGGTTCAGTCAACATTACCAGAATTGGATGAGGAAGGGTCCATCTTACTTGAACCTGAATAATTGTTGGATTGTCAAACCCACACTCTCCACAACTATACCATCACAGAAGTTCTTGTTCAATGGCATGGGCTTCAACTAGAAGATGCTACATGGGAGTCTCTCCATTAGCTCCAGCACCAATTCCCTCATTTTTAGCTTTGAAGACAAAGCTTTTCAAAGGGTAAGGACATGTTAGGATCCTATCCTAACTCCATTTTGTAATTCTCATTTACTTATGTAATGACCCACTCCCAACATGGGGGATCCCATTATAATATTATTTTATAATACTTTATAATGTATGTGGCAAGTATGGTGCTTAGCCAAATGGCATCATCTCATCTAACCATTTTTATCAAGATTGTAACCAATGGTAGGTAGGAGATTCTAGCTCGAGTGACATTTTACATGTAAGCCAACTCTTGAGCCTTTAGGTAGGGTTGCATGAAGTTTTTATTTAAAAGATATGAAGCCATGTACGAATGCATATTTTGCAAGCTAATGAAATATTGAAGGAGGTTGCCCCATCGAAGAGGCCTGTGATTATGTGTTATTGTGAGATTATTCCATTTTTGCATAGTGTTATTAAGTTATTTGATGTATTTGAGTTATTTTTTAGTATTTTGTGTGAGTGTGCTTATTTTTAATAGTGAGATCCTAACATGGGGACCTAATTTCAATTTGAAGACTCATATTTTTTCGTAGGCCCTAGTTTGGGTGATATTACCAAATCTCCCCTTTCATTACTGGAATAAGGAGGTTTTTGTTGGTATTGCTAGGGAAATGGGTCATATTATTGCTATGGATTTGGCCACCAAGTCCAAATATTACCTTGTCTATGCCAGGATATGTGTTAATGTGGAGTTGGGGGGAAATTTACTAGATTCAATTCAGTTGGTTTTGAGATTGGGTGTTTGGAATCAACCTTTAGAATATGAGAATCCCCTTATTAAATGTAGGATTTATAATAAATTAGGGCACTTGACTCAGGCATGCCCAAACCAAAAGCCTCATTTCCAAGGTCATAATTTTTGGCAATAAAAGAAAATTGAAGAAGAGTGTTCCAAGAAGAAAGATATCTTGGAAGCTGAAAACCCTGAGAGCAAAAAGTAGAAGGTCTCATCCCTAGAGGGTTCCAGAAAGGAAGATATCTTGGAAGTTGAGATATCTAAAAATAAAGTAAGTAAAGCTTATATGCAAAAGGATTATTACTTTAAGAATCAAGTTATGGCGAATAATATGAAGGTATGTGATACTTTACCATCACAAATGAATACCATTCTTTCTCCATAATTCTTTGATATGCTTCAAGAGATTACTTTTGGAGATGAAGGTAGGGATATTTTGGAAAAGGTGAATGATGGAAATATTCAGTTAGAAAATAAGGAATATGAAGATGAACATAAACAAAGAGTTTTGAAAGTGGGTAGATCAAATAAAAAATAACCTAGGAAATTTAGTTGATATAGAAAAATCTATCCAAAATATAAAATCTAGACATCAAAACAAGTTAGGGATTAATGTGGATATTGTTAAATCTTAGGGGAGACATTCTAATAGGAAAATTAGAGAAAAAGAGAGACAAATATTGCCAATGGAATTCAAATAGTAATAGCCTTGGATGAGGGAAGTAAAAAGGTGCACAAGGTAGGAGGAAAAAGATGATAATGTAGGCCATGTTGAGTTTGAGAATAGAGATTTGCCTATCCTCTATGGTGTTATGGGATTTTAATCTAGTTGCTTATGGGTGTTTTTATCTTTTGATTTCTTATTTGGTTTGGTCCTATGAGACCATTTAAATTTATGGTCTATTGCACTTCAAAATGTTTTAATTTTATTGGTTGTCTTGTTTGTGATGTCTCAATTTTGATATTGTTAGTAGATCTGTAGGTGTTTTATTGTAACAGGTTTGGGGCCCCTTTCAAAACCGCTTCTTCCATCCTAATCAATTTTTTTTGGAGAATATCAAGATAAGTTCATGAGAAAAATAAAGAAGCTATAATACTAATCAAGCTATACATGATAAGCAAAATGATATCAAAATTGTAGATTGATATAAATGCTACAAGTATTTGGAAGCAATAGAAAAACCTACATGAAACTTTGGATAAAGGTAGAGCTTTCTTCCTTAAGATATTTTTGTTTTTTCAATAAAAATGGATAAATTAAGCCTTCATATGATCATTTTGTAAGTATAAAGTATAATACAAAATAGTCAAATGCCATTGTGAGGAAAATTGAAGAAGAGACATTGGGGTGATAACCCAAAAGGGTTTATCTTTATTGCACAAATATTTTATTGAAACCCTTAATGTTGCTTCTATCAAATTTTGTCTAAAGTTTGATAAATTGAGGATAAAAATATTACAACAAGATAGGTGGAAGAAACAATTTGGAAGTAGCAATGGGAATGAGGGTATAGATATGGATTTAGTAACAAAATACAAAGGCAAGGGTAAGTTTATAATATAGGGAAGTTTTGAGCGTGTAAATGACACACTATCAAGGGCATGTCAACGTACTTGGAACAGGAAAGAGAAATATCTTTCCCCCAAGTTTTGGATATGCTAGGTCTTGGCTAGTGTGGATAGACTTAGAAGATTGATGATAATTATTTCTTTTAAGGGACCTTTGCTGGTTATGCTTAAAAAAAATAAATTTTATGGTACAATGCTAAAAAAATGAAATGCTTGGATGTATGAAAGTAATTCTACTCCTAATCTAATTAAGTTTCAAAGAAAAGTCAAAAGTTGAAGGATAAAGAAAGATAAAAGAAAACAAGCTAATACTGCCTTGAACTCCAAATCCAACCTACTAAACAACAAATCCAATTTAAACCAATCTTGACCCAACTAGTATTCACACAGCCTGAGGTCCAAGATGGTGCAATCTTTAGAGGAGAAAAAAATGTGAAATGGACTGAGTGCAACCACCATTAACATGTGCAGATTGAACACAAATTTTGAAAGCCTTTATATTAAAATATAGTCATTAAGTACATAATTTCATATTTTTCCACTTTCATGGATTACAAAGAATATATCTCAAAAGCAATAACAACCTAGTTCAAAAATGCCATTCGACTACAAAAAGAAAAAAAGAAGAAAGCTAAAAAAGGGCCAGCTAACAGATGGTTCCCCGACTTGTGTAATTGGCTAGCAAGCTACCATTTATATAATTTTTGATCTTCACCTAGGATTGCATGTTGCAATTAAATGCCACCTAATTCCTAGATATACCTCTTGAAATTAATTATCCTGCCATATTGTAGTCACACCTCATTAAATGGGCACTACTTGGCCATGCTTCATAAAGTCTTCATTTGTGGTGAGCTCTGTAATGACCACACTTCATTAAATTTTAATTTACATTGTTATTAGAAATTCTAGAATGGCCACACCTTGTTAACTCTTCATTACTCTGCCAAGTTTAGGCTGATCATTAATTTTCCCCATCTTTCATCTTGCATGATTGTACTTGCCTAGTTTACATTGAAATTCCATGTCCGTCATTACATTTGTCATATTTAAGGCAACCATTGAAAAAAAAATCTACAAACTAACAAAAAAGGCAAAGGGTGGAACATTAATATTAATATTAACATTAATTTTATTATTTTAATTTTTAAGGTTTTATTTTTTTTAATTTTTTGATATATATTTTAAATCTCTTTTCTTTTGAGTTGCAACAAAATATTTTCTAGGTTTAAGACCATGCTTTTTTGACATTATATTATTGCTCATCGCTAGGGCATCAATTCGGGTGGCCTTCAATCTCTAAGATCAACTTCTAAGTGCTAGATTAATATTACCAATTTTCAGGCTTCATTCTTTAAGATCCAAATGCTAAATCCCAATTGTTGGTCTTTATTTTCAATTTCCAGGGTTCAATTCCATTGTCGAGTTTTTAGGTTTCTTCACACTTGGAAAATTTTGGATCCAGCTTTGTGATGGTATTTTGGTACCCTACTACTTTTTGCCATGGTATATGATTTCTGGAAATGTCCATACTTAGCCAATTTTTAATTTTTCTCAAGGTTGTTGGGTGATGGGATTTCGATACCCTATTTCTTTCCACCATGGTACATGATTCCAAAAAATGCTCAAAATTATAAAATTTTGGACTTGACATTGTGATGGGATTTTGGTACCTCTTTTGCTCATGATATGGTACATGATTTCCAACAATGCTCACACTTAGAAAATTCTAGACGCGACATTGTGACGGGATTTTAGTACCTCTTTTGCTTGCAACATGGTACAAGATTTTCGACAATATTCACATTTAGAATTTTTTTGATTTTTCTCAAATTTGTTAGGTGACGGGAATTTGGTACCTCTTTGTGGATGCCAAGGGTACAAGATCTCCGAAAATACTCACACTTAGCCAAATTTTGTATCCCACATTATGCATTGGCCTCATAGACTTCAACTTTGCACTTTGTATTCTAATGGCATGTGAATGATTTTTCACTACTCGACATTGATTTTCAAAGCTTGGAACAAATTCAATTGTCTGTAATTGAATTTTAGTTGCCCAAAGATAATTTTCAATAGCCTGGATATGAATTCCAAATGTTGAAATAATTCTTGACTTTGAAATAACTTTCAAAAGCTCAAAATTAATTCTTGATTGTCCGAAAATAAATTCCAATTGCATAGAATCTATTTTTAAATGTCTGAAGATGAAATTTAATTATCCAAAAATAATTTTTTAAATTACCTGAAAATAATTTCCAATGTTCTAAGATGAATTGTGATTGCCCATAAATGATTTTTTAAACTATTCGGAAATAAATTTTTGTTGTCCGAAAATAAATTTCAACTACTTGAAATGAATTTCAAGTATCCAAAATTAATCTTCAATATGTCGAAAATGAATTCCAATATGCTCAGAAATGATATTAAAGTGCCTAGAAAAGGCTTAAAATTACCTGAAATTGAAAATTCCATTCCATTTGAGTGCTAGGGTTTCAAAATATGCATAAGGCATTTCTAATAACTTCTCGGGTGGTCTTGGTAGCGACATCTTGAACAATATGTTGAAAGCAAACAATTTCAGGCATTAATTCTTTTTAGAGCCCACACAAAAATATACTTTTTGAAAAACTAAATTCAAATAGCATCAACTAGAAGGAAATGCAAATACAATCATGGCAGCAATTATCACAATAAGCTCATGATGTAGAAAAATTTAAAGACACAAACGAGCTTTCAACTAAAAATCCTAAGCTTGGCATGATTGAAAATTGCATACAAACTGAAAAAAAAGGCCAACCAAAAATAAAAAAGTGGGTCCCTAGTCCATGTAGACTGGGACGTGTTGTGCAAGTGCAAAAAAAAATGGTGACTTTGCTAGAAAATTCTCATGAGCATTTTGGAAATAGAAAGAACTCCCTCTAAAAACAATGAAACTAGAAATCTAGCAAAACCAAAAATTTGGCATCCACTCGAGGCTGGGGTTAGGTAGTTTATCTGAAAGCAATACCTCATTTTGTTTTAGCAAAGATGCATGCATGCAAATTTATTCTTATTAAATATCAATTAAAATTTACCACCACAACTTGGAATTTAGGCTAGTTTATCCCTACGCAAATATTGGTCTACTGATGATGAACTTTTTCACACAGGTAGACATGTTACCAATTTCTAGATATTGCTCTATTTCCATATGGTCATTTATAGCCCCAACAGAGTTATCTCTAATCCCACTCTAGATATTGCTTTATTGCTAGCTAAGCGTCTATAGCCCCGATAGAGGTTGTATAAATCACCCCATCACTTGAACCTTTTCTCTTTTTTGTTTGAACTTAGATTTTTATTTGAATACCAAAAAATTCATTAGCATTAGGTTCTGCTTTTAGGTTGGGAATCACCATGGCAAATAAGAGGGCAAACACTTGGATAGATTTTGCTTAAAAACCAAACCACAATGGTTTTTCCATCATGATTTAAAACTTCCTTAAGGTGTTTTCAGTGTGAAGCTGCATCATTTTGTATTACTTTCAAATTCATTTGCTTTGTCCCAGACAACAAATAAACATCAAATAACTCTTTAATCCAACTTCAACTTCATTGAGATTAGTGTGGGACTTTTTACCCCAAAATTGCACAGAAAGAATTTTCAACTTAGAGCAACCATAAGTAGGTTGCACTTGGATGATAAGCCAAACTAATGAAAATCATAGAACAAACCAGAATTGAAAACAAAAACAAAGCAAAACAAGATTAAAATAGACCAAAATTAAAAATCAAAGCAAAAAAAACTAGCGTAAAAAAACTCAAAGCAAAAACTATATACAAAACTATTTACAAGATAGAATTTGAATACTCTCAAACACTATAATAATTTTTGAGAAATTTCCCATTCATTGGTAATGATACATCTTCTCCAGTTAGGCTTTTAAACCTAAAAGTAGTCTCTTCTAGTATCTCAGTTATCTAAAAGGGACCTAATCATATGGTGTCAAATTTTCCATGGTCTCCTTTATTTTCATGGGCCTTATCCCATAGTAACACTAGATCAACAATTATGAAGGCTTTTAACCATAATTTTACCATTTCTTGATGCTTACTAAAATGTTGTAGTGTTCCTCACTTTTTTCATTCAAACTCATTAAATTCAATAGCCCGACTTTTACCCTATCATCTATTTTTAAGTGGTATTTCATGAATTGTAAGGTAAGGATCTTGAGGTTGGTGGGAAAGTAGGATCCTAACCATAAACTAAATGATAGGGATATGTGCCTAATTAAGACTTAATCCTTGTTCTTTCTGACCATAATGCATATTTTAATTTATTACGCCACTCCCTGGGTTTTTTGTCTAAAATTTTCTTAATTATTTTCAGCAAGTTTTTATTAGTTGATTCTGCTACTCCATTTACTTGAGGATAATAATTAGAAGAATATTTTAGAGTTACCTTATTATCGTAAGCCCATTTAGCAAATTGTAAAGAAGAGAAATTATGACCATTATCACATACCAGAGCATATGGCATCCCAAACCTGATCATGATGTTATCTTCAATGAATTGGATCACAATATTTGTTGTGTAGTTTTTGAGTGCTTGAGCTTTTATCTAGTGTGTGCAATAATAAGTGGCTATCACGACCCATTCCCATGGATCCTTTTCAGAGGGCTACTAGTTGGTTAAGTTATTGATTAAAAAAAGGGGTATGGACCCTATAAAAGACTACAAAATCTAAATTAGGGAATTTTGGTAACTTATAGAGAAGGTTTTATTATCTTTCATAAAAAATAATTTAATTAGAGACTAAATAAAAATTTGGTGAAAGAAGAAATGGAAAATAAATCTTCACCAAAATTTACTACAAAGTAGTAAATTGGGTGTAAGTAACCTAATTAGGTAGCAATTAGGTGCTCATCAAGTTTATTCACTTCTAATTGGCCTAAAAAGGATTCTAGAATCTTTATTTTTTCTATTTTTTGAAAATCCATCCCTATCTTCTACATGGGCCTATTTTCATTAATGGAAATTAGGTGGAAATTATCTCCTTTATCACTATTAATCTTAATTCTACACCTAACCTATTATCTAATAATAGGTTAGTTGGAAATTATCTCTAGAAAACAAGACCACCTACTCTTGGTGGACTCCTTTTTCTACTCTTTGAATTTTCCTCCACATAAGACAAAAATGGCTTATTTAAAAAGGCATATCTTAATATTAAATAATAAGGCCATTATTTGGCCCATGTGAGGATAAGATTACCTATAAATTGAGTCCCTCAGGAAGAGAAAAGGAGGGAGGAATTCTTGGAGGCCTACGGAATATGCTCTCCACCTTGGTGGATCAGAAACCAGAAGGCTTGAGATATTTCCTAGTTATAGAAAAGAGCAAGTTTGGAAGATTAGAAAGAGAAAGCAAAGGAGGAAGGCTAAGAGTAGACCACTTGGAGATAAGTGAAAGGGGAGGAATAGATTAAAAATCAGGTTGGATCTCTCCTTGCTTGGATATGTTACTAAAGAACTACTAAAGCTTTAGTTTTACTAGGAATTATATTTTATTGTTAGATTTTTTCCCACCATACTAAGTTTTGCATAGTATTGTTATTAATTTTTCTAGTAACAACATATTGATTTTAAATCAATGCTCAAAGTCACCTTGTTGGTAGTCGAAAAATATTTGTTATTTTATATAAATGCATTGGTCAGTGGCTTGAGACCTCGGTGCCTATCAATATGACATTAGGAGGAAACTTTCAAGCCACAGAGGTTACGCTAGCCTATGGACGATTTTGTTTGAACCACATCGTTACAATGTTGATCATCCACTTGTGAATGTTTGCTGAATTTTCTATATGTGACTGGATATACTAAATAATATCCATTCATTTTTAATATCTTCGGTAAGAATTCTGATGGATTTTAATGAACAATTAAACCCTACAACCAAAATTAAGATTATCGGTAGTTATGATTGGCTAATTTCACCGCAACGAACCGATGGCATACAAAAAAAAAAAGGTTTTAACTAATCACCTATGTAATTGATGATTAACACTATACAAGTTAATGTTGGGCCTTTTATTAAAAATCACCAATATGGTGAATGGGTGAAGTGACAAAACTATTATTCTTCCTATAGAAGGAAGAAGAGGATTTCTAAAATAAATAGAGAATGAATTAAACGGAGAGAATACCCGCTCGAGAATGAAGGGAACAATCTCTATCTATACAATAGAGTATATAACCTCTACCTATAAGTGGTAAAATATGGGCTCAATTCATTAATTCACTCAGAAGTAGAGTGGATAGGATCGGTTTGGTTATAGTGGCTTACCTCTAATTGAATTATCAAGTGGTCCCATTTATAAAATAAGCTCTAAAGTATGGACTAGACCTATCAAGGAGACTTGATAAAGTATAATTTTGTTAAAAGAAACTTAGTTTAATCTTATAAAGAGATAGTGGATAAGTAATGTTGAAAATGTTAAGAGTTAGAGAACATAATGGTATTATATAAGGAAAGTTGATTTTATATTATCAAAAAAATGATAGTATGTCCACTTTATGAATTAAGGGTATGGGACTTTAATTCATTGGTTGATCTTGTAACAATCATAAACAATGAATTTGAAATTCATTATTGAGTAAATTTATAGGGGTCCCTCTAATGTCAAATAGACTTCTCCAAAATATGATTCCAATGATTATCATAAACATATGTAAGAATTTATAAAATTCTTAAGATGACTTAGAGAAAGGAATTAAGAAATTCCTTAATTGCATCATGAATTTTAAAGGAACAGTTGGATTCCTTAAATGTATGAGAAATACTTCAATGTTAAAATGATGGCTTAGAGAAAGGAATTAGAAGATTCCTTAATTGCATCATGGACATTAAAAGGAATAGTGGGTTCCTTTGATTGTATAGTTCATAGAAAGGGATCCGTAGATACCCTTCTGTACTTAACACTTATGTTTATGAATATGAGGAAAGTACATATTATGGAGGCTGGGTTTATTCCCCATGAGGGTTCCTAGGATAAATAATGTGTCACTTATTTGTGGTTTTTGTGATTGTTGTATTTATTTTAAAAATGAGAATGTTATAAGTCGATGAGATTCTAAATGATTGGATGAAACGAAAATGCAATCTTTTAGATTATGACAATATTTACATTTGTTAATTACTATTTAATTTGTGGTCGAGATATAATGCAAAGAATGTATACTTAACTTTAATATGTTTTTGATTTAAAGAGATACAATTATTCCAATTACTTTTTTTTTTTATTTGTGGAAAACATCCCAAAAGGGATGCCACTTTCGGGTAAGACCCAAGGAGGCAGGGGTATCCATTTTGCCAAAAACGCATAGGACTTAGACCTGGCCTACCACATTTGACATACTCAAGGAGCAAACAAACACACACAACCAAATTAAAAAAATAAAATAACAACAAAAATAATAAAATAAAATAAAAAACAAACTCCTCGAGTGTGTCAAAACCAAAAGTACAACCAAACACGCACAATAAGATAAAAGAAACCACAACACAAACCACATAGAAAAACACAAGAACCACATAACAAAACACAAACAAGACAAAAACAACAGAACACTACAAAGACATAACCCAAAAAAACATGAAAAATAAACACAACCAAACCCTAAAAAATAAAATAAATAAAATAAAAATAAAAACAACCAACAACAGACAATAAAAAAAAACAAAAAACATAGAAAACACTCACACATAAAAAAATGAAATAACACAAACAAAGAGAAACCCAAGAACAAGAACGAAAAAAACACAAGAACAATAACAATAAACATAAAAAAAAAAAAAAAAAAACAACAACAAAAACACAAGAACAACAAAAAACAACACAAAGAACACAAAAACAAAACAAAACAAAAGAACCCACCCACCTTAAAAAACTAAACAAAAAAACAAAGAAGACAAAAGAAAAAAAATGAACAAAACAATGACCTATCTAGATCAGAAGACTATTAATGCAAGAATCAATAGAGGAAACAAAATAAAGAATAGAATGAGCTAGGGAACTAAAAAAAAGAATGAACCAAAGAGAAAAAAAAAAAAAAAACAAGAAGAAACTAGGTACCTTCAGAACTGGAGCCATCCAAAGAAATGATAGAAAGAAGAGCTTCCCTAATTTGAGAAGCCCACAAAATAGGAGGGTGGCCATAACAAGTAAGATCTCCTTTGTCCAAAGCCAAGTTAGCTAAAGCATCAGCACTCTTGTTTTGATCTCTGACCACATGATTGTAATCAACTTTCAAAAATCCCATCTAGATTAACTGAATCTTCTCAATAATTATTTTTATTCTCCAATCCACCTTATGATTCTTAGAAGGAGTCTTCAAGAGATTAATCATAAGTTGAGAGTCGACTCAACTAACACCTTTTCCCATCCAACCTTAGTAGCCTCCTGAAGGCCTCTAAGGATACCATACCCCTCAGCAAGGTTATTGGAAAGAATACCCAAATTCTCAAGCAAAAGTAAAACCAGGGAGCCATCTGAAAGTCTACCAATTCCTCCCACACTGGCTTTTCCAAGGTTCCCTCTAGAGGCTCCATCAGTATTGACTTTTCCAAAATGCTTAGGAGGAGGTTGCCAATTTCTAGTCCTATCCATATTACTAATACTCACATTCCATTTAAGTTGGTTGCCCTTAGAAGGTTTAATCTTCAATCTTTGCATCACTTGATCCCATCTTTGGTGGAGTTTTTGGGGTGATTAAGGAGATGATGGACTGATTCAACTAAGTTGGCTATGGTCTTTTGCCAAATATAGTGAATATCCTTCCTATCTTGATTAAAAATTTGGCTGTTCCTTTCATTCCAAATATTCCAAAGAAGAATGGTAGAACCCATCCAAACTAATCGCCTAATAAAATGATCAACACCCTCTTGATTAGGCCAATCCCTCCAAAGCTGTTCAAAAGTGAAAAAATTGGACCACCTGTAAGCCAAGTAAAGTTGCCATTCTCCTCCATAGCTCAGAGGCTAAAGTACACTCAATAAAAATATGGTTGATATTTTCTACATTCTCTTCACACATTTCACATCTAAAAGGGCCATGAAAACCACGCTTCATAAGTTGCTCACCAGTAAGCACCCTACAATGCAATAAAAGCCAATTAAAGAACCTCACATTAGGCCGAGCTTTTGAGCCCACAATTGAGAAAATATGTCAGAAGAATGGTTGGGATTATTATGGCATAAGGTCAAATAACCTTGAGCAACTGAATACTCACCCTTAGTAGTGTTGTTCCATCCAAAACAATATTTTTCATGGGACCAAGAGAGGGATCTCATATGAAGGATGCCTTGGATATCTTGTCTTTGCATTTCTGGGATTTGAATAGGCCAATCCTCAATAGGGATCCAATATCTACCAACCTTTGAATTACTAGTATGGTACCAACAGTAATTAGCCACCTTTATCCAATTAGCTCGATGAAGCTCCTCCATCCAAGGCCTCCAATCGAGAAATTGAGTTATCAAAGGCTTGTGACCATCCCAAGAATCTGTCCAAAAATTTGCATGTTGACCATTATGAATGATACAAAATAATTTTTTCTTTATCAAATCCTCACCAATCTTAAGAATCGCTAAAATGGGAGAACCTTTGGTAGGAAGTTGATAGCGAACAAGGTCTTTAGGACTTTTGTTCTCAGCATATTTAGCACGAAGATTATTGGCCCAAAGAGCATTGGGGTTATGCAACATCCTCCAATATAATTTAGTAGCTAAAGCTTTGTTGTTATTAATTGAAGACCGGAATCCTAAAGCTTTGTTGTTATTACTTTCAGAAATGTTATTGGTTAACTGAATTACGAATGATGTATCTTTCAACAAATAGCACTTGTTATAGTCAATTTTGGAATAGATTTCGAAAGTATAATGTATTGAAATATATATTTTTCTCAATTGGTTATCTTGTGTGTGGTTACAATCTCAAGAAATATAATGTAATGGATTCTATTCCTTAAGGATTAATTGGATTATGTTCACTTCATAGACACCCATGGATGGTTTATCCTGAAACATAAAAGTAATAAAATAATCTGAGTTAAAACTCAGAGTGGGTTGGAGCCCATAAATGATAATTGGAACTTGAGTTGTAGACTAAGTCAAACTTGAATGTACATGGGAAGTGGGTACTCCCCTGATGATTAAATAGTACCCTTTTTGTAATTAACTTAATTGATTAATTTATACAACAAAAGGGATGCCTAAATATAAAGGTGATCAAATAATCCTTAAGAGGAATAAGGAATTATAATCATGCTTAAGATGACCAATCCAAGGATTGTGTAAGTTTGATCGTGTGTAGTGATTTTGTTATCTTAGTGGCCTCATCGAGGAGATGTGGGTAGGAACTAAGATTGATGATAACCATTGGTGTGGTTACTTCATATATGATGGATTTCCTTGGTGTGGTTCTCCATCTTCAAGGCATTAACGTATATACTAGTCTTGGTGGACAGTATGGTGAAGGATGATTTCCCTTTGATGGATAAAACCTAATGCTTTGATGAGCATTCTCATACTTTGGTGGTATGAGGATTTTGTCAAAGCTGATCAATTCTACTCAAGAGTGACTCTGATCAAGTCTTAATATATCTTGATGTTATTTGCTTTGATAACTTACAATACAGTTGGAATGATACTATCTTAGATCATGATTATGTCCCTTACTCTGGAAAGATTAAAAAAAAAATTATGGATGAGTAGTAGTAACAATTGGGGATGTTACAGTTGGTATCAGATACTAGTCTAACGTGATAGATTCTAGATAGATCTAGGGTAGCAAAATATTTGGGCATGAAACAAAGCATAAAAGAAACTCAAAACATAGTTTCATAACTCCAAACGATGCACACTAGGTAAGGACAAGGTCAGTACCTAAGATTATCGATGTCTGAGTTCCTTTCCACCATGAATAGATCCACAATCATTTTAAAGTGGAAGAGCTAAGAGAATCCTCCTTCCATGGGTTTTAAGTGATGTACCTTAGACTATTTTAGGAAACTAATTGATATCTATGTCTTTTGACTTACTTATTCCTTATTTTTAAGTCTGTATAAACAAGAACATAATATGGATTAGATCCATTGAAGATCACTTGAACTATGATTGTCAAACTATTATTGACAACTTAAATGGCTATAGCCATGTATATGAAACCTTAAAGGATACAAGTGTAAATTAAACCATGTAAGTTAGTTAAAAACTAACTATTGATCAAGAGATAAGCAAAACAATGTTTTCTTTATTTTTATTTTTGATCAATGTTACAATACACTTTGGATTTTTTCAGTCAGAGTTTATGGTGTAATGGCGAAAGAAACTGATCGACAACACCAGAACTTGAACTTCAATAAGTTGGAGGAGAACAAGGATGGTGAAACCTCACATCTAAGCATGGAAATATTTCAAATCTCACTAGAATAATCTCTGACATGAGAATTAAGGAACTCCACCAAGTAAGTTATGGAATCTCAAGTATCACCACCACATGTAGCTTTGCCAACCTCCCTAAGTATCTTGAATCCACAAAAAAGTATGAACCAGACCACCTGGGTGGTGGTTGAATGGTATAAGGTGTGCTAAGCTATTTAAAATGGGAACTGACCACTATGTCATGCACGTGGTATTAATCTCATAGAAAACTAGAAGTGTAGTTTTGCAATAGTTTGTTGAAACGTAGAAACCTGCGTATATGAAACCAATGTTAAACCAAAACACCAAAATTACAAGTATGCTAGTCCAAGATGATACGAGACTAATTGCAAATACTTAAGAATTATACCATATGAAAATAAAGTCAATATAGGTACACTTTATGGTAATAATACCATGCGATAGGTGCACATTGTCAACAAAATAATAAAGGATACTTGCATAAGTATGTACAAAATCATCCATTGGAGTCATCGAAGGGTCAATGATGGGACGCTATGCAAATAAGAAACCATAATGGAAGGACACGTGTGTCATGGTAATGTATGCTAATGCACATTGGAAGAGGTTACTTCCTTGGGAACTGGAGAAGAATCAAATAACTCAAAATGATTGATTTGTAAATCTATGAAAATGAATAGACCTCGAAACACTATCAAGCAAATGAAATCAAGGTAATAACTCCAACATCACAGAATGGATAAAATTGTGGAGTTGTAACTAGGAAATTTTATCTCAATTTTAGTTAAGGAATTAACCTATCCATTATTCATGGCAGTGAATATCATATTGCTCATATTAGGGTTTACCCTGATAATACTGATGATATCAGGAACAAACACCATAGTGTATCTTGTAATTCTTTTACTTATAGCAATCGATCTGTTGGTACACACTCTTTGAGTGATGGCTTCTGATAATGCTATAATCACTAGTGGTGACCCTATAGAGATAACATAAATCCAACCATTAAAAATCATCAGGGAAAGACATCCACTGAGAATGATCTTTCAAAATGCCAGGGATAAACTGGATGTAAACTACTGGCAATGGCTGAAAGAAGTTGGAATGGAACTGCTCGATGGGAGCCAATACATGTGGATAGGTGTTACCTATTAGTATTAGTAGAAAGGTGGAATCCTAGTAGAGGGACATTTCTATTATCCATTGAAGAAATGACTATTATGTTAGAAGATGTGTATCAGATGTACTAGATATCGGTAGAAAGTCACACAGTGACTGTTGCTAATGAAGCAAAAATAAGACATTTTAGAAAGAGTGTTCAAAGCATAATGTATTATAATGAACATTTATAAATGTGGTTGATGCAGGAGCATCCGGCGGCACCAGCAACCGAGGTGTCAAGTGTCGAAAAAAATAGTGCTGAAGAGTCGACACAGGAAGAAAAAGCGACAAAGACAAAAAACCGTCGCGATTTCGTGACATGTCACGAAATCGCGACAGAAATTGGCAAGGAGGAAGTGCAGCAGAAGGGGCCGCGATTTCGCGACGTGTTGCGAAATCATGATAGTTTTCTGGAGAGGGACGAAGGCGCAGAAGGGGGCACGATTTCGCGACATGTCGTGAAATCATGAACCACGATTTTGCTACATGTCGCGAAATCACGACAGGTTTCGGAGCAGAGGAGAGAGCGACAAAACGGTCGCGATATCATGACGTCGCGAAATTGTGACGAGTTTCTCAGCGGAGGGGCAGGAGGCAAAATGGTCGTGATATCGTGACATGTCACGATATCGTGACCAAAATGAAAAGCAAGTGCAGAGAGCCAGAAACGTCATGATATCGCGACGTCGTGATATCGTGACGAGTTTCTCAGCAGAGGGGCAGGAGGCAAAATGGTCGCGATATCACGACATGTCGTGATATCACGACCAAAATGAGAAGCAAGTGCAGAGAGCCAGAAACGTCGCGATATCGTGACATGTCGTGATATCACGACGGAGAGAGAAAATGGCGTGGGAGGAAGAGAAAAAGATGGCGAGAACGGTGTTTTCGAGGACTGTTTGAAATTGACACATGGACAGCCACGTGTAGCTTGAAAATTATGAAGGACACATGTTCCAGGAGGAGGCATGGCAAATTTTGCACACGGGAGAATACGTGTATCCAAGGAAGATGGAGGCCACATATCATTGAATTTAAATTTGTAGCCGCGTGCATTAAAGGGAGAGAACCATATTTTGGATGCGTTTTACGAAAAACAACTATAATAGGGTACGACCGGTATGGAGGAGACGGCAGTACAGGGTACGACGGTGGTTGCAGGTCAAGGAAGACCATGAATGCGAGCAACAGTGCAGATCGGGCGGTGGCCCATTTATGATCGAGAATTTTGAAGCTTCGACAGGAGGGAAATTCGAGCGGGAAGGTTGGTAGGTGGAGGCATTGATTGCCGGGAGGGCCGGGGCCTCGATAAAAACCCAAAATTTCAAACTGTGAAGGACGGTGGACCGGAGAACAGGGGGGGAACAGAGTGGAGAAAATACCAGACAATCTCTGGTTAATGTACGCCTGCGGGCTGTTTTATTTTGGGAATGCATGTAACTATTTTCCGAAAGATTAATGAAAAGTTGAATTTGTAAGAGTTTGGTTCTCCCGGTGCCCCGTCAGTGGTATCAGAGCCAGTGGTTCCTGAGTGTGCAGCAGATCCACCGAAGGTGAGGCAGTTGCACCAGGACCTACGGGAGAGTTCTGAGAGAGAGTGAGTTCGGTATTTAAGTGCGTAAGCAGATTCGCCGAGCGGGAGGCAGTTTACGCCAAGACCCGATAAAAAAAAAAAAAAAAAAAAAAAGAAGAAGAGAGAAGAATGCATTCCCGAAGAAGACGGGACAGCATGGAGGATATGGTTTCGGAAGAAGAAGTAAAAGAATTGCAACGAAAATTAAAGGCCTTGCAAAAGGAATGGTCCGTAATGAAATTACGAGAGAAGGAAGAGCGGCAAAGAAGATGGGAAGAAAGAAAGAGGAAGAAAGAAGAAAAATTAAAGAAAATCGCATGTGAGGAAGAGTACAGCGGTACCGGGACCTGCCCGGAAGAAGGCACAGATTTTTTTGTGCAAAAGGAGGAAATACAACAGGCTGCAGAAGAAGTTTGCAGCAGTGGAGAAATCTGTCCGATAGAAGACAGAAGAATGGACCGGGAGCTGGGATTAGAGCAGACTGTAAAGGCAGAGATGAGTTCAGAAGTGTTGCGGGAGGCAGCAACCAGACCCAGCAGAAGTGAAGATCACTTCTTCACTTACCCCGGGTGTCTGATGCAGGAGCATCCAGCGACACCAGCAACCGAGGTGTCAAGTGTCGAGAAAAATAGTGCTGAAGAGTCGGCATAGGAAGAAAAAGTGGCAAAGACAGAAAACCATCGTGATTTCGTGACATGTCACGAAATCGTGACAAAAATTGGCAAGGAGGAAGTGCAGCAGAAGGGGCCGCGATTTCGTGACGTGTCACGAAATCGTGACAGTTTTTTGGAGAGGGACGAAGGCGCAGAAGGGGGCACGATTTTGTGACATGTCACGAAATCGTGACCCGCGATTTTGCAACATGTTGCGAAATCGTGACAGGTTTTGGAGCAGAGGAGAGAGCGACAAAACGGTCGTGATATCATGACGTCGCGAAATCGTGACGAGTTTCTCAGTAGAGGGGCAGGAGGCAAAATGGTCGCGATATCGCGACATGTCACGATATCGTGACATGTCACGATATCACGACATGTCGTGATATCGTGACCAAAATGAGAAGCAAGTGCAGAGAGCCAGAAACGTCGCGATATCGCGACGTCGCGATATCGCGACGAGTTTCTCAGCGGAGGGGCAGGAGGCAAAATGGTCACGATATCGTGACATGTCGCGATATCACGACCAAAATGAGAAGCAAGTGCAGAGAGCCAGAAACGTCGCGCAACGGAGAGAGAAAATGGCGTGGGAGGAAGAGAAAAAGATGGCGAGAACGATGTTTTCGAGGACTGTTCGAAATTGACACGTGGACAGCCATGTGTAGCTTGAAAATTATGAAGGACACATGTTCCAGGAGGAGGCATGGCAAATTTTTCACGTGGGAGAATACGTGTATCCAAGGAAGATGGAGGCCACGTATCATTGAATTTAAATTTGCAACCGCGTGCATTAAAGGGAGAGAACCATCTTTCGGATGCATTTTACGAAAAACAACTATAACAGGGTACGATCGATATGGAGGAGACGGCAGTACAGGGTACGGTGACGGTTGCAGGTCGAGGAAGACCATGAATGCGAGCAGCAGTGCAGATCGGGCGGTGGCCCATTTATGATCAAGAATTTTGAAGCTTCGACAGGAGGGAAATTCGAGCGGGAAGGTTGGTAGGTGGAGGCATTGATTGCCGGGAGGGCCGGGGCCTCGATAAAAACCCAAAATTTCAAACTGTGAAGGACGGTGGACCGGAGAACAAGGGGGAATAGAGTGGAGAAAATACCAGACAATCTCTGGTTAATGTATGCCTGCGGGCTATTTTATTTTGGGAATGCATGTACCTATTTTTCGAAAGATTAATGAAAAGTTGAATTTGTAAGAGTTTGGTTCTCCCGGTGCCCCGTCAGTGGTATATCTTATGAACTACACTATGTGCAGGGTATATTGACACATATGCATGCTATAGTAATGGAGCTCTTCTTAGGTGTCATTTTATCTAGAAAAGAGGTGCATGATTTCCTTGGAATTTATTGGTAATAGTGCAAGATTTAGTTGAGTATTCAGTTGTATATGCATGGGCACCAACATTATTGGCTCAAACCTATTGATAATTATTCGATTTGTGAACAACAATGAAAAATAGATTGAGTTGTAGTACCCTACTACAAATCTGGGCATGGGAACACATAGTGGTAGCAAGACCCCAAGGGCTACCTTATGATGCACATAAATTTATGGGACCAAAGATGCCCTATGTATTAAGGTGGAAATGGGGAAGGTAGTGGTCTAGCCATAGGCCACTCAAAAATAATAGAGAGTGATTTTGATCTATTTAGGAGAATATGCACTCTTGAGACGTTATTTGGAGACCTTGGAGAGAGGGTCTAGTTTGGGCAGAATATGGAGTACAACTCGCTCATGTAAGATGAGAAATATGGTTGATCGGACATACAAGTATGTAATACAAGTATTTTTAGTATACTCGGGTATTGCGACAGTTTGGTATTATGCAATGGATACCTAATCCTTGGTTTATACGAGAAAGGGGAAAATAATAGTGATACCTCCTCCAATGGAACCGTTAGCATTAGAACCTGATGAGGCTATATGGACACTAGAGGAGGATGATGCAAGTACAACCCTTGAATTTGATATTTGGTGGGCTACCCAACGATGACACCAAGAGGAAGATTCTAATAAGGAAGAAAATAGTAGAGAAATAGACAAGCTTGTTGAGGAGGAGCGTTCATTTAGAAATGGAGACAAGGAAGAATATTCCAAAAGATATGTTCACCAACAGATGGATACAGAAGCAGGGCCATCCAACATAGGAGGATATGAACTCATGAGAAAAGTGCAACATGAAGTGGAAGTGCTGAAAGAATGAATTCAACTATTAGAGTCCCAACAATTAAAATTAGTAGACAAATGGGCACAACAAAGGTTTAAGTTGGAAAATGAGAGAGAAGCTTCCATTTTAGAATGGAAGAGGCTTAAGCTAGAGTTAGCACAAATGCACTACTGGAGAGATACAATAGTAGCAGCTTTGCAAGCAAATTATGCATAGTTACGCCAATCAAGGGATGACTACAGAGCCACATTCTTGAATTCTTGTTTTAATGCACTCATAAGCCATGGTTTACTTCTCCCATATCAACCAGCTATTGGTGTACAATATGAAAACGGGAGTATAACTCGAGCAACTCAAGCGATAGCTAGGAATAGAACTCGAACCACTTCTAGAGCAATTTATCTAGCAGTTTCTCAAACTAGTAATTTAGGTGTAACTCAGATTGGTGAAATATCTTAGGGACAACAAGCTTAAGATCTGAAGCCACTACTCTGTTGACTATATGGATGTGTAGTATGCCAAGGGATTTGGAAAAATATAATTAGAAAATATTTGAACTACATACTTCTGTTTGCAAAAAATGAAATACTTTGTGTTCATGGTAGAAATAGAAAACGAATATTGTGTGAACTTAATTAGTTTAAAGTTTTTATTGTGAAACTCAGAGTAGCTTATTAATATAACCAATAAATGTATGTGACTTATAGATTTTTGTTTGTTTTCATGATCATGAAAAGTGAACCTAACTAAAGGAAATTACATGAATTTGAAGGGTGGATTGGTGTCCATTCTTGGAGAAGGTATGGGAATTATCCATATATTTATGATAAAAACCAAGAGACATATGGATGGATGCTCTGGTGATGGAAAAAATATTTCCAAAATGCATCTTAGGATATGTATGAATATCCTAAATTGAGATTATGAAATTATGACGTGTCTTTGTTGACACTTAATTTTATCAGGTTAACTCATATTAAGGGTTAAAAACTTATACTATGATACTCCTTGGTGGGAGTTTTTATTAAATTAATAAGAGTTTTTATGTCTAATATATTACAAAAGCATAATTTTATGATATCTTTGTAACATCATTTTGTAATTCTATTATTGCAGTGCTTTAGATTCAGTACTTGTGCAATAATAGATGGTTTAAAATTGTAATATTTGTGATGAGATGGTGTATTATGATGTATTCAATACTTGATGCTATGCAAAACGAATGTTTTTGTTGTTTAAAGGATATGGAACTACTGATATTTTACATTTTTGCAAGTCCAGGTACTCTCATGGATGGAAGATGTAGCTTACCATCAAGAATGAGGTGCTGAAAGTAAAGAAAAATATGATGACTCAAATTGTAAAATAGTAGGATAAATACTATGTTTGCTAGATTTACGTACTCACTAAGGTAATTGTTCAAACACAGAGGACTATGTTTAATCCAAGTGGGGTGTATGTCACGACCCATTCCCATTGATCCTTTTCAGAGGGCTACTAGTTGGTTAAGTTATTGACTAACAAAAGTGGTATGGACCCTATAGAAGACTACAAAATTTCAATTAGGGAATTTTGGTAAGTTATAGAGAAGGATTTATTATCTTTCATAAAAATTAATTTAATTAGAAACTAAATAAAACTTTGGTGAAATAAGAAATGGAAAATAAATATTCACCAAAATTTACTACAAAGTGGTAAATTTGGTGTAAGTAACCTAATTAGGTAACAATTAGGTTCTCATCAAGTTTATTCAATTCTAATTGACCTAAAAATGATTCTAGAATCTTTATTTTTCTATTGTTTTAAAATCCATCCCTATCTTCTACATGGGACTATTTTCATTAATGGAAATTAGGTGGAAATTCTCTCCTTTATCACTATTAATCTTAATTCTACACCTAACCTATTCTCTAATAATAGGTTAGTTGGAAATTTTCTCTAGAAAACAAGACCACCTACTCTTGGTGGACTCCTTTTTCTACTCTTTGAATTTTCCTCCACATAAGACAAAATGAATTATTTAAAAAGACATATTAATATTAAATAATAAGGCCACTATTTGGCCCATGTGAGGATACGCTTACCTATAAATTGGGTTCCTCAGGAAGAGAAAAGGGGGGAGGATGTATTGGAGGTCTAGGGAGTATGCTCTCCACCTTGGTGGATCAGAAACTAGAGGGATTGAGATATTTCCTAGTTATAAAAAAGAGCAAGTTTAGAAGATTAGAAAAAGAAAGCAAATGAGGAAGGCTAAGATTAGACCACTTAGAGACACGCGAAAGGGGAGGAGTAGCTTAAAAATCAGGTTGGATCTATCCTTACTTATGTCTTGGATATGTTACTAAAGAACTACTAAAGCTTTAGTTTTACTGGAAATTATGTTTTATTGTTAGAATTTTTCCTACCATACGAAGTTTTGCATAGTATTATTATTACTTTTTCTAGTAATAGCAAATTGATTTCAAATCAATGTTCAAAGTAGCCTTGTTGGTAGTCAAAAATCTTTGTTATTTCATATAAATGCATTGGTCGATGGCTTGAGACCTCTGTGCCTATCAATATGACATTAGGAGGAAAATTTTCTGAATATATATATATATATATATATATATATATATATATATATATATATATAATGTGTAGCGCTCTCGACAAAACTCGATCCCATCACCTCGCATGTGAATGTGTGTTAATACAAACCAATGTCGTCCATCCTATAGGGTTGGATGAAAAAAAAAGAGCTAAAAGGGTAATTAAACCCTTCATGAGTGTAAACTATTAGAAAAGCATCGTAGAATGATTTGAAGTTTGGTCATTAAATATTCAGCATGTACACTCTAGAAATTGGGATTGCACTCTGAATTTTGGGATTAGTTTGTTCTTCTGCTATTGGGATTTCCCCTAATTTTTGAAAATATGTCTAGAGCATCCACAACACTGTCATTCTATAAATTGTATCGCTGATATTTATAACCAAGACTAAGGTATAACACTAGGGAGAAGGTGGTCAGAATTAGTGGTTGAATTCTTTAGACTGGTCGTATTGTTAATAAAGGGTTGATAAACTATTCACCTTCAATTGACCTGCACACAATCAGTTACATTCAAAACTCATTGTGATCATTTTGTACAAACTACTACCTTCTATGACTCTTATGAGATAGTTAGAGGTAATATTAAGTTTGAGTCACCCCTAAATTTTGTATTTGCAGTAAACTATGTAATCGAGAGCCCCAAATCAAGTCATAGACTATCTAAGTTTTTTTCAACCTTCAAGTTGATAAAGCAATCTAAGGTAGGTGATCAGTATGGATGAATTCCACTGTAAAAAAAGTAAACTTTTAGTTCATCACTGTGAGGATTAATCACACCCTAGATGGTTGTGTGGATACCTCCCTTTTTTGACACATAGCACAAGGGTTTTGAAGGTACAAGAGCTGCTATGGTTAACATTTATCCATACCTGACATAATGATAGTCAATGTTCCATGACCATTTTGGTTGTCATAGGGAGACCACTGTGTGAACCTTGACAGTTGCACTAGCCTATATATGATTTTTTTTGAACCACATCGTTACAATGTTGACCGCCCACTTGTGAATATCTGTTGGATTTTATATACATGATTATATATAATAAATAATATCCATTCTTGTTTAATATATTTAGTAAGCAATCCAATGGATTTTAATGAACAATTAAATCCTACAATCAAACTTAAGATCATCGGCAATTATGATTGGATAATTTCACCACAACGAACTGATGGTATACAAAAAAAAGAAAGGTTTTAACTAATCACTCGTGTAACAGATGATGCAAACTATACAAATGACCATTGGGTATTTTATTCAAAATAACCAATAAGGTGAAAGGGTGAAGTGAGAAAACTATTATTCTTCCTATATAAGGAAGAAGAGGATGTTTAAACTAAATAGATAATGAATTAAAATGAGTGAAGACTTGCTTGATAATAAAGGGAACAATATCTATCTATATAATAGAATATATAACCTCTATCCAAAAGTGGTAAAATATGGGATCAATTCATTAATTCAATCAGAAGTAGAGTGGATAGGATCGGTTTGGTTATAGTGGTCTACCGCTAATTGAATTATCAAGTCATCCCATTTATAAAATAAGCTCTAAAGTATGGAATAGACCTATCAAGGAGACTTAAGAAAGTATAATTTTGTTAAAAGAAACTTAGTTTAATATTATAAAGAGATAGTGGATAAGTAATGTTGAAAATGTTAAGAGTTAGAGAACATAGTGGTATTATATACGAAAATTTGATTTTATATTATCAAACAAATGATAGTATGTCCACTTTATGAATTAAAGGTATGGGAGTTTAATTCATTGATTGGTTTTGTATAAATCATGAAGAATGAATTTGTAATTTATTCTTGAGGGAATTTATAGGGTTCCCTCTAATGTCAATAAGACTTCTCCAAAATATGATTCCAATGATTATCATAAACATATGTAAGAATTTATAAAATTCTTAAGATGACTTAGAGAAAGGAATTAAGAAAATATTTAATTGCATCATGAATTTTAAAGAGACTTTTGGATTATTTAAATGTATGAGAAATACTTTAATGTTAAAATGATGGCTTAGAGAAAGGAATTAGAAGATTCCTTAATTGCATCATGGACATTAAAAGGAACGGTGGGTTCCTTTAATTGTATAGTTGATATAAAGGGATCCGTAGATACCCTTCTGTACTTAACATCTTAAGTTTATGAATATGAGGAAAGTATATATTTTGGAGGCTAGGTTTATTCCCCATGAGGGTTCCTAGGATAAACAATGTGTCACTTATTTGTGGTTTGATTTGTTAATTCTTGTGAATGTTGCATTTATTTTCAAAATGAGAATGTTATAAGTTGATGAGATGCTAAATGCTTTGATGAAATAGATATGCAATCTTTTATATTATGACAATATTTACATTTGTTAATTACTATTTAATTTGTAGTTGAAATATGATGCAAAGAATGTATGCTTAATTTTAATATGTTATTGATTTAAAGAGATATGATTATTTCATTTACTTTTTGAAATGTTATTGGTTAACTGAATTACGAATGGTGTATATTTCAACAAATAGCACTTGTTATAGTCAATTTTGGAATAGATTTAGAAAGTATAATGTATTGAAACATATATTTTTCTCAATTGGTTATCTCATGTGTGGTTACAATCTCAATAAATATAATGTAATGGATTCTATTTCTTAAGGATTAATTGGATTATGTTCACTTCATAGACACTCATGGATGGTTTATCTTGAAACATAAAAGTAATAAAATGATTCGAGTTGAAACTTGGAGTGGGTTGGATCCCATAAATGGAAATTTAAACTTGAGTTGTAGACCAAGTTAGACCTTACATTCTAAGTTTATATTTGAATGTACATGGGAAGTGGGTACTCCCATGACGATTAAATAATGCCCTTTTTGTAATGAACTTAATTGATTCATTTATACAATAAAAATAATGCATAAATATAAATGTGATAAAATAAGACTTAAGAGGAATAAGGAATTATAATCATGCTTAAGATGACCAATCCAAATATTGTGTAAATTTGATCACGTGTAGTGATTTTGTTATCTTAGTGGTCCCATCAAGGAGATGTGGGTAGGAACTAAGATTGATGATAACCATTGGTGTGGTTACTTCATCTATGATGGATTTCCATTGGTGTGGTTCTCCATATTCAAGGCATTCACCTATATACTGGTCTTGGTGGACAGTATGGTGAAGGGTGATTTCCCTTTGGTGAGGGATGAAACCTAACGCTTTGGTGAGCATTCTCATACTCTAGTGGTATGAGGGTTTCGTAGAAGCTGATCACTTCTACTCAAGAGTGACTATGATCTAGTATTAATATATCTTGATGTTATTTAACTTGATAACTTAAAATCTAGTTGGAATGATACTATATTAAATAATGATTATGTCCCTTGCTCTGGAAATATTACAAAAAAATAAAAAATAAAAATAAAATAAATTATGGATGAGTAGTAGTAACAATTGGGATTGTTACAGTGGCAGTCAGCATGAACTTATGACTGGCTGATGAGTTAATATTAATGACACCAATAAAGTCCCATCCCCATTGTGTAAATAGTCAGGCTTAAATTACTATTTACAATGACACAGGGGGATTTCTTTCTTGATGAGCTATAGTTTGACAAACATGACACAATCGAACATGTACATGTGCATATTTGAATATGTGGGCCCATTAATAACTAACACTTAGTATTTGGTCTATTGTAGTATTCCTAGAGCCATGTACAGTTCCATACTTGTCATGAAAGTCTTTGAGAAACTCAACAACTTCTTGCTTGTTTAAGCACCTCAAGTAGATTTCCTCATGATTTTTTCAATATAAAATGCCTGCTTTAATCATGAAATTTGCACTCTTGAGATGCAATGCTCTCCTTCAGGTGGAATTCAAATAACTAGGGTATAATCCATTCAGTAAATAATAAATAATGTCTCGATACCACTCATCATTTGTAATTTACCTCAAAAAAAACTATTGGCATGAAATCTAGGGGTCAACTTCTACTAGTGCTTTGCTCAGTACTCGTCCTCTAACAACTCTCATAGGTTGAATTTATAGATCAAACTCTTACAATATAAACATCCACTTTCCCCTGCATTCATCTAACTCATTTTGCATCAATATCATTTTCACCGTTGGATCTAGCACTATTACAAAAACACTTCTATGTAGGATGTAATATCAAAATTTATTTACAACACTGATCAAAGAAAATGCATATTTATCAATATTTGAATATTTGAGTGTAGCATATTTAAAAGGTGAGTTTACAAAAGCTATTGGTCTCTCATCACCAACCTCTTTCTTTTGAGTTAAAACACCAGTAGTTGAATGTTTAGATGCAAATGAATAAATATAAAATTATTGAGTGTAATCAAGATTGATTAATATAGAGCATTCATGATTAACCTTTTAGTTCTTGAAAGGTAGCTTGTGCTTCTATAGTCCATACTATCTTGGCATCCTTTTTTAACATTGCATTTAGAGGCTGAACTATTTTTGTAAAACCAGAAATAAACTTTCTCACAAAATTAATCTTTCCAAATAAAGACTTCAACTCCTTTTTACTTTTGAAAAGTGATTTTTTTTTGAATTGCTTCAACTCTATATGGGTTGATAGAAATACAACTTCAAAAATGACATGCCCCAACAACTTTCCTCTGTAACTCCAAAAATATATATATTTTTGGATTCAATGAAATTACATGTTCTCTACACCTTTATAGTACCTTCCTTAAGTCTTACACATGGTTTATACATTTCTTAGAAAAGAGAGGGAGGTCATCCATATATATCATAATGCATTTTATAATGAGATCCTTTAAAGTGATGTCCATAACCCTTTGGAAAGTTGCTCCTATGTTTATTAGGCCAAAAAACATCCTCTTATATGAAAATATTCCCCACTTGGTAGTAAACATAATTTTAATCCTATCTTAGGGGTCTACCGTTACTTGATTATACCCTGAGTAACTGTCTAGGAAGGACATCATTTGAGAGCTATTCACCATTTGCAATATTTCATCTAGGGAAGGGAGGGGATAATTATCCTTCTCAAATTCCCTGTTAAGATTCTAAAAATAGGTGTATTTCCCCATTCTTCTTGTAGGAAAGTACTAAATATGCAACCCAAGTAGAATGTATTACCGAAAAAATAATGCGGCCTGCCAATAATTTTTGTACTTTTTTGAGAATGAGGGGTTCCAGCAAAGGATTCACTAGTCTCTATTTTTATGGAAAAATTTTGTTCTTGGATTCAAGGGAATGGTATGAGTAATGATGGATGTGTCATGTCTTCAAATATTAATAGCTCCATGCTATGAAATCTTGTGAATCTTTTCACAATTGGATTATTCCTTCCTTTTCTTCCTTAGCGCAAGCTTTTCCCAAGAAAATATTTTGGGGGTTCTCAACATTTCCTAAGTTATAATATTTGTATGATACATTTTATGATGGAGTGGTCTACTGCTTTTGAGCATGGTAATCCATATCAAATAGTATCTCCAAAAATACAATAACTTTAGGAATGGTATTTATTTTTGAATTCAATCTACCCTCCTCTAGCTCTACATAATTTTTATCTTCCTCATCTATGATCTGAGCTTTAAATATGCTAAATCTAGTGATAAAATAAACTATATGCTTGTCATCCTCAAATACCTAGAAATTTTGGATGTTGTCTATTATAGAGAGAGTGACAACCAACTCTATCGAGAATTACTTTATCTTGGATTGGAAAATTGGATCTAGGGTACTTGTTGCTATTGATAATACATCTACAATGTGATTTTTTCTATGGAATAGTTTAGATATTGAAGGAATTAAATTCCTTAATTAAATATCACACATGACTATGGTAATTTGAGAGACATTTATCATGGCAAACATACTGATTTTGTACTTGATTGATCACCAATTCAAAATATCCTAGGATTTGTACATATTTAACTCTCTTCTTGATGGTAAACTATAGTCCATGAATCAATGCCTCATATTCTACAACATTGTAGGTGCAAGAGAATTGAAGTCAATAAGCCATAAGATTTGCCTTTGGGATTGACCAATTCCATTATGAAACCATTGATGTGTTTGCATTTTGATCCATCAAACTTAAGGGTCCACAACTGATATTAAGTTATTTTTTGTTTGCTTGGTGGGGTCTCTGCTACCAGATTATTCTCTTTGGGTTTGGTTTCCACTGCTACAGTGTAGATTTCTAATTCTGGTTTAGTGTAAAAAATCTCATTAACATTGTTGTACTCTATAATTAGCTCTTTTAGCCTTAGCTCTCTTTCTACTTGTATCTGGTTGGCTATGCCATGCCAAGGAATCCACATATATGAGAAATCAGTTACCATGTAACCATTAAGAGTTCTTGAGCAATCATGGATAAGCAACATCCCATATGCATTAGGGATATCCACCACCTAGATATCAATGCACTATTGTATCCAAGGTTCAAAAGCTAACTGTACATGGATTTGGTTTAAAATCCCAACCACATTCACCTTTATCTTATCTAGTTGAACAACCTTCTTGTTTGAGGGAGTAGGAGTCAGTCCTAATTTTTGACTGACTGCATATGGAATCATGTTTCCAAAAGCACCTAAATCCATAAGACAATTATGTAAGTTTTTTCTAGCAATTCGAATGGTCAAAAGAAAAAGAGGGGATTCTACCTTCTCTTTGTATATTACCACCTGAGCATCAATAGTCTTTTTTAATTATTTTTTACTTTGACTAGAGAGCATTTTGATCAACAAATCGTTTTGGTTAGTTAATTGAGCTACCTCAAATAGAGAAATATTTGCCTTGGTTTTCGTAAGGTCTTCAATGATATTATATCCAATTTTTTTTTGCTCTAGGTTTTTATCTGCATGCAGTAATGACATATTGAGTTTTGGTGGAGTAGGCATTGTAGGACATTTAGGTGGGATTGGGTTTTTGTTGGCTTACTTATTAGGTAGGATAGAGGTTTTTTTAGGAGGTGTAGAAGAAGTCACTAGGGTTTTTACTTTACTTTGAAGCATATGATTGTTAGCTCTTTGAAACTATCAGTAAGCTTGCACTCTTCTTCTAAGTATTCATTTGATTCATCTTCATCCACTCTTAAGAATTCATAAGTCTCCAAAACTAGAGCTGTCCCTACATTTTGATCAACTTGATTCCTAACATTCTCATTGGTGGGAACTAATTCTAAATTTTCCATCTCCTTTTGGATAATATCCAAAGTAGTTTTAAAATCTGGATAGTTGGTTTCACCATGTTGAGTTGTGAATGGACCCTACATAAACTGGGTAAAGCAAGATCTACCAAATTCACTAAAGTATTTGGGTTGCTATTTGGTTGGTTTTGGTTTCCAATAAGATTGGTAACTCCTCTGTTATTTGGATAAGTATTCCATGGATGATTGGTCCTCTGAAATCCAAAGTCCCTATTCTTAATGTTATTATTTGCAAGAGGGTTTTGAGAAACTTTCCTTTGTAGTTGAAGCATATCATTGCTTAATTTTTGAACCATCATCTATATATTATCTAACTAAGGATTTGAATTATTAGGTTGAATTGTTCCTGACTGACCTATTACATTATTCATAGGCACAAATGTATTAAAAATACAAGTAAAGCTGATTGGTTATTTGCATGAGGTGTATGATTTAGAACATTGTTTGTGGTCATATGATTGTCCAAATATGTGGTAATGGTCTATTTATTGCTCACGTTAGGCATAATTTGATTCAAGGGAACTAGATTGAATGGATGATTCTGGTTTGGATACACAACTCCTGTCAATAAATTTAACATGGGAAGGTGTTGTGTAAGGGCTTAATTTATTAATGGTATATGATTATAATATCCTATTTATCCTATAGAAGGTATTTTACCCAAACCAAAACCTTGAGGTATTAACTATTTTTCAACATTTAGAGCTTCACTATATGCCATGGGTAAGGTTGTGATCTATGGAGCTCTCCTCACAAAATAGAAATCAATGGATTCAAAGCTCTAAGATACATTTAGATGGCTGCTTTAGCTATGAGGGTGTACGATGCCATAAATATGGTGTATAATTTATGGAACCTAGTGTTGAATAGTCTTAGGGGTTCACTGGGTTCTCTACGAGCAGAGGTAAATTGATGATAGATCATAACTGGATCAATATGAAATTTGAAATGGCTAATAAAAGCTACCTCTAACTGATCCCAAGAAGTGATGGAGCTTGAAGGTAAGTTGATGTATCAATTATAAACAAACTAATCTAAAGTATGTGGAAACATCCTATAGATAACATCTTCATTTTTAATTTATAAATGAATCAAGACATATTTGTATGCTTGAATATTCTCTTTAGCTAATCTGGTTCCATCATGTCTATAATGAAGGATATATCTTTCAATATTTTTAGGTATATCATGTGTAGGTCATGGTATGATCAAAGGGCTACTTACCACTAGCCAAGGAGCAAGAGCTACCATTGGTGGACTTTGGGGAGTGGCAATAGGATTAACACAAAGGGTAATAGCCCTTGGAGAACTATTAGAAGTCGAAGGTGTACTGGGTCTACCTTTATCAACTTTGAATTTTCTATATAGAGAAATATTGAGAAACTCAACACCTCTAAAAAATGTGATGGAGAACCAACTCGCTCACACCAAATATGTAATCACATTCAATAGATTAGAAAAAAATTACAGTCATGGCAATAGTCTACCCACAAAAATTATTTATTCCCAACAGATAGTTCTGTTACAATATATTTCTCCTGGAAGAAACAACAATCTAACCGGTCCAGAATGACCTCTTGTCTTTACGTCTCAACTCTGTTTCTGCCAATTTTTTGACCCTTGGGCATGTCTTTGCTTCCCCTTTTAAACTTTCTATTGTAATGCTCCATCTCCCTTTTCTGACATTTTCATTTCATCTCCCGTGTCCCTTCGTTGTTCTGGTTGTCGAAATGATCTGAATCTGTCTTCGTCTACTTTCACTACACCTTGGTATACCACGATTCGACCATTTCCTTTGTAACGGCTCCTATAAACGCCTGCGCTTCCTTTTCCTTTGTTTGGTCATGAAAATACGAAAGTGTTGCGATATTATGACACTTTCGGTTTCCTTGCCCTCCTGCCCTCTTCAAGTCGTGAGAATGTGACATGTCGCGATATCGTGACACCTTTGACTGCTCTACCTTCCTGTCCTCTTTGAGTCACAAAAATGTGACATGTTGCGATACCACAAAACTTTCGGCTCCTCTGCTTTCCTGTCCTATTTGAGTCGCAAAAATGTGACATGTCGCGATATCGTGACACTTTCTGCTCTTCTGCCTTCCTGTCCTGTTTGAGTCGCAAAAATGCGACATGTCACGATATCGTGACACTTTTGGCTCCTCTGCCTTCCTGTCTTGTTTGAGTCACAAAAATGCGACATGTCGCGATATCATGACACTTTCAGCTCCTCTGCCTTCCTGCTTTCCTTGAGTTGCAAAAATGCGACATGTCGCGATATCGTGACATTTTTGGCTTCTCTACCTTCTTGTCCTGTTCGGGTTGCGAGAATGTGACATGTCACGATATCGTGACACTTTTGCTTTTTGGCCTTCTTGCCTTTCCCGAGTCGCAAAAATGCGACATGTCGCAATATCGTGACACCTTTTCCTTCTGGGTCCTCTTTCTCTTTTCCAGTCGCAAAATCGTGACATGTCGCAAAATCATGACATTTTCCTTCCTAACCTCCTTTCTGCTTCTTTGGACGCGAAATCGCGACATGTCACGAAATCGTGACATTTTTCCTTCCTTGCCTCCTTTCTGCTTCTTCGGTCGCAATTTTGCGACATGTTGCGAAATCGCAACATTTTTGCTCCATGTCTCCTCTTGCTTTCTTGAGTCATGAAAACACGACATGTTGCGATATCGCGACACTTTTTTTGTCGCGACATCGTGACGCTTTTCCTTGTCGTGATATCGTGACACTTTTCCTTGTCACGATATCGCGACATCAAGGCACACTTAGAAAAAAAAAAAGAATCAAAAATTTTCTTTGATGCAAGATTGCTCTGCTGACACTGGATGCTCCTGCATCGAAATGACTTAGACCTACTGATGATGATCTTAGGCTCCAACTTTAATAGTCAAGACATGTAATATAAACAATTAATCAAGAAAAGTAATTCAATACCCTCCTAATGCCACTTTTATTGAGTGCTAAGGGCCTAGAGGACTTAGAAAATTAGTAATTCACTACCCTCCTTCTAGCACCAGCTCTGTTGAGCATGCAAATGGCACACTATCAAGGGCATGTCAATGTACTTAGAATAGATATCCATTCCCTCTTGAAAGAAAAATATCTTTCCCCTAAGGTTTGGGTATGCCAAGTCTTGGCCAGTGCAGATAGACTTAGAAGGTCGATGATAACAATTCCTTTTAAGGAGCCTTTGTTGAATGCTTAAAAATATAAATTTCTTGGTATAATGCTAAAAAATGAAATTCTTGACTGTATGAAAGTAATTCTACTCCTAATCTAAATAAGTTTCAAAGAAAAGTTAAACAAAGATAAAATAAAATAAGCTAATACTGCCCTGAACTCCAACTCCAACCCGATAAAGCAACAAACCCAATTTAAACCAATCTTGACCCGACTAGTATTCACACAGCCTAAGGTCCGAGATGGTGTAATATTTAAAGGAGTAACAAACTATGAAATGGAATGAGTGCAACCACCATCAACATGCGCAAATTGAACACAACAAATTTTGAAAGCCTTTATATTAAAAGATAGTCATTAAGTACATCATTTTAGATTTGTCCACTTCAGTGGATTACAAAGAATAGAGCTTAAAAACAATAGTAACTTGGTTCAAAAATACTTTCCGAATGTAAAGAGAAAAAGAAGAAAGCTAAAAAAGAGGCCAACTAATAGATGGTTTCTCAACCTTTGTAACTGACTAGCAAGCTACCATTTATACAATTTTTGGTCTTCATCTAGCATTACATGTTGCAATTAAATATCACCTAATTCTAGGATGTGCCTCTTGAAATCACACCTCATTAAATGGGCATTACTTGGCCATGCCTCATAAAGTCTTCATCTGTGGTGAGCCCTGCAATGACCCCACTTCATTAAATTTTAATTTACATGATGCTCAAAATTTTTGGAATGACCACACCTTGTTAACTCTTCATTACTTTGCCAAGTCTGGGTTGATCATTAATTTTTTCCATCTTCCATCTTGCATGGTTGTACTTGCCTAGTTCACATTGAAATTTCATGCCTACCATTACGTCTACCATATTTAAGGTTGCCACTGACAAAAACTCTACAAAATAATAAAAAAGGCAAAGGGTGGAACATTAATATTATTATTTTTTTAAGTTTTAAAAATTTTAAATTTCATATATATATATATTAAATCTCTTTTCTTTTGAGAAAAAAAATATTTTCTAATTTTAAGACCATTCTTTTCTAACATTTCATTGCTCATCGCTAGGGCATCAATCTGGGTGGCCTTCAATCATCGAGCTCAACTTCTAAGTGCCGGATTAAGATTACCAATTATCAGGCTTCATTCTTTAAGATCCGAATGCTAAATCCCAATTGTCGGTCTTCATTTTCAATTGCCAAGATTCAATTCCATTATAGGATTTTTAGGTTTTTCACTGATGTCATCCTCTCCCAAAGTCCAACGTCTTGTGTGCTTGACAAATTTTAATCTATTCGAAAGCTTATGGGTGACAAGATTTTGGTACCTCTTTTACTCGTGACTTGGTACAAGATCTCTAACAATGTCCTACCTAGAAAATTTTTCATTTTTCTCAAGGTTGCCTAGTGATGAATTTCGGTACCTCTTTTGCTCATAGTATGGTACAAGATTTTCGATAAAGCTCACACTTGGAAAATTTTGGATCATGACGAGATTTTGGTACCCCACTTCTTTCTACCATTGTACATGATTTTTGATACCATTGTACATGATTTTTGATAATGTTCATACTTAGCCAATTTTTCATTTTTTTAAGGTTACTGGGTGATAGGATTTTGGTACCCTATTTGATTTCCGCCATGGTACATGATTCCTGAAAATGCTCACACTTAGAAAATTTTGGATCCAACGTTGTGATAGGATTTTGTTACCTCTTTTGCTCACGGTATGGTACATGATTTCCGATAATGCTCACACTTAGAAATTTTGGATCTGACGTTGTGACGAGATTTCAATATCTCTTTTGCTCATGGTATGGTACAAGATTTTCAGTAACGTTTACATGAATTTTTTTATTTTTCTCAAAGTTTCCAGGTGACAGGATTTTGGTACCTCTTTGTGGATGCCAAAGGTGCAAGATCTTTGATAATATTCACTTAGCCAAATTTTGTATCCGACATTGTGCATTGACTTCATAGAATTCAACTTCACACTTTGCATTCTAATTGTATGTGAATACTTTTTCATTGCCCAATATTGATTTTCAAAGCTTGGAATAAATTCTATTGTCCAGAATTGACTTTTTATTGCTTGAAGATAATTTTCAATAGCCCGGATATAATTCCAAATGTCTGAAATAATTCTTGAATTGGAAATAATATCCGAAAATAAATTCCAATTGCATAGAATCAATTTTTAAATGTTCGAAAATGAAATTTAATTGCTCGAAAACAATTTTTTAAATTACCTAGAAATAATTTCCAATGCTCAAAGATGAATTTTTATTGCCCATAAATGATTTTTTAAATTGTATGACAATAAATTTCAAAGCTTGGAACAAATTCTTGTTTGAAAATAAATTTCAACTACCTAAAATGAATTCCAAGTATCCGAAATAAATCTTCAATATATCGGAAATGAATTCCAATATGCCTGAAAATGATCTTAAAGTGCATGGAAAAACTTCAAATTGCTTGAAAGTGAAAATTCCATTCCATTTGAGTGCTAGGGTTTCAGAAAATGCATAAGGCTTTTATAATAACTTCCCAAGTGACCTTGGTAGCGACATATTGAACAATATGTTAAAGGCAAACAATTTTAGATATTAATTCTATTTAGAGCCCACACAAAATCATACTTTTCAAAAAATTAAATTCAAATAGTATAAATTGGAAGGAAAATGTAAATACAATCATGGTAAAAATTATCACAACAATCTCATGATGCAACAAAATTTAAATATAAAAGAGATTTCAATGAAAAAAATCCTAGGCTTAGCATGATTGAAAATTTCATACAAACCAAAAAATAAACAAAAAGGCCTACAAAAAAATTAAAAAATGGGTCCCTAGTTCATGCATACTGGGGCATGTTGTGCAAGCAAAACAACAATAAGGAGACAACAAGATGAATTAGGTCATATAAAGAAATTTAAATGTCAATATTATGGAATGTTAGGCCATATAAATAAGTTTTACAACAAACGATTATGGGATGAGAAAAATACTCAAGGGCCTAAAAAACATGCCAATGTTGTAGAAGATAGGGATGCAGAGGAACTCTTTGCATTTAAGGTTAAATATGAAGCAAATAATGTGAATATATCTACTTGGTACATATATTTTGGAGCATATCTTAATTTTAATAATATGAAAATTGGTATATTAATTATGCTATTGACATCATCCTATGTTTTTTGCTACTGGTAAGGAATGCTAAGTAGAAGGAAAAGGAATGTGTAGATAACCTTATCAAGTAAAAAGTTCGCTTTTATCCATGCCTACTATGTTCTAGGAATCAATAATTATATACTTTCCATAAGTAATATTATGAACATAGTCCCAACTTAGATGTGAATTTTAAGAATCATAAATGTTATATTTTGACAAGATAAACAAGAAGACTATTGCTCTTGGTATTGATGATGATTGGATTTTTAGATTGGTTGATTCAAGAGAGAAAAAAGAGCATGTTTTGATGGACAAAAATGATCAATATTGTAGTTCACTTTAGTATCAAAGATATGAAAATTTAAATTTGAAATATCTTTCTTATTTGGATAAAGAGAGTATAGTTGATGACCTTCCAAGAAATTAGAATCAACAAGGTGTTTGTTAGAAATATTTAGTTGGGAAATAATAAAAGAAGCCATTTGAAAAAGGAAAATCCATTATAACATGATATAGCTTAAAACTATGCTAAATGGATGTGAAAAGTACCTTCCTTAATGGAGATTTAGATGAAGAAATCTACATGCACTAACCGTTAGGATTTTAGATTCTAGGATAGAAACATATGATTTACATATTGAAGAAATATCTCTATGGATTATAACATGCTTCTAGGGATTGGTACATAAAAATTGATAAATATTTAGATAAGCAAGGTTTTAAAAGAAGTCGTTTTAATCTCAACCTATATGTTAAAAACATGGATTATGATGTAGTTATTTTGGTGATTTATGGAGATGGTGTAATCATTATAAATGGCAAGGTAGAGAAATTACAAAGGTAAAATCAGATCCATGTTCAACATGTAACATGACAAACTTATGCATCCTAAATTTATACTTAGGTGTAGAATTTTGATATATATAGTTTTGTTTTAACAAAAGTATGACAAAAGTTTGTTAGACAACTTCAGGATGTTAGATTACAAAATCTCTTCTATACCTATGGAGAAAGGGTTGAAAGTTTCAACCAAGACTAATTCAAAGGTAGTTAATGAATACTTCTATAGGTAACTTGTGGGCAACTTGATCTATGTTACTACCACTAGGCTTGACTTGAGTTATGTTATCAACTATATCTCCCAAATTTATGATAGCCCTTAAAGTAGAACACTAGACAACAAGTAAGAGAGTGCTATGTGATGTAAACACAACATTAATATTTAATATTTTATATAGAAAAATCATGGAGTTTAGGATGTGTGGCTATTTAAACATGATTAGGAATGATCTATGAATGATAGGAAGCCCAAAAAGAGTTATGTTTTCAACATTGGGATAAATAAAATTTATTGGATCATTAAAACACATGTTGTTTCTATTTCATCTATAGAATTAGAGTATAGAGTAGTAGTGGAAATGGCGTGTGAAGTAGTTTGACTTAGAAGAATGCTTGGAGATTTAAAAATTCATCAAATTAGTTAACTTTACTTTTTTATGAGAACATTAAAGTTCTCATGTCGGCAAATATCCTTGTCTTTCATAACCAAAATAAAACAAGTTGATGTTCATTGTCACTTCATTCAATAACTTGTAGAAGATTGAGAAGTTGAGATGCAATAGTGTTCTACCCAAGACTAGATAGACATTCTCACCATGTATTATGGCCCAAATAAATTTATAATATTTAAAGATAAACTTGATGTATTTTCTAGAATGACCATTAAAGGAGGATTTTAGATATGACATAATGGTCATATACACTATAGAATTATGCATAAAAATAAAGTAATTTTTGAGTAATGGTCATATTGTAGCACCCTAAAATTGGCGCAGTAAAATTGTAATAATTACATTCACCTTAGTAAATAATTTAAAATTCAAATTTAACCTCCCAAACCGCCCGTTAACCGTCGGGTAATCCGTTTCCCCCTTTTTCGTGCCAATTTTAGAGGTTGTTTTGACCGTTTGACGATATCGTCGCCGATCAGACGATATCGCCCCAGATCCGACGATTTCATCTGGACTAGGACGTCCAGACGATCTTGTCGCAAAACTGATTTTGCAAAGTTAGCTTCTATTCCAACGGGTCTCCAATCCGGGCAGAAGCGTGTCTGCACCGTTAGGGACCCTCCCCCATTGGAGATCTCCCAAATTGGGATGATCTCCAACCTCCTAACTACTCCCCTAAGCCTATTTAATCCTAAGCTATCCCCTTAGCACCCCCCTGGCTGAAATTCTCTGCAATTTAACTCCATCTACGTTGAACCATCCCAATTTTTTCATTTGCACTGGTCCCATACCAATTTTGTTGTAGGTACATCACTATTTTTTAGCTGGAGCCAGCACACATCGTCGTCGATGAACTTGTTCAGATCGGAGGCGAACCTGTCGAATCCGAGGCGATTTCGTACTGATGCGAGATGATCTCGACTGCAGTCCATATTGAGGCAATCAGTGCTCGAAGTTTGCACTTTTCAACCTTTTCTCTGCTATTTTATTCTGCAAATTAGATAGTTTATTCAGTGTTTATGTTATTTTGCATTTGGAGTTCACCCATTTAGCTTAGATTGCATACTAAGATCATGATTTGTCATTAGAATATCGTAATTTGCTTGAATTTCTATTCATAACTATTATTCAATATTCATACATTCATTTGGTGTTGTTTCCCTCTGTTAGCACAGTAGTATTCGTTGTATTTTGTATCTATTTTTTTGCTTGTAGGTCTCTGACGAATTCGTCAGATCTCAGATGATTCTGTCAGATCCCAGATGAATCTGTCAAATTCTAGATGATCCTGACTGCTTCAAACATCAGAATCATTACCAGACATCCGGATCAGGTATTCCTCATTTGTATTCTATAAATTCTCTATTTTATGTCTTTAAATCTATTTTTTGTACTCATTGAATTTGCATTTTCATGTAGATTAATCTAGATTCATTTGGCCAAACCTAGGATATGAATGCTTAAAGTTAAAAATGAACACATTAAAACACATTCCAAACCTAGGCGTGGAAACTGCCCTTAAATGTTTCCTGGTGAACCCACCATCCGTCAAAAAATCATCAAAATACACCTCCCTTGAGAGGCGGGACCTTCGCAAAGTCCTCTCAGTCCGAGGTACCATGACATCCTTTTCCCATCCTCCTTCCGGGCACGGATCCAATAGCCTGAAGGTAAGGATGCAAAAAATTTGGAGCGATACATTTTGGTGAACCCGACGTGAATGCATCATAACCTTTTGAAAACAAAACAAAAAATATATATATATATATATATATATAGAACAACTAAAACATAGATGCATTTTAAATCCTTTAACTTTGAAATCATGTTTAGATGGTAGCTCCTAAGAAAAGGTTAGCAGTTACTATAAACGTAGAAAACCAATTGGCAGCCATAGAAGTCAATTCTGTCCTTAGTGTGCCTGAAACAAGTAGGAATCAATTCCTGTGGAACGAACTTGATAGAAGACTTAGTCTCATCTCATCTAGGTCCACACAACTTAAGCAAATCAAGAGGCTAGTCCTAGATAGAATCCTGGATCCTCATCAATTAGTTTTTTATCATGAACTTCAGAGAGCCTGCCATAGATGGTTAGCTTATAGGAGAGCTCTAGTATCTTCAGAATTGTTCACCTTCGAGGAATACCTCGAGAACGCAGCCATTGTGCACCAGTTCCTAGGTTGTGTAGAAGACCAAGAGGTTGTTCTTATAGATAGGGAAATATGGAATAGAGTTCCACGAGCTGTGCTATATCGAGAGTATTGCCATGAGCTTTACTTTTATCAACCAGCATCTGAGACAGATAATATCACTATAGCTCTTTTCATCAAATTTTTAAAAGAAAACTTTCAATTTGAAGAAGAACACTTCATGACTCCGGAACAACTCGAACCTATTAATGATATTCATAAATTGTTTATAGAAAACTAGATTATTACTTTCAGTCTTATTTCTTGCATTTATTGTGTTGATTGTCTTTACAATATTATTTCAAAAAGCAAAGAAAAAACTAAAAAAAAAAAAAACCCAAAAAACTTAGCAAAAACTTAAACATTTCATTTTCAAATATTGTAGTAGGTATATAGTAAACATATACCTCTTAATTTGTTGCATATATATATATATATATATATATATATATATTTGCTGAAATCAAAATTTAGCACCATGCCTAAACTTAGGAATGGTAAAGAAACTTTAGGAGAAGAAGAAGATTGGTTACAAGATACAACTAGAGACCCAAATGTCCTTCTTGGAGATCCAAATCCGGAAGGAGAAACTCTAGGTCAATCAGAAGAAGACTTAGGTGAAGATAAGGAACAAGAAGGGAGTGTTAAAGAGGATGGATCCTCATCCCCTAGAGTAGCTCCAAATGGAACTATTGCTTTTGACAATGCGAGCATTTTCAGAAATTTCTCATTGATAACATTGATGACCTTAATGTGGCAATTCGTATTGATAAAGGGCAAATTAGTAACACTCAAGCAGCCATGGAATATATGTGTAATATGCGCACTAATCCCTTGTCTTTCATTGATCAAGAAAGTGACAAGGTTGGGCCATCCAATACGGATATGGTCACTATGGCTCAAAACATGTCAAAACAACAAGTTACCCAACCTCCTAAGGAACCTGTTATTCAACCTAAAATCACTCCCACACAAAAGAAACCTTCCTTCACTACTTTATTCCGCCAAACTATTGAGCAATATGCTTCAAGTAAACAAAAACCTAAAACAAAGCCAAATACAAACTTTCAACAATCTGGAATACAACATAATACAACTTCAAAATTCCTTCATAATACTTTTCCTACCAATAATTTACACAATAGTAACATGGCATCTAATCTGCATGTTCCTCCATCATATGCCCATAAAACTCATGTCAATGCCCTACCGAACCAATATGGGGGGCAAACTAGTAATCTGGAAGCCATGGTGAAACAATTAGCTTCACGTATGGACCAGATAGATCCCTACCATCCCTCGTATAATTATCGAGAGATCTGTAGTCAACCTTTGGATCCCATAGTTGTAGCTCAACCATACCCTAAGCATTTTCCCATGCCCATCCTACCTATATATAAAGGAACCGAAGATCCCATAGAGCATCTTCGCATGTTTAGGATAGCATGTCACGACATATCGCATGATGACTTGCTATTACTAAAAATGTTCCCAAAAAGTTTAGGTGGAATGGCATTAGAGTGGTACTATCAATTGCCCACTCATTCTTTGAGAAACTTTGAAGAAACAACGGAATCATTTGTCCATCAATTTAGTGCCTACATCGAGAGGCATGTAACTATTAAAGACCTATACAATTTAAAACAAGACAAGGATGAATGTTTTGCCGATTTCTTAGCTAGATGGAGGCAATTGACAGGAAAACTGCACTTTGTGCTGCCTTATAGGGAAATGTTGGACATTTTCATCAACAATTTACAAGAACAGATATCTTATGAGCTATCGACTGCTACTTTAACTACCTTCGATCAAGCTATAGATTTAGCTCGAAGAGTAGAAGATGCCCTCATTAGGAGAGGCCAACTTAGGAAGAAGGATGATGAGAAAACGTCTAGAAATCAATATAAAAACAAACAAGTTGTTGGTGACGGAGTCACTGACAGCAGGAATGTTGCGAATATCAATGCAACAAAGACAACAAAAAAATTCATATTGAAACCTCCTGATAAGCCTCCTCGAGAATTCACTAGATTAAATCAACCCTTATCAACTATTTTACCTCAATTACTCGAAAGAGGTTTGATCCAATTACCAGCTATCCGGGAACCTGACCCAACTATACCCGGATACAGAGCTGACTTGCACTGTGATTTCCATAGAGGACCTGGACATTCTACCAACGCTTGTAAAAGGTTGAAACATAAAATACAAGATTTGATTGACAATAATGAAATGGAAGTGCAAGCCTTCCAACCTAAACAAAACCCTCCTAATAATACTCAAAAGACCGTTCCCCAAAATCAAAATCAAAACGCCAATCAAACTCTAGACATATTTCAACACCCTTTACCAAGACATGGTAAAGAGGTAGCCAATCAAATCGAACATCATAATGTTCCCCCTCCTACCCGATATGTAGGAACCATTAGCGGACAATTACCTATTCAGGATCCTCAAATATTTGACATGACCTTATCCCTGGTTACGACCAGGCCCTTACATAATTTTCAAACTTTTGATTCTAGTGATATAGAATCAGATAGTGAAAGTGAACTAGACATTACTTCAAACCAATCGAATAGTTCTGAAAATGAATCAGATCCCATTCAACCCATCACAGATGCTATGGTTCCAGAAGAACCATTTCCTAGAAGAGTCACTACTCGACCTTCTTCTAATATATTCCTTTCTAATGAACAAGCCATTAATGCTCAACCGAGACCAGTTCAACGTCTTCACTATAACATTGTAGGTACCATTGGAGTCGTTACTCGACAACAAGCTCAAAACTCTCAACAAGAACCAAACCAGAATGATGGATCGGTTCCATTCATTTTGAAAAACCCCAATAAAGGGAATCATGTTCCTACTGTTCAATCTAAACCCCCTTACAATATTAATGAGCAATTGTCCAATACTACGGCCAGAATTTCCCTTTTGGATTTATTAAGATCCTCTCCCACCCATAGGGATGAGTTGATGCTTACATTGAGCCAAATGATGGTACCTCAAAACATTCAACCTGAAGCTATGGCCAATACTATCATCACTCGAGAGATTGATTGTATTGACTTTCGGGATAAAGATATCCCACAACACAGTTTACATAAGGACAATCCCTTATACATTACTGCTCTAATTGGAGATGTAGCTATCAAAAGAGTTTTGATTGATAATGGCTCATCTCTAAACATTTGCACTTTTGACTTCTACCAACGATTTGGCTTTAGAAGTGATGAAATGAAGAAAACTGATATGATTATCAAAGCTTTTAATGACGAAACACAAGAAACGTGTGGAGTTATTACCCTCCCATTGCAAGTTGGCCCTAGAACCCTAGAAACAACCGTGTTTATTGTACATTGCCCAACATCGTACAATATACTTTTGGGTCGCCCTTGGATCAACGCCATGCGAGCGGTCCCATCAACTTTACACCAATGTGTTAAATTCGAGTTTAAAAATCAGTTGGTCACTATTCATGGTGACCCTAGACCTTTTGATATGTGTGCTTTGGCAGAACCCGTTGGAGTGCAATTTTGCCCTCGCTCTCGTCATCCACACATCCTAGTTCTTATTTTTCATCTAAAACTGTGAAACATACACCCATAACTTCACCTATTTCCCCTCCATTAATTTCATCCTCCTATATAGACCAACAACCCTCTAAACAAATCATTTTAGAACCTCAAAAAGATCTTAAATCTACAACCAATCCTTCAAGTTCTATCCCTATAAATTCAAAACCTATAGACACATCTATCATACCTTCCACATCTAAAGATATAGGTAATAAGCCTTCTACATCTTATGCCCTTTCTGATGAACTTTTACCAGACTTATCTACAACCTTAATATCAAAAAAAACAAATGCTTTCATGCAAGATTCAAACCTTTTAAATAACTTGCCGCCATCTCCTCGTACTTTGGGCCTCCCACAACCTATGGGAAGTACTTACCAAGTCGGGAGTTGTGCCTTCATTTATAAAGGATATGACTGGGAAGAATCCCTCGGAATATCAAAACTCATCATGAAGGATATGCTCGGTGTTATTTTACCAATGATTATATTAAAGCTAAACCCATGATGCTTAAAATGGGATATAAAGGGAAAGGCTTGGGACCTTCCCAAAATGGCATGAAAGAACCTTTCGAGGTAGAACCGTGGCCTGCCCGCTGTGGTGTGGGCCTATTTCCTAATAAGGGTCAACCCTTTCCTTTTGAGGATGATGATCATCTCATATGCTATCAAGATTATTTGGATAGGCATGTTGATTTGCCTCTTAAAAATCAGTCATTTTCATGCAACATGCTATCCATAGCATACCCTGAAATGATTGTTGACCTCGATGAAGAGTTGGAAGGAGATATCTTCCATGATGTCTCTGTTGAAGAGATGTTACACAATGGATTTTATTTTGATGGTTCTATACCAACTATAGCCCAACTTGAGGCCACTAATCCTCAGAATGAATTATCTAAATTAACCTTACAAGAATTACAAGAATTGGGCGTTTCACCCGCCCCACCTAACTTTGAAAGAGATCTACATATGAAGGTAGAAAACGTCATTAAAATTAATATTGGAACTGAGGACAATCCTCACATAATCAATATTGGATCAGAATTAAGTCAAGAAAAACAAGAACAATACATTGCATTCCTTAAAGAGTATGAAGATGTCTTCGCTTGGACATACGAAGATATGCCAGGTCTAGACCCTTCTGTAGTCATGCATCATCTAGTGGTCCATCCGGATGCTAAACCTGTTAAACAAAAACTTAGAAAAATGCATCCCAAAGTGGCTCTGCTAGTCAAAGGGGAGTTAGAAAAACTCCTGCATGTTATCTTTATACAAGCTATTGATTATGCTGAATGGATCTCAAATGTAGTTCCAGTCACCAAGAAAGAAGCTACCAAAGTTAGGGTTTGCACAGATTTTAGAGATATTAACGCTGCATGCCCTAAAGATGACTTTCCTCTTCCAAACATGGATCAAATCATTGACTTCACTGTCGAAAGTGGGATGATGTCCTTAATGGATGGATTCTCCGGTTATAATCAAATTCGGATAGCTCCTGAAGACCAGGCTAAAACAGCCTTTATTACCCCCTGGGGTACCTTTTGCTGGAAAGTGATGCCATTTGGCTTAAAGAACGTCGGTGCAACTTATCAACGAGCTATGACCTACATTTTTCATGATATGATGCATGATATCCTACATGATTATGTGGATGATATTATAGCTCGTTCTATTATTGAAAATAATCATTTAGATGATTTGAGGAAAGTCTTTAATCGATTACGAGAATATCTCATTCGATTAAATCCAGCAAAATGCATATTCGGAGTTAAATCCGACAAACTATTAGGGGTTTTAGTTTCTTTACGTGGTATTGAAATCGACCCTCTCAAGATTGCGGCCATCACTGATATGCCCGCACCTACTAATATATCTGAGTTACGAAGTTTACAAGGTAAACTTCAAGCCATCCGTCGCTTCATCGATAAGCTGGCGGATAAAACCGGTCCCTTTCTTAAACTCCTTAAGAAGGATGTCCCTTTTAATTGGGACACAGAATGTAGAGAAGCTTTTGAACTTCTCAAACAATACCTCCTTAATCCACCTGTGCTTTCACCACCTAAATCTGATCGCCCATTTCTCCTATATATTTTCGCTTCAGATTCTACCTTAGGGGCTATGTTAGCTCAACTTGATGATGAAAAGCGAGAACGTGCTAATTATTATATTAGCCGAACCTTCATCAGTTATGAAACCCGTTACACAGCGTTGGAAAAACTATGTCTAGCAGTCGTGTTTGCTACGCAAAAATTATGACATTATATGCTTAGTCAAAAAACTTATGTCATTGCTAAATATGATCCCTTAAGGTATCTCATGAGTCGACCTTATTTATCGGGTCGCACAGCCAAGTGGGTTCTTGCTCTAAGCGAGTTTGATCTCACATTCATAGGACAGAAGTCTGTTAAGGGTCAAATCATAGCAGATCAATTAGCTGCTGCACCCTTAGGGTCTACCCATCCCCTCATCATCGAGTTTCCAGATGAATGCCTTCAATTAGAGGCAGACCATACCGAACAATGGTCCTTATACTTTGATGGAGCCCGATGCATGAGTGGGGCTAGTGCGGGTATTATTTTAATATCTTCGCAAAAACATCTTATTCCTCTGTCCTTCAAATTGACATTTGCTTGCACCAACAATATTGCTGAGTATGAAGCTCTAATCCTTGGATTACGAGCTGCCCTAGCGCTAAAAATTAAACATCTCTTAGTTTTTGGTGATTCTCAACTGGTTATAAACCAAATTAATGAAGTTTATCAAACCAGAGATGATAAACTGTGCCCATATAAGGCCTATGTTTTACAATTAATGTCTTTATTTGATCAAGTTACCTTGGAAGCTATTCCTCGAACTAGCAACCGTGCAACTGATGCTATGGCCGCAGCTGCATCTCTCCTGCCCTTGGAGTTAGATGACGAATATGCCACTATCATTATTCATCGACTCCAGGAACCCGCTTCAAATAAGTCATGCTTAGAGCCTTTGGATGTGTTTCTAATCAATGAAACTACTCCTGAACCTTGGTATACAGACATATTTGATTTTCTCCAAAATGGGACTTTCCCTGCAAATTCTAATAGAAACCAGCGTCGGTTATTACGTCGACGAGCAAGTCGATTTGTAATCATTGGCAATACTTTATATAGGAGATCTTTTGAAGGTATCCTATTAAGATGTTTAAACTTAGAAGAGTCTAAATCAGCCTTGAGTGAAGCCCACGATGGATCTTGTGGAGGACACTTTAGTGGTAGTGTCATTGCTAAAAAGCTCCTTCGGATAGGATACTTTTGGCCTACCATGGAAACGGATGCACATGAGTATGTGCGCCATTGCGACAAGTGTCAAAAACATGCTGACCTTGTCCATGCGCCTGCACAAGAGCTGCAGGCTATTTCATCTCCTTGGCCCTTTTCTAAATGGGGCTTGGATATTATTGGCAAAATCAATCCTGTGTCATCTGATGGACACAAGTTCATCATAACCGCCACTGAGTATTTTACGAAGTGGGTCGAAGCTATGCCTTTAGCTTCCTGCACTGGCACACAAGTTTCTAAATTTATTTTTAATCAAATCATTTGCAGGTTCGGAATTCCTGCCAATCTCATCTCTGACAATGGAACTTGCTTCAAAAATAAAGATGTTAAAAAATTATGCCAAAAATATAAGATTCAACATCGCTGGTCCACTCCCTATTATCCTCAGGGTAATGGTCAAGCAGAAGCATCTAACAAAACCTTAATCAAAATTCTCAAAATATTAGTCAATAAAACTGGCCGTGATTGGCACATTCAATTATATCCAGCCTTGTGGGCCTATCGAACTAGTGTTCGAACCCCCACGGGAACTTCACCATTTGTTTTGGTTTACGGTGCTGAAGCAGTTTTTCCATTTGAATTGGAAGTTCCTTCTTTGGCTCTGCTACTTCAAGATACCGAAGTAGGAGATGAATATCGTGCTGGCAGACTCAGTCAGCTGGAACTCCTAGATGAAAAATGCATCAATGCTTTGGAGCATCTCCGTGCTTACCAAAACAAGCTTAAAAGATCATATGCTAAGAAAGTTCGTCATCGATCCTTTGAGATTGGCGACCTTGTTTTAAAAGAAAATCAAAAAAATACAAATGCAACTAAGGACCTTAAAGGTAAATTTGAGCCCAATTGGCTTGGACCATACATTATTACTGCCAAATTTGAATCAGGAGCATACAAATTGTCTACCTTAGATGGTAAAGAACTTAAAGAACCCATGAATATTTTGCATCTTAAACGTTACTATGCATAAATTTGGTCATTTCATCCTTGTATATAATTGTTTAAAATACTTTCAAAATTTTTATCTTATATTTCTTTCAAATTTATAAAAATCCAAAAACATCAAAAATATTCATAATCATCTTCAAAAACTATCTATTGCATTTATTTAAGGCACTTGTTAAATTTTTTTGCTCAAAAACAAAAATAAAACCAAACATCAAAAATAAAGAATAAAAATATAAAAACAGCTATATGCTTGACTCTTTCGAAACCAAAATAAAATAAAGAAGAAAGAGAGAGTCAACATTCTCAAAACTTCTCAAAAGTGTTTATATATATTTTCTTACAATTATTGCAGTTATACGTTTCAAATTATTTTGGATAAATTACCATTTATTTGGAATCCCTCACTTGCACACTCACAAAAATAAATATCTTGATTTTATCTGGCATGATTACTAATCTCTCTTATATCAAAGTCCACAAAATTCAATTAAATAAAATTTGAGCATAGAGAATTGATCTTGTTATTTACTTAAACCAAGCACATCTTTTCACAATAAAATGATTATATTTGTAATTTCCATGTTTTGCTACATAGTAGAACTGATTTCTTGAGCGAAAAGTTTCCCCTGCTATCCTATCATGCACATGGTCTAGAATCTTTGAGAATTGGCAAAAGGACAAGCTCACCCCTACCCAGAATAAAAATCCCTTGCTCTACAGCTAATCCGAGCAAGTATCCCTAGCAAAGAAAAAGAAAAGAAAAGTTCAAGAAAAAAGAGAAAAGAAAAATGTTATTTTATATCATTCCAGCAATATTTCAAGCACTATCTCAAAAATCAAGCAAAAAAATACAAAAAGAAAAAGAAGCAAAGTTCAAAAGAAACAGAAAAAGAAAAGAAAGCAAAAGCAAGAAAGCAATAAAATCCCTTCCCTACCCTTTGAAAAGAAAAGAAGGGTTGATGAGCTTGAATCCCTGGAATTCTCAATTATTCGAAAACTGTGAGGTAAGCCCCATAACAGGTGGTTTGTGCCCAACCTGCTTGGCCTTGGGTAACTCCTAGCGTGGTGATATGTCCGTCACATTAGCGACCTTCTTTTGTACAGACCTATGTCTCGCTTATGGATTAGCTAGCTCTTGATAATCCGACCTACATAGTAGTCTAGTATGGTTATATGCATCTACATCATGGTTAATGAACACTTATTTGGTTTCTTCAAATCACTTGTATCATATTATCTTGCTCAAAACTGGTAAATGAACAATGCAATTGCACACACATTTGTATTTGAGAGATTTTGTGTATCATTATGATAAGTCAAGATTGGAAATGAATTCACATATGCACACGGGATTCCTTATAAATCTAACTTTTGTCTTTAAAATCCTTTGAAATATTATTTTTGCAACTTGTTTGGAATAAATCAAGTACAGTTGTTTACCACAAAGACCACTATATAATAGAAAAATAAAAAATTTCTTTCAAAATATACAATCAAAACACATATATCTGGTTGACTTTCGCGACGATGGTATAGTTCCAAAACCAAAAGTGGAATTTTATGCCTAGCGCAAGTCCTCATTTTCATATTTTTCTGTTCATCAAAAATCAACCATACAATAAAACTATCTTTTTTTGGATTTTCGCGATGATGGTATAAGTCTATACCTACATATTCTATGCCTAGCGCAAACCATTGTAACAATTTTTATTCCCCATTTATTAAAAATCATGAAAACCATATGACTTAATTCATTATGTTACACAAATTATGCTTTTAAAAAGCAAACCCATTTTCATTATTTCATGTCATTATGTCAAACTTCAACTTTGCAATGATGGTATAATTCCTAAAGAATTATCCAAAATTTTATCACACTTAGGAATTTATGCCTAGCAAAAATTATTTTAATATCATTTCATGCATACTATTTTCATGAAAATCTGAAAACAAACCATCATCATCATCATCATTTGCATTATTGCACCAAAGTCTTAAGACAGTTTCTTAAGCACTCTTTTACTTTTAACAATATTTCTATAAATGGGACTAGCTTGACGACCGAGTGAGCGGCGACTCCATGAAATGGTCTATAATAGCGACAATGTCCTTTGAAATTATTGTTAGAAGTCTCTTTTTATTTTTATTTTTATTATTATCACATCACAAACAACCAATTTGTTACATCAGATTATTTCATTTAAAACATCACAGCATGACATCAAAATTATAATATTTCCAATGACATAATTACATGAATTATCAAATCAATCAATCAAACATAACAGCATCATCAGTATACACATTATACAAGTCATGTGCTCAAAAACATATCTCATATCATATATATATCAACAACCGTATATATACATCATCAAAACTGGATTGGTATGCCACAATCTGTACCTCGGCATACTCAATCCTCTATCAACAAAATAATAATCATATAATACAATGTCGTCTATACAGTGTCAGTCCAGCCCTCTAGCCTCGCGAGCCCCTCGAGCTCTCTGCCTCATCTCCTCCCCCACCCTGAGGTGGACGAGGTGGCCCCATCGCAGTCTGCGTAGTCCTAGTCCTCGACCGGGACGTGGTCCTCGATGACCCGATCCTGATCGGATCTGCAATGTTGGTCGGCAGGGGTAGTCTATCTGCTTCTGGCACCAGCTGGTGATACAATGTCTGATAGAATGTCAGCTGGGCGATAGCCCGTGTCAGCTCTCCAGAGCTCGCCCCTCCGCCCCGTGCCCTGAGGCATGCAATCTCGTCCCGTAGCTGTGACACCTCAGCTCGGTGGCGTGCAGCCTCATCCTGTAGAGTCTGCACCTGGGCCTGGAGATGATCTCTCTCCACCCGGAGAGTAGCCATCTCGCTACTCTCTCCTGTGTCGACACCCTTGCCCTTATCGGGCGATGGTGGCCTCTATGGAGATGGGGGTCTCGCCTCCCTCCTCTCCCTCTCCGTGGCCTCTCCTGTGCCTGTGGCCTCCTCACCTCTCTCCCGTCGTGACCCTGGGCTGCCTCCATCGCCGCCTGGCGCCGCCTCCCTATCCGATGCACAACCGCATGAATCGGACCCTATGCCCTCGTCATCCGAGGAGGGCGGATGCCTACGTACCAGGCATCGTAGCCATCGGCTACCCCTACGTCGTCCCCATCCACTGGCTGGATGGGGGCATCATCCGTGTCCTGGCTCCAGAACCGCTGCATGTCGGGAGCCCCGCTAACCGTGGTGTTATCCCGGATAGTCCGAGAAAACTCGTAATCCCTCAGAGATGGGATCCCCTACTGCAGACCGAACTGCCTCAAAACTTGGTCATAGCGGTGGAGCTCCACCTCTCCCCTCTCCATCCGTAGCCAGCAGACTCGCCTGACGTGAGCCAACTCCTGTCCATCCTCGGCCCACCCTGGATGCTCCCTCCATGGCCTCCAGGTGATCTGATCCGGGACTAAGTCATCCAATAGCCTCCGGGACATAGGCAGATCTATCCGTCGCTGTGCCCCTCTCCGGAGCCACCAGTAGAAGACTCGGGGCCTCTCCCCGTCAACCCCTGTCAGAGGAAGCCCTATCGGCCTCCGCACTGCAATGTGCTCCCAGCACCAAACTTGTAAGAGCGATGTCATGACCAGACATCGGCCGCCCTTGTACACGACCCCATACAGGATCCTGTACAATCGGCATAGAACAAAACTGCCCCAAGAGAATCTGTAGTCGTGATCCCGCATATCGTAGATCACATCTACGAGCATCCACGACACCCTGCACCCGCTCTGGTGGCACAACAAAAGTCCACCAACCACTCCAGCTAATACCCGTGTGAGTCTAGATGCCCCAGGCATCTGGCGTAGTGCCTCGATATTAACTCCGCCCTTCTCCAGGGTGAAGCTCGGGTCACCGCACAATCGTCCCATAGCGTGGCCCTGATTGGCCGTAGGAGTAATCAACCGTCCTTGTATGGGGATTCTCAGAATCCTCCATACATCCTCTAATGTGGGAGTCATCTCCCCTATAGGTAGCCAAAAACATGAGGAACCCGGATACCATCTCTCTGCTAGGGCTGTTAGAAGCCCCATATCGGTAGACACTTGTGGCATCTCTGCCACATGCTGCAAGCCGGCCTGTGCCAGCTGATCTCGCTCTGCCTGTGTGAGAGCGGCCAAGTCATCTCTCAACCCTCCGTACTTCCATTCCCTGCTCTTTAGTAATCCTCTCTGCAAACATAAACAACAAAAACAATAAAAAAATCATTAATAACAATTCAAGTAATCAATAATGCAAGTTAAAATTCAATTTTATGCAATTGATGATATCGCCCACTATTGGACGATATCGTCCCAAATTTGAGCAGAATCGTCTCCGATTTCGCAAGCCGAAATCGTCTCTAATTTGATGAAATCGTCCCCCTTTCGACGATTTCGCCCTTGGGCGAAATTGCCGAAATTGAGACGATTTCGTCGAAATCGGGACGATTTCGTCCCGACGACGTCGACGGCCCAAAAACGGCCGCGATGCTCAAAAATCACCTAAAAATTACCTACAAAGCATGTAAAATTAAATTCAAGCATCCTAGTTAAGTCTAGACTCTTACCCGTAGACCGCGTCGGACCTCTGTCGATCTGTGCGTCGTCTCCACCATTTTTGCTTCAGAGCTCTAAAAACCAGAAAATGAACAGTAAAAATGAATTAGGGTTTTACCCTATTTTTTTTAATTTTATTCAAAAATAATTTTTTGCTTTTTCGCGTTTTTACCTCAAACGTTCGATTTGGGTAAAAACACGGAGGGGGCACCATAGTAAGTCGTCGTACGATTCGACCAAGAATCGTCGCCTAAAAATGGGAATAATTTTTGCTTTCTCGTAGATCGAGAAGAACTCATCTTTAACGCATTTTCTTCGAAAAATTCGCTAAAGAGGGGGCAAAATGTAGCACCCTAAAATTGGCGCAATAAAATTGTAATAATTACATTCACCTTAGTAAATAATTTAAAATTCAAATTTAACCTCCCAAACCGCCCGTTAACCGCCGGTAATCCGTTTCCCCTTTTTCGTGCCAATTTTAGAGGTTGTTTTGACCGTTTGACGATATCGTCGCCGATCAGACGATATCGCCCCAGATTTGACGATTTCGTCTGGACTAGGACGTCCAGACGATCTTGTCGCAAAACTGATTTTGCAAAGTTAGCTTCTGTTCCAACGGGTCTCCAATCCGGGCAGAAGCGTGTCTGCGCCGTTAGGGACCCTCCCCCGTTGGAGATCTCCCAAATTGGGATGATCTCCAACCTCCTAACTACTCCCCTAAGCCTATTTAATCCTAAGCTATCCCCTTAGCACCCCCCGGGCTGAAATTCTCTGCAATTTAACTCCATCTACGTTGAACCATCCCAATTTTTTCATTTGCACTGGTCCCATACCAATTTTGTTGTAGGTACATCACTATTTTTCAGCCGGAGCCAGCACACATCGTCGTCGACGAACTTGTTCAGATCGGAGGCGAACCTGTCGAATCCGAGGCGATTTCGTACTGATGCGAGACGATCTCGACTGCAGTCCATATTGAGGCAATCAGTGCCTGAAGTTTGCACTTTTCAACCTTTTCTCTGTTGTTTTATTCTGCAAATTAGATAGTTTATTCAGTGTTTATGTTATTTTGCATTTGGAGTTCACCCATTTAGCTTAGATTGCATACTAAGATCATGATTTGTCATTAGAATATCGTAATTTGCTTGAATTTCTGTTCATAACTATTATTCAATATTCATACATTCATTTGGTGTTGTTTCCCTCTGTTAGCACAGTAGTATTCGTTGTATTTTGTATCTATTTTTCTGGCTTGTAGGTCTCTGACGAATTCGTTTGACGAATTCGTCAGATCTCAGACGATTCTGTCAGATCCCAGATGAATCTGTCGAATTCCAGATGATCCTGACTGCTTCAAACATCAGAATCATTACCAGACATCCGGATCAGGTATTCCTCATTTGTATTCTATAAATTCTCTGTTTTATGTCTTTAAATCTATTTTTTGTACTCATTGAATTTGCATTTTCATGTAGATTAATCTAGATTCATTTGGCCAAACCTAGGATATGAATGCTTAAAGTTAAAAATGAACACATTAAAACACATTCCAAACCTAGGCGTGGAAACTGCCCTTAAATGTTTCCTGGTGAACCCACCATCCATCGAAAAATCATCAAAATACACCTCCCTTGAGAGGCGGGACCTTCGCAAAGTCCTCTCAGTCCGAGGTACCGCGACATCCTTTTCCCATCCTCCTTTCGGGCACGGATCCAATAGCCTGAAGGTAAGGATGCAAAAAATTTGGAGCGATACACATATACACTATAAAATTATGCATAAAAGTAAAGTAATTTTTGAATTAGTTTATTTTACTCTTTTTTTTTGGTAGATAAGATATTATACCATTAATACTGGGTTTTACAGGTTGACCCAAAACCTTTTACAAAAATCAGCCCAGGGCTGTTGATGAACATGTCCTTACTAAGGATCCTATATATGTAAAATCTACATGCCGCCAAAGCCATTACATCCGGTAAGGCACATAGCTTGTTATCAAAAAGAAACTTCCCATACAACATTTTGGGTATACCCCGAGAAAACACACCTGCATCATAATTACAAAAAAAGAAATAGACACGGATCCCTTCCTTGAAATAGTGGAGAAACAAAAAGCTATAGACACACATAGCAGAGTACTAAAAAAAACTCCCACAAGCTCTGTATTGATAGTTACTCTTAATAATTCTTTGGTAATTGCTTTCTTTCATATATGACATGCTTTGGGACCACATACCATCTTGGCCAATCAGCCTTGGAGAAGTGAACCTGCTGGCTAGATTTATGGTGATGGCCATCTGGTGGTCCATGTGGCTCTGGTTCAAAGTCTTATATTGCCATTTATTTCCTGCCCTGTGATTATAAACCAACCTAAAATTACTAATATGACTAGGGACCATGTTATCTGACATGTGATGAAGAACACAAGCTTATACTGAGAGGGGGGGTGAACAGTATAAGACCACTTTTTACTTTTGCTTCAATTCAACTTTCAAAATAGTATTATGCAGTGTAGAGATAGTAGAAATAAAAGCAGCAATTAAAGCAATGCACAACACACCATCCACAGAGACACATCAATTTACGTGGTTCACCCAAAGCGGGCTACTCCATGGATAAAATTTATTACTAAATTTTATCACCTCAAGTTCTGGAAAACCTTTCCTGATTACAAAGTGGAAGGATTTATCTATCCTTCTGCACAATGAATATTACATAAAGAGAATTCGAAACAAAATAATGAAATTAATATACCGAATAAGAATTGATCACGAAAGAATAAAATAATGTAAAGGCCACTTGAGGTGGGCACACCCTCGCCATATAGGCTAATGCGAATAACGCAGATAAAGTTTGAAAAATAAGATTGATGATTTCAATTAAACTATTGTGAATCAATATATACTAAATTTTACACGCTTGGAAAACATAGCCGACGTAGACTATGTTTGGAATGTAACATGACTCCCCTCCTCGAAAAGCTTTGTCCTCAAAGCTGGAAATGTCCTCAGTCTTCGGATTCTATGTTGTAGTATATCTTCAGGTTGGAGATGTATGCGTCCTTCCTCATCGAGCACTGGTAAGTCTGATTGACTTTGTACTTTCTAACCAATTACTTTTTTTAGACATGAAACATGAAATACCGGGTGTATTCGTGATGATGTAGGTAGCTCTAATTGATAGGCTACTTCTCCAATGCGATGCACAATTTTGTAGGGACCATAGAATCGTGGAGCCAACTTTTGGCTGGAATTTATCCTTAATGAGGATTGTTTGTAAGGTTGCAACTTTAGGAACACCCAATCACCTATATTAAAAGTTCTCTCTGATCGGTGCAAGTCTTGTTGTTTCATACGATTTTGTGTTTGGACTAAATTCTCTTTGAGGATGGTGAGTGTAGACTACCTTTGTTGGAACCAATCATCCACTTTGGCTACTTTGGCTGATCCATGTACGTAATCTGTGATTGTTGAAAGTTTGGTGCCATACAATGCTTCAAATGGAGACATCTTAATTGAATAATGGTAAGAAGTGTTGTACCACCATTCTGCCAATGCTAACCAATGGCTCCATTGGTATTGTTTATCTTGAGCGAAACATCTTAAGTACGTACCCAAACATTTGTTAACTACTTCTGTTTGACCATATGTCTGTGGATGGTAGGCTAAAGATATGTTCAATTTGGTACCACTAAGTCGAAATAATTCCCGCCAAAAGTTACTAGTGAAGATGGGATCTCTATCACTTACAATATTTTTTGGCATACCATGTAATTTGAAAATTGAATCCATAAATACCTTTGCCACCTTGCTTGCGAGAAAATGGATGTTGTAAAGCCTGAAAGTGAGCGTATTTGGACAACCGATCTACGACGACGAAGATTACTGTCCTGCCTTCTGACTTTGGAAGACCTTCAATAAAATCCATGGATATATGTTCCCACTGTTGTTTAGGGATGGGTAATGGTTGTAACAATCCTGGTGATTTGACTGTTTCTCCTTTATTGTGCTGGCAAACTTCACATTCTGCTACCCATTGTTTGACTTCTGATTTTAATCCTTTCCAACAAAATGATTATTTGACCCGTAAATATGTCTTCAAAAATCCTGAATGTCCTGCTGATGGAGAAGCGTGTGATTCATCGAGGATCTTCGATTTGAGTTCTGAATTATGTGGAATGTAAATGCGGTTCTTCTTCCGGAGGATTTTATCTTCATAAGAGAACAAAGGGTGTTTAGAGGACCCTATAGATAATTCTTGAAGTATCTGAGCAGTTTCGCTATTGGACAACCATTCATCTTGTAATTGATTCACCCATTGGGAGCAAGGACCTGAAATAGCGTTAATGACTACTTCATCTTCATATTTCCTGGACAGCGCATCGACGGCTATATTTTCCTTCCATTTCTTGTATTCGATAACGAAATCATAGCCCAACAGTTTGGTTAACCACTTATTTTGTTTCGGATAAGAAAACCTTTGCTCAAGAAAATGCTTGAGGCTACTATGATCTGTTTTTATAATGAAGCGGCTACTGATTAGGTAGTGTCTCCATTTTTCTACTGCATGAAGAATAGCCAACATTTCTTTTTCGTATGTTGATCTTCCCAAAATTTTCTCGAAAAGTTGTTTACTTTCAAATGCCAATGGATGACCTTCTTGCATTAGTATAGCCCCAATTCCTGTTCCTGATGCATCACATTCGATAATAAATGGTTTGTGAAAATTGGGAGTTGCTAATACTGGAGTTGTACACATGGCCTTCTTAAGAGCTTCGAAGGCTTGAGAAGCCTCTGTCGACCAACAAAAAGCATCCTTCTTTGTGAGTGCGGTGAGAGGTGCTGCAATATTACCATAGTTGTGCACAAAATTGCGATAGTAGCCCGTGAGACCCAAAAAACCATGAAGTTTTTTGATGGTTTTAGGTAAAGGCCACTCTTGAATTGCCTTAATCTTATTGGGATCCACTTTGACGCCCTCGTGTGAAACTATATGACCAAGATACTCGACTTCTTGAACACCAAATGAAAATTTGGAACGTTTAACAAATAACTTTTCTTTGTGTAAAATGTGAAGGGCCTTATCCACATGATGTAAATGATCCGTCCATGTTTTGCTGTATATGAGAATATCATCAAAAAAGACTAACACAAACTTACGGAGGAGTGCACGAAAAACTTGGTTCATGAGACTTTGGAATGTGGATGGTGCATTGGTGAGACCAAAAGGCATGACCAAAAATTTGTAATGACCTTCATGAGTACAAAAAGCGGTTTTAGGAATATCTTCTTCTCTGACACGGATTTGGTGAAATCCGGAGCGAAGGTCTAATTTTGTAAAAAATTTTGCACCATGCAACTCATCGAGTAGGTCATCTATGACAGGTATGGGAAATTTGTCCTTGATAGTGAGTTTATTGAGAGAATGAAAGTCAGGACACATACGCCAAGAGTTATCTTTTCGTCTAGCTAGAACGACAAGTGAGGAATAAGGACTAGTGCTGTGATGAATGACTCCGTGAACCAACAAATCCTGAACAATCTATTCGATTTTTGTCTTTTGTGGTTGAGGATAGCGGTAAGGACGATTGTTAGGTGGGACACTCCCTGGAATCAAATGGATGGCATGGTCATGAGATCATTTAGGTGGTAATCCTTTAGGTTCTTGGAAAACCTCTTCGTAATGTGTTATGATGTCTTGTAACTCTGGAGCAGTAATATCCGAAGTTGCTTGAGATTGTTTTTCCAAACAATTAATTTGAGCTATAAACCCGTATCCTCCCTTTTTTAACATCTTCTCCATATTATGAGAGCTCACCATTTGTGAGGGAGGAGTAGTAATGCCTTGTAAGCGAATGACTCATCCGTTTTCCTTCCATTCCACAAATAATTTTTTGAAGTTGAAGCTAACCGTGTCTAATGTTTCCAACCATTCAACTCCCAAAATGACATAAGAGTTCCCCAAATTCATGACGAAAAGGGATCCAAACCAGGTATAAGTTCCCATCTTTATGGAAACTTGAGATGTGCGACCAACACATTGTGCGTTCACCCCGTTGGCCACTAGAACCTGGAATTTGTCTTTGTTGGAAGAGTTAATGAATAAATTCAAAGCTTTTGCTATTTTGATGTCGATAAAATTGTGGGTACTACCGAAATCAATTAGCACATTCACCTTTTTCTGGCGGAGAAATCCTGGTACCTTGATGGTATGGTGGGCGGTTAAACCCATGAGGGCATGCACGAAGATCGCCATTGTATCCTCTTCTTTTTCTTCTAGAGTACTTGGTAGTTCTTCCGGCATAGGTTCTTCTGGTTGGTGAGGTTCTTCCTCTTCTCCTTCATAGTGATCGCCTTCAATATGAAAGTTTTGTTTTTGGGCACAAGCTTGTTCCCTGGGGTGATGAGTGCGACATTTATAACAAAGGTATCTTGATGGTTGATCATTTCTACGAAAGGAATTGTTGCGATACGAAGGACAACTATAAGTGTCATGCCGTGCAGACAACTAATGTCTTTTTTCGGCCAGATTAGCTATTCTTATACAATCGTTCAACAAGGTTGGATTGTGCATGTCTACCTCCACTCAAATATTTTCTTTCAATCCATTGCGAAAAGCTCCTACCACTGTATCGGGACTGAGGTCTAAAGTGTATGGTAGTAAACTGGTAAACTCCAAAACGAATTCGCTAACCGATCCTTCTTGTTTAAGAGATAACAATCTTACTATGTATGATGATGTAGCTCCTTCATCAAATCTTTCTAAAAAAGAGGTAGTGAATTTTCTCCAGTTAATAGTAGCTCCTTTCTCTCGTTTAAGCCATACGAACCATTGGTAGGCCTCAGTGCCTAATTTTGATGCCGCGAAAGGCACTTTATCAATTTCCTTAATTTGGTATAAGTCGAGAATGCCTTCCATTTTGGCTAACCAACCACGAGGATCATGACCCTTAAAGGTGGGCATATCAATGCATGGAAAATTATTAGGGCCTCGTTGGTGATAACCTGTATCCCTTTATTGATCTTGGTTATATCGCTGTCTATGATAGCGATCCCTGGAATTATCCGAAGTGCCTATTTGCTGTTCCCAATCGTCATTTTGATCGACATTGTCTTCATTCCTTTGGGCATGGGAGTGATATTGGGGATTAGTATTAGGATTAAGCTGGTTTTGTGCTCACACTAGGGATTTTAGGGTGAGACTAATTTCGTTCATACCCTCTAGTAGGAGTCGAAGAGAATCATTGTTGGAAACGGCTGAGTTACTGGAGTTTCCTTGTGTGATGTTTTCGTGAGTTGGGGAAGGATTAGTAACCATAGGATCTACCAGTGGATGATGTGGATTATAACTACCAATTTTGAAAGGAGAAAGATATTTTTTTGTACCTGGGCTTCGATTAGGTCTTCTTACATTGTTATTGGGCATTTTCAAGCTTGATAATTGACCGTCAGATCCTTTGATCCACTTTTTGCTCATGCACTTGTTAATATAACCTGCTTAAGAACTTTTGAACTTTGACTGCCGCAAAAATGAGACGGAATTTTAGCCAAAAATTTGGTTTCCGCTACAACTGCTGCTCCAACTGTGACGCGGAGTTGAATTTGGATTGGGGCTCCTTCTTGACTGCAATTTGTTGACGACTTTTGACAACTTTTCTTGATGACAATTTGGACAACTTTTTGACAATTTTGGACAATTTTTCTTGACGAAATAAGACACAATACAAGACTAATCATTAACCATGAACGATGCGACAGCTGGACACAATGGACGACACATCAGCTGTACAGTGGATACAATTAAATGAATGAATGACGTGACAACTGGACACACGACAGACACAACGGGCACCATGAAATGAACGAACAACGTGATAGTTGGACACAACAAGACAAAACATGATACCACAAAATGAACGAACGATGCGATAGCTGGACACACGATAGACACAACAGACACCACAAAACGAATGAATGACGCGACAGCTGGACACACGACAGACAACAAGACAGTAAGAGGGGATCGGACAACAAGGGCGATACGACCACACGACAGCAAGAGGGGACCGAACAGCAAGGGTGATACGACCACACGACAGCAAGAGGGGACCAAACAGCAAGGACAACATGACATGATGCAAACAACGTGAAGGAGCTCATGACCGAAGTCACATCGTAGAAGGTGTGGCGAAAGTGATTTAAACTTGGTTTTGCACCGTGTATACCCAATGTGGGATAAATAAAACTAAACCCAACGTAGTGGCTAATGTCAGCGAATAAAAATTAATCGACAACCTTAGCTTTTCGGTTTAAAATAATTTAATCATGATTTTAAGATTGGTTGACGAAGCTGGCAAAAATTTGTGCTATACTACGTGTGATTTACGACCTGGCGTTTAGATTTAATCGACGAAGGACGATCTGAGACCCTGGCCACCGCTGCGTGCATTATTTGGACAAGAATTCGAATGGACGGAGGCAGAGGTGCGAACGAATGAAATGCGAAAGAACGGGGACGAAGATGCAAATGACGGGGACAAAAAATTAAAAGAAACGTATTAGGCGACTAAAGTTAGATTGCTCGAGTACGTAGGCGCTCCCGAAATCGGCTAGACTGATACCACTTGGAAGGATTTATCTATCCTTCTACACAATGAATATTACAGAGAGAATTCGAAACAGAATAATGAAATTAATATACCAAATAAGAATTGATCATGGAAGAATAAAATAATGCAAAGGCCACTTGAGGTAGGCACACCCTCGCCGTATAGGCTAATACGAATAACGTAGATGAAGTTTGAAAAATAAGATTGATGATTTCAATTAAACTATTGTGAATCAATATATACTAAATTTTACACGCTTGGAAAACCTAGCCGACGTAGACTATGTTTGGAATGTAACACAAAGTTTATGGGCACTGACACAAAGGAGACAACTTCCCATAGTTCTGCTCTTTAAAGGTGAACCTCTAGAAGACCTCTGCCTCTACTACCCTTAGCAAGTGGAACTCTATCCATAGAAGACACCTGTCTTCCCTGATTTGGCTGGAGACCTCTGTCCTCAACTCTTTCACCTTCTAAGCTGGTCCTCTTATCTGCACCAAACACAGTCCTTCGGTCTGGCACAATTCTGTCCTCTTCCTCTGTTCTTTTTTGCACTTGGTCGAAACCAATTTTTCACTGTCTGCACAAATACTGCAACACTCGATCAACTAATTTACTTCTACAAAAACATAGTAGCATAGACTACGTATTCTGCACAAACACAGTAGCACAGTATTCACAAATACAGTAGCACAGTCTTCACGAATACAATAGTCTAGTCTTCGTGAATACAGCAGTCGATCAGATTCCACTTATGCACCTCTGCGATCAAAATTCTCCCACACTCTATCTATGCAAATCACACTTCGAACGCACACATAATCGATCATAAAACTCTCCAAGAAGTTCTCCTTTTATACTAACAATCTCAAGATTGAAACCTTGATCTTAGCTGGCTGCATATCCCTAAAACAACGTTGGTTGCAAAACCCTACGCTGCGTCGGCCCAGATTTAACTCTATCGGCTTCACTGCTTCTATAGCTCTCCTGTAGCTCTTGGCATGAAACTTCAACATGTCACAATATCGTGACACCTTTGCCTACTGTACACCTTCTATTGCTTGCTATCGCAAAATTGTGACACTACTGCCTGTCGTGTACCTTCTTTGGCCTGTTGTCATGAAATCGTGACACTACAGCCTGTCGTACACCTTCTTTAGCCTGTTGTCATAAAATCATGACACTACTGCCTATCGTGCACCTTATTTGGCCTATTGTCATGAAATTGTGACACTACAGCCTTTGTCGACCTCCTTTTTGCTTATGTCATGAAATCGTGACACTTCCTGTCTTTGCTGACATCATCTGCAACTCTGTCACGAAATTGCGATGCTTTCACTGCCTAAGCTCTTTTATGCCATATGCCCATGAAACTGGAACATGTCATGAAATCATGACACTTTCACCTTCGAGCTCTTCCTTCTTCAGTTCGTTGCGAATTCACGATGCTTCTTCTGTTAAAGACTTGTTAACTGTTTTTGTCGCGAAATCGTGACACTTTCTCCAATTGCAAGCTGCCAACTCGACCTGTCGCAAAATCATGACACTTTCTACATTTGTACAACTTCTTTGTAGCCTGTCCTAAAATCATGATGCTTTCAGTTTCTGAAAGCTTTCTCTATTGCCTGTCGCAAAATCGCAACACTTCTGGTTTTCATACGCTTTCTCCACTGCCTATCGCAAAATTACGACGCTTCTCCTCTCAGGCTCTTCTCTTTGCTACATGTCACGAAATCATGACAATCCTCAACTTGACCTCTACAGCATGTCGTAAAAATGTGATAGCCCTTACTTGGAACTTTGCATCATGTCGTGAAATCGTGATAGTTCCTGAAACACTTTCTCTCTCTTCAATCTTGTAATGAAATCGTGACAAATCACACTGTGAACTTTCTCTTCTGCAACATGTCATGAAATCGTGACACTTTCTTGTCCATATAGCCTCCTTTGCAGAATGTCACAAAATCATGACACTTTTCTTTCTCTGCCTTCCTACACTGTCTGAGTCGCAAAAATTCGACATGTCACGAAATCATGACAGTTTTGCCTGCTTCATCTCTGCCTTCCCGCATGTCGTGAAATCATGACACATTTGCCTAAAATTTCTCTCTCCTCAAACATGTCATGAAATCATGACAGTTTTTCCAGTGCTTTCTCTCTCCTAAAACATGTCGCAAAATCGCGACAGTTTTTCCAGTCGCCTGCATACTTTTTCTTACTTGTCTTTTTCTTGATCTTTTGCAATTGGGCTACCCTGATCTTCTTGGAAACTTACTGACCATCCTTGAAACATTCAAAAAAACACATTCTTTGACATAAAAACAAATTGCTTCAAGAACTACTTGACATCAATGACAACAACTACACTTGAGCAAAGGCAATGTACTCAAGGTACCCAAAATTGCCAACAATCTCCCCCCTTGTCATTGATGGCAAACCTTTACTAAAAACACACCTTCAAGAGCCAAAACTGAAATCAATCTAAGTTGACAACCGAGAATATTTCTTTGAAGTTTTTCTCCCCCTGACTTGAAGCTTTCCTCTTCACTTGAAGCTCTCCTCCTTACTCATAGCTCTCCCCCTTACTCAAATATCTCCCCCTTTGTCAACAATGGCAAAGGGTCACCTTTGGGGCTTGGGACTAAGAATGAGTATCTTAGCTTAGTCCCTCCCCCACATCCTGATTAGGTGATTTAAAACAAGGGTGGGAGTGAAACTCCCATTAGGTACTCATCATCATTAGTGTCTATAATTTCTTTGCCAGGCCTTTTCTTGAACTCTTTATCAGTGTTTTTGTTCTTGTTTTCATCTCTTTTCTTGTCCATACCTTGATCCTTGGACCTGTTTATACCACTATTCCTATTCTTGTACCTTGGAAGATTAGCTCTGCACTGTCTGGTTGTGTGACCTGCATTGTTGCACTTATAGCAAGTAATAATATTATTTCTTTCGAGCATAGCTGTTCTTTGAATCTGCCTGTTCTGACTAACCCAGTTCTTGTCATTTGCCTTGCAAAAAATTGCCTTGTGCCTGAACTGATTACAAGAGTAGCAATACCCTTGAAATAAATTACGACCCTTGAAATTGTCATTTATCTTCCTTACTTGAGTCATGCACTGCGAAGCCATGTGGCCAAACCCGTGACATGCAAAACATCTGCCGTGAAATATTCTTCTGTTTGACCTCTTGGGTCCCGAAAACTTTTTTTTCATATTCAGAATTCTATTTTCTATTTTTGTGCATTTATCACTCATGGACTCTTTCTCTGAAATACTCTCTTCATCATAACTCTCTTCTTTCTGAAATCTTTTACTTGATTCCCCAACCTATTTTTTGTGTGGTGTAACAAAACCAAGACCTGTTTTATCTGATGGATTTCTTTGACTTTGGATGATAGACTTAACCGTTTTGGAGCTATATTGAAACCTGTACAACTTATCTTTGTATTCTTTATTTTCCTCTTTCATAGCAGCCATTTTCTGTTCTAATTCACTATACTCAAGCATCTTAGATTCCAACTCATTCTTGAGTTCTTGTGTCTTAGCCATAGAGATGTCAAGACTTTCTAAGAGTTCATATTTCTCCATACAACATTCATCTAATTTATCCTTAAGTCGAGCATTCTTCTTTATTTCATTTTTAAAAACACTAAGAGCATTAGTAAGTTCACATTCAAGATCCTCTATAGTATTGCATTTTGAATCATCAAGGACTTTTTCAGATTTCTTATCACTAGAGGTGCTATCCTTTTCAAAAACCATACAAGCATCTTCCTTATCATTTTCTGAAGCATCCTTATACATACTAGCAACCAATTCATTATTTGTGTAATCATCCTCAAGGTGCCCAAAATTTCCACATCTAAAACATTTCATGACAATGAATTTATGTTTTGATTCTTCCTATTTTTCAGAAATGAACATCTCATTTTCATCATCACTAGAAGAACTTTCACTATCATTGCTAGAACACTTACTTGATTTGTCTAGGTAGAAGCTCTTCTTATTCTTGTGTGAATGCCTCTTTCCTTGATTGCTATGCTCAGCTTTGTTCTTTCTGTAATACCTGTGCTTTTTAGAATCCTTGCTTTTAACATCCTGTATATCTTCATCACTTTCATTCTTGGAAACAGTACAGTCAGTAGCATAATGACCAAACTTTCCATAGTTGAAACACCTTATGTTTTTTTTGCTTTTGTGTTTTCTAGAGAACTTGCCTTTCTTGCTGTAATATGCCTCTTCATCACTAGAAGACTCATCACTTTCTTGAATCTGTTTGCCTTTTGATTTCTTTGTGACTTTGAAAGCTGCATCTTTGAGTTCTCAGCTCAAATGCTGCAAGAATACGATGAAGCTCATCCTTTTTCAATTTATCTAAATCTTTAGCTTCCTCAATAGCAGAAATATTTTCACTAAATTTGTTAGGAAGAGATCTTAAAATATTATCACACACATCATTTTCAACAAGCTCAAGACCAAGGTCTTTCATGGAGTTAACAACCTCATCCATACGAAGCATGTAGTCACTAATATTTTCATCATCATTCATTTTAAGTTGTTCAAACATACCTTTAAAATGTATCAGTTTGGCCTTTCGGACATTTACATCACCGTGTGAACCACTTGCAGTTGTTTCCACATTTCACTAGCTGTCTTGCAGTGAATCACCTTAGTAAGATTTGCCTTCTGTAAACCTTTTAAGATTGCATTCATTGCTTTTGAATTGCTATGATGTAGGAGCCTGTCTTCTTTAGTATAAGGACCATTTACAGAAATAGTGTACTCGTCTTCAACCACTTCCCAAACCTCATTACCAAGATCCATTAGATAAACTCTCATTCTTGCACTCCACAGACCAAAATCTGATCCATCAAGAATAGGTGCTGCATTGCCACCTAAAAAATCCATTGTATTCTTAACCAGTTCTTCCTTTTGGCTATTAAATCTTTTCAAAGGAACCTGCTCTGATACCAATTGAAGAACACAAGCTTATACTGAGAGGGGGGGGTGAACAGTATAGGACCACTTTTTACTTTTGCTTCAATTCAACTTTCAAAACAATATTATACAGTGTAGAGATAGTAGAAATAAAAGCAGCAATTAAAGCAATGCACAACACACCATCCACAAAGAGACACAACAATTTACGTGGTTCACCCAAAGCGGGCTACTCCACGGATAAAATTTCTTACTAAATTTTATCACCTCAAGTTCTAGGAAACCTTTCCCGATTACAAAGTTTATGGGCACCAACCCAATGGAGACAACTTCCCCTAGCTTTGCTCTTTAAAGGTGAACCTCTAGAAGACCTCTGCCTCTGCTACCCTTAGCAAGTGGAACTCTATCCACAGAAGACACCTGTCTTCCCTGCTCTGGCTGGAGACCTCTGTCCTCAACTCTTTCACCTTCTAAGTTGGTCCTCTTATCTGCACCAAACACAGTCCTTCGGTCTAGCACAATTATATCGTCTTCCTCTATTCTTTTCTACACTTGGTCGAAACCAATTTTTCACTATCTGCATAAATACTGCAGCACTCGATCAACTAATTTACTTCTGCAAAAACACAGTAGCACAAACTTCGCGTATTCTACGCAAACATAGCAGCATAGTCTTCGCAAATACAGTAGCACAGTATTTGCAAATACAACAGTCCAGTCTTCACGAATACAACAGTCGATCAGACTTCCACTTATGCACCTCTCCGATCAAACTACTCCCTACACTCTATCTACACAAATCGCACTTCGAACGCATACATAATCGATCATAAAACTCTCCAAGCAACCCTCCTTTTATACTAACAATCTCAATATTAAAACCTTGATCTTAGTCGGCTGCATATCCCTAAAACAACATCGGTTGCAAAACCCTACGTTGCGTCGGCCCAGATTTAACTCTGTCGACTTCACTGCTTCTATAGCTCTCCTATAGCTCTTGGTGCAAAACTTCAACATGTTGCGATATAGTGACACCTTTGCCTGTCGTACACCTTCTATTGCTTGCTATCGCGAAATCATGACACTACTGCCTATCATGCACCTTCTTTGGCCTGTTGTCACAAAATCATGACACTACAGCCTATCGTACACCTTCTTTAGCCTGTTGTCGCGAAATCGTGACACTACTGCCTGTCGTGCACCTTCTTTGGCCTGTTGTCACAAAATCGTGACACTACAACCTTTGTCGACCTCCTTTCTGCTTATGTTGTGAAATCACGACACTTCTTGTCTTTGCTGATGTCATATGCAACTCTGTCACGAAATCGCGACGCTTTCACTACCTAAGCTCTTTTCTGCCATATGTTCACAAAACTAGAACATGTCACAAAATCATGACGCTTTTGCCTTCGAGCTCTTCCTTCTTCAGTTCATCGTGAATTCACGACGCTTCTTCTGTTAAAAACTTGTTAACTATTTCTGTTGTGAAACCATGACACTCTCTCCAACTGCAAGCTGCCAACTCAACCTGTCGTGAAATCATGACACTTTTTGCATCCGTACAACTTCTCTGTAGCCTGTCACAAAATTGTGACACTTTCAAATTTTGAAAGCTTTCTCTACTGCCTATCATGAAATCATGATGCTTCTGGCTTTCGTACGCTTTCTCCACTACCTGTCGCGAAATCGTGACGCTTATCCTTTCAAGCTCTTCTCTTTGCTGCATGTCATGAAATCACGACAGTCCTCAACTTGACCTCTGTAGCATGTCACAAAAATGCGACAGTCCTTACTTGGAACTTTGCATCATGTCACGAAATCATGACAGTTCCTAAAACACTTTCTCTCTCTTAAATCTTGTCGTGAAATCGTGACAGATCACACTGCGGACTTTATCTTCTGCAACATGTCGTGAAATCGTGACACTTTCTTTTCCGTACAACCTCCTTTGTAGAATGTCGTGAAATTGCGACACTTTTCTTTCTCTGCCTTCCTACACTGTCCGAGTCTCAAAAATGCGACATGTTGCGAAATCGTGATAGTTTTGCCTGCTTCGTCTCTGCCTTCCCGCATGTTGCAAAATCATGACACATTTGCCCAAACTTTATCTCTCCTCAAACATGTCATGAAATCATGATAGTTTTGCCAGCGCTTTCTCTCTCCTGAAACATGTCACAAAATTGCGACAGTTTTTTCAGCTGCCTGCATACTTTTTCTTACTTGTATTTTTCTTGATCTTTTGCAACTGGGCTACCTTGATTTTCTTGGAAACTTACTGACCATGCTGAAACTTTCAACAAAACACATTCTTTGACATAAAAACAAATTGCTTCAAGAACTCCTTGACATCAATGACAACAACTACACTTGAGCAAAGGCAATGTACTCAAGGTACCCAAAATTGCCAACATGTGACTGTCCTCATTAGTCTTTGTGGTATTTCCAAGCAGCATCCACCAAGAATGATAGCTCGGATAATTTTTATTGAGTCCATTTCAAAAAAGAGACAGGAATACTCATAGCCTTCGAACTTATAGTGCCTTCCATGTTGGTAAATTTGACTATCATTCTTGGCATTCTTGTTGAATAAGCTCCTCTACTTTTCTCGGGACACTGTTTTCCCATTTGAAAAGTCCATCACCATCGACACCCAAATTGGCCAGCTTATCAACAACTTTGTTAGCTTCCCAAAATACATTTTGGGATTTTCTGTCCTGTCTTCCTTGGAAAAGGATCCTAGCCTCTTCAACAATTGTTTTAATCCTCCAAGGAGGTGTTTTTCAATTATTGAGGAGATTTATAACATGCATAGAGTATCCTTCTATTATCAAATTTCCTTCTATATCTTGAGTCATTTGAAGGCCTCTCCACGTAGCTCTAGCTTCAGCTTCATTGTTCATCCTTGTTCCCAAATATTTGAAAAATGTAAGCATCATATTCCCATTATGATCTCACACAATACCACCAGTGCCTGCTCTGCCAGGATTTTCCTTAGCCTCTCCATCAAAATTAAGCTTAAACCAACCCGTAGGAGGTGGGGACCACTTAACATTGGCTTTGGGATTGACTACCCTAGGCACAAATTCATATAACAAGGTTAAGCTTAAATATTGAGCAATCGTGGTCTCCTGCAGATGAGGTTTACGACTATCAAAAGGGATAAGGTTCACATTCTCGTTGGAAAAGGATAAACAATGATAGTTTGATGATCATGGATAGAATCATTAGAGACTCTATGGTTCCTTTCTAACCACACCTACCAAAGATAGTGATTGAGCCAAATTTTCCACATGTATCTAAGTCTTTGGATTGAAAAGGGGTAAGGCCATTGGATGAAAAATCAAGTACGGTGGCTAGTTTAACCCAAGAAATATTAAAGGCATGAAAAACCCCACTTAGGACAGTTAAGGAAAAAGGACACTCAAGAAAAATGTGATAAATGGTCTCCCAATTAGCCCTACACAGATAACAATGATTAGTGATACAAATACCTTTACGCATCATATTATCAATGGTTAGAATTCTTCCTTGGATAACCAACCATGAAAAGACTACAATTTTTGGAATTAATTTTTTATCCAAACTAAGTCCTTTTGGAGGAGAAAATCCTCGTCATCAAGTAGAAGCTTGTAAGCTGATTTAACAATGAACTGCCCATTTTTCGTAGGAGCCTAGGTCACTTGATCTTCCTTGGGTCTCATGGGGATAAACTGTTGCTCGAGAATATTACAAAGATCATTTGATTCCACTTGAAATCCCTGAATCCTTATTTGTTTCCACTTCATTCTGCCTCTGTCCTCAACCATATAATCGAAGACTTTTCTGCCAATGAGTTCTTCTATGATATCTCTGATTTGGGCTAAGTTAGGATATTGCATCAGTGGTTCATCCTTAGCCCACCTATCATTCCAACAATTTATCCTCTCACCATTGCCTAAAACCCATCTTAAACCTTTTTTGATGATTTCCTTACAATTGAGAATTGCTTTCCAAAAAGCAGAACCTCTTATTGGAACTGAGTCACTTAGAAATTCCATATTTTGAAGATACTTTCATTTGATGATAGTTGTCCATTCATTTTCTTCACCAAAAATGAGGCACCACACCTTCTTAGCTAGTAAATCTAAATTCATATGAGCAATTCTCCTCAGACCTAAGCCCCCATTTTCCCTGGGTCTGCACACTTTGGTCCATCCTACAAGGTGTATCCTTTTTTTCTCCTCTGATCCAGTCCATAAAAATTCTTTTTGGAGTTTCTCAATTTTCTGGAAAACCTTCATAGGGGCTTTGAAAATGGAGAGGAAATAGACTGGAATGCTCTAAAGAGAGGCCTTAGTGAGGGTCATATTTCCTACTTGAGATAGAAGATGACCTTTCCATCCAACAAGTTTTTTTGAATTCTTTCAATAACCCTATCCCACATTGACTCTCTCGGAGAACCAATGAAAAGAGGGAGACCAAGATACGAAGTGGGGAGGTTTGCTATATCACACCCTAAAATTTTTGCAATCCTTCCTTACCTCTAAATGGGGGTGTTCAAGAAATATAACTTGCTTTTACTGAAATTAACTTTTTGACCAACAGCGTCCTCGTAGAGTTGCAGGATGTATTTAATTCTTTTGGCCTCAACCATCGATGCCTTAGTCAATAGAAGGGTATCATCGATGAATTGTTGGTGAGAAACAACCCTAGTGAGAGATGTTGCCTTGATTCCTGATATTAGCCTTGAACTGCAAGCATTTTTTATGGTTCTACCTAAAGCTTCTACCATAATGATGAATAACATGGGGCTGATAGGGTCCCCCTGCCGAATTCCTCTATGACTTTGAAAGTAACCAGCAATTGTTCCATTAACCAGAATCGAGAACCATGCTTTAGAAATGCATTCTTTGATCAAATTAACCCATTGGTGGTGAAAACCAAACTTAAGGAGGACAACAATTAGAAAGTCCCAATTTAGCCTATCAAATGCTTTGTTCATATCAAGCTTGAGGGCAAAAATAGACCTGTTAGTCTTATGAGCAGAGTGCAGAGCTTCATGAACTGTGATAACTCCATCCAAGATTGACCTACCCTAGACAGAGCTTCCCTGGCATGGATCTATGATGTGGGGTAGAACATCTCTCATTCTATTTGCAATGGCTTTAGTTAGGATCTTGTAAGAAACATTGCATAGACTGATTGGCCTAAAGTCAACCATAGATTCAGGGGTTTGCTTCTTAGGAATTAGAGAAATAAAAGTAGAGTTGAGACCTTTTGGGATATGATTGCTTGCTTGGAATTCTCTGACAGCAAAAATTACATCCTCACTTACGATGTCCCAAAAATCTTGATAGAAATAAGGGGGAAAGCCATCGGGTCCCGGGGCTTTGTCTGGCTCCATGCTAAACAAGGCTTCCTTAATTTCCTCATCAGAAAAGGGAGCTAGAAGCTTAAGGTTTATATCCTCATTTATTATGCTAGGAATGGATTGCAAGAGAATATCTTTGGCCTCCTCATTGCACTGTGATTCCTGACCAAGGATAGAATTGAAATAAGTTACTGCCTCCTTTTTGATTTCTGTTAAGTCCTGAGTAATAGAACCATCTACTTTTTTTAAATTTTTATCTTGTTATTGCTTCTATTTCTAAGCGTGGTGACGTGAAAAAACTTGGAATTTGAATCTCCATATTTCAACCAAAGAGCCCTTGATTTTTGCCTCCAATAGATTTCCTCACAAGCCAAAATGTTATGAAACTCTGCTAGTTTTGTCCGTTCCTCCTGCCTAGTAGTTTCATCAGCATCACCATGTTGAATCCTCTGATCAATTATCTTCAAAATTTCAACAACCTATTTTTTATTTTCAAAGAGGTTCCCAAAGACCTCTTTGTTCCAAGTTCGAAGCTTTTCCTTAACAAACTTTAATTTTCCAGCAAGTTTAAAAGTTGCACTACCCCTGACAGGCTGCTACCACCATTGAATTAAGTTATCTCTGAAACTGGAATGTTTGATCCACATAGATTGAAATCTGAAAGGTTTCTTGAAGGATAGAGAGTTAGGGATCTCCAACAAAATGGGATTATGATCAGAGGCAATTTTAGGAAGGGCTTGCAGGGTAGAATCACCGAACAGAGTTGTAGCCTCCTTTGATAGAAAAAACCTGTCAAGCCTTTCTTGAATGAGATGACACCCTATCCACCGATTGCTCCAGGTATAATTTGCTCCTCTAAGTTTTACATCCATCAACATGTTGGAGTTCACAAAGTCATTGAACTCATCCATGCTCCTGATAGGTGGTCCATTTCCACCCATTTTGTCTGAAGGGTAAAGAGGAGTGTTAAAATCCCCAACCAAAATCTAGGGGACATTATGGAAGATTTCACTCAGATTGCCTAAGTACTCCCACAATAGAGCTCTCCCTTGAATTGAAGTCGGGGCATAAATATTTGAAAGGATCCATGACCTGTTGCTGTTTATTTCCTTAAATAAAACACTAAGAACCCTATCATATTTTTGAATAATGGTGCCTTCTACTATCCGGGGATCCCACAAAGTCATAAGGCCTCCAGATGCTCCTCTGGCTGATTTGCAAACCATCTCCCCTTGATTCCAGATTTTTTTTGCTACTTTTTTTGATTGAATCTCATCAGTTTTTGTTTCTTGCAACATGATAATAGTTGGATTCACTTGATTTCTTATTGCACTGACTTCCCTGTGTTTGGGTAGGCCATTGAGGCCTCTCACGTTCCATGAGAGGAACTTCATTTAGATTGTTTGGGATTTCTTCCTCTCCCCCTCCCTTGAGGGGGTTTTCCTAATTTGTTGTCTTCAGAACCCAGAATAACCTGTTGAAACAAGGTTCTCTATTTTCCATTGGCAATGTCATTATCAGTTTTAATTTTTTGATGCTCAACATTTGATATTCTCCCTCTTCTTTTTCACTACCAAAATCTATAGGAGACTTCACAGTGCTCCTGGTTTGTTTAGGACTAAACTGGGGGGAGGCAATTTGTTGCAGAACCGGACTGCCATATTCCTCAGTCTGAAGAGTTTCACATATCTCCACCCCTACATCCAAATATTCTCCTTTTTTCCTATATTCCCCTGGTCTGCGGGATGACCCCTCAGTAGGATTCACCTGGCTCCTAGTGATGATGTTAGGGAGATGAGATTTTTTATTTTCCAATGCCTCAACTTTCTTCCTAAGTTCTTCAGCATTAGGGTTTGGCTTTGGGATGCCCACTGGGCTTGAAGTATTTTTAGCATTGGGGTTTAAGGATCCCGACTTGGATGGGGATTCTAGAGATCGGGCATTAGGGTTTGGCTTTGTGATGCCCACGGGGCTTACAATAATTTTAGCATTAGGGTTTGAGGATCCTGACTTGGATGGGGATTCTAGAGAGTCAGAAAGGTTAGCCTGAAGGTTCTGGGCTTCCATGTCTTTCGATAATCCTCCTACTCCCATATTGGATAGAATTGAAAATTTATTTGAAACTAGAGGATTGGAACTTACCTGAGTATTTTGGTTGCCAACAACCTGTTGTTTTCCTTTGTCTTGTTGGGACCCTGCACCCTCTCTTTTATTTTTTTGGTAGACATAGTTTGCCTGATTGAAATCGCCTCTGCCAGGGAAACTCCTCAAATTTCCTCTGTCTAGCATTCCCTGCTTCTGCTTTTCTCTATTCATTGCCAGGTTAGGGCACTGATTGCATAGATGTCCTTGATTTTTGCATTCTACATAGAATGTTGGTCTGTTCTCGTATTCTACCGACTATTTTTGATAGTATTCTCCATACTCTAGCTCCACAAACCTTGGCAATTCATTATCCAAATTAGCATTTACGTAGATTCATGCATGAGTCATCCTTGTCCTGGCCAAGGTCGCATGGTCAATGGAGATCAGGTCCCCTATAGTTTTGGCTATGCCCTGCAACCAATATTCATTGAAGAACTGGGTAGGTAGACTCGGGAGATGAACCCAAATAGGGGCAATGTTAATATTTTGCTTTTTAGGGTCGAAATATTCACCCCATCATCTGAGAAAAAGGCTCCTTTTGCCCAAAAACCAAGGACCTCCTGTTAAAATGTGGTTAGCATCCTCCATATTGTTAAAATGGATAATGAAGAACCCTCGAGTTAGAGCTACCAACTCCAAGCTGCCTACCGGTCACCATTTACCCATCGCCCAAGCCCTGATAGTCTCCATGTCCGGCCTACCTCCCAAAAACTTGCCTACCAGGGAGAATTCTTCCATTGAAAGAAAAGGGCTCATGGAACTTGTCGGGGCCAAAATTTTATTATTTACTGGAACTAGGGGCGGAAGAGAGAGAACCTCCTTTCTTTTTCCTCTAAGAGTCTCAACAAAAGACAACCACTTCTTGGGCCCCACATTGTCCTTCGTATATTTTTTGTTGGGGTCTTTCTGAGGAGGGTCGGGCCCCCGCATGATGCCCGCCTCCAAATCTGCCATAGCCTGACCGCCTTCCTCTGGATCCTCGCTTGATCCATGCTCGAGGTTCCCACCCACCCCTTCCATACCTGCTCTACCTCTACCGCCTTGGCTGAGATTCCTGCCCAAAAAATTCAAACCCTCACTCCCATCGCACCCGCTAAACCTCAACTCACTCATTCCTAATGATGCAATATATCATTTGGATTTATTATCATAACCTACAAACACACATTTCAAAGAACTACTATCTAATTTTCTATTATCATTTGAATTATTATGATGTGTGTAACCAATGCACCCAATTACTCTCAAATGCTTATGTTGAGAAGCAACACACCCCCACTGAAAAATGAATTTCCATCCTTTGAAAATATTGAGCTTTCATTTTGCAGTGAGGACCCTCTTGAGTTTTCCAGGTTTTAAATTCCAAATTTTCTTGCCTCCTTTTTCAAGTTGTGCTTTTATTTGCATCTGGCTTTGATTTACTTCAGAATTCATTTTTCACATGTTAGAATCATTCATGAATAAAGAAAATCTTTCACTGATATGAAAAAAATGCAGAATACAGATAGATAAATTCATTGGAAGCCAAAACTTTCCATTTTTGGAAAAGTCGCGAAATCGCGACACTTTCCATTTTTGGAAATGTCGCGAAATCATGACAGGTTTTAGAAAAATCGGCTAAGGCAAGAAAACGTAGCGAAATCGCGACACTTCCATTTTTGGAAATGTCGCGATATCGCGACACTTTCCATTTTTGGAAATGTCGCGAAATCGCGATGGGTCTGGAGAGAGAAAGCAAATGCGTACGGAACGGCGTGATTTTGCGACATGTCGCGAAATCGTGACATGTCGCAGTTTGCTGCAGAAGAAGGCAAAAGTGTAGCGAAATCGCGACGTCTTTCGAACGTCGTGAAATCGCGATAGTTTGGAGAGCCAGAGCAGAGATAGGGCTAGGTGTCGTGAAATAGTGACATCGCGATTTCGTGACGTTGCGAAATCGTGACATGCCAGAAGAAGCAAAGGGAGCCCAAAGGTCAGTAGAGTGAGCACAGATTCCAAGGAAAGGTAAGGTCGCCAAAGTTGAAAGAAGCTAAGGCTTAAAGCCTTGGGTGTCGTGAAATTGCGACGTCGTAATTTCATGATGTCGTGAAATCGTGACACGCTAAGGATCGCAGGAAGCAAGGCAACGCCAAGTCAGAGGGGGTGTCACGAAATCGCGACACCAGTTGGAAGGCAGCACCAGGTCACAGGAAACATAGCGATTTCGTGACATGTCACGAAATCGTGACATGTCGCGTTTTCATGGCAGTGACAGCAAAGAAGCGCCCAGGGCAGAAACAGGTCGCGATTTCGTGACATGTCGTGAAATCGTGACATGTCGCATTTTCACGGCCATGGCAGGAAAACAACACAGAATGGAAAACAGCTGGAAATGGACACGTGTCACGATTTTTTGCGACACGTGTCAAAACAAAGCAAGCCTACGTATAATGAACTTTAGGGTTTTGATTGAACTTTAGGGTTTTGATTGAACTTTAAGGTTTTGATTTAATATTATTAAAATACTAATCCTTGTTTTGTCTTTTTTGCAGAAAGCCATCTGGCACTTGCATGATAACGGGAGAAATGGCCAGAAAGATAAAGTTAAGTGCAAATTAATCGAAGGACCGTCATATTGAAATGAGAGATGTCGAGAATTGTTGTTTCATCCAGATTTTATAGATCTGGCCGCAAAGAGACTTTACGGTGACTAAGCAGCTGCCCATTTAATGGAGTATGTTGGGAATTGGCCGAAAAATGAAAATATCTACACACAGTTATCGAAATTTGCCGATGGATGCATTTAATGAAAATTTATGGCAGAATTAATGGCGTGCAGAGATTTTCAACTCAGGGATGGCTCTACGGAGATGAAATGTCAGAGAAGTGGTGACTCATCCAAATTTCCCAGGGGAATTAATGAGGACATTTACACACAGTTGCGGGTGGATGCAAGTGGCATTAAATTTCTGCCTTCTCCATTTATGGCAAGTGACTGCACTGATTTGCAGAATGGTTAAGTTTTATCAAGACTTTATTTTAAATGGCTTTATATTGTAAAACCCGGGTACTAGGGTTTAAGATGATAAGATTTAGGGTTTGAGAAGAAGATATTTTTGAAAAGATCAGGGTCTGTCCTGAGTCTATAAATACTTCTTCTAAATGTAATCGCAGGAGGCGGAGACTTAGAAAAAAGGCTATTGAAGCAATTTCTTGCAAATCTTGTTAAATGCTTTATTTTTGGACTTGGAGTTGATGTGCTTTTGTTTTCTGTGATAGCATGGCCAGGAGCCTAATCTCTTTCAGATTGTGATAAGTTCATCTTCTTTTGTTATCCATTTCTTTAAAGTTTATTAAATATATGCTGTAAATCCATGTTATCAAGATTAAATATGTTGTTGGGCTTCATTTGTTCTATTGTATGCTAGGGAAAATCATAGATTTAAGGTTCAAGTCTGTTCTAATTGCTCTGTCCTCACTGTGTGAGCTATGCTGCTGGTGAGAAATACCAATTTTAACCGACTTCCCTTCTGTTTATGATTTTCTTTCAGATCTGTTCCATCTCTGTCTTATGCTCTTAGTAGAAGGTGATCTTAGAAAGTTGGACACCTTCTTCTTTGATTTGTTCTATTGTGAAGCTGATAGTATAAATAAAATTGGTAGTTTTGGTTTTACAGCTAAGTTTGATAGACTTCTCTTTCTGCCCTACCCTACTCTCTTTGTTTTACCATGAAATGATCCATTTTTATTTTCTTTTAAATTTGTCTTTTATTTAAATCTACTGACCCATAAGAGCTAGATCAAAGAACTAATTTTAAATCTGATTGTCAACAAGTGACAACTTCTAAACATTATTGAACAAGTTCAAGAGCCCGTTGTAAGGTAACAGACAGTCCATATTGAAAACTATTCCAGAAGCGGAAAAGAGTGAATAGACATTCGACCCAACTCCGTAACTCACACCTTGGATAACCAGCAAGATCCTAAAGTGAGTGGGATTTATCCCTTATAAGTGTTATCAGAGTTTCATGCTCATTCTTCACAGGGTGTGTATAAAAGTCGGACCAACATTTAAAAATGGCGCTAGAAGGAGGGCCCACTAAACTCCGATCAGTATTGTAAGTTGTCAGTACAATATTTAAAATTGCCAAGAAGAGGACCTAAAGTTCAGTAGTTTGTTAAAATTGTTTTATCACCACTTGTAGTTACTCCAACTACAACTCAGAATATCATCGTCAATCAAGTAGTAATGGCAAACTGGTTGGGTTCCACTTACCTTAAATATTTCGGGTATAGCCCATGACCTGCCCAGAAATCTAGAGAGATATCTTCCCAGATACAAGCATGATGGGACTAGGACAACAGAAGAACATCTAGTAGCATTCAAGAATGCTCTAAAATTGTTAAATATACAGCATGAAGATGTTGCTTGCAGATTGTTCCCGTTCACTCTCCAGGAGGGAGCTTATGACTGGTTTCTAAATCTCACTAACGATTCTATTACCAGTTGGAATGACCTAGAGAAAGTTTTTATATCACAATTTGGGGAAGTGATAGACCCCAGTGTGTTATACCAACAATTTTCCAGCATCAAGAGAGAGTCGGGAGAAGCTGTCAGGTCTTTCAATATGAGGTTCCAAAGAGCTTATGGTAGAATGACTGGTCATTACATCCCAAATGCAAATCTGGCCTTAGAAATCTATAAGAATGCATTGGATTCGGTGACCTCTATTTTCCTCAAGAGAGACATCAATATCACAACCACTGGCGAGGAGCTTATAAAGAAGCTTTAATTCTTGAAAGACAGTTAGGACCTCAAATTTTGAGCGGTCCTTTGATATCCTATGTTACACAGAACATGCCTATTTCGGATCCCATTCCACATCATGAGTTAGTGCCAACATATTATGCTCTACCCAAGGAAACTCCGTTAACTGTGACATCCACTCAGCATGTGCAAAATATAGAGAAAGGTTCGGACAAGTTCAAAGTGGAAGTGCTTGAAGTAAACATTTGTGATCTAGCATTACCCAAATTTGAAGTTTTTCCTGGTGAGTTAAATTTTCCTAGAAATCAAAGAAATATTGATATTTCTGGTTCATCCAAAAATAGTACGACCAGGGTTTTAGATTCTTTCACTTTTCTCGAAGAGTCAGAAAATCTTGTAGAGATTCCTATGGATGAAATACAGGATTTTCAACAGTTCAAAAGGGACAGTTATAATTTGAGATGTGAAAATCCAGAACCTACCAATGATCCTCCCTCACCAAAGGATGATGAAAATGAGATTCAATATCACTATGCAGAAGTAACTAGGAAGGAGGATAACATCATTGAGGATATGAAGGAAATTAAAGCTGACATCACCCTCCATGAGCTGGCCCAGATTGTTGAACAAAAAGATAACTTGATTGAAGCTTACTCTGGACCACCTATTGAATTTCAAGAAAAGGAGGAAAAGATAGTAAATGTGAATGTGGTCAACCAACTCGGAATAGATAAAGAGTCTCAGTATAAGCCTTTGATTACTGAACATAATATTAAAGAAAAGGTTGTAAATCATGTTGATGTGGATATTGGAGATTATAATTTGGCAACCGAGAAGGTAAGACAGGTTACAGCTCTGACCAATTACAACAATGATGTTTGGACATTACACATTGATGGGGTTAAATCTAAGCAAGGCTCAGGTGAAAAAGCAAATTATGAAAATTCTGCTAGAGGGATAAAAATTGAAGTCTTGGATATTGAAGCAGTGGAGCAACCACAAAATGTTCGAGCTATTAAGAACCATGACATACGAATAAAATATGATCTCTCTGAGTTATTACATAAATCTGAAGATGTGATGATCTGGGTCTATAAAGGCTTTAAGATATTTGATCCTGGGGGGTTTTTACATTCCGTCCCTTTGAAAGAATTCTGCAAACCCTTCAAGTAGAAGCATAAACATGTTATCATATGATTTGTTATTATATGATTTGTTTAATTTGAAAGAGTTGCAGATTTGTTTTTCAGTGGGACAAGATCCATAAAAAAAATAAATAAAAAAAAAGAGAGAGGGAAGACGGTAAACACAAGTCTTTCCCAGGTAGCAAAAAATTTTTGGAAGCATAGTCTGGAGTGCATTTCGTCAACAGGACCTGAAAGGTAATTTTTCTAAATTTACTTGCAAATGGTCAAAATTTTTTTAAGGCACTATTTCTCTGCTTTTCCATCTGCTACATTTTTTGAGTGTGAAGGGACTTTGTGCATGTGTATACATTGTAAATGAGCTTTCAGTTTTATTTTATTTTATTTTTTTTTTGTATGTTTGTTTTATTTCCTTTTAAAGTCTTTGTGTTTTATTTCCTTTAGTTTTCTTTTTTATTTTATTTTATTTTAAGTATGTTTTATTTTATTTTATTTTTATTTTGTTTATCCTTGGAGGTCTGTACAGTTTATTTTATTTTAAAAATTTTGTTCTTTAAGCTTTGCCTGAGCATCAATGAAAAAGTCAGCCTTCTAAAAATTGTTTTTATTCTGAGTTCTAAATCCAGTGTCCATTCTGTTCATTATTCTAATTGAGATAGTCTGCTTAAATTGAGCAGTGGAACTATTTTGTTATTCAGAACAACGATAGAAAGATGATTGGATTTTGTGTCTTGCTTGCCACAGTTATTTTAATTATAAAGAAACTGCTATACTGTTTGGCTGGAGAAACTCCTAGGGAATCCAAGAAAAGTTGGTCATAAGAGGGGACTATGATTCATGTAATTATTTGAGTATCCATAGAGGCTATCAGTACCCAGGCTGAAGCAGTTCCAGACTGATGAGATATTAAAAGAAAAATTGTTGTTCTTTCTAAGGCTTTTCAGATGTTGGTATATTTCAAAAGAGAGAGAGAGAGAAGGTGAAAGTTGAGCAAGACAACATAGAATTGGCACTCTGTTATTTCCATATATATAAAAAAAAAAGGGATAAAAAAAGAAGTTATGTAATCAAAGAGGCAGCCAAGACTTCAAAAGATGTTTTTCTTCTACCAAGTTGTAGATTCTACCTTACAGTTGTGAATCTGGGTCATGTAAATCTAAAGGGTAACTCTGTCGAGGTTGTAAAAGGCTAAACTAGTAAACAGAGCTCTACTCGGTTTCCCCTTTTACAATCTAGAAAAGCTGATCAATCCAGAGTTCAACATTCGAAGGCCCAGTCATTCTTGAAGAAAGTTTTATACGCTTGTAATTGCACATCAGAAATCTTCCTTAAATGATTCAACCTAGTATGTCCTTGGGAAATTTTGACAACTATCAGCTAGTAGTTAAATTATTTTGAAGAATATCCGTGGCAAGGCATGATACATGGTCTATGTTGTTTTGAAACTAGAGTCCTGGGTTCTAAAATAATGCTACTATTTTACCCACAGATATCGCCATTTGTTGAGAAGCAACACACCCCCACTAAAAAATGAATTTCCATCCTTTGAAAATATTGAGCTTTCATTTTGCAGTAAGGACCCTCTTGAGTTTTCCAGGTTTTAAATTCCAAATTTGCTTGCCTCCTTTTTCAAGTTGTGCTTTTATTTGCATCTGGCTTTGATTTACTTCAGAATTCATTTTTCACATGTTAGAATCATTCATGAATAAAGAAAATCTTTCACTGATATGAAAAAAATGCAGAATACAGATAGATAAATTCATTAGAAGCCAAAACTTTCCATTTTTGGAAAAGTCACGAAATCGCGACACTTTCCATTTTGGAAATGTCGCGAAATCGTGACAGGTTTTAGAAAAATCGGCTAAGTCCTGAAAACGTAGCGAAATCGTGACACTTCCATTTTTGGAAATGTCACGATATCGCGACACTTTCCATTTTTGGAAATGTCACGAAATCGCGACGGGTTTGGAGAGAGAAAGCAAATGCGTACGAAACGTAGCGATTTCGCGACATGTCACGAAATCGTGACATGTCGCATTTTCATCGGCTGCAGAAGCTAAGGCAAAAGTGTAGCAAAATTGTGACATCTTTCGAACATCGCAAAATCATGACAGTTTGGAGAGCCAGATTAGAGATAGGGCTAGGTGTCACGAAATCGTGACGTCACGATTTCGTGACGTCGCGAAATCGCGACACGCCAGAAGCAAAGGGAGCCAAGGAGAGGACAAGAGAAGGAAAGGAAGGGCAAAGGAAAAAGTAAGGAAGAGGTGTCACAAAATCATGACATGCCAAGGATCGTAGGAAGCAAGGCAGCACCAAGTCAGAGAGGGTGTCACGAAATCGCGATGTCGCGATTTCGCGACGTCGTGAAATCGTGACACCGGTGGAAAGGGGCGAGCACAAGAAAGGTCGCGATTTCGTGACATGTCACGAAATCGTGACATGTCACGTTTTCACGCAGTGACAGGCAGAAAGGTCGCGATTTCGTGACATGTCGCGAAATCGTGACATGTCGCATTTTCGCGGCCATGACAGGAAAACAGCACAGAATGGAAAACAGCTGGAAATGGACACGTGTCATGATTTTTGTGACACGTGTCAAAACAAAGCAAGCCTACGTATAATGAACTTTAGGGTTTTGATTGAACTTTAGGGTTTTGATTGAACTTTAAGGTTTTGATTTAATATTATTAAAATACTAATCCTTGTTTTGTCTTTTTTTGCAGAAAGCCATCTGGCACTTGCATGATAACGGGAGAAATGGCCAGAAAGACAAAGTTAAGTGCAAATTAATCGAGGACCGTCATATTGAAATGAGAGATGCCGAGAATTGTTGTTTCATCCAAATTTTATAGATCTGGCCGCAAAGAGACTTTACGGTGACTAAGCAGCTGCCCATTTAATGGAGTATGTCGAGAATTGGCCGAAAAATGAAAATATCTACACACAGTTACCGAAATTTGCCGATGGATGCATTTAATGAAAATTTATGGCAGAATTAATGGCGTGCAGAGATTTTCAACTCAGGGATGGCTCTGCGGAGATGAAATGTCAGAGAAGTGGTGACTCATCCAAATTTCCCGAGGGAATTAATGAGCACATTTACACACAGTTGCGGGTGGATGCAAGTGGCATTAAATTTCTGCCTTCTCCATTTATGGCAAGTGACTGCACTGATTTGTAGAATGGTTAAGTTTTATCAAGACTTTATTTTAAATGGCTTTATATTGTAAAACCCGGGTACTAGGGTTTAAGATGATAAGATTTAGGGTTTGAGAAGAAGATATTTCTGAAAAGATCAGGGTCTGTCCTGAGTCTATAAATACTTCTTCTAAATGTAATCGCAGGAGGCGGAGACTTAGAAAAAAGGCTATTGAAGCAATTTCTTGCAAATCTTGTTAAATGCTTTATTTCTGGACTTGGAGTTGATGTGCTTTTGTTTTATGTGATAGCATGGCCAGGAGCCTAATCTCTTTCAGATTGTGATAAGTTCATCTTCTTTTGTTATCCATTTCTTTAAAGTTTATTAAATATATGTTGTAAATCCGTGTTATCAAGATTAAATATGTTGTTGGGCTTCATTTGTTCTATTGTATGCTAGGGAAAATCATAGATTTAAGGTTCAAGTTTGTTCTAATTGCTCTGTCCTCACTGTGTGAGCTATGCTTCTAGTGAATGATACCAATTTTAACCGACTTCCCTTCTGTTTATGATTTTCTTTCAGATCTGTTCCATCTCTGTCTTATGCTCTTAGTAGAAGGTGATCTTAGAAAGCTGGACACCTTCTTCTTTGATTTGTTCTATTGTGAAACTGATAGTATAAATAAAATTGGTAGTTTTGGTTTTACAGCTAAGTTTGATAGACTTCTCTTTCTGCCCTACCCTACTCTCTTTGTTTTACCGTGAAATGATCCATTTTTATTTTCTTTTAAATTTGTCTTTTATTTAAATCTATTGACCCATAAGAGCTAGATCAAAGAACTAATTTTAAATCTGATTGTCAACAAGTGACAACTTCTAAACATTACTGAACAAGTTCAAGAGCCCGTTGTAAGGTAACAGACAGTCCATATTGAAAACTATTCCAGAAGCGAAAAAGAGTGAATAGACATTCGACCCAACTCTGTAACTCACACCTTGGATAACCAGCAAGATCCTAAAGTGAGTGGGATTTATCCCTTATAAGTGTTATCAGAGTTTCATGCTCATTCTTCACAGGGTGTGTATAAAAGTCGGACCAACAGCTTAATTGATGGTTTCCTTTGAGATCAAGCCTCAAATGGAGTGAATCCGAGCTTCTTTGTGTCTTATCCTATCAGCCCAAAGTGCATATTTCAACAATGTATACCATTATATAGGTTTTGTTTACTTTACTCTTAGTAATGTATTCATCACTTAAAATATAGTTAAGTCATTTTACAATGTATACCATTATCTAGGTTTAGTTTACTTTACTATTAGTAATGTATTCATCACTTAAAATGCACTTAAGTCATTTTTTTTGATTGGTTGAAAGGGTGTTGAAAGGTCCCTGAACCTTGTACAAGAGGTTTTACATGATTTCCAAATCGACCGAGGTGGTCCAAGAACTAAAGATCAAAGAACGAGCAAAACGCCACACGAGGAAAGGTGTCACGAAATCACGACCAGTTTGGAAATGATGTCGCGAAATCGCGACATGTTGCACCGTTGCATCCAAGAGAGGAAGAGAAGTCACGAAATCACGACAAGAAGCGGCATCGGAGCCGAAGGAGAGAAAGTGTCGCGATATCGCGACATGTTGCAAGGTTGGTGCCAGAAGAGAAGAAGAGTCACGAAATCGTGACAAGCAGCGTTATCGTGACCAAAGAAGAAAAAGTGTCACGAAATCATGACAGATTGCAAAAACACGACCGAAGGGAAAAGGTGTCACGATATCGTGACATGTTGCAAATTCGTGCCCGAAGAGAAGAAGTGTCGCGATATCGTGACATGTTGCAAAATCATGCCCGAAGAGAAGAAGTGTCGCGATATCGCGACATGTTGCAAAATCATGGCCGAAGAGAAAGGATGTCACGAAATCGTGACATGTTGCAAAAATGCGGCCGAAGAGAAAAAGTGTCACGATATCGTGACATGATGCAAAATCACGACCGAAGAGAAAAAGTGTCGCGATATCGCGACATGCTGCAACATCGAGGCCGAAGAGAAAAAGTGTCGCGATATCGCGACATGTTGCAAAATCATGGCCGAAGAGAAAAGGTGTCACGATATCGCGACATGATGGAAGACCGCAGTCGAAGAGAAAAAGTGTCGCGATATCGCGACATGATGGAAGACCGCGATCGAAGAGAAAAAGTGTCACGATATCGTGACAAGATGGAAGACCACTACCGAAGAGAAAAAGTGTCGCGATATCGTGACATGATGGAAGACCACAGTCGAAGAGAAAAAGTGTCGCGATATCGCGACATGTTGCAAGAACGCGTCCAAAGAGAAAAAGTGTCGCGATATCGCGACATGTTGCAAAAACGCGGCCAAAGAGGAAAAGTGTCGCGATATCGTGACATGTTGCAAAATCGCGGCCGAAGAGAAAAAGTGTCGCGATATCGCGACATGTTGCAAAAACACGGCCGAAGAGAAAAAGTGTCGTGATATCGCGACATGTTGCAAGACCGCGTCCGAAGGAGAAAGAAGTGTCGCGATATCGCGACAAGTTGCAACCTCACGGCCAGAGGGGAAAGGGATGTCGCGATATCGTGACATGCTGCAATTTCGCGGCCAAAGGTGAAAGGTGTCGCGATATCGTGACATGTTGCCAAAACATGGCCGAAGGAGGAGAAGAAGGAAGAAATGACGTGAAAACTTGACCAGTTCCATGAGCAAACTAAACCGGTCCCCTGCCAACCACTCACATTGTGCAAACATTGACACTTATAGAATCGTTCCTTAGGCCAATGGGGAAGGAGTCTCTCCAAACATGAATGTCAGATTCGCCTACACCCTTGTTAGCAAGCCAGTCCATAGCTTTGTTTCCTTCTCGATACTGATGCTTAATGACTAATTCTGGGTAATTGCCAATTAGAGCCTTGCATTCTTGGAAAATCGAAACAAGGGCCCAGGGAGGCACAGAAGTCCCATTGAGCCAGTTGATACAGTGCAGCGAGTCTCCTTCTATGATAAGTTTATTGATGGTCAAACCTTCCAAGAGGATCAAGCTTTGGAGCAGAGCCCGAGCCTCTGCCATATTGTTAGATTGAATTCCTAGGTTTTGGGCAAAGGCCAAAATTATTTCTCCTCTATGATTTTTGAGAATTCCTCCTCCGCCAGCCGCTCCTGGGTTGCCTTTGGCCGCACCATCGAAATTGAGCTTGTGCCACCCAATAGGTGGTAAGACCCACTTGATGACAGACCTATCAACAGAAGTACGGGGCATGGCAGAGAAATTAGAAAGATTGAAAAGTTTTGTTAGGTCCGATTCAAGGCCAGGAGGGGGGGTTTGGAAGACGAAACAAGAGAGGCATTCTCCGTAGCAAGGGCCAAGATTTTGGCAACAATAATCTTCTTATCAGTGGCTTGGTTTTTGAAAATTTTGGCATTTCTCTCGAGCCATATCTGCCACAGGAAAAGGTGGAGGCAAGCTTGCCACATGAATTTAAGTTGATTGCTCTTGAAAGGCCGGGGCCATTGTTGAAAAAGGAGGGGAATGGAATGAGGGAGGGCTGCGAAGATGTCGAAGGTGTTAAGAACCTGGTTGAGAACTGCTAGAGAGAAGGGACATTCCAAAAAAACATGCGAAGTTGACTCACAGGCATTTTTGCACAGGATGCACCAATTGGGAATGAGTAACCCTCTGATTATCAAGTTGTCAGTGGTGAGGATTCTATTTTGGATGGCCAACCAGCAAAAGAATTTGACCTTGGGAATGATCTTGGGAACCCAGACCTGATTAGATAAGTCTCGACCATCATTGGGAGTTTCTTGACTGTAGTAAGCTGATTTAACAGTGAAATTCCCTGAATCTTCAAGGTTCCAGACCATGGAATCATCTTTGTGTGAGTTGGGGATGATGCAAGTCCTCAACAAGTTTTGTAACCACCTGAGCACCTCGGTGATATGCCTAGGCCCGTTAAGAGCCAGGTGTTTCCATTCAGGTCTTGTGATACCTGGGTTAATGAAATGGCACACCTTATCTCCAAAGGTGGCTTCGGTAACCATCTTGAGCACTGCAAGATGCGGATCTTGGCTGAGAGGTTTATCACGGATCCACGGGTCATCCCAGAAATGAATGTTCATTCCAGTTCCAAGACACCACCTTAAGCCTTCCATGATGATCTTCCTTGTTTTGGTGATGCCATTCCAGAAATGGGATCCGCTAGGAAGGTTGTGCTCTCCAAGAAAGGAAACCTGATGGAGGTACTTAGCTTTGATGATGTCAATCCAAGTGACTTTTTCATTGATGGTAAGTCTCCAGGACTGCTTGGCAATGAGGGCCATGTTCATCCGCTTGATGTCTCTGAATTCGAGTCCTCCATCCTTTTTCTTGGAACAGACCCTATCCCAGGCAACAAGTGAAAATTTATTCTTGTTTTCGTTTCCCGCCCAAAGGAATCTGCGTTGAATTTGCTCAATTCTTTGGCAGATGGAAGCTGGAGCTTTGAAGATGGATAAGAAAAAAATGGGAATACTTTGCAGGCAAGCCTGGACCAGAGTGGCTTTGGCTGCCTGACTGAGCATTGAGCTTTTCCAACCTGCAAGTTTCTTGTTGAGGCGATCTAAAACAGGGTTCCACATAGCCGAGACAGATCTGCCGTGGAAAAGCGGTAATCCAAGATAAGTAGTTGGAAGGCTCCCAATGATGCACCCAAGGATCTCAGCAATCCTATTTTTCCTGTGAATGGGAGTATTGAGAAAGTATAGCTTGCTTTTGTGGTAATTGACTTTTTGGCCAGCCGCCTCTTCATAAGAATCAAGAATGTTCTTAATGATTTTTGCTTCGAGAACGGAAGCATGAGAGGATAGAATAGTATCATCCACAAACTGTTGGTGGGATATGGCATTGGTTGTTGAGGTTGGTTTGATCCCGGAGATGAGACCACTATTGCAGGCAGCTGTAAGGGTTCTTCCAAGGGTTTCGGCCAAAATGATGAAGAGAAAGGGGGACAGAGGGTCCCCTTGATGGATGCCTTTGAAACTTTGGAAGAAACCTGTGGGTGAACCATTGATAAGAATAGAGAACCATGCAGTCGAGATACATTCATGAACCATCTTGATCCATTCTTTGTGAAACCCAAACTTCTCTAGGACCTCGAATAGGAATTTCCAGGAAACCCGATCAAAAGCCTTGTTCATGTCAAGCTTAAGGAACATGCTGGGTTTTTTATTTTTATATGCCGAGTGGGCCAATTCATGGATGGTTATCACTCCATCAGCAATGAATCTGCCTTTGACCGAGCTCCCTTGGCACTGGTCGATGATGGAGGGAAGGATGTCTTTCAACCTGTTTGCCATAACTTTGGTGATAAGTTTGTAGATGACACTACAGAGACTAATAGGTCTGAAGTCAGAGAGAGAAGCACGATCATTGGACTTGGGAATTAAAACAATGAAGGTGGAATTGGCCTCTCTCGGCATCTTTTTGGCTCTCTGGAAGAATTTAACCGTAGCAACGACATCTGGGCCCACAATATCCCAAAAGTGTTGAAAAAACCGGGGTGGGAAGCCATCGGGTCCAGGGGCCTTATCAGGTTCCATTGCAAACAGAGCTTCTTTGATCTCCTCTTCAGTGAAGCATTGAAGCAATTTCCCATTATCATCGTTAGACACCAACTTTGGGATGTTCTGAAGCAGAGAACTTGCTGTGCGGGGATGGCAGTCAATGCTTGGACCTAAGATTTCCTGGAAGTGGCGCACAACTTCCTGTCTGATAGCTTGGATGTCAGAGACAATGGATCCATCAGCCTTGGTCAACTCAGAGATTTTATTTGAGCCTCTGTGACGCATGGTGGAAGCATGGAAAAACTTCGTGTTGGTGTCTCCTTCTTTGAGCCAGAGGTTTCTAGATTTTTGCCTCCAGTAGGACTCTTCCTTAGCCAAGGCATTGTGAAAGTTTGAAAGGAGGATTTTTTCTTCCATGAAAGTTTTGACCCTCAGATCTCCTCCCTGAATCAGATTTTCCACCCTTTTCAGCTCATCCATCAGAAGCTTTTTCTCGGTAAAGAGGTTGCCGAAAACCTCCCTATTCCAGCATTTCAGCTTGAGTTTGACCGCTTTGAGTTTGAGGAACAGATTCGTGAGAGGGTTTGGACAAAGGTTTTGCTGCCACCATTGTCGAATACACCGACCTAAATCTGGATGGGTGAGCCACATCTTTTCAAACCTGAAAGGGGTTTTGAAGATTTGCTAGGGGCGGGAACAATCCAGAATTAAGGGGTTGTGATCGGAGCCAATTTTTGGGTGGCTATGAAGCCTGGCATCGCCAAAAATAGGAATGAGTTCTTTGGATAAGAGAAATCTATCAAGCTAGATTTGGATGTGATGGATGCCCGCACGTCTGTTGCTCCATGTGTAGTTGGATCCTTGGAGCGGCATGTCCATTAGCTCGTTGTGGTTGACAAAATCGTTGAAATATTCTATGCAGCTGCTGGTGATCGGATTGCCTCCTTGCTTGTCAAACAGGTGAAGGGGAGCATTGAAATCACCACAGAGCATCCATGGAAAGTCAGCAAAGTTGTTGCGCATTGCTGAAATGTTATCCCACAGTAGTCTTCTATTGACAGGACTGTTAGGTCCATAAACATTGGTGGCGATCCATTGGAGGTTAGTGACTTTATTGGTAAACAAAATGTTGATGGTTCTATCAGAGACTGAAAGAACCCTCCCATCAATGGTTGTCGAATCCCACAAACAAAGGAGACCCCCAGATGCCCCTGAGGAGGGACAAAAGGCAAAATTGTTGTTTTCCTAGATTAGCTTGCAAACTTGAGTGCTGCTATTCTCGTCAAGTTTGGATTCTTGAAGGAACATGATATTTGGTTTTAGGTTTTTTCTTACTGATTTAACAGTCCTCTATTTAGCAGTTCCATTGAGGCCTCTGACATTCCAAGAGACGAACTTCATCGAGTTGATTTGGGGTTTGCTTTGCGGCCTCTGCCTCTCCCTTGAGACGGAGTAAGTTTGGGTCTAACTTCATCCTCATCTTGGTGGTTGGGGTGTTCAAAAATAGGGCCCAAGGAGGTAGGCACTGAGCCATCAGCCAATTCGATCTCAGCTGCTTTGGCAAGATTTTTTGCATTTGACGGTCATCCCCTTCTCTATTCTTTGTTGACGTCAGCTTTGGGTGCGGGAATGGGAGATTTCAGTGGGCTGGATGTTTGGAGAATATCGATGGAATCAGTCCCAGGGGCAGGCCGGTGGGGGGATGGAGAGCGGGGAGACTGGCACAGGGCAACAGACTCAGGGGAAAGGGAAAGAGGATGGTTCTGAGTCGGGGGAAGGGGTGGGAAGGGAAGAGGAAGGTGAGAGGGACCAAAATCGATGGGTGAGTTTGGAAAGGTCATTGCAGACTTTCCTTTGGACAAGGGAGACTGAATCAAAGTGGGTGTGGACGAGACGGTTAGATCTATGGGAAGGTCATCGGAGATGTCCTCTCTAGTATGAAGATTGTTTAAGGGAGCAAAATTATTAGAACGAGAAGGCAGAGCACTTACATTGTTGGGTTTGGCATGATTTGAAGCAGAGGTTTTAGGAGGACCTGCAGATCGGCCACGACCCCAGCCAGAAGCCTTTTTCTGGGTGTTCAGGATCTGAGAATCCTTCTTTCGGCCCGAATCGCTGGGGATTTCTTTTTTCTGGGAAGGGCATTGAGAAGCCAGATGGCCCTGAGTATTGCACTCCAAACAAAAAGCGGGCTTGTTCTCGTACTCAACTCCTTGACGTCTTCTGTAGCTCCCATAGTTGATGCCGATGCAGGTAGGTAGAGCCAAATCCAGATTAGCCATGACACAGACACGAGCATAGGTCATTCTGGTTCTGGCTCGGGTAGCAGGGTCAATGGTGACCAAATCTCCAATCGGTTGAGTGATGCCTTTGAGTGCATCGTTGTAGAAGAACTATGGGGGAAGCCCATGGAGTTTGATCCAAATCGAAGCGATGTTGATAGACTGAGTCTCAGGGTCAAAGTCTTCCCCCCATCTCTACAGAAATAGGCTACGATGGCCGAAAAACCAAGGTCCTCTAGTAAGAATGCGGTGGGTGTCAAGGGCATTGTTTAGCCTTATCATGAAAAACCCCCTAGGAAAGGCCACTAACTCCAAGCTGCCCGAAAGCCACCATTTGGAAAGAGCCCACTCGCGGATAGTTTCCATATCAGGTCGGGCACCGACAAATTTCCCAACAAGAGAGAGAGACTCTTGGAAGATTAGTGGCTCCATAACCTCACTCGAGAAAGAGACTTCAGTGCCCGATACAGAGAAGGGCAAAGGAGTTTGGAAAGAAAACGCTCCTAACGAAGACCTAACTTTGTCCGCAAAGGATAAAGACCAAGGAGGTGCTTTGGAAGGAGAGGAGGGTGAAACCCTAACGTTATCAGACGTCGGTTTCACCATGCCGTTTGGGTCTTCACCGTGAATCTTGCTGAGTGGGCCTGTAGAAGGCCCAACACCACCTACAGGGCCCGAGGACAAACCTGCCACACCAGCTCCCTCCAACGTCCCTCCAACGTCGCCATCGCCATCGCCATCGTCCACCGTCGCTCTCGCTCCCGTTCCCGCCATAAATCTTGCTCACTTAAGTCATTTTAAGGTTTATGTTTATATTATTTATTTCACATAAAATATGATTGATCTCTTCATATTATAATTTCTATCCAATTAAGATATTTTATTTTTTATAGTTCTCCTTTTTGTTCTTGGATTTATTTTATGTTTTGTTTTCATAACATCATAAGAGCTTCAAATAAAAAAAATAACTCATTTTAAAATACACTTAAGTCATTTTAAGGTTTATGTTTATATTATTTATTTTCCATAAAATATTATTGATATCTTCATATTACAATTTCTATTTAATTAAGTGATTTTCTTCTTTGTAGTTCTTCCTTGTGTTCTTAGATTTGTTTTATGTTTGGTTTTCATAACATAATAAGAGCTTCAAATAAAATAAATTAAATTAAAATCACTGACATAAATCATGTGACTAAAATCATCTTGTAGGATATAATTAAAATATTGTCCTACTCTCTTTGGCATGCATCCCTTAGAAGTTTTGTAAATGTCTAACTTGCATAAATAATTCATGCACAAAATGTTGAATGAAATGGATATTCCTCCCCTACTTGTGGAGGGGAAATCCCTCCAAATATTTTCTCTCTTAAAGTTCAAAAAGTATTTTAGCATCCATATCATGGAAATAGATCAATCTACTTCACATGGCTTTATCATCTCTTATACCATCAATGATATGCTTTTAGCACAAGAATTCTATAAGAGGATATATTCCCATTTATTTATAGATCTTAAGATTACCAAAAAAGAGTTAATTTTTTTTTTTTGTTGGAGCAACTACAATATGTGTGTCATAATTGTCTTTCATTGAGAATCTTAGATAGATTCTAGAGCAAAAAAATTGAGTAAATAAACTTATCATTGCTATAATCATTTTTTACCATGACCTATAAGATGCATTTGGTTACCTATAACTTGTGGACCTATAACCATTAGGGTCGATATGTTAGTTTTTAAATAAGAGGCATCATATAAAATTATTTTGGGTTGTTTATAAACATCTAGGATGAAGGTAGCAAATCCTTTAATATTCTAAATAGTTTCCCTCAGAAAAATCATGTTGTCATAATTAGAATTAATTACAGTTAATAGGGGAAAATCTACTATATTAGTAAGTAAGAAAGGGGCATTGGTATACATGCCCATGTTGGAAATTAAGACACGTGCATATAAGAATAGATTATTTTATAAACCTCTTACTTAAGCTTTAATAATACAATCATTGTTTAAAGTTGAATTATAATACCCTCAATGGTTTTTTTGATGATAATGATAAACTAGACCCACAAGATAATGAACACCCATCGCTCTTGGAAAAGAAAAATTCTTTTACCGATCAAATCCTTGAATGTAGTGAAAGAATATAAATAAAATGGTATCATACAGAGAAGTGGCCACACTTTCTAAAAAGAAGATCAAGACAAGGAATATTTTGGCTCAATTTAAATGTATTTAGTTAAATATCCTTCATTTCCAAGATCTCTTGGATGCATGGGAGTAGAGGAAAAAGTTAAAGGAATAAATCTTTTTGACATATCACCTATAGGATTTGTGAAAGAGAGTAGAAGCCTATACAAATTTCATAGATGGACATATTGAATGAGATCCTTGAATACCATCGGATAATGAGATACAAGTACATTAATTATTAGAAGGAGATCCTCTTTGTAAAGAATATATTATTAAAATATGCTACTACTATTGACAACACAATATTTTAGTCATAGGACTTTCATTTATAAATAAAACATCTTCTATATGTATGCAAAGAGAATATTATTTTAAGATATATGCCATAGGAGAACGAATCATGATTGTGTGTTGGCTATTGGATGGAGAAGAATATTGTGCAAAATATGGTGAAAGTTTTATGAAGAATCTTATGAGCCCAATATAATTGAGTTGTAAGATGATTGTTACAAAAATATTGAAGAGAACATGCTTCCTTCAAATGTCAAATATTATTCAAATTACCTTATCATGCAAGCAAATCCCTACCTTTGATCCATGTTCTAGATACCTATATATGATCATGCCAAGGGTTATGTTTTATTTGTTAAGCCTAAACTCTCCTAAAAACTACATCACTTAATAAGGTTTCATAGTATTTCATAAGAAATATATCTCGACCCTTCCATTTGTCGTAATAATATCATACATTGCTTATGATATCTTAGCTTCATTGTCAAATATATCCCAATATGACACACGTAATAGTTAAAATTGATTTCAACATTGCCAATGGATCAATTTTAAAATTGAATAATACTTAATACATGTTTTTACTTATGTCAAGGAATGAAATTCTTTAAAAAAATGAATGTACCATATATTATTTTAGAAGCTACCATATTTAAAGTTGAAAAGCTTCAAACACTTAATAAAAACAAGTTTTATGAATTCATTATCTCTAACTATATTATCTAAAAAATGTTTAGCTCTATCAAGGGGTATTTTAATTTTCCCATCCCATGGGGGTTATGTTATGTAGGGAATTTTAATTTCATTTATTTTATTTATCTACTCTATATGAACTTGTATATATCATTCCTTCAATCCATTTTATATTTTCCATCTTAGACTTTAATACAACCAACAACAAATAACTCATAAGGTGACCACCAAATATTTTCTTCCGTAATTGTACCAAATTCATTTTTTTGGCCATCTTGTCCCTGATCATATCATCCATATTTTTATTCGGAAATTTTGGATAATGTTAATAGGATTAGTAAAAAAACCTGGAATAAGATCCAAACTTTGATGCTTTATAATTTTGTAAAGTGACAATGAGTTGCACATTTCAATAAAGTTGGACTATAGCTATCTAGTTATGATGATCTCACTTATCATGATAAATCTATAAAATTTTTATGCTAAATAAAAACATATCCATGATTGTTATGACTCCAACATCCTATAATAGATAAAAATAGTCCCAAGGGTTCCCATTGGAGTAATACAAAAAGCTTTAGAAGGAATGAAAGAGATATACATAGTGGAAACTCATAGGCACCATAAATAATCACTATATTGTTAGTAGATAAGTATCACAACACTCTGATATGATAGTTGGAGTGTTGGGGGCTATTTATACCAATATATTAACCCTAATTACATAAAAAAGTTTAACCTAAGATAACATAATAAGCGAGCTTTAGGTGGGTTTAACCATAAAAAAAATAACTGTAACCAATAGAGATTACATAATTGAATAATATAATAAATTAAAATACATTTGCATAATTATTAACCATATGTCTACACAAGATTACATCATACAATATCGACCTTCACCACAAGTTAAATTACGCTTTTAACACCCCTCATAATATAAAATAAGGGGCCAAGGAGAGAATACATTCATGACAGTAACATATTCCACTCATAATGGATTCTATAATAGGAATTCATACTTTAGAAAGTATCAACCAAACCCATTCACCATCTAGAAATATTCTAAGATGCCATTGCATAATAATATCCTTAGGTTGGACCAAAGTCATCACTACCAACATGAGATGCTTCCATACATATCAAAATAACACCTTTTCTATGAATCCATATGAGGAAGTGAATCCAAGAGTACTTCCTCTAAAAATATACTTCAATATTCTATAATCACATAAGGAAATTCTTGGAAGAATAAATTTCCCTTTTACCACATGCATCACCTTGCTTGGAAACTTTAACTTGCCCTTGGAACAAATGATTTCCACGACCAAAAGAGGCTTTCCATGGACCTATTTATGAGAAGATCAATTATGAAATTCCAAGAAATCTTGGATAAAAAATAGAAGAAATAAGAGATCATGAAGTATTATCTCTTCATACATAAAATAAATCAATAGCCCAAAGTAAGAAGAAGGATTGGCGAGAGCATATTCTAAATCTTTTTTTTGCATCCCTCTAAAATATATTAAATGCTAAAATTTTTAAAAATCTAATTGCATCTCCAATAAATATAAGACCAAATATTTTGATTATATCATACTATAAAATTTTTCTTTTGAAATAGAACAATGGTCTTTAAGGACTATCATGTACAATTTATCCCCCATTATTATAATAGGTCCTTGAATTGATGTCTCAAATGAAAGAGCTAGATAAAATGTACGATTTGGAAAAGGAGTCTTAAAATATTTCTATATACAAAAGTTATGGCCTTTTGAATATTTTACCTAATTGTCCTCAAAAATAAAAAATATAATCTCACAAACCTTAAGATTGCTACATCCATTTAATTTTGGTGTCCATTGATTTGCTAATGGATACCACTACTTTTGCACCACTTTTTTACCATTGGAATACTGGTATCACTATGATTTCATCACATGCTCAATTACCATTGGTTGAAGGTATATATGAATAAAAGAAGTCTTATATTGCATGCAAGAAGTGCCATATCAACCAAGAACTCATTGATTTCCTTTGAAATTTCCAAAAGAGGGATTTGAACTTGGGTTGGATGGGAGCTAGGAAATTCACTATAACCACACTATCAACCCTCATGTTGAAGTATGAAGGCTACTTTCATTATTTTTGATATTAACCTTCCCTTAGTTGGTAGTAAGGCAAAAATACCCAAAAGGTATTACATGGATTTGAACATACAACCTGCTATTCTTGAATCCCTTGGACTAGCCAATAAATATAGGGCAATAGTTAAGCTAAGGCCATTGATGTCTCCTTGAAGAACACAATTTGATGCATGAAAGAACATAAAATACCAAAAAATATAAATGTGAATTTTAGATCCATTTCCCTGTTCTACACAAATACCATACACTTATTAGTTGACCAAAGTGCCATCTCTACTATGTTGGATTTTAAGGCTAACTATATCAAAATGTCATAGGTCCCAATATAAATAAGCCTAAATATTATAGGTTGAAATAACAATAATCAAGAGTAGAATATATATATGAGCAGTCAAATATATATCCAACCTAATATAATAATGAATAACATTCACTTATAATATCAAATATGAATGTAAATGTCCAAACTCATTCATGTACATGCATGAAGAATACGTATAGTAAAATTGCTCAAAATCTGTATACAAGCTTTATTATCAATGCTTTCTATGTGCTGATTGCTACAAACCGTTTTCCCTTAGATTTTTTTGGAGCTTTGACTCCATAATATAGACATAGGATTGTGACTCTTCAGTACTTATCTATTGCAATTTTCTCATATTTTGGAGATGCAACCTTTCCTATTGTTGACCTTTAGCTTCTCATCTTGCTACTTGTATACTAGAATCTTCACTCTTTTCTTACATGCATACTTTAACTCTATAACACTTGCACACTTCTACATGACTCTTACTATCCTACATGAAATCTTAATACAAGATACTTGTGCACATCCTCACATTACATATTTTTACACTTACATACATGACACTTGTGCACATTCTCTCAATACCAACTTGCACTCTTACTTACATGACACTTGTGCATATAGTTTACAAAGACACTTGCAAAAAAGGGAAATATAAACCACTCATCTAAACTATAGATACAAACCCTAATTTATTATATATTTACATTTGTACCACAAAGGTACCATGATGGTACATTAGCATGTACCAAATAATGTAAAGTTCTCCAACACCCCCTGTATTACATTATTTGGTTATTGAATACTTTAGTCTTCATTTTCAATATTCATGTGACCTTGTGTTGTTCATGAACCTCTATTTGAGATTTGTCTTTAGCTTCTTTCTTGAGTTTTGCTCCGAGTTATTCTTCATATTCATTATCTTGTTCATAAAATTCTTGAGCTTCTTCTTTGACATCTATTTCATGTGCTTCTTTCCTTTCTACTTTCCTACAATCTTGATATTGTCCTATAACTTTTGAACATTCACTTAGAGCATCATAATAATTTCTTGAATTAGAAGTTCTTGGAATATCAGTAGTGCATGAAGAATGAAATATTGTTTTACTTTATTTACTTGATTCACTTGTATCAATCTCTACTTTCCTTTCTCGAGTTTCAATAAATTATTTTCTACTTTGATTTTCATATTTATGAAGTTCAAGTGAAAGTAATACCATATAAATTATACTACCTATATCAATAGGTATCATAATATCATTCTTTGAATTATCAATTACTTCAATAAGCTTTGAGTCTAATATTCAAATGCCTCAAAATTTCATTTATTGCTTCTCTATAGATAAATTGTATTGCCATATCTAGCTTGCTCTTTGATTTTTTAATCAATTTACCACTGCCAGATTTTATAACTTCTAGTATTTTCTTTTTTATTATGGATTTCATATTTTATTCCATAATAATAAAAGTTTGCTATTCAATGACACTGTTCCTTTGAAGTTGAGTTCCTTATTACTCCAAGGTTAATAATAACTCAAATAAAAAATTTGTAAATTTTAAAATTTCTAAAACTTTGATGTAGTAACTCCCTATTAAATTTGTAAAATTTTAAATTTAAAACTTCAATTTTTTAAAAGTTTACAAATTAAAAAAAAATCTTATAACTTCAAACCAAATTTCTTCAAATTTTAAAAATCTTCAAAAAACTTAAAAACTCAAATATTCAACCCTTTTAACTACTCAAATTTTAAAAAATTAAATGTTCAAACCTTCAAAAAACTCAAATCTTAAATCTTCTAACACTTTTGACTCTTGAGCACTTTAGATAGTGCTCAAGTCTACATCCAAATTTCACCACAAGTGGTGCTCTAAATAGCACTTGAATCCCTATTCGATAATCGCTATAAATGACACTCTAAATAGTACTTGAATCCTTTTTTTATTCTCTTTTTTGGTGGTACTTAGAATAGTTTTTGGATTCCTATCTGATTTTATCTAATGGTGGTACTTTGGAAAGATAGTGCCCTTTAATTGTTTGGTTCTTTCTACTGGTGGCACTTTGGAAATACAATGGCCATTAACTCTGATAAAGCTTTAAAATGATAACATACCTTAATAGATCATAGTTTCTTTCTCACCTTCGAATGATAGCACTTATTGTTCTTCTAATATCCTTTGGATAATAGTGCTTATCATCCAGGTAAGTTACTTTATTACTTTCCATAATATCTATTTTTAATAGCTAAAATGAATGAATTTTTATACCTTAAAGAATACTGATTCTAAGGCCAACACTAAAATATATGTAGAATTTCCAATCAGACTTATCTTTGTGGTTATCTGATTAACCAAAATTTTAACTTTTCTCTATATCTTTATATTTCCTTATCTTTGGAGGTTTCTTCTATGTACTTATCAATATTAATCTCTTATATATTATTAGAAAGATTATACTGCTTCTCTTCTTTGTACTCAAGAAGCGTATATGCTTCTCTATCTTCTAGAAGTGTATATGTTTCTCTATCTTCTAGAAGCATAGATGATTCTCTATATTTTAGAAGTTTTGATGCTTCTCAATCTCTTAGAAGCTATGATGCTTCCCAATATCTAAAATCTATCTCCAATATCTTAGGTCAAACCTAAGAACAAGATTATTCTTCTCTTTTCAAGAGAATCTAAAAATTAATATTAGGGTGACTATGAATGTTCCCACATGTTCAACTTCCTTTTGAGTTGGCCCTTAATCAATTCAAGTTGAGTCCTAGTATTCACTGGTTTTCCTTGAACCAAGTGGAAATACCCTAACATCCAAATTAGGGTGACTTTTACTTATCTCCTCAATATCTACTCAATTAGACCTTTATAAAATAGAGTCCAAGTCTTCATTGCTTTCAAAGTGGATAAACTCCAATATAATGGTGGCTCTAAAATATAACTCTATAAAAAATAGATAGAGTTAAGTGGTAGCTATGATACCACTATTGGATTTTAAGCCTAACTATCTCAAAATATCATAGGTCCTAATATAAATAAGTCATAATATTATAGGTAAAAATATCAATAATAAAGAGTAGAATTATATATATGAGCAATCAAATATATATCCAAGTCAATATAAAAATGAAATAACATTTGCTTATAGTATCAAATATGAATGTAAATGGCAAAAATCATTCATGTAATTACATGAAGAATACTTACAATAAAATTGCTCAAAATCTATATACAAGCTTTATTATCAATGCTTGCTATGTGGTGATCATTATAGAACATTTTTTCTTACATTATATGGAACTTTATCTCCATAATATAAACATAGTAATTTGACTCTTCAATACTTGTCTATTGCACTCCTCTCATAACTAGGATATGCAACCTTTCCTATTCTTGACTTTGGCTTTTCATCTTGCCACTTGTATACTAGATTCTTCACTCTCTTCTTACATGCATACTTTAACTCTATGACATTTGGCACACTCCTACATGAATATTTTTCTTCTAAATGCAATCCTAATACAATACACTTGTGCACATCCTCAAATTACATATTTGCACACTTTCATACATGACACTCGTGCATATTCTATCAATATAAACTTACACTCTTACTTGCATAACACTTGTGCATATCCTGCACATTGCACTCTTACATGACACTTGTGCATATCCTGCACATAGATACTTACATAAAAGGGAAATATAAATCACTCATCTAAACTATAGACACAAAACCTAATCTATTATATATTTACATTTGTACCATAAAGGTACCATGGGGGTACATTAGCATATACCAAATAATGTAATATTCTCCAATATACTAATAGGTTGAACAAGTGATAATTTGCTATTTCACCTAGTTAAAATAAATAAAAAGAATAAAAATTGTTGCCTCCAACTCAAACATGTGACTTCCTCCCTTTCATCCCTTTGAGCACACCTAACTATCCATTTTAGTACTACTTATGAAAGCAATAAGGAGTGTCCTTTGTACTTGTTATACATAAAAAACCTTTAAGAAAGTGGCACATGTAGAAAAAACAAATTTTTGAATTCAAAAAATGCTTCCTTTACCCTACTCCCAAACATAATAGCATAAACTCTTTATCAAATAGGATTGCAATGCACTGCTAAATTCAAACCATAGAAAAATCCATAATGACAAAAATGAAATTGGTATATATATATATTGTATACAAGTGGTATAGATTTGAATTATGAGTAAGAAAAGGTAGAAGAAAAAACCTTCTCTACTTATTATACTGAGCAAACTTATGAAGCTTTGAAGAGTAGTTTGCCCTAAAATTCAAAAGAAGGATCAAAGGCCCTGATCTAACTTTCTACATGACCAAATGATGTTGCTCCATACCCACTTTGATACCATGTTGAAATTAAAACTTATTTCCATAAATAAATATAAGCAATCCATCCACTCAAATATTATATAGAAAATGTAAAATATGATGAAAGAGAGATATAGATAGTGGGAACTCATAGGCACCATAAATAATCACTATATTATCTATAGATAAGGATCACAATACTCCTATACAATGGATGGAGTGGTGGGGGTATTTATACCAATACCAAAACCCCAATTACATAAATAATTTTAAACTAAGTTGACATAACAAGAATGCTTTAGGTTATTACAAGTTATAAGGTGGTTCTAATCACAACAAGGTTAACTATAGCCTATAGGGATTACATAATTAAAAAATATAGTAAACTAAATACATTTGTATAATGATTTTCTATAGGCCTATATAATATTGCATCATACAATTTCAACCTTGGCCATAAGTCATATTGCACTATAAACATATAATACCCATAAATCATAATTAAAAATACTTCATTTCTATTATAACAACTACAAAATAGGTTTTGGAGGTTGGAAATGAATCAATGCAAAAACAATTGCTAAACCAAGATGTAAGTTAATTTATCACCACCATAATGACTAAGGAATTACTCTTAGAGTTTGGAAATGGAAGCTTTACAAAGACATGACATACAAATTATCAAACATAATTATGCCCAATAATATTTGCTTAAATTAATAAGATGACTAAGGTATTTAAAAATGACTTATGAATTCCCAATGTTGTATTAAAGAACTAAAGCTTAATAAAATGAAATGTAATAGGAATAAAAAGAATTGAAAAACGTCATCCTAGTACAAAGTATATTTATCAATATGGCACTTAAAGTGACCTTAGGTAATCCACTCTTTTCATCCCTTAATGGAAAATAAGCAAGCCTCTTAAATTCCTTCATAACTAGTTTTATTGAGTCTTATAATTAGCCATTTACTTATACAAATTTAATTTTACTATTATTGCATATCATTTGATTGTCTCAATTTTCATTCTACCTTCATTATTATTATATATCAAAGCATATGTAGTTTATTAAAGACAATGCATTTGATTATTTTATAGCCATACATATTGTAGAGAAATTTAAATACATGAATGAACCATTTATATGTGCTGTATGAAGTGTGCATCCATTTGTGAGTTAAAAAATAAAAATAAAAATGATATATAGAAAATATATCAAGATTGAAAATGATCCAAATAGTTACACATGCACATACACATAAGGGCAATATAAAATATCCAACATGTGAGAAATACATTAAATACCATTATATACATAGATTCAATTATATCTAACGTCCATCATATACATCATATGTGTATAAAAAAGAAAGGTGTAATACATAACATATTTTTCCTCCATTGTGAATATTGGACAATGTACATCATTCCCTATAAAGACACCCTCAACTTCCTGATATCTCTCTTTTTATTCTTTGATTTCATAAATAGGATCAATAGTTTTTTATCAATGCTTGCAAGATTCTCTCTTAAGCTTATCACCTCCTCCATATGTCTCCTATATATGTCACCCTTCTCCCTTTTCCATTCTAACTTCTCCATCATATGCTTTAAACTCCAATATCAAACCATCTAAGCTTGTAGAAGACTTTACCAATCTCAACATTCTTATTGCAATATAAATAAGTGAAGAAATGTTCATTGTATCTTACCATAAATACAAAAATGATAGTGATATAAGTGAGGCAAAATCTAAAATAATCCTAGACCCAATTTTAAACTCAAGGAATCATGATATAATATTTCTCTATCCATGTGTTATAACTATATATACATTCATGATAATTAGGAATTTTATTGATATTCAACTTTCCTATCAACAAAATTTTTATGAACATTTAAAATGAGAATCATGACTACCTCATCAACCTCAGACCTTGATATTTTAACAAATAATTTAATCTCATTGATATCAATCAATTAAATCTTCTCAATACAATCAATCACTATTAGTACCAAATATTATCTTCTTAAGCTTCAAGCATCACACTCATCAATCTTATGAGCCTCAACCTTGTCATTAATTTAGTTTCCTTGATCCCTGTATCTCTTTTTTATTTTTGGTTTTTATTTATGTTTACCGATCTAACACACATAAAGAATTTGAACTACTACTATAATTTTACCTCACTTAATGTTCAATTAGCCACCCTAGGGGCAAGATGTATGCTATAGAAATAAAGTGTTTTGTATAAAATTTTGAACTATTTAAATCTTTTCTTGTCAATGACCTTCAAAAAGGGGCTATGTAGGACTTAAGGTAAATACTCAAGTTAATAATACTATATTATCTAGGTAAAAACCTCTTTGAAATCCTAGTTTTAGCCTTTGACTATCATTGAGTTACCACATAATATCTTTGACCATAGATTCATTGCACATTTGTCTTAAAAATTATATTCAAGTTGACCAAATTTATGAAGAACACAAGCTTATACTGAGAGGGGGGGTGAACTGTATAAGACCACTTTTTACTTTTCTTTCCAAATCAATATATGCAATGTATAGATAGCAATATCAACAACAGTAATCAAAGCAATGCATAAAACACTACACACAATAGAGACACCACAATTTACGTGGTTCACCCAATGTGGGATACTTCATGAAGAAAATATTTCACTAAAATTTTCTTGATCAATATCTTGGGAATAATTTACCTATTACAATGTTTATGGACCTCTGTCCAAAGGAGACACCAATCCCCTAAATGAAGTTCATGGATCTCTATCCATAGGAGAACTCCTTCTCCTCTACTCTGGTTGGTGATCCTCTAGAAGACAATTGCCTCCACTGCACTGGCTTGTGGATCTCTCTCCACTAAAGACTATTATCCCAACTCAGAAGACCTATCTTCACTACCCTAGCTAATGGATCTCTATCCATTGGCGACTACCATCCTCTCTACTTAGTCACCTCCAAAGCTTTGTCTCAAATATGCACTAAACACAGTCCTTCGGTCTAGCACAAATCTTCTCAATCTCTATCTCTAGTCTGGTACAAACCTGTCCTAAAATTTGCACCAAAATCTGCTCTCAAATATGCACTAAACATAGTACTTTAGTCTAGCACAAATCTAGCCTCGATCTCTATTCTCTAGTATGGTACAAATCTGTCCTCAAATCTGTGCCAAAATTTGCTCTTAAATCTACACTAAACACAGTCCTTTAGTCTAGCACAAATCTGCCCTGGATCTCTGTCTTCAAGCATTAACTCAAGGCTTGACTCAACTTTGCTAGATCTGGCCCAAAACTTAACTCAAGGGTTTGAATAAATCAATAAACTCTGCTCTCAAGTCTTCTCAAAGGCTTATCTCAAATATGCCTTGCAAGCTTCCACAAAAGCTCACACTAATTAGTCCACAAGTCCTCTCTAGAACTTGCTCAAATCTACTCAAAAAGTCCACTCAGAACTTGTCCAATTATGCTCAACAAGTTCACATAGAACTTGTCCAAATATTCTCAACAAGTTCACACAGAACTTGTCCAATATGCTCAACAAGTTCACACAGAACTTGTCCAAATCTTCTCAACAAGTCCACATAGAACTTGTCCAAATCTGCTCAACAAGTCCACACAGAACTTGTCCAAATATTCTCAACAAGTCCATACAGAACTTGTCCAATCTCATAGAAACATAAATAGAATTTTTAGAGACTCAATATGTTCTATACTAATCACAATGCTCAATTAATTTCAATCACTTTCTTAGAAACATAAGAAGAATTGTTAGAGACTCAATATGCTTCAATTTTAGATCAATGCTCAATCATTTTCACAACTCAATTTAAAATATAGAATAGTTTATTTTATGGAAATTGAACAATCACTTCACACATCCACTTTACTAGGCTCAAACAACTCTACCCAACCAATCACTCAATGAAACAATCATCTCTCACAAAACCTAGTCCACCCATATAAACACCAACTCAAAATGTTTTCAATAATGCTCAACAATAAATCTCACATAACAATGATGCTCATGATCTTTTCAAACCCTAGTTCAAGTTATTTTCTCAATAACTCACTTCAACAACAATGCTTATAGCAATGATAATCAAACCCTAGTTCAAGTTCTTTGCTAAAAAAGTCACTTCAACAACAATTCTTATAAAGCAATCTTCACATAACAATGATACTCAAACCCTAATTCCAGTTCTTAATACAACCAATGTTTTAACAACATTGCTTATCAAACAAGGTTTAACAACAATTCTTTATTTTAGAAAACCTTGAAGTATTCACTCAACACACTCAATAAGGTAACCCTAATCAAATCCTTTTCACTTCAAACTTATTTTCTAGAAAACCAACCAATCAACTTAACTATGGAAGAATGTGCTCATACATTTTTCTTGATGATAAGGAGTAGACCTCACAAATATGCCACAACCATAAAACACTTCTTTGCCAAACTAAAGAAGGTTAGAATAAGAAATATTATTCCAATATTTCCTCAAAGATATTCTTTGGACCAAGATATAATCAATGCCTTATTTATTCCTCTTTCAACAAATCATACATAACAAAATACTTGGAAACACCTTATCAACTCCAATTTTAGAATAGTTACCAACACCCTAGTAAATCAACCACTCTTAAAATAATATCCACAACTATAGGATATTAAACACTTTAATAATAATCACCACTATAGAATATCAACTGTTATTAAATAAAATTCACCACTATAGAATATTGACCAGACTTAATAATATTCACCACTATAGAATATTAACCAAACACTCTTCACTCCATGCATAAAAACTTTGAGAAAACAATATCAAAAATTCAATTTTCCCAAACCTTATAACTCCCTTGCAACCTTAGAACCAATAATAAATATGCAAAATTAATTTTTAACTTGCCCAACCAACCTTCAAAATTTTTGGATATTAATCACCTTGCATACCTTGTATTCCCCCACCAAAAGGGGATTTAGCGTGACTCGATTCGGCGTATCCTCTTGCCTAAGCTCTTAGGTGCTTGGGCACTCGCTGCATGGGCTATGAAGGTCCATGTGAAGGAAGGATAGACACCTTCCTCTTATGCCTTCAACACTTCTCCTTTTCACATGCGAAAAACACGTTTTCATTTCCCTTGGTCGTAGTGCTAAATTCTTTGCTTCGCACGTTCGTTTCTTAGGCATGGTAATTTCATTAAAGTGGTAGGTTATCCCTTTTATATGCATAATATAACATTCCTCCTCACATCAACACTTTTTGAAATTTAATTTCAAATTTCAAATCTAAAACCCACTTTAGGTTTTTAACCTTAATATCATTAATTTATAATTAATAAATAAATAAATTAATAATTAATTTAAATAACTTTTCAAGTTAAGTAAATTTACTAATAAATTAATTTAAAATTATTTTATAATTAACTTTAAGCTTGTTTAGTATAATAAAACTATTATCCTTTATTTTCCAATGGTTTTTATGAAAAACCTTTTATTTTCTCCTTCGGTGGTTTTAATGGAAAACCTTTTATTTTCTCCTTCAATGGTTTTAATGGAAAACCTTTTATTTTCTCCTTCAATGGTTTTAATGGAAAACCTTTTATTTTCTCCTCCAATGTTTTTAGTGGAAAACCTTTTATTTTGCTCCATCAGGGTTTTAATGAAAAACCTTTTTGGTCATGCTTCATAAGACATTATGAAACTTTTTGGAACCAATCAATTGCATTCCTTTTGACATAAATGACAACTCATGCCTTGACATCAATGACAACTCGATGGACTCAAAATGTCCAACAATTTCCCCCTTTGTCATTGATGGCAATCAAAAATTCCTTTAACTGAAAGCTTGACCTTTCCTTTGTTCTGCTCTCCCTAGGACATTGCTCCTCCTGGCTCAATGCTTTCTCAAATACCAAATCTCTCTCTCTCTCTTACTCAAATTTAAATCTCTCCCCATTACTCAAATATCTCCCCCTTTGACATCAATGTCAAAGGGTCACCTTTGGGGCTCGAGGCTAAGAATGAACCTCTTAGCTTAGCCCCTACCCCACCTCCTCTTGAGGTGGTTAATTTCGGGGTGGGAGTCTTTCTACTTCCAAAAAGCACTATTATTTCCTTCTTGTTTGAGCTTTCTATTTCCTTTGATTATTTTCCATGTCCATGTTCCTGTCCATGTCTACATTCTTGTCCTTGTTCCTATTTTTGTTCCTATTCTTGTTCATATCCATGTTCCTATTCTTGTTCCTATTCTTGTTCTTGTTTATATCCATGTTCTTGTTCCTGTTCTTGTTCATACTTGTTTCTAGAATATCTGCTCTACACCACTTTGTTGTGTGACCATAATTATTGCACTTATAACACTTAATGTTATTATTCCTTGGAGGTGCAAATATATTAGGATTTATCCTAGTGAAGCCATACCTTCTTATGTCATGAACCCTACAATTTATTGCCTTGTGACCAAATTTATTACATGAGTAGCAATACCCATAGAAAAGTTGTTTGTTCCCATATTCCTGTCTTTCCTATGTCCTACACTGTGAAGCCATGTACCCAAACTTGTGACATGAAAAACATCTTCCATTGAAGTTTCCTTGTCTTGACCTCATTGGTATCTTGGTCTCTCTTGACCTATTCTGATTGTTGTTCCATATATATCCTATTTGTGCATTGTTCCTATTCTTGTTGAAATCTCTATTGTCCAACTAATTCTCAGATGTCTCATTCTTTCTTACATTATCTTCTATTGAAGTATCTTCATATTAAGTATATTCTTCTCCAAAACTTGAGGTTGACTCTCCTTCCCATTTCTTTTGATCCTGTCCAAATCCAAGACTTGTTTTGCTTGATATAGGGTTTTGTATCTTGATGAACTTATCCAAGTTCTTTGAGCTATTTTTAAATGCTTTTAGCTTGAATTTGGAGTATTCCAAATATTATCTTAGTAGTGCCACTTCTTGTGTTAAATTTTCACATTCTAAGATCTTTTCTTCTAACTTATCCTTGAATTTATTTGCCTTAGCCTTTGATTTTTCTAGATCCTCTATAAGCAGTCTTCTCTATTCATCACATTCTTGAAATTGAAACTCAAATTTAGAGTTTTGCTTTCTTACCTTATTTACTATTTCAAGGGAATAGATAAGTTCTCCCTTGAGATCATATCCATCCTTTTTTGAATATTCCTCTATTTGTTTACCTTTATCTGTATCTTCATTTTATTTTGACTTGTCTTCTATGGGATCATCTTTTGTATCTTCCAATACCATTAGAATATTTTCATCTGGTCCTTAAAGTGTATCTTCATATTCATCATCACTGAAATAATAACCTTCCCTTGTACAACTATCTTCAAGATGTCCAAAGTTACCACATATAAAACACTTGAGAATGATTGGAGTCCTTTTCTTAACTTGTTCTTTTTCTTCAATCATAAAAAAAAACTTCATATCTATCATTGTATGAAAAACTAGCATCACTATCACTTGAGTACTTAATTACATTATCTGCATAGTAGCTCCTATTTTACCCTTGGAAGAACTTCTTTTCTTGTCTGCTTTGTTTATCATTGCTTTTTTGGTTCCTATATCTTTTATGATTCCCCGTTCCTGTGATCTTGTTTTTCTTCACCATTGTTATTCTTATCTTCTTGAAAATCTATTGCAAAATGTCCATACCTTCCATAATTGAAATATTTAATAGATATTCTATCTTTGGATCTTCTTGAATCCTTATTCCTTATGCCATAATTTGATTCTTCATCACTGGATGACTCATTGCTTGATTTTGACTTCTTACCCTTTGTATTTTTGATTGCTTTGAATATTGCTTCCTTCTGGTGAATAGGATATTTTGTTCTTATCTCATGTGCTATAAGAATACCAAGCAACATATCTCTTATCAAAGTATCACCATCCATTGCAACATATATAGCAAAAACCTTTTAACTAAATCTATTTGGAAGAGTTCTCAAAAATTTATCACAAACATCCGATTCATTAATATTCATTCCAAGTCCTTGCATTGCATTAACAACCTCATCAATTCAAAGTAGACAAGTACTAATGTTTTCATCATCCTTCATTCTTAACTCCTAAAATTATCCTTTGAGAGTTTGCATCTTTGCTTTCTTGACACATTTATCTCCTTCATATATATTTTGCAATTTACCCCAATTGTCTTTTGTAGTTTGACAATGCATAAATTTCATAGACTTTGTTCTATGCAAACATCTTAAAATTGCATTCATTACTTTTGAATTGTAATGTTGTAGGAGCTTACCTTTCTTATATGTAGGAGGATTAATTAAGGGATCATATCCAAATTCAAATGCTTCCCAAATTTCATTGCGAAGTGCCATCAGGTAGTTCTTCATTCTCATACTCCAATACATATAGTCACTTCCATAAAATACTGGTACTGAGTTATCTGAGGACACATTCTTAGAATCCATTGTGTTCTTGTTAGCTTTTCCTTCAAGTTATTAAACTCTTTTGAAGGAACCCACTCTGATACCAATTGAAGAACATAATATTATACTGAGATGGGGGTGAACATTATAAGACCACTTTTTACTTTTCTTTCCAAATCAATATATGTAATATATAGATAACAATATCAATAGTAGTAATAAAAGCAATGCATAAAAAACCATGCACAATAGAGACACCACAATTTACGTGGTTCACCCAATGTGGGCTACTTCACGAAGAAAATATTTCACTAAAATTTTCGTGATCAATATCTTGGGAATCCTTTCCCTATTAAAATGTTTATGGACCTCTGTCAAAATGAGACACCAATCCCATGAATCAAGTTCATGTATCTCTATCCACAGGAGAACTCCTTCTCCTCTACTCTGGTTGGTGATCCTCTAGAAGACAACTGCCTCCACTGCACTGTATTATGGATCTCTCTCCACTGAAGACTCTTATACCCACTCAAAAGACATATCTTCACTGCCTTGGCTAATGGATATCTATCCACTGGATACTACCACCCTCTCTACTCTGTCACCTCCAAAGCTCTGTCTCAAATCTACACTAAACACAGTCCTTCGGTCTAGCACAAATTTTCTTAATCTCTATCTATGGTCTGGTACAAACCTATCCTCAAATCTACACCAAAATTTGCTCTCAAATATGCAATAAACACAGTCCTTCAGTCTAGCACAAATCTATCCTCAATCTCTATTCTTTAGTCTGGTACAAATCTACACCAAAATTTGCTCTTAAATCTACACTAAACACAGTCCTTCGGTCTAGCACAAATCTGCCATAGATCTCTATCTTCAAGCTTTAACTTAAGGCTTGAATCAACTCTATTGGATCTACCCCAAACCTTAAATCAAGGGTTTGAATAAATAAATCAACTCTTCTCTCAAGTCTTCTCAAAGACTTGTCTCAAATCTACCTTGCAAGCTTCCACAAAATCTCACACTAATCTATCCACAAGTCCTCTCTAGAATTTGCTCAAATCTACTCAACAAGTCCACTCAGAACTTGTCCAAATGTGCTCAACAAGTTCACATAGAACTTGTCCAAATATGCTCAACAAGTTCACACAAAAATTGTCCAATCTACTTAACAAGTTCACATAAAACTTGTCCAAATCTACTCAACAAGTCCACATAGAACTTGTCCAAATATGCTCAACAAGTCCACACAGAACTTGTCCAAATCTGCTCAACAAGTCCACACAGAACTTGTCCAATCTCATAAAAATATAAAGATAATTGTTAGAGACTCAATATATTTTATACTAATCACAATGCTTAATTACTTTCAATCACTTTCTTAGAAACATAAGGATAATTGTTAGAGACTCAATATGCTTCAATTTTAGATCAATGCTCAATCACTTTCACAACTCAATTCAAAATATAAAATAGTTTATTTTATGGAACTTGAAAAATCACTTCACACATCCACTTGAATAGGATCAACCAAATCTACCCAACCAATCACTCAATGAAACACTCCTTTCTCACAAACCCTAGTCCAGGCATGTAAACACCAACTCAAAATGTTTCCAACAATGGTTAGCAATAAATCTCATATAATAATGATACTCATGATCTTTTCAAACCCTAGTTCAAGTTCTTTTCTCAACAACTCACTTAAAAAACAATGCTTATAGCAATGATAATAAAACCCTAGTTCAAGTTATTTACTCAAAAAATCACTTCAACAACAATACTTATAAAGCAATCTTCACATAACAATGATACTCAAACCCTAATTCAAGTTCTTCATACAACCAATGGTTTCAAAAACAATGCTTATCAAACAAGGTCTAACAACAACTCTTTATTTTAAAAAGTATTGAAGCATTCACTCAAAACACTCAATAAGGAAACCCTAATCAAGTCCTTTTCACTTCAAATTTATTTTCCAGAAAACCAACCAATCAACTTAACTATGGAAGAATGCGCTCAGACCTTTTTCTTGATGATAAGGAGTAGACCTCACAAATATACCACAACTATAAAATATTTCATTGCTAAAATCAAGAAGGTTAGAATAAGAAATATTATTCCAATATTTCCTCAAAGATATTCTTTGGACCAAGATATAATCAATTCCTTATTTCTTCCTCTTTCAACAAATCATACATAACAAAATACTTGGAAACACCTTATCAACTCCAATATTAGAATAGTGACCAACACCCTAATAAATCAACCAATCTTAAAATAATATCCACCACCATAGGATATTAACCACTTTAATAATATTCACCACTATAGAATATCAACCATTCTTAATAATATTCACCACTATAGAATATTGACTAGACTTAATAATATTCACCACTATAGAATATTGACTAGACTTAATAATATTCACCACTATAGAATATTAACCAAACACTTTTCACTCCATGCATAAAAAATTTGAGAAAACAATATTAAAAATTCAATTTGCCAAACCTTATAACTCCCTTGCAACCTTAGAACCAATAATAAACATGCAAAATTAATTTTTAACTTGCCCAACCAACCTCCAAAAATTTTGGAGATTAAACACCTTGCGTACCTTGTATTCCCCACCAAAAGGAGATTCAACATGGATCGATCCGCTGTCTCTTATTGCCTAAGCACTTAGGAACTTGGGCACTCACCACGTGGGCTACGAAGGCCCATGTGAAGGAAGGATAGATGCCTGCCTCTTATGCCTTCAACACTTCTCCTTTTCACACGCGTAAAATATGTTTTTGTTTCCTGTGGTCGCAACGCTTAATTATTTGCTTTGCACGTTCATTTCTTAGGTATAATAATTTCATTAAAGTGGTAGGTGCTCCCTTTTATGTGCATAATATAACATTCCTCCTCATGTCGATGCTTTTAAAAAATGAATTTCGAATTTCAAATCTAAAACCCACTTTATGGTTTTAACCTTAATTTTTTTTGGTAGGTTAAATTAAAAGTGGGGTTTTATCAAGGATCTCAATACCCAATTACATTGAATCTTGAAAATAACAAAAGTAAGATGTCCAAGGAAGGACAACAAGAAAAACTTGAGGAAGACCAAAAGGAACAAAGGAAGGAAAGCACCAAAGGATCCGATTCAGGAAAATGCAAAGGAATGCGCAAAGGAAGCAGGAAAAGGATGGAAGCGAGGAAACCTGTAGAGAAAAAATGTGCAAGAAAGGAAATCCCATCAGAAAAGCAAATTTGAACCTTTAGGTGCTAAACCAAAAGCTTTCCAAGTACGAGGAAAAGTGCCAAACCGCCCATTCTACCAACAAAACAATTAAAAGTTCCCAAAGGTAGGAAAATAACAAGAGCTAAAATTTAAAATTTGAATCCTCCTAAGGGTGAGAAAACTAGAAACAACCCTTGGGAAACTAGGACACAAGAAAAATCAACTTCCCACGCAAGGGAAAACCAGAATGAGTCTAAAAATACACCCTGAACAAAAGGGTGGAGTAGTGGATTAGAAAAATTGTGAATCCTGCCAAAATAGGGATGGGAATCACATAGGGATGGTGAAAATTATGAAAATTGGAAAAACCACTCCCCAAAAACCTAAAAAATAAAGCAGCAAAAAGAGGAAATTCGTAGACCACAAAATCCTCAAGTAATGGAACAATAGCCTAAAGGATGGTGTATTAGTGGATTAGGAACAAGAGGAACTTCCCAGGCTACAAAGTCCTCAAGTAGAAAAAAGGAAGTCTTCAAGAAACAATAGCCCAAAGGAGGAAACAACAACAACAAAACAACACATCTAAAGGAAAATGTGGGAAAGTGCCACAGGAACCCAAAAAGAAGGAGTCACGAGGAGGCACGACTGTAGACATTAGAGCCCAAAATGAAAGGAAGCAACTAGGCATCCCAGACAACCTTCATCACCATAACTTCAAGAATGCAAAAAATGAAGTCCCATAAGGATTCATCAGTAAAAAAAGTAGAGGCCATCCCAAAAGCCATGAAAGGAACTGAAAACCTACAGGAACCACCACCACGAACCCAAAGAGTAGAGTCACAGTAGAAAGTACACGGCCATCCACCAAAACTGAAAGGGTGCTATGCAAAAATGCTCATGAAGATAGAATTCCTTAGACCCACCAGTGAATAGCTTCAAGGACATAAAAGAGGAAGTCCTAAAAGGATTTAGTAGCAAGAAGAACAGAGGCCCCCCATGAAAGCCATGAAAGGAGCTGAAATCCTACAAGAGCCACCACTTCAAACCCAAAGAGCAGAGTCACAGTATAAAGTGCATGGTCCTCCAAACCAAAAGGATGCTATGCAAAACTGCTCATGAAGCCAGAAATCCTCAGACCCAGCAAACCACAACTGAAGATCCCCTAAGAACAATTGTGAAGAAGACTTCCAAAAACAACCTGAGAAAAAAGGAAATTTCAAGGAAAAACCCTGAAAGATCCAAAAAACCTAGGAAAAGTCCCAGGGAAAACCTAAACCCATCCCAAAACCCAAACATCGAAGGAAAAGGGTAGGACAATGAAGCAGAACAATGGAACAAAGGTTTTCCCACCATAGGGCAAGGAAAGGGGCAGAACAATGGAACAATGATCTCCCCCCCAAAGGAGATCATCTGCAACACCTTCCAACCAAAAAGGATGGGAAAAGGAGGTGCCAGGGAAGCTGGGAAAGGATCAGGGACCTGGGACTGAGTCGAGGAAGGGATCACTTTAATTAATAATTAAATAATTAATTTAAATAACTTTTCAAGTTAAGTAAATTAACTAATAAATTAATTTAAAATTAATTTATAATTAACTTTAAGCTTCCTTAGTATAATAAAATTATTATACTTTATTTTCCAATGGTTTTTATGAAAAACCTTTTATTTTCTCCTTGAGTGGTTTTAATGGAAAACCTTTTATTTTCTCCTTCAATGGTTTTAATGGAAAACCTTTTATTTTCTCCTTCAATGGTTTTAATGGAAAACCTTTTATTTTCTCCTCCAATGATTTTAATGGAAAACCTTTTATTTTGCTCTGTCAGGGTTTTAATGAAAAACCTTTTTGGTCATGCTTCATAAGACATTATGAAACTTTTTGGAACCAATCAATTGCATTCCTTTTGACATCAATGACAACTTCATGCCTTGACATCAATGACAACTCGATGGACTCAAAATGTCCAACAATCTCCCCCTTTGTCATTGATGGCAACCCAAATTATTTTAACTAAAAACTTGACCTTTCCTTTGTTCTGCTCCCCCTGGGACATTGCTCCCCCTGGCTCAATGCTCTCTTAAATACCAAATCTCTCCCTCTTACTCAAATCTAAATCTCTCCCCCTTACTCAAATATCCCCCCCATTGACATCAATGGCAAAGGGTCACCTTTGGGGCTCGGGGCTAAGAATGAGCCTCTTAGCTTAGCCCCTCCCCCACCTCCTCTTGAGGTGGTTAATTCTAGGGTGGGAGTATTTCTACTCCCAAAAAGCATTGTTCTTTCCTCGTTTGAGCTTTCTATTTCCTATGATTGTTTTCCATGTCCATGTTCCTATCCATGTCTACATTCTTGTCCTTGTTCCTGTTCCTATTCTTGTTCCTATTCATATCCATGTTCCTGTTCCTATTCTTGTTCTTGTTCTTGTTTATATCCATGTTCCTATTCCTATTCTTGTTCCCGTTCATACTTGTTTCTGGAATATTTGCTCTACACCACTTTGTTGTGTGACCATCATTATTGCACTTATAACACTTAATGTTATTATTCCTTGGAGGTGCAAATGTCTTAGGATTTCTCCTAGTGAAGCCATACCTTCTTCTATCATGAACCCTGCAATTTATTGCCTTGTGACCAAACTGATTACATGAGTAGCAATACCCATGGAAAAGTTGTTTGTTCCCATATTCCTATCTTTCTTGTGTCCTGCACTATGAAGCCATGTGCCCAAACCTGTGACATGAAAAACATATTCCATTGAAGTTTCCTTGTCTTGACCTCATTGGTCTCTTGGTCTCTCTTGACCTATTCTGATTGTTGTTCCATCTATATCCTCTTTGTGCATTGTTCCTATTCTTGTTGAACTCTCTATTGTCCAACTCATTCTCAGATGTCTCATTCTCTCTTACATTGTATTCTTCTGAAGTATCTTCATCTGAAGTATCTTCTTCTCCAAAACTTGAGGTTGACTCTCCTTCCCATTTCTTTTGATCCTGTCCAAATCCAAGACCTGTTTTGCTTGATGTAGGCTTTTGTATCTTGATGAACTTATCCAAGTTCTTTGAGCTATTTTTGAACCCTTTTAGCTTGAATTTGGAGTCTTCCAAATATTCTCTTAGTAGTGCCACTTCTTGTGCCAACTTTTCACATTCTAAGACCTTTGCTTCTAACTTATCCTTGAATTTCTTTGTCTTAGCCTTTGATTTTTCTAGATCCTCTATAAGCAGTCTTCTCTCTTCATCACATTCTTGAAACTGAAACTCAAGTTTAGAGTTTTGCTTTCTTACCTTCTTTACTATTTCAAGGGCATAGATAAGTTCTCCCTTGAGATCATATCCATCCTTTTCTGAATATTCCTCTATTTTTTTACCTTTGTCCACATCTTCATTTTCTTTTGACTTGTCTTCTATGGGATCACCTTCTTTATCTTCCAATGCCATTAGAAGATTTTCATCTGGTCCTTCAAGTGTATCTTCATATTCATCATCACTGAAACTATAGCCATCCCTTGTACAATCATCTTCAAGATGTCCAAAGTTACCACATCTAAAACACTTGAGAATTATTGGAGTCCTTTTCTTAACTTGTTCTTTTTCTTCAATCATAAAAAGAACTTCATCTCTATCATTGTCTGAAAAACTAGCATCACTATCACTTGAGTACTTACTTGCATTATCCGCATAGTAGCTCCTCTTTTGCCTTTGGAAGAACTTATTTCCTTGTCTTCTTTGTTTATCCTTGCTTTGCTTTTGGTGCCTATATCTTTCTGATTCCCTATTCCTGTGATCCTATTTTTCTTCACCATTGTTATTCTTAGCTTCTTGACAATCTGTTGCAAAATATCCATACTTTCCATAATTGAAACATTTAACAGATCTTGTATCTCTAGATCTTCTTGAATCCTTATTCCTTCTGCCATAATTTGCTTCTTCATCATTGGATGACTCATTGCTTGATTCTGACTTCTTACCCTTAGTCTTCTTGATTGCTTTGAATGTTGCTTCCTTCTGGGGAATAGGATATTTTGTTCTTATCTCATGTGTTGTAAGAATACCAAGAAACATATCTCTTGTCAAAGTATCACCATCCATTGACACTTCTATAGCAGAAACCTTTTCACTGAATCTATTTGGAAGAGTTCTCAAAACTTTATCACAAACATCTGATTCATCAATCTTCATTCCAAGTCCTTGCATTGCATTAACAACCTCATCAATTCAAAGTAGATAAGTACTAATGTTTTCCTCATCCTTCATTCTTAACTCCTCAAATTATCCTTTGAGATTTCACATCTTTGCTTTCTTGACACATTTATCTCCTTCATATATATTTTGCAATTTATCCCACATGTCTTTTGTAGTTTGACAATGCATAACTTTCATAGACTCTATTCTATGCAAACCTCTTAAAAGTGCATTCATTGCTTTTGAATTGTAATGTTGTAGGAGCTTACCTTCCTTATCTGTAGGAGGATTAATTAAGGGATCATATCCAAATTCAAATGCTTCCCAAATTTCATTGCCAAGTGCCATCAGGTAGATCTTCATTCTCATACTCCAATACATATAGTCACTTCCATCAAATACTAGTGCTGAGTTATCTGAGGACACATTCTTAGAATCCATTGTGTTCTTGTTAGATTTTCCTTCAAGCTATTAAACTCTTCTGAAGGAACCCGCTCTGATACCAATTGAAGAACACAAGCTTATACTGAGAGGGGGTGAATAGTATAAGACCACTTTTTACTTTTCTTTCCAAATCAATATATGCAATGTATAGATAGCAATATCAACAACAATAATCAAAGCAATGCATAAAACACCACACACAATAGAGACACCACAATTTACATGGTTCACCCAATGTGGGCTACTCCATGGAGAAAATATTTCACTAAAATTTTCTCGATCAATCTCTTGGGAATCCTTTCCCTATTACAATGTTTATGGACCTCTGTCCAAAGGAGACACCAATCCCTTAAATCAAGTTCATGGATCTCTATCCATAGGAGAACTCCTTCTCCTCTACTCTGGTTGGTGATCCTCTAGAAGACAACTACCTCCACTACACTGGCTTGTGGATCTCTCTCCACTGAAGACTCTTGTCCCCACTCAGAAGACCTATCTTCACTACCCTGGCTAATGGATCTCTATCCACTAGAGACTACCATCCTCTCTACTCTATCACCTCCAAAGCTCTATCTCAAATCTACACTAAACACAGTCCTTCGATCTAGCACAAATCTGCTCAATCTCTATCTCTGGTCTGGTACAAACCTATCCTCAAATATGCACCAAACTCTACTCTCAAATCTACACTAAACATAGTCCTTCGATCTAGCACAAATCTATCCTCTAATCTATCCTCAAATCTCCCAAAATTCTCTCAAATCTACACTAAATATCCTTCTCTAACAAATCTTCCTCAATCTCTATCTTCAAGCCTTAACTCAAGGCTTGAATCAACTCTGCTAGATCTACCCCAAACCTTAACTCAAGGTTTTGAACAAATCAATCAACTCTGCTCTCAAGTCTTCTCAAAGACTTATCTCAAATCTACCTTGCAAGCTTCCACAAAAGCTCACACTAATCTGTCCACAAGTCCTCTCTAGAACTTGCTCAAATATGCTCAACAAGTCCACTCAGAACTTGTCCAAATATGCTCAACAAGTTCACACAGAACTTGTCCAAATCTGCTCAACAAGTTCACACAGAACTTGTCCAATCTACTCAACAAGTCCACACAGAACTTATCCAAATCTTCTCAACAAGTCCACATAGAACTTGTCCAAATCTGCTCAACAAGTCCACATAGAACTTGTCCAAATCTGCTCAACAAGTCCACACAGAACTTGTCCAATCTCATAGAAACATAAAGAGAATTTTTAGAGACTCAATATATTCTATACTAATCACAATGCTCAATTACTTTCAATCACTCTCTTAGAAACATAAGGAGAATTGTTAGAGACTCAATATGCTTCAATTTCAGCTCAATGCTCAATCACTTTCACAACTCAATTTAGAATATAGAATAGTTTATTTTATGGAACTTGAACAATCACTTCACACATCCACTTGACTAGGCTCAACCAACTCTACCCAACCAATCACTCAATGAAACACTCCTTTCTCACAAACCCTAGTCCAGGCATGTAAACACCAACTCAAAATATTTCCAACAATGCTCAATAATAAATCTCACATAACAATGATACTCATGATCTTTTCAAACCCTAGTTCAAGTTCTTTGCTCAACAACTCACTTCAACAATAATGTTTATAGCAATGATAATCAAACCCTAGTTCAAGTTCTTTGCTCAAAAAATCACTTCAACAACAATGCTTATAAAGCAATCTTCACATAGCAATGATACTCAAACCCTAATTCAAGTTCTTCATACAACCAATGGTTTCAACAACAATGCTTATCAAACAAGGTTTAACAACAATTCTTTATTTTAGAAAACCTTGAAGCATTCACTCAACACACTCAATAAGGAAACCCTAATCAAGTCCTTTTCACTCCAAACTTATTTTTCAGAAAACCAACCAATCAACTTAACTATGGAAGAATGTGCTCATACATTTTTCTTGATGATAAGGAGTAGACCTCACAAATCTGCCACAACCATAAAACACTTCTTTGCCAAACTCAAGAAGGTTAGAATACAAAATATTATTCCAATATTTCCTCAAAAATATTCTTTGCACCAAGATATAATCAATGCCTTATTTCTTCCTCTTTCAACAAATCATACATAACAAAATACTTGGAAACACCTTATCAACTCCAATCTTAGAATAGTGACCAACACCCTAATAAATCAACCACTCTTAAAATAATATCCACCACCATAGGATATTAACCACTTTAATAATATTCACCACTATAGAATATCAACCATTCTTAATAATATTCACCACTATAGAATATTGACCAAACTTAATAATATTCACCACTATAGAATATTAACCAAACACTTTTCACTCCATGCATAAAACCTTTGAGCAAACAATATTAAAAATTTAATTTTGCCAAACCTTATAACTCCCTTGCAACCTTAGAACCAATAATAAACATGCAAAATTAATTTTTAACTTGCCCAACCAACCTCCAAAAATTTTGGAGATTAAACACCTTGCGTACCTTGTATTCCCCACCAAAAGGGGATTCGACATGACTCGATCCACCGTCTCCTCTTGCCTAAGCGCTTAGGTGCTTGGGCACTCACCATGTGGGCTACGAAGGCCCACATGAAGGAAGGATAAATGCCTTCCTCTTATACCTTCAACACTTCTCCTTTTTCACACATGAAAAACATGTTTTCGTTTCCCTTGGTCGCAACGCTAAATTCTTTGCTTCGCACGTTCGTATCTTAGGCATGGTAATTTCATTAAAGTGGTAGGTGCTCCCTTTTATATGCATAATATAACATTCCTCCTCACGTCGACGCTTTTCGAAATTGAATTTCAAATTTCAAATCTAAAACCCACTTTAGGGTTTTAACCTTAATTTAATTAATTTATAATTAATAAATAAATTAATTAATAATTAATTTAAATAAATTTTCAAGTTAAGTAAATTAACTAATAAATTAATTTAAAATTAATTTATAATTAACTTTAAGCTTCCTTAGTATAATAAAATTATTATACTTTATTTTCCAATGGTTTTTATGAAAAACCTTTTATTTTCTCCTTCGGTGGTTTTAATGGAAAACCTTTTATTTTCTCCTTCAATGGTTTTAATGGAAAACCTTTTATTTTCTCCTTCAATGGTTTTAATGGAAAACCTTTTATTTTCTCCTCCAATGATTTTAATGGAAAACCTTTTATTTTGCTCCGTCAGGGTTTTAATGAAAAACCTTTTTGGTCATGCTTCATAAGACATTATGAAACTTTTTGGAACCAATCAATTGCATTCCTTTTGACATCAATGACAACTTCACACCTTGACATCAATGACAACTCGATGGACTCAAAATGTCCAACAATCTCCCCCTTTGTCATTGATGGCAACCCAAATTATTTTAACTGAAAACTTGACCTTTCCTTTGTTCTGCTCCCCCTAGGACATTGCTCCCCCTGGCTCAATGCTCTCTTAAATACCAAATCTCTCCCTCTTACTCAAATCTAAATCTCTCCCCCTTTGAAATCAATGGCAAAGGGTCACCTTTGGGGCTCGGGGCTAAGAATGAGCCTCTTAGCTTAGCCCCTCCCCCACCTCCTCTTGAGGTGGTTAATTCTGGGGTGGGAGTCTTTCTACTCCCAGAAAGCACTGTTCTTTACCTTTTATCCTCTCTTCTTATGATCTTTCTGATTCCTCTGACTATTTTCCATTTCAATATTCCTATCCATGTCTACATTCTTGTCCTTTTTCCTATTCCTGTTCTTGTTCATATCCATGTTCCTGTTCCTATTCCTATTCTTGTTCTTGCTTATATCCATGTTCATGTTCCTATTCCTATTCCAGTTCATACTTGTTTTTGGAATATCTGCTCTACACCACTTTGTTGTGTGACCATCATTATTGCACTTATAACACTTAATGTTATTATTCCTTGGAGGTGCAAATGTCTTAGGATTTCTCCTAGTGAAGCCATACCTTCTTCTGTCATGAACCCTGCAATTTATTGCCTTGTGACCAAACTGATTACATGAGTAGCAATACCCATGGAAAAGTTGTCTGTTCCCATATTCCTATCTTTCCTGTGTCCTGCACTGTGAAGCCATGTGCCCAAACCTATGACATGAAAAACATCTTCCATTGAAGTTTCCTTGTCTTGACCTCATTGGTCTCTTGGTATCTCTTGACCTATTTTGATTGTTGTTCCATCTATATCCTCTTTGTGCATTGTTCCTATTCTTGTTGAACTCTCTATTGTCCAACTCATTCTCAGATGTCTCATTCTCTCTTACACTATCTTCTTCTGAAGTATCTTCATTTGAAGTATCTTCTTCTCCAAAACTTGAGGTTGACTCTCCTTCCCATTTCTTTTGATCCTATCCAAATCCAAGACCTATTTTGCTTGATGTAGGCTTTTGTATCTTGATGAACTTATCCAAGTTCTTTGAGCTATTTTTGAATCCTTTTAGCTTGAATTTGGAGTCTTCTAAATCTTCTCTTAGTAGTGCCACTTCTTGTGTCAACTTTTCACATTCTAAGACCTTTGCTTCTAACTTATCCTTGAATTTCTTTGTCTTAGCCTTTGATTTTTCTAGATCCTCTATAAGCAGTCTTCTCTCTTCATCACATTCTTGAAACTGAAACTCAAGTTTAGAGTTTTGCTTTCTTACCTTCTTTACTATTTCAAGGGCATAGATAAGTTCTCCCTTGAGATCATATCCATCCTTTTCTGAATATTCCTCTATTTGTTTACCTTTGTCCACATCTTCATTTTCTTTTGACTTGTCTTCTATGGGATCACCTTCTTTATCTTCCAATGCCATTAGAATATTTTCATCTAGTCCTTCAAGTGTATCTTCATATTCATCATCACTGAAACTATAACCATCCCTTGTACAATCATCTTCAAGATGTCCAAAGTTACCACATCTAAAACACTTGAGAATTATTGGAGTCCTTTTCTTAACTTGTTCTTTTTCTTCAATCATAAAAAGAACTTCATCTCTATCATTTTCTAAAAAACTAGCATCACTATCACTTGAGTACTTACTTGCATTATCCGCATAGTAGCTCCTCTTTTGCCTTTGGAAGAACTTATTTCCTTGTCTGCTTTGTTTATCCTTGCTTTGCTTTTGGTGCCTATATCTTTCTGATTCCCTATTCCTGTGATCCTATTTTTCTTCACCATTGTTATTCTTAGCTTCTTGAAAATCTGTTGCAAAATGTCCATACTTTCCACAATTGAAACATTTAACAGATCTTGTATCTCTAGATCTTCTTGAATCCTTATTCCTTCTACCATAATTTACTTCTTCATCACTGGATGACTCATTGCTTGATTCTGACTTCTTACCCTTAGTCTTCTTGATTGCTTTGAATGTTGCTTCCTTCGGGGAATAGGATATTTTGTTCTTATCTCATGTGCTGTAAGAATACCAAGCAACATATCTCTTGTCAAAGTATCACCATCCATTGACACTTCTATAGCAGAAACCTTTTCACTGAATTTGTTTGGAAGAGTTCTCAAAACTTTATCACAAACATCCGATTCATCAATCTTCATTCCAAGTCCTTGCATTGCATTAACAACCTCATCAATTCGAAGTAGATAAGTACTAATGTTTTCCTCATCCTTAATTCTTAACTCCTCAAATTGTCCTTTGAGATTTTGCATCTTTGCTTTCTTGACACATTTATCTCCTTCATATATATTTTGCAATTTATCCCACATGTCTTTTGCAGTTTGACAGTGCATAACTTTCATAGACTCTATTCTATGCAAACCTCTTAAAAGTGCATTCATTTATTTTGAATTGTAATGTTGTAGGAGCTTACCTTCCTTATCTGTAGGAGGATTAATTAAGGGATCATATCCAAATTCAACTACTTCCCAAATTTCATTGCCAAGTGCCATCGGGTAGATCTTCATTCTCATACTCCAATACATATAGTCACTTCCATCAAATACAAGTGCTGAGTTATCTAAGGACACATTATTAGAATCCATTGTGTTCTTGTTAGATTTTCCTTTAAGCTGTTAAACTTGTTGGGATTGAAACTGATGGGGATTAATTTTATTGATACAAATGGTTATAATATTAGGCATAAGCCTATATTCAACACATGACACTTGTCAAGAGAAACTGACAAGTGTCAAGGTGAAGGCATAGTACACTTTAACTCTAACATTCCCCCTTAAAGTGCACTATCCTAACTAAAGAAGAAACAAAGCAAGTCAACATTAGGTAACATTCCCCCTTAATGTTGACTTCTGTAAAACAACCTATCATCCTCTCTTATTGCTGATTTGGTCTAGGCTCGTGCTCTTTTGCGCTTGGCTCTCCAACTATGAATAATGCTAGATTCACTATGTATACATCTCGGTCTGTTGCCTCAGGGTCAACCACTTCCACGGGTCTGTTGCCACTGGGTCAGTCGTCTAAGTGCCTCAGGGTCATCATGGGTGCCTCAAGGTCAACCACTTCTGGGTCTATTGCCTCTACAGGTCATCCTCAGAGGATGTTGCCTCTCATAGGTCACTGAATAGATTCACCATGAGTATGAAATCCCTCCTCATGGTGAACTCAATCTAGAAGGTGTCGGTATCTTCCAAAAATGCACCTAATACAAAGGAAAAATGAGCCATATAAGAGTGTCGGTCTCTACCAAAAATGCACTCAATACAATAAAATGAGCCATAGATCCAAATATGGAGGAGAAGAAGAAAGAAGAAAAGAAGAGAATCTTCTGAAGTGTCTTCGTCTGTAGTCTTCAAAAGTAGATCCAAAAAAACCTCGGATAGAGTCTAGGGTGTCTATGTCTATAGTCCCTAGAATAAGTGTCCTTATGGTGACCATGTCATCCCACCGAAATGCATGGGTAACCAGCCGCTGCATTCGCCAAGTGTATAGAAAAGATCACTAGGTACAAGGATCACATATGAAATTACCTTGGGAGTGTCGGGTTCAACCGAGAGTGCACTCCAAGGTAGAAAAACTTTGAGGCTAAAAAATTGAATTGAAACAACCTCAAAATTACAATATGACACCACCATTGTGTCCGTCGTGGAAAACCATTTCCAATGACTATAAATACCCCTATATTGCACTATCAAAGGGGCCTTCATCATGTGGAAAAACCATAATGCCTATCTAAGGCAACAAAATAAACCTCAGGAATATCATATTCCTGGCATCGCACTGTGGTGGAATAAAAAGATAGACTCAATTTTCCCTTGCAGGGGAATTTTCAAATTAAGGATTATAATAAGAAGCCATGTGGGCCTTCCACTTCCACTCTCCATGTGGAAAAAAGAGGCCAATAATGTTTTACTCGGCCACTTTTCAGCATGATTAAAAAATTTCCTTCAAGGGGAAATTACATAGGCCATGTGGCCATACAATAAAAAGTACCCCACTTAACCTAGTTTAAGTGTCCATTAAAGTGGTTCCCTCCACTAAAAAACAAAAGATGCCCCACACATGAATTTAATAAAATGTCCCCTCCAATATATTAAAAATTGTCCCTTCAAAATTTGAAATTTAAATGTCACGTCTTCGGTTAGCAAAATGCGGACTAGTGCGCTGTTGATGAAGCTGGATACGGCCCATCGTCGGACAGCTGTGTGCCCCGCTGGAGCCCCATGCCGCTCCAAGTCCACCAAGCGCATCACCATCATGGACGTTGCTCTTGACCTCTTCCACCACAAGACAGCTCATGAAAACTTGAGTCACAACAATAAATTTTACCACCATACACTGCCATAGACAGCTGTGCCGTTATCAAACTGGTATAGGACACGACATCAAACTTGCATATGATTAGGCAAATTGTACAATCAATCCATGCAATTAAGGAAAAATCATAGTGCACACAAATTAAGCCATCCCTTCCGAAATTGTCCCATTCAGCTCATTACCGGACAGATCCAAAACCTCCAAAATCCTCAGATTTTCAACAGTGTCAGGAATACTCCCACTCAACAGATTCCTCGACAAATTCACATATTTTAGCTCAGACATTTCTTCAAAGAGATGGCCTGGATTCCCCGTAATTGCGTTGCCTGAAAGATCAAGGGCCATGTAAACACCAGGACTCTCAGGTTCCCAGTCATTCAAGCTCATCGATATACCGCAACCGGCTAAACGCACGTCTGTCAGAAAGCCGGACTCTGTGATCCATGCCGGAATGCCGCCAAGGCTCAGGTTATTGTAAGACAGATAGTTGTGCATGAGCAATAGGGGTTTCGACCCTACTTTTCCCCAAATGAAGAAGTGCATAGCTCCTCTCCAACAGGCCATGACGAAAACAAAAAATTCAAGTACAGCGCAAGATTGCAGAGGCCGAAAGGTGCCAACAAAGCCATCTGCTGCCGCTTCTTCTTCGTCAATAATTAAAATACTGGAAAGCATCCCCGTCGCCATGGCTCTACACATTTCACAAATTGACCTCCCAAATTTATTCAGAAACGTGCATGTCTTGCAGGGCCATTCTTTCGACAAAGAACTAGAGGGAGAAATTTCGGTTCCTGTTCCTCCAGGGTCCATGCACACCTTAAAAACTGTTCATCAATAACGCTGCAAAAGACACAATCACCGGTGCTGTTGACAAATGGCTATGAGGAAGTAATGGGGAGGAAGTACGAGTGTCAATAGTAGACTACGACTGTCGTAGTCATTAATGTAGCCATTTCAGATTCTCCACTCATCTTGTCTCACACCACCAATAGAAATTAATAAATGGGCATCGATCTGAAATTAAAATTACTATTGTAAGACACCATCATCACTGTAAACCATAAAATGTTACTCCAGATCTCTTCGCTGTCAGTGGTAGAAAGATCTTCAATTAGGAGGTAGGAGTTCTTCAATCATCATATCTCAATGGTGCACCTGGACGCTCCGCAAAGATTATAGAAACTATGTCTATGCTAGTGTTGACGTTGTGGGTTGCCAAGGTGCTACGAGTCAAGTGATGTTGTGGTAAGCGAAGTAGCAGGATTTTCCCCATACGAGAAGCGGATCATGGAGATGTTGAAAAACCTCCAGCACCAACATTAGCACCATCAATAGCTCACAGAATATTTGTACGAGTTGGCACCTTCCTTCTGCATGATCCATGGTAAAGCCCAGCAACACCATCCGACTTGAGAGTCTGCAAATAATAGATGACCTAAAAAAATAGATCTTGGAGTGTATCCCATTTTTCTGTAGATAGATACCTCCTAATCATTCAAAAAATGGGCATTCATTAATTTTTTTTTTTCAACTTCTGGTTTCTGATCCATCTAGCAAGGGATGGAGAGCATACTCCCTCAGTATCCAAAAAAAATGGGGGAAATGAAAAAAAATGAGAGGGAAATGGGGGAGGGAGGATTTCCATGAGGGAAATCCCCCCTTAAGCTCATAAGGCCAGAGAAATCTTGGAGCTCTGATACCAAATGTTGGGACTAAAACTGAAGGGATTAATTTTATTGATACAAATGGTTACAATATATAGGCATAAGCCTATATTCAACACATGACACTTGTCAAGAGAAACTGACAAGTGTCAAGGTGAAGGCATAGTGCACTTTAACTCTAACAGATCCAAGCTCTTATCTGGGATTAAATTGGCATTGTAACTTAACATTGTGACTCACCAAAAATTTGTGGATGATACCTTAATAGCAACTCAAGCTTCGGTCTTCAAAGCTAAAGTCATCAAATACATCCTTCTCCTTTATGAACAAGCTGCTGGTCAAAAAGTGAACTTCCACAAGAGCAAAGTATTTTTCCTCAACACTCCAATTCAACGTCAAGCCAAAATAGCCCAAATACTCGGGTGTGCGGTTGCCTCCTTTCCTACCACTTACTTAGGTCTCCCATTGTTTGTGGGAAATCCTGCTGATTCAATGTGGAACAATGTCATTGAAAGGATCCAAAAGAAACTAGCAGGATGGAAAGGAAACCTTTTATCCCAAGAAACCAAAGCAACCCTCACTATGGCTTGTCTTCAAAGTATCCCAGTTTATTTCATTTCTATTTTTAAAGCTCTGGTAACTATCTTTTCTAAAATTGAACAAATCTAGAAAATATTTCTTTGGTCAGGATCTGAAAATAAGAACAAATTTCATTTAGTTTCCTAGGATAGAGTAGGTAAAGAAAAATCCTTGGGAGGTATAGGGGTCAGAAGAATTCAAAAATTGAATCTGGCTTTGATGGCTAAACAAGCATGGAGAATTATGACAAATGATAGTTTAGAATGGGTTAGTATCATAAGAAGGAAATATCTTCAAAATTAAAATTTCCTAGATGAAGGGACTCTGGCCATTAGTTTAGCTTTCTGGAAAGCAATGATTCATACCAGACCTCTAGTGCACAAAGGTGTAAGATGGCAGCTGGGAAATGGTGAAACTATTGACTTTTGGTTCAATAAATGGATAAGAGGAACACCTCTCATTGAAGACCCTAGTATTGCAATCCTCAAGAACTTCACTAATAATCATCTAGGAAGGAAAGTGTCAGATTTTATTTCTTCGTCCACCTTCAGGTCATCTTGGAAATATGTCATTTTTTGAATCCCATCCTTTAGAATAAGCTTCCTTATCTACCCTCTTTAATTCGGTGGTTATACCATCGAGTTTTCCTACTGATCACCTTCTTTGGAAATATTCTAAAAGTGGGGCTTTTATTTTTAAATCTACCTATCATATTCAAATTCAGACCCCTTATGCTCCTTTTCCTTGTCATCTGGTGTGGCCCAAATACCTTATCCCTAAAATTTTCTTTTTCTCCTGGTTGGCCTTTCTTGGGAAGATCCTCACTTTTGATAACTTAATGAAGAAAGGAATGTTAATCCCCAATTGGTGCCACCTTTGTCTTTCAAATTGGGAATCCCTTTAGCACCTATTTTTGGAATGCCCCTTCTCTCTGTCCATCCTTGATAATCTCTTCCAAATCTTCAGCATCCCCTGGGCCAAACCACAATCCTTCATCAATATTTTTTCCCAATGGCCCTCTCCATTTTGCAACTCTCTATTTAAGTCCATTTGGAAATTTTATCTCCATAATTTCCTCTAGCAAGTCTGGCTTGAACGTAACAATAGGGTGTTTTCAATGTCCTGCAAGGATCCTATGTCTATAACCAACAAAATTATTTCCTTTGCTAAAGAAAATTCCCAACTTTCCCCTTCCACCAATTCCACCATTTCAAATTTTGAAACTTCCTTATTGGTTTTCCTCAACATTCCCATTCAAGAAGCTCTTTCTTCAGGTCCCCCCAAAGTGAGGATTAACACCAATTAGATTCCTCCTCAGGAGGGATGGTGGAAACTAAATTTTTATGGAGCTACAAAAGAAAATCTAGGTCTAGCTGGGGCAGTAGGTATTCTTCGGGATCACCATAGTGAAATAGTTATGGTTTTTGCTAAAAATTTAGGTATTCAATCTAATCATTTTTTTGAAGCCAGAGCTTTATGGAGGGGCCTAATGCTATTTCCAACAAATTCCAATAGGGTGATCATCGAGGGTGACTCCCTCAATATAATAAATTACATGAAGAATTTAGAAAATCCATCTTGGAAAGTCAAGAACTATGTGGAAGAAGCTCGCAAAACAATAAAGCACCTCCGGGAGCCAATCATCCAACATGCTTTTAAGGAATCCAAAAAAATGGTTGATTAGATGGACAAATTTGGCACTACCATCAACGGCCTAGTCACATGGCCTAATTCCCTTCCTCAACACATCCTCAAACTAGTCAACAAGGACAAATTTTCTTTCTCCCATAATTTATGATTGTTTCTAAGGTCCTACTTTCAATGTGGCTCAAAGTGTTGATGCTACTCGTTGTTTCTGGACCATTTTATTCTCCTTGGGTTGAGTGTTTGTTGGTTAATGTTCTTTCCGTTAGTATTGCTCTGATTTCCACTAGGCACCTAATTCATTTTTGAGATCCTTTTCTTCTTAACATTGTTTTGCATACCATGATATTCGTGCCTTTCCATATCCCTTTGCTTTTCCAAAGCATGTTTTTCATGTTTTTCATCTTATGCTCCTTACCTCACAATCTTGTTTTTCCCATTTTTGAAACTTACCCCCCACGTCAAATATTTTCAAATCCTTTTGCACGTTCTTCGTTTACTACCACTTTCCTTCAGTGTTCATTGTGTGCTTCTGTGATTGATGGAGAAAAGGGCATATTATTAGTTTTCACATGCATCCTTAGGACCATTGCAAAAGCTATAATAGAGGAAATTTCTTGGGATTCTTCAATGTCTTTTCATCATTCCAAGGAAATATTTCCATATCTTAGCTCCAAAAACCGGATCAGTCACTTCCCAAAGCTGGAAATTTTCTATCCTACAAAGAGGTTGTGTCACAGGTTTGATCACTCTATTGTGAACTTGCATCCTTGTCCCTCTAGTGAGAATATTCAGTTTTTTTTTGCTATTGTTCCTCAAGGGGTCTTAAAAATAAGAATATGTAGTGGATAAGAGCATAAAAGGAACATATTTTACTTATATTTATACAATTATATTGGAAAAAATAGCATACAAGGGTTATAAAAAAAATGAGGAGATAGTGGTACATTCCAATAACATGGGATAATATTTTCTAGGATATGCTTACATGGTTTTTATTGTGTTTTACTAAGTGAACCACCATGTATGTTTCCTTATCCAATTAAGTGGTTGAATTGAGATAAGGATATGTATTAACTTGCATTTTCAAGTCTTTTACATAATCAAGTCATTAATGAATAGATTGTTCTATTATGTAGATGCATTTGACATCTATAAGGTTCTTGGATATTATTATTTGTTAAAATCCATGTATCTAATAATCAATACATCAATGTGTATCACAATAATTTGGATAAGCTTAGGAATACAAAGCACCCACAAGTACAAGCTTAGAAATACATCTATAGTGGTGAATATTATTAAGAATGGTTGATATTCTATAGTGGTGAATATTATTAAAGTGGTTAATATCCTATGGTGGTGGATATTATTTTAAGATTGGTTGATTTATTAGGGTGTTGGTCACTATTCTAAGATTGGAGTTGATAAGGTGTTTCCAAGTATTTTGTTATGTATGATTTGTTGAAAGAGGAAGAAATAAGGAATTGATTATATCTTGGTCCAAAGAATATCTTTGAGGAAATATTGAAATAATATTTCGTATTCTAACCATCTTGAGTTTGGCAAAGAAATGTTTTATGGTTGTGGCAGATTTGTGAGGTCTACTCCTTATCATCAAGAAAAAGGTATGAGCACATTCTTCCATAGTTAAGTTGATTGGTTGGTTTTCTGGAAAATAAGTTTGGAGTGAAAAGGACTTGATTAGGGTTTCCTTATTGAGTGTGTTGAGTGAATGCTTCAAGTTTTTATGAAATAAAGAATTGTTGTTAAACCTTATTTGATAAGCATTGTTGTTGAAACCATTGGTTGTATGAAGAACTTGAATTAGGGTTTTAGTATCATTGTTATGTGAAGATTGCTTTATAAGCATTGTTGTTGAAGTGATTTATTGAGTAAATAACTTGAACTAGGGTTTTATTATCATTGCTATAAGCATTGTTTTTGAAGTGAGTTGTTGAGAAAAGAACTTGAACTAGGGTTTGAAAAAATCAATGAGTATCATTGTTATGTGAGATTTATTGTTGAGCATTGTTGAAAATATTTTGAGTTGGTGTTTAAATGCTTGGACTAGGGTTTGTGAGAAAGGAGTGTTTCATTGATGATTGGTTGGGTAGAGTTGGTTGAGCCTAGTCAAGTGTATGTGCAAAGTGACTGTTCAAGTTCCATAAAATAAACTATTCTATATTCTAAATTGAGTTGTGAAAGTGATTGAGCATTGAGCTAAAATTGAAGCATATTGAGTCTCTAAAAATTCTCCTTATGTTTCTAAGAAAGTGATTGAAATTAATTGAGCATTGTGATTAGTATAGAATATGTTGAGTCTCTAACAATTCTATTTATGTTTCTATGAGATTGGATAAGTTCTATGTGGACTTGTTGAGCAGATTTTGAAAAGTTCTATGTGGACTTGTTGAGCAGATTTGGGCAAGTTCTACGTGGACTTGTTGAGCATATTTGGACAAGTTATATGTGAACTTGTTGAGTATATTGGACAAGTTCTGTGTGAACTTGTTGAGCAGATTTGGACAAGTTATATGTGAAATTTTTGAACATATTTGGACAAGTTCTAAGTGGACTTATTGAGCAAATTTGAACAAGTTCTAGAGAGGACTTGTGGATACATTAGTGTGAGCTTTTGTGGAAGCTTGCAAAGTATATTTGAGATAATTATTTAAGAAGACTTGATAGAAGAGTTGATTTATTTGTTCAAAACCTTGAGTTAAGGTATGGGGCAGATCCAACAAATTTTATTCAAGCCTTGAGTTAAGGCTTGAAGACAGAGATCGAGGACAAATTTGTGCTAGAACGAAGGACTATGTTTAGTGTATATTTAAGAGCAAAGTTTGGTGCATATTTGAGGATAGATTTGTACCATAACAGAGAATAGATATTGAGGATAGATTTGTGCTAGAACAAAGGACTATGTTTAGTGCATATTTGAGAGCAAAGTTTGGTAAAGATTTGAGGATAGGTTTGTACCAAACTAGAGATAGAGATTGAGTAGATTTGTGCTAGACTGAAGGACGTGTTTAGTGCAGATTTAAGACAGATCTTTGGAGGTGACAAAATAGAGAATATGGTAGTCTCTAGTGGATAGATATACATTAGCTAGGGTAGTGAAGAAAGGTCTTCTAAGTGGGAACAAGAGTCTTCAGTGGAGAGAGATCCACAAGCCAGTGTAATGGAGGCAGTTGTCTTCTAGAGGATCACCAGACAGAGCAAAGGAAAAGGAGTTCTCCTCTTTATAGGGATCCATGAACTTGATTCAAGAAATTGGTGTCCCCTTTGGATAGAGGTCCATAAACATTGTAATAGGGAAAGGATTCCCAAGAGATTAATCTAGAAAATTTTAGTGAAATATTTTCTCCATGGAGTAGCCCACATTGGGTGAACCACGTAAATTATGGTGTCTCTATTGTGTGTGGTGTTTTATGCATTTATTTTAATACTACTATTGATATTGCTATCTATACATTGCATATATTTATTTAGAAAGAAAAGTAAAAAGTGGTCTTATATTGTTCACCCCTCATCTCAGTATAAGCTTGTGTTCTTTAATTGGTATCATAGCGAGATCCTTCATAAGAGTTTTGTTAGAGTTAAAGTGCACTATGCCTTCACTTTGACACTTGTCAGTTTCTATTGACAAGTGTCATGTGTTGAATATAGGCTTATGCCTATATATTGTAACCATTTGTATCAATAAAATTAATCCCCATCAGTTTCAGTCCCAACATCTGCAGGCTTTTGTCCATAGAAAAGAGGAGCACAGATTTCATTAGGGTTTTGAGAGTCAAGGGTAGGCAAAAATGAGCGTTGTGGGGTTTGGCAATGGAGAATGATGCTACCGCCACCCCCCCATAGTTCTCTATTTATGATGTCTCTGATGCATCCTGCAATGGAAATATTTTTCATTGATATGGTGAAGCAGTGAATGCCTTAGAAATATGGATGGTATGACAGTGATCGAAGACATAGCACACTGAGAGGGATCTCCTTTTGTAGGATCAATCGCAATGGCCATTGAGATTACACACCATAATCATCAATCATCTGTTCTATTTTTTGGTCTATTAATTGCTACATAGGCGATATATTTCATTGGAACTATAATGGTCTATTATGCGCTAATATGTTCATTTCAATCGTATGCCGTAAAGTATGATAGAGTGTTGGCATTCTAACGATGAAAACCCCATTGTGATCTTGATGACGTGCATTCGATGTGTGATGGACTATGTCTATTTTTGCACTGGAGATTGTTCACCTGATGCTCATGGTGGCTGCGGTGGGCAGCAAGCAGATCGTGGTGGCCACCTATGTGCTCTATAGTATTGTTATGACATTATTGTGGCCTTAAGATTCATGTGTGTGGAGGTAGTGATGGCATGATCATCGGGTTAATTCTGCATAGTCGTATGCGTCCTCTTCGAAGGCCACCATAACATCCATTAAAACATTTTGCAAAATTAGTGGCACATCCTTGGTCTGGTTGTACAGGTGTTTGCAGCATCACGCCACCTGTTGTCTACCATACACATTTTTTTGATTAGCTTGATTAGTGGTCGACAAAGAATTTATGGCCATAAAAAGCTTGATTAGCTTGTTAGGTAGTGGGGAGGGCCCCACTCATTTGATTCCACCATGCCACATTGAGGCACGCATGGCCTATGAATTTTCCCTTGGAGGGAAAATTTCAAATCATGGTGAGGAATTTTTTATTGGCCGACAAGATGCCCTTATTGGCCCTATCTTTTTCCACATGGGAGTGGAAGTGGAAGACCTACATGGCCTATTTATTGTATTCTTGGGCATTGTTTAATGTTTTTTGAAAAGTGGAAGGCCTAGATGGCCCTTGTAATTTTTCCTAAATGGAAAAATGAAGACTTTTTTTATTATTCCGCTTGAGAGCGATGCCATCATTGAGTGAGGTTGTTTATTTTGCTGCCTAGAGAGACATGCTATTGTTTTCTCCACATGATGAAGGACCCTTTGATGGTGGAATATAGGGGTATTTATAGTCGTTGGAAACATTTTTCCACAACGAACACAATAGTGGTGTCATACTGTCATTTTGAGGCTGTTTCAATTAAGTTTTTTAGCCTCAAAGATTTTTCTACCTTGGAGTGCACTCTCGATTGTACTCGACACTCTCGAGGTTATTTTATATGTGATCCTTGTACCTAGTGATATTTTCTATACACTTGGCGAATGCAGTGACTGGTTACCCATGCATTTCAGTGGGATGACATGGTCACCATAAGGACACTTAATCTAGGGACTACAGACATAGACACCCTAGACTCTTGTATCGCTCCAAATTTTTCGCATCCCTACCTTCAGGCTATTGGATCCGTGCCCAAAAGGAGGATGGGAAAAGGATGTCGCGGTACCTCGGAATGAGAGGACTTTGTGAAGGTCCCGCCTCTCAAGGGAGGTGTATTTTGATGATTTTTCGACGGATGGTGGGTTCACCAGGAAACATTTAAGGGCAGTTTCCATGCCTAGGTTTCGAAATGTGTTTAAATGTGTTTGTTTTTAACCTTAAGCATTCATATCCTGGGTTTGGCCAAATGAATCTAGATTAATCTATATGAAAATGCAAGTTCAATGAATATAGAAAATAGATTTAAAGACAGAAAAATAGAGAGATTATAGAATGCAAATGAGGAATACCTGATCCAGATGTCTGAATAAGATTCTGATGTTGAAGCAGTCTGGATCGTCTAAGATTCGACAAAATCATCTGCAATCAGACAAGATTGTCGAAGATCCGACGAATTCATCAGAGACCTGCAAAACCAAAAATAGATGCAAAATACAAAAAGTACTACAGTGCTAACAGAGGGAAATGATATAAAATGGCATCAATGTTATCAAACTGAAACTTAAACACAGAAACAAAAATGAATCGTGCTAATTAGATGATAATTAGGATTTAATTATGCACTTAATCTAAATGGGTGAACTCCAAATGCAAGATAACATAAAACACTAAATAGACTATCTAATTTGCAAAATAAAATGACAGAGAAAAGGTTGAGAAATGCAAACTTCAGGCACTGATTTCCTTAATACGGACTGCAGTCGAGATCGTCTCGCATCAGTACGAAATCACCTCGAATTCGATAGGTTCGCCTCCGATATGAACAGGTTCGTTGGCGACGATAGGTGCTGGCTTCGACTAAAGAACAGTGATGTACCTGCAACAAAATTGATATGGAACTAGTGCAAATAGAAAATAGGGATGTTTTAACGTGAATGGAGTTAACTTGCAGAGAATTTCGACCAGGGATTGGGAAGGGAAAATCCTAGAGACTAAATAGGCTTAGGGGAGTAGTTAGGAGGTTGGAGATCATCCCAATTTGGGGAGATCTCCAACGGGGGAGGGTCCCAACGACGCATACATGCTTCTGCCTAGATTGGAGACCCGTTGGAATAGAATCCAACTTTGCAAAATTAGTTTTGCGACAAGATCGTCTGGACGTCCTAGTCCAGACGAAATCATCAAATCTGGGGCGATATCGTCTGATCGACGACGATATCGTCAAACGGTCAAAACAACCTCTAAAAATGGCACGAAAAAGGGGGAAACGAATTTCTCGATGGTTAACGGGTGGTTTGGGAGGTTAAATTTGATTTTTAAATTATTTACTAAGGTGAATGTAATTATTGTAATTTTACTATGCCAATTTTAGGGTAGCAAATTTTTTGAAGAAAATGCGTTAAAGATGAGTTCTTCTCGATCTACGAGAAAGCAAAAATTATTCCCATTTTTAGGCGACGATTCTTGGTCGAATCGTACGACAGCTTACTATGGTGCCCCCTCCGTGAATTTACCCAAATCGAACGTTTGAGGTAAAAACGTGGAAAAGCAAAAAATTATTTTTGAATAAAATTAAGAAAAATAGGGTAAAACCCTAATTCATTTTTACTGTTCATTTTCTGAGTTTTAGAGCTCTAAAGCAAAAATTGTGGAGACGACGCACAGATCGACAGAGGTCCGGCGCGATCTATGGGTAAGAGTCTAGACTTATCTAGGATGCTTTAATTTAACTTTACATGCTTTGTAGGTAATTTTTAAATGATTTTTGAGCATCGCGGCCGTTTTTGGGCCATCGACATCGTTGGGACGAAATCGTCTCGATTTCGATGAAATCATCCCAATTTCGGCAATTTTTCCCGAGGGCGAAATCGTCGAAAGGGGGATGATTTCGTTAAATTAGGGACGATTTCAAACTGCGAAATCGGAGATGATTATGCTCAAATGTGGGATGATATCGTCCAATAGTGGGCGATATCGTCAATTGCACAAAATTAAATTTTTAACTTGCATTATTGTTTACTTGAATTGTTTATTAATGATTGCTTATTGTTTTGTTGTTTATGTTTGCAAAGAGGATTACTAAAGAGCAGAGAATGGAAAAATGGCGGGTTGAGAGATGACTTGGCCACTCTCACACAGGCAGAGTGAGATCAGCTGGCACAGGCTGGCTTGCAGCATGTGGCAGAAATGCCACAAGTTTCTACAGACATGGGGCTACTGACGACCCTAGCAGAGATGTGGTATCCGGGCTCTTCCTGTTTTTGGCTACCTATAGGGGAGATGACTCCCACTTTGGATGATGTATGGAGGATTCTGAGAATCCCCATACAAGGATGACTAATTACACCTATGGCCAATCAGGGTCGTGCTATGGGACGACTGTGCGATGACCTGAGCTTCGCCCTAGAGAAGGGCAAAGTTAACATCGAGGCACTGCGCCAGATGCCTGGGGCATCTACACTCACATAGGTTCTAGCTAGAGTAGTTGGTGGACTTTTGCTATGCCACCAGAGCAGGTGTAGGGTGTCGTGGATGCTCGTAGATGTGATCTGTGATATCCGGGACCACGGGTACAGGTTCTCATGGGGTAGTTTTGTACTATGCCGATTGTACAGGATCCTATATGGGGTCGTGTACAAGGGCGACCGATGTCTGGTTATGACATCGCTACTACAGGTTTGGTGCTAGGAGCACATTATGGTGCGGAGGCCGGTAGGGCTTCCTTTGATAGGGGTTGACGGGGAGAGGCCCCGAGTCTTCTACTGGTGGCTCCGAAGAGGGACACAGTGATGGATCGACTTGCCGATGTCTCGAAGGCTATTGGATGACTTAGTCCCAGACCAGATCACCTGGAGGCCATGGAGGGAGCATCCAGGGTGGCCAAAGGATAGATAAGAGTTGGATCGCATTAGGCGAGTTTGCTGGATAAGGATGGAGAGGGGAGAGGTGGAGCTCCATAGGTACGACCGAGTTTTGAGGCAGTTCGGTCTATAGCAGGGGATCCCATCCCTCAGAGATTACAAGTTTTCCCGGATTGTCTGGGATAACACTACGATTAGCGGGGCTCCCGACATGCAACGGTTCTAGAGCTAGGACATAGATGATGCCCCCATCCAGCTAGTGGATGGGGATGATGTAGGAGTAGCCAATGGCTATGATGCCTGGTATGTAGGCATTCGCCCTCCTCGGATGATGAGGGCACAGGTTCCGATCCATGCAGTTGTGTGTCGGATAGGGAGGTGACACCAGGCGACGATGGAGGTAGCCCAGGGTCACGGTGGGAGAGAGGCTATGAGGCCACAGGCACAGGAGCGGTCATGGCAGAGAGAGAGGGAGAGGAGGGAGGCGAGATCCCCATATCCACAGAGGCCACCATCGCCTAATAAGGGCAAGGGTGTGGACACAGGAGAGAGTAGCGAGATGGCTACTCTTTGGGCAGAGAGAGATTGTTTGCAGGCTCAGGTGCAGACACTACAGGATGTGGCTGCACGCCATCGGGCTGAGGTGTCACAGCTGCATGACGAGATTGCACATCTCAGGGCATGGGGAAAGCTCTAGGGAGTTGACACGGGCTATTACCCAGCTGACATTTTATCAGACTTTATACTTCCAGCTGGTGCCTGAGGCGAATAGACTACCCCTGCCAGCTAACATCGTAGATTCGATCAGGATCGGGTCATTGAGGACCTCGTCCCAATCGAGGACTAGGACTACACAGACGACGATGGGGCCACCTCGTCCACCTCAGGGCGAGGGAGGAGATGAGGCAGAGAGCTCGAGGGGCTCTCGAGGCTAGGGGGCTGGACACTGAAATTGTATTATATTTGTTTTTGTTGATAGAGGATTGAGTATGCCGAGGTACAGATTGTGGCATACCAATCCAGTTTTGATGATATACACATATTTGTGATATATATAGATGAGATATTTTTGATCATATGACTTGTCTTATGTATTTTTATGATGTTTTTAATGTTTTGATTGATTGATTGATTTGATAATTGGATGTAATTATGTCATTGGGAATATTATAATTTGAATGTCATGCGTGTAATATTTTAAATGAAATAATCTGATGTAACAAATTGATTTGTTGTAATGAAATATAAAAATAAAAAGAGACTTCTAACAATAATTTCAAAGGACATTGTCACTATTATAGACCACTTCATGGAGTCGCTGCTCACTCGGTCGTCAATCTAGTCTCATTTATAGAAATATTGTTAAAAAGTAAAAGAGTGTTTAAGAAACTGTCTTAAGACTTTGGTGCAATAGTGCAAATGGTGATGATGATGGTTTGTTTTCAGATTTATATAAAAAATATTTGTGCATGAAATAATGTTTTAAAATGATTTTTGCTAGGCATAAATTCCTAAGTATGATAAATTTTTTGGATAATTATTTAGGAATTATACCATCATTGCAAAATTGAAGGTTGACATAATGACATGAAATAATGAAAATGTGTTTGCTTTTTGAAAAGCATAATTTGTGTAACATAATGAATTAAGTCATATGGTTTTCAGGATTTTTAATAAATGGGGAATAAAATTGTTACAATGGTTTGCGCTAGGCATATAATATGTAGGTATAAACTTATACCATCATCACGAAAATCCAAAAAATATAGTCTTATTGCATGGTTGATTTTTTATGAACTAGAAAATATGAAAATGAGGACTTGCGCTAGGCATAAAATTCCAATTTTGGTTTTGAAACTATACCATCGTCGCAAAAGTCAACCAGATATATATGTTTTGATTGTATATTTTGAAAGAAATTTTTGATTTTTCTATTATATAGTTGTCTTTATGGTAAACAACTGTATTTGATTTATTCCAAACAAATTGCAAAAATAATATTTCAAATTATTTTGAAGATAAAAGTTAGATTTATAAGGAATCCCATGTGCATATGTGAATTCATTTCCGATCTTGATTTATCATAATGATACACAAAATCTCTCAAATACAAATGTGTGTGCAATTGCATTGTTCATTTACCAGTTTTGAGCAAGATAATATGATACAAGTGATTTGAAGAAACCAAATAAGTGTTCATTAACCATGATGTAGATGCATATAACCATACTAGGCTACTATGTAGGTCGGATTATCAAGAGCTAGCTAATCCATAAGCGAGACATAGGTCCAGTACAAAATAAGGTCGATAATGTGACGAGACATATCACCATGCTAGGAGTTACCCAAGGCCAAACAGGTTGGGCACAAACCACCTGTTATGGGGCTTACCTCACAGTTTTCGAATAATTGAGAATTCCAGGGATTCAAGCTCATCAACCCTTCTTTTTTTTTTTTTCAAAGGGTAGGGAAAAGGATTTTATTGCTTTCTTGCTTTCTTTTGACCTTTGCTTATTTTTCTTTTTTGTATTTCTTTTACTTGATAATGCTTGGAACATTTCTGAAATAACATTTTTCTTTTCTCTTTTCTTTTTCTTGAACTTTTCTTTTCTTTTTCTTTGCTAGGGATACTTGCTCGGATTAGCTATAGAGCAAGGAATTTTTATTCTGGGTAGGGGTGAGCTTGTCCTTTTGCCAATTCTTAAATATTCTAGACCATGTGCATGATAGGATAGCAGGGGAAACTTTTCGCTCAAGAAATCAGTTCTACTATGTAGCAAAACATGGAAATTACAAATATAATCATTTTATTGTGAAAAGATGTGCTTGGTTTAAGTAAATAACAAGATCAATTCTCTATGCTCAAACTTTATTTAATTGAATTTTGTGAACTTTTATATAAGAGAGATTAGTAATCATGCCAGATAAAATCAAGATATTTATTGTTGTGAGTGTGCAAGTGAGGGATGCCAAATAAATGCTAATTTATCAAAAATAATTGGAAACATACAACTGCAATAATTGTAAGAAAATATAGATGAACACTTTTTGAGAAAGTTTTTGAGGATGTTGACTCTCTCTTTCTTCTTTATTTTGTTTTGGGTTTTGAAAGAGTCAAGCATATAGTTGTTATTATATTTTTATCATTATTTTGATTTTTGGTTTTATTTTTTTTTATTTTGAGCAGAAAAAAATTTAACAAGTGCTTTAAATAAATGCAATAGATAGTTTTGAAGATTATGAATATTTTTGATGTTTTTGGATTTTTATAAATTTGAAAGAAATATAAATTTTTTTGAAAACAAATATATACAAGGATGAAAAAAAGACCAAATTTATGCATAGTAACGTTTAAGATGCAAAATATTCATGGGTTCTTTAAGTTCTTTACCATCTAAGGTAGATAATTTGTATGCTCCTGATTCAAATTTAGCAATAATAATGTATGGTCCAAGCCAATTGGGCTCGAATTTACCTTTAAGGTCCTTAGTTGCATTTGTATTTTTTTTATTTTCTTTTAAAACAAGGTCACCGATCTCAAAGGAGCGATGACGAATTTTTTAGCATATGATCTTTTAAGCTTGTTTTGGTAAGCGCGGAGATGCTCCAAAGCATTGATGCATTTTTCATCTAGGAGTTCTAGCTGACTGAGTCTGCCAGCACGATATTCATCTCCTACTTCGGTATCTTGAAGTAGCAGAGCCAATGAAGGAACTTCCAATTCAAATGGAAAAACTGCTTCAGCACCATATACCAAAACAAATGGTGAAGTTCCCGTGGGAGTTCGAACACTAGTTCGATAGGCCCACAAGGCTGGATATAATTGAATGTGCTAGTCACGGCCAGTTTTATTGACCAATATTTTGAGAATTTTGATTAAGGTTTTGTTAGATGCTTCGGCTTGACCATTACCCTGAGGATAATAGGGAGTGGACCAACGATGTTGAATCTTATATTTTTGACATAATTTTTTAACATCTTTATTTTTGAAACAAGTTCCATTGTCAGAAATGAGATTGGTAGGAATTTTGAACCTGCAAATGATTTGATTAAAAATAAATTTAGAAACTTGTGTGCCAGTGCAGGAAGCTAAAGGCATAGCTTCGACCCACTTCGTGAAATACTCAGTGGCAGTTATGATGAACTTGTGTCCATCAGATGACACAGGATTGATTTTGCCAATAATATCCAAGCCCCATTTAGAAAAGGGCCATGGAGATGAAATAGCCTATAGCTCTTGTGCAGGCGCATGGACAAGGTCAGCATGTTTTTGACACTTGTCGCAATGGCGCACATACTCATGTGCATATGTTTCCATGGTAGGCCAAAAGTATCCTATCCGAAGGAGCTTTTTAGCAATAACACTACCACTAAAGTGTCCTCCACAAGATCCATTGTGGGCTTCACTCATGGCTGATTTAGACTCTTCTAAGTTTAAACATCTTAATAGAATACCTTCAAAATATCTCCTATATAAAGTATTGCCAATTATTACGAATTGACTCGCTCGTCGACGTAATAACTGACGCTGGTTTCTATTAGAATTGGCAGGGAAAGTCCCATTTTAAAGAAAATCAAATATGTCTGTATAGCAAGGTTCGGGAGTAGTTTCATTGATTAGAAACACATCCAAAGGCTCTAAGCATGACTTATTCGAAGCGGGTTCCTGGAGTCGATGAATAATGATAGTGGCATATTCGTCATCTAACTCCAAGGGCAAGAGAGATGCAGTTGCGGCCATAGCATCGGCTGCACGATTGCTAGTTCGAGGAATGGCTTCCAAGGTAACTTGATCAAATAAAGACATTAATTGTAAAACATAGGCCTTATATGGGCACATTTTATCATCTTTGGTTTGATAAACTTCATTAATTTGGTTTATAACTAGTTGGGAATCACCAAAAACTAAAAGGTGTTTAATTTTTAGCGCTAGGGCAGCTCGTAATCCAAGGATTAGAGCTTCATACTCAACAGTATTGTTGGTGCAAGCAAATGTCAATTTGAAGGACAAATGAATAAGATGTTTTTGCAGAGATATTAAAATAATACCCGCACCAGCCCCACTCATGCATCGGGCGTCGTCAAAGTATAAGGACCATTGTTCAGGATGGTCTGCCTCTAATTGAAGGCATTCATCTGGAAACTCGATGATGAGGGGATGGGTAGACTCTAAGGGTGCAAAAACTAATTGATCTGCTATGATTTGACCCTTTACAGACTTTTGTCCTATGAATGTGAGATCAAACTCGCTTAGAGCAAGAACCCACTTGGCTGTGCGACCCGATAAATAAGGTCGACTCATGAGATACCTCAAGGGATCATATTTAGCAATGACATAAGTTTTTTGACTAAGCATATAATGTCATAATTTTTGCATAGCAAACATGACTGCTAGACATAGTTTTTCCAACGCTGTGTAGCGGGTTTCATAACTGATGAAGGTTTGGCTAATATAATAATTAGCACGTTCTCGCTTTTCATCATCAAGTTGGGCTAACATAGCCCCTAAGGTAGAATCTGAAGCTAAAATATATAGGAGAAATGGGCGATCAAATTTAGGTGGTGAAAGCATAGGTGGATTAAGGAGGTATTGTTTGAGAAGTTCAAAAGCTTCTCTACATTCTGTATCCCAATTAAAGGGGACATCCTTCTTAAGGAGTTTAAGAAAGGGACCGGTTTTATCTGCCAGCTTATCGATGAAGAGACGAATGGCTTGAAGTTTACCTTGTAAACTTCATAACTCAGATATATTAGTCAATGCGAGCATATCAGTGATGGCCGCAATCTTGAGAGGGTCGATTTCAATACCACATAAAGAAACTAAAACCCCTAATAGTTTTTCAAATTTAACTCCAAATATGCATTTTGCTGGATTTAATCGAATGAGATATTCTCGTAATCGATTAAAGACTTTCCTTAAATCATCTAAATGATTATTTTCAATAATAGAGCAAGCTATAATATCGTCCACATAATCATGTAGGATATCATGCATCATATCATGAAAAATGTAGGTCATAGCTTGTTGATAAGTTGCACCGACGTTCTTTAAGCCAAAGGGCATCACTTTCCAGCAAAAGGTACCCCAGGGGGTAATAAAGGCTGTTTTAGCCTGATCTTCAGGAGCTATCCTGATCTGATTATAACCGGAGAATCCGTCCATTAAGGACATCATCCCACTTCCGGTAGTGAAGTCAATGATTTGGTCCATGTTTGGAAGAGGAAAGTCATCTTTAGGGCATGCAGCGTTAATATCTCTAAAATCTATGCAAACCCTAACTTTGGTAGCTTCTTTCTTGGTGACTGGAACTACGTTGGAGATCCATTCAACATAATCAATAGCTTGTATAAAGATAACATTCAGGAGTTTTTCTAACTCCCCTTTGACTAGCAGAGCCACTTTGGGATGCATTTTTCTAAGTTTTTGTTTAACGGGTTTAGCATCCGGATGGACCACTAGATGATGCATGACTACGGAAGGGTCTAGACCTGGCATATCTTCGTATGTCCAAGCGAAGACATCTTCATACTCTTTAAGGAATGCAATGTATTGTTCTTGTTTTTCTTAGCTTAATTCTGATCCAATATTGATTATGTGAGGATTATCCTCAGTTCCAATATTAATTTTAATGACGTTTTCTACCTCCATGTGTAGATCTCTTTCAAAGTTAGGTGGGGCAGGTGAAACGCCCAATTCTTGTAATTCTTCTAAGGTTAATTTAGATAATTCATCTTGAGGATTAGTGGCTTCAAGTTGAGCTATAGTTGATATAGAACCATCAAAATAAAATCCATTGTGTAACATCTCTTCAACAGAGACATCATGGAAGATATCTCCTTCCAACTCTTCATCGGGGTCGGCAATCATTTCAGGGTATGCTATGGACAACATGTTGCATGAAAACGACTGATTTTTAAGAGGCAAATCAACATGCCTATCCATATAATCTTGATAGCATATGAGATGATCATCATCCTCAAAAGGAAAGGGTTGACCCTTACTAGGAAATAGGCCCACACCACAACGGGCAGGCCATGGTTCTACCTTGAAATGTTCTTTCATGCCATTTTGGGAAGGTCCCAAACCTTTCCCTTCATATCCCATTTTAAGCATCATGGGTTTAGCTTTAATATAATCATTGGTAAAATAACATCGAGCATATCCTTCATGATGAGTTTTGATATTCTGAGGGATTCTTCCACAGTCATATCCTTTATAAATGAAGGCATAACTCCCGAATTGGTAAGTACTTCCCATAGGTTGTGGGAGGCCCAAAGTACGAGGAGATGGCGGTAAGTTATTTAAAAGGTTTGAATCTTGCATGAAAGCATTCATTTTTTCTGATATTAAGGTTGTAGATAAATTTGGTAAGAGTTCATCAGAAAGGGCATAAGATGTAGAAGGCTTATTACCTATATCTTTAGCTGTGGAAGGTATGATAGATGTATCTATAGGTTTTGAATTTATAGGGATAGAACTTGAAGGATTGGTTGTAGATTTAAAATATTTTGGAGGTTCTAAAATGATTTGTTTAGAGGGTTGTTGGTCTATATAGGAGGATGAAATTAATGGAGGGGAAATAGGTGAATTTATAGGTGTATGTTTCACAGTTTTGGATGAAAAATAAGAACTAGGATGTGTGGATGACAGGGCAGGGCAAAATTGCACTCCAACGGGTTCTGCCAAAGCACACATATCAAAAGGTCTAGGGTCACCATGAATAGTGACCAACTGATTTTTAAACTCAAATTTAACACATTGGTGTAAAGTTGAGGCGACCGCTCGCATGGCGTTGATCCAAGGGCGACCCAAAAGTATATTGTACAATGCTGGACAATGTATAATAAACACGGTTGTTTCTAGGGTTCTAGGGCCAACTTGCAATGGGAGGGTAATAACTCCACATGTTTCTTGTGTTTCATCATTAAAAGCTTTGATAATCATATCAGTTTTCTTCATTTCATCACTTCTAAAGCCAAATCGTTGGTAGAAGTCAAAGGTGCAAATGTTTAGAGATGAGCCATTATCAATCAAAACTCTTTTGATGGCTACATCTCCAATTAAAGCAGTAATGTATAAGGAATTTTCCTTATGTAAACTATGTTGTGGGATATCTTTATCCCAGAAGTCAATACAATCAATCTCTCGAGTGATGATAGTATTGGCCATAGCTTCAGGTTGAATGTTTTGAGGTACCATCATTTGGATCAATGTAAGCATCAACTCATCCCTATGGGTGGGAGAGGATCTTAATAAATCTAAGAGGGAAATTCTGGCCATAGTATTGGACAATTGCTCATTAATATTGTAAGGTTTTTTAGATTGAACAGTAGGAACATGATTCCCTTTATTGGGATTTTTCAAAATGGATGGAGTTGATCCATCGTTCTGATTTGGTTCTTGTTGAGAGTTTTGAGCTTGTTGTCAAGTAACGACTCCAATGGTACCTACAATGTTATAGTGAAGATGTTGAACTGGTATCGGTTGAGCATTAATGGCTTCTTCATTAGAAAGGAATATATTAGAAGAGGGTCGAGTAGTGACTCTTCTAGGAAATGGTTCTTCTGGAACCATAGCATCTGTGATGGGTTGAATAGGATCTGATTTGTTTTCAAAACTATTCGATTGGTTTGAAGTAATGTCTAGTTCACTTTCACTATCTGATTCTATATCACTAGAATCAAAAGTTTGAAAATTATGTAAGGGCCTGGTCATAACCAGGGATAAGGTCGTGTCAAATATTTGAGGATCCTGAATAGGTAATTGTCCGCTAATGGTTCCTACATATCGGGTAGGAGGGGGAACATTATGATGTTCGATTTGATTGGCTACCTCTTTACCATGTCTTGGTAAAGGGTGTTGAAATATTTCTAGAGTTTGATTGGCATTTTGATTTTGATTTTGAGGCATGGTATTTTCAATATTATTAGGAGGGTTTTGTTTAGGTTGGAAGGCTTGCACTTCCATTTCATTATTGTCAATCAAATCTTGTATTTTATGTTTCAATAGTTTACAAGTGTTGGTAGAATGTCCAGGTCCTCTATGGAAATCACAGTGCAAGTCAGCTCTGTATCCGGGTATAGTTAGGTCAGGTTCCTGGATAGCTGGTAATTGGATCAAACCTCTTTCGAGTAATTGAGGTAAAATAGTTGATAAGGGTTGATTTAATCTAGTGAATTCTCAAGGAGGCTTGTCAGGAGGTTTCAATATGAATTTTTTTGTTGTCTTCATTGCATTGATATTAGCAACGTTTCTTCTGTCAGTGACTCCGTCACCAACAACTTGTTTGTTTTTATATTGATTTTTGGATGTTTTCTCATCATCCTTCTTCCTAAGTTGGCCTCTCCTAATGAGGGCATCTTCTACTCTTCGAGCTAAATCTATAGCTTGATCGAAGGTAGTTAAAGTAGCAGTCGATAGCTCATAAGATATCTGTTCTTGTAAATTGTTGATGAAAATGTCCAACATTTCCCTATAAGGGAGCACAAAGTGTAGTTTTCCTATCAATTGCCTCCATCTAGCTAAGAAATCGACAAAGCATTCATCCTTGTCTTGTTTTAAATTGTATAGGTCTTTAATAGTTACATGCCTCTCGATGTAAGCACTAAATTGATGGACAAATGATTTCGCTGTTTTTTCAAAGTTTCTCAAAGAATGAGTGGGCAATTGATAATACCACTCTAATGCCATTCCACCTAAACTTTTGGGGAACATTTTTAGTAATAGCAAGTCGTCATGCGATATGTCGTGACATGCTATCCTAAACATGCAAAGATGCTCTATGGGATCTTCGATTCCTTTATATATAGGTAGGACGGGCATGGGAAAATGCTTAGGGTATGGTTGAGCTACAACTATGGGGTCCAAAGGTTGACTACAGATCTCTCGATAATTATCCAAGGGACGGTAGGGATCTATCTGGTCCATACGTGAAGCTAATTGTTTCACCATGGCTTCCAGATTACTAGTTTGCCCCCCATATTGGTTCGGTAGGGCATTGACATAAGTGTTATGGGCGTATAATGGAGGAACATGAAGATTAGATGCCATGTTCCTGTTGTGTAAAGTATTGGTAGGAAAAGTATTATGGAGGAATTTTGAAGTTGGATTATGTTGTATTCCAGATTGGTGAAAGTTTGTATTTGGCTTTGTTTTAGGTTTTTGTTTACTTGAAGCATATTGCTCAATAGTTTGGCAGAACAAAGTAGTGAAGGGAGGTTTATTTTGTATGGGAGTAATTTTAGGTTGAATAACAGGTTCCTTAGGAGGTTGGGTAACCTATTGTTTTGACATGTTTTGAGCCATAGTGACCATATCCGTATTGGATGGTCCAGCCTTGTCACTTTCTTGATCAATGAAAGACAAGGGATTAGTGCGCATATTACACATATATTCCATGGTTGCTTGAGTGTTACTAATTTGCCCTTTATCAAGGTGAATTGCCACATTAATGTCATCAATGTTATCCATGAGAAATTTCTTGAAATGCTCTGCATTGTCAAAGGCAATAGTCCCGTTTGGAGCTACTCTAGGGGATGAGGATCCATCCTCTTTAACACTTCCTTCTTGTTCCTTATCTTCACCTAAGTCTTCGTCTGATTGACCTAGAGTTTCTCCTTCCGGATTTGAATCTCCAAGAAGGAAATTTGGGTCTTTAGTTGTATCTTGTAACCAATCTTCTCCTTCTCCTAAATTTTCTTTACCATTCCTAAGTTTAGGCATGGTGCTAAGTTTTGATTTCAGCAAATATATATATATATGCAAAAAATTAAGAGGTATATATTTACTATATACCTACTACAATATTTGAAAATGAAATGTTTAAGTTTTTGCTAAGTTTTTGATTTTTTTAGTTTTTTAGTTTTTCTTTGAAACAATATAATAAAGACAGCAAATAACACAATAAATGCAAGAAATAATACTGAAGTAATAATCTAGTTTTCTATAAACAATTTATGAATATCATTAATAGGTTCGAGTTGTTCAGGAGTCATGAAGTGTTCTTCTTCAAATTGAAAGTTTTCTTTTAAAAATTTGATAAAAAGAGCTATAGTGATGTTGTCTCTGTTTGGATCTTTGGTTGATAAAAGTAAAGCTCATGGCAATACTCTCGATATAACACATCTCAGCGGAACTCTATTCCATATTTCCCTATCTGTAAGAACAACCTCTTTGTCTTCTACACAACCTAGGAACTGGTGCACAATGGCTACGTTCTCGAGGTATTCCTCGAAGGTGAACAACTCTAAAGATAATAGAGCTCTCCTATAGGCTAACCATCTATGGCAGGGTCTTTGAAGTTCATGATAAAAAACTAGTTGGTGAGGATCCAGGATTCTATCTAGGACTAGCCTCTTGATTTGCTTAAGTTGTGTGGACCTAGATGAGATGAGACTAAGTCTTCTATCAAGTTCATTCCACAGGAATTGATTCCTACTTGTTTCAGGCACACTAAGGACAGAATTAACTTCTATAGCTGCCAATTGATTTTCTACGTTTATAGTAACCGCTAACCTTTTCTTAGGAGCTACCATCTAAACATGTTTTCAAACTTAAATGTTTTAAAATGCATCTATGTTTTAGTTGTTCTATATATGTTTTTGTTTTTGTTTTTGTTTTTCAAAAGGTTATGATGCATTCACGTCGGGTTCACCAAAATGTATCGCTCCAAATTTTTCGCATCCCTACCTTTAGGCTATTGGATTCGCGCCTGGAAGGAAGATGGGAAAAGGATGTCGTGGTACCTCGGACTGAGAGGACTTTGTGAAGGTCCCGCCTCTCAAGGAAGGTGTATTTTGATGATTTTTCGACGGATGGTGGGTTCACCAGGAAACATTTAAGGGTAGTTTCCACGCCTAGGTTTTGGAATGTGTTTAAATGTGTTCATTTTTAACCTTAAGCATTCATATCCTAGGTTTGGCTGAATGAATCTAGATTAATCTATATGAAAATGCAAGTTCAATGAATACATAAAATAGATTTAAATACAGAAAAATAGAGAGATTATAGAATGCAAATGAGGAATACCTGATCCAGATGTCTGAAGAAGATTCTGATGTTGAAGCAGTCTGGATCATCTAAGATTCGACAAAATTATCTGCAATCAGACAAGATCATCTGAGATCTGATGAATTCATCAGATGAATTCATTAGAGACCTGCAAAACCAAAAATAGATGCAAAATACAAAAAGTACTACAGTGCTAACAGAGGGAAATGATATAAAATGGTAGCAATGTTATCAAACTAAAACTTAAACACATAAACAGAAATGAATCGTGCTAATTAGATGATAATTAGGATTTAATTATGCACTTAATCTAAATGGGTGAACTCCAAATGCAAGATAACATAAAACACTGAATAGACTATCTAATTTGCAAAATAAAATGACAGAGAAAAGGTTGAGAAATGCAAACTTCAGGCACTGATTGCCTTAATACGGACTACAGTCGAGATCGTCTCGCATCGATGCGAAATCACCTCGAATTTGACAAGTTCACCTCCGATATGAACAGGTTCATCGACGACGATAGGTGCTGGCTCCGACTGAAGAACAGTGATGTACCTACAACAAAATTGATATGGAACTAGTGCAAATGGAAAATAGGGATGTTTTAACGTGAATGGAGTTAACTTGCAGAGAATTTCGGCCAGGGGTTGGGAAGGGAAAATCCTAGAGACTAAATAGGCTTAGGGGAGTAGTTAGGAGGTTGGAGATCATCCCAATTTGGGGAGATATCCAACGGGAGAGGGTACCAATGGCGTAGACACACTTCTGCCCAGATTGGAGACCCGTTGGAACAGAATCCAACTTTGCAAAATTAGTTTTGCGACAAGATCGTCTGGACGTCCTAGTCCAGACGAAATCATCAAATATGGGGCGATATCGTCTGATCGGCGAAGATATCGTCAAACGGTCAAAACAACCTCTAAAAATGGTGCAAAAAATGGGGAAACGGATTTCTTGGCGGTTAACGGGCAGTTTGGGAGGTTAAATTTGATTTTTAAATTATTTACTAAGGTGAATGTAATTATTGTAATTTTACTGCGCCAATTTTAGGGTGCTACAACTCTATCCGAGGTTTTTTCGGATCTACTTCTGAAGACTATAGACGAAGAAACTTTAGAAGATTCTCTTATTTTATTTTTCTCCTCCTATTTTGATCTATGGATCATTTTATTGTATTGAGTGAATTTTCGACAGAGACCGACACTCTTATATGGCTCGTTTTTCCTTTGTATTAGGTGCATTTTTGGCAGAGACTGACACCTTCTAGATTGAGTTCACCATGAGGAGGGATTTGATATTCATGGTGAATCTAGTTAGTGACCTACGAGAGGCAACATCCTCTGAGGATGACCTGTAGAGGCAACAGACCCAAAAGTGGCTGACCCTGAGGCACCCATGATGACCCTGAGGCACTTAGACGACTGACCCAGTGGCAACAAACCCATGGAAGTGGCTGAACCTGAGGCAACAGACCAAGATGTATACATAGTGAATCTAGCATTATTCACAGTTGGAGAGCCAAATGCAAAGAGCACGAGCCTAGACCAAATCAGCAATAAGAGAGGATGATAGGTTGTTTTTAGAGAAGTCAACATTAAGGGGGAATGTTACCTAATGTTGACTTGTTTTGTTTCTTCTTTAGTTAGGATAGTGCACTTTAAGGGGGGATGTTAGAGTTAAAGTGCACTATGCCTTCACCTTGACACTTGTCAGTTTCTCTTGACAAGTGTCATGTGTTGAATATAGGCTTATGCCTATATATTGTAACCATTTGTATCAATAAAATTAATCCCTTCAATTTTAGTCCCAACAGGATCTACAAGCTACCTTTAAGGTTATTCCAAGGGATTCAATATATAATGAAGAGGAGATGAGATAAAGGATCTCCTTGCATTAATCCTCCAACACTTTGAAAATAACCAGTCACAGACCCATTGACAAGGACTGAGAACCAAGGATTGGTGATGCATCCTTTTATGAGGTCAACCCAGTTAGGATGAAAGTCAAACTTAAGAAGGATAGCTATAAGGAAGTCCCAATTAACTCTGTCAAAAGCCTTATTCATATCCAATTTGAGAGTAAAAATAGGTTTCTTGGTATAGAAGGAAGAGTGCAATGTTTCATGAATGGTAATAATACCATAAAAAATGGACCTTCCTTTAACAAAACTTCCTTGACAAGGATCTATAATTTTAGGCAGAATTTCCTTCAATCTGTTAGCCATGACTTTAGTGAGGATTTTGTACACAATATTACACAGGTTAACATGTCTAAAATCAACCATCTATTTTGAGGTAGGTCCTTTAGGAATTAAGGCCAAGAAAGTAGAATTAAATCTACAAGGGATGATTTTGGAAGACTGAGACTCCTTAATATCTAAACAAGCATCCAATCCCACCAAATACTAGCAACTTTGAAAAAATCTAGGCGGGAAGCCATCCGGTATAGGAGCTTTGTCAGGATGCATGGAAAATAGGGCATCTTTGATTTCATCCTTAGAGAAAGGGTAAATTAACCTAGAATTATCTTTAGGGCTAACAAAAGAGGGAATATGTTGAAGAAGACAATATTTGGCAAAAATAGAGCACGAATTTGGATTTCCAAGGAGAGAACTAAAATAGGAAACAACAACTGACCTAATTTCAAATATATCTTTAGTAGAGGTGTCATCATCCTTCCATAATTCCTTTATTCTGTTTGAGCTCCTATTTCGAAGAGTGGAGGCATGGAAGAACTTTGTGTTGGAATCACCATATTTAAGCCAAATTGCTTGAGATTTTTACCTCCAAAAGGTTTCCTCACATTTAAGTATATTATGAAACTCAGATAACAAAATTCTTTCCTCATCCCTAGTATGATCATCCACCTGGCCATTTTGGATTTTACTCTCAATTGCAACCAGTATTTCCTTTATGAATTGTTTATTTTCAAAAAGGTTACCAAAAACTTCTTTGTTCCATATCTTGAGTTTCTCTTTAATAAATCCCAGTTTTTGGGCAAGCTTGAAGGAGTGAGATCCCTGGAAATCTTGTTGCCACCATTCCTGTAATCTACTTTTCAAATCAGGATGATTGAGCCACATGTTTTCAAATCTAAAAGGGGTTTTTAAAGGATGTTTTTCCCCCACTTCAAGTAGAAGGGGATTATGGTCAGATCCAATTTTGATAAGGGCCTAAATACAAGCATATCCAAACAAAAAAATAACTTCTTTGGAAAAAAGAAATCTATCTAGTCTGACTTGGATGTGTTGGTGGTTGCTTCTCCTATTACTCCATGTGAACTTAGCACCTTTAAGATTGACATCCATGAGGTAATTAAGGTTAATAAAATAATCAAACTCTTCCATGCTCTTGATGGGTAATCCATTTCCACCTTTTTTTTTGAAGGATAAAGGGGTGTATTGAAATCTCTTGCTAAAATCCACGGGGTAGTAGGAAAGGAATATTTTAGTCTGCTTAGCATCTCCCACATACCAACTCTACCCGGAAGAGAATTGGGGGTATAAATATTAGTCAAAATCCATGAGGTATCCAAGTCTTTGTCATGAAACATGATACTTGTTAGTCTATCAGTTGAATGGATTACCCTTCCTTCAAGCTTGCAAGGATCCCAAATGCACATTAGTCCTCCGGAAGAACCATTAGCATGACTAAAATCTGCTTCACCCTTTTTCCAAATTCTCTTGGCAACTTCTATAGCTTCTTTCTATTCAATTTTAGTTTCTTGCATTATGAATATAGTAGGTTTGATTTCATTCCTTAATGAATTAACTAGTCTCTATTTGGCTAATCTGTTAAGTCCTCTCACATTCCATGAGAGAACCTTCATCTGGAAGATTTGGGAATCTTTTTGCCTCCCCTTCCTTGAGATTGGGGAGGTTTGGTACTCTTGTCTTCATATTTTGCCACATTAGTGACTAAAGGAAAGAGGGTTTTTTGAATCCCATTGGCAATATCCTCTTCTATCCCTTTCCTTCTCTGTTCACTAGCTGAAGTCCTACCTCTTTTCTTCTCACTTCCACAATCTATGGGGGACTTCTTGGTGCTTCTTGTTTGTTTAGGACTAAATTTATTCTGAACAATTTGTTGTAATATGGGACTTGAGTTCCCATTAATGTTCTACTTTGGTAATGGTTGAGGGCTTCCTATTTTATTTTATTTGCTATAACCTTGAAGCTTGTCTTCAGTGGGGTGAGATGATCCCAACCTTATAGGAGAATCTACCCTACTAGAGATTCATATTTAATTTTCTTTGTTGGGACCCTGAAGCTTGTATTTAGTGGGGTGACATGGTATCGAACTTATAGGATAATCCACCTTATTGGGGATTTTTTGAAAAAGAGGACCAGATTCAAGGATTGGAAGAATTTTCCCATCCTCTTGAGCTACATTTGTTTCAGTAAGAATTTCAAATCTATTTGTAAATTCAAATAGAGAGCTTACCTTATCCTGATCAGGATGTGAAGGAGTGTTCATAATCTACTTCCCTTTGTCTAGGGTGGAGGCCTTCTAGATTTTCATTAATAAACTTTATTTATGGGATCCCTTTCCTCTAGGAATATATTGTTGCTCCTTTTTGGGTTGTCTAAAAAAACCTTTATTCACCTGGTTTTTGTTTCCTTGGTTTCAAAAAACAGGGGCACCTTTAAAGGCTCGATTGCTGGTCTCCTACTCGGAATCCTTTTTGTTATTTTCCTGAACCTTGAGAATAGGGCACTGGTTTATGAGATGTCCTTAGGTGTGGCATTCCACACAAAAGGTTGGTTTATTATCATATTCCAGAGAATATTTTAGGCAATAGGACATGTACTTAAGATTTGCAAAAGTGGGTAGCTCAGATTCAAGATTTGCATTGATGCAAATTATAGCAGAAACCATGCACTTACATGCTAGAGTTACAAGGTCAATCATGACCAACTCACCCACTGTGCTAGTAATAGCATGGAGGATATCCTCATGCCAAAAGTAAAAAGGAAGGTCAGGGATGTGAACCCAAATGTGAGCATAATTTATGCTTTGAGTTGTTGGATTAAAGTCCTCTGTCCACCTATGAATGAAGAGAATTATTATGCCTAGAAACCATGGACCTCTAGTTAGGATGTGACTTTCATCATCATGGTTACTTAGTCTAACGATAAAGAAACCCCTATATAAATCAACAATCTACATACTTCCTAGATTTTTCCATTTTGAAAAGGCCCATCTTCGAATGGTTTTCATGTCAAATCTACCTCTAATGAATTTTCCCACAAGAAAAAAAGATTCCAATGATATGTTGTTGGAAATAACTCTATCAAGAATATTTATATCTTTGCCTTTTGGGATTATGGTGACAGGAGAACCATGTTCTCTATTCCTACTATAGCGCACAACATCAGCAAAGGAAATTTCCTTATGAACTTTGAGAGTGGGCCCCCTTTGTCCAGTGGGGGTCCATTTCCAGGAGGTTCTTCCTCCCATATACTCTTAGTCTTGAAAAACCTGATGTTTTTATCACCCTGTACATCCTCTGGATTATATTGTGCCTTCCCTACCCTAGAATCCTCACTTCCATCCTTCTTGTCTTCAAAAAATTGAAAATCTGCAATCCTGCCTTGATTGTTCATCCTCTCAGCTCTTTCTCTCTCACAGATGGGTTGTTAAAATTTAATATTCTATATTGGATGTAAATATTGATGCTTTTATTATGGACTCTTTTGATAATGTTGATGATGATATCTAGACTTCTAGAGGTATTCCAAAGGTGATAGAAGTATAGGAGGTTATGGACAAGGATAAAAGTATTGAACTATTCAGTATTACCTTCAATAATATTTTAGATACACATGAGATCATTTTTATTATGTTTGATATGCTTCATGTCTACTTTTCCACATCACCTCTACTATTAGCTGATGAGTTGTTCAAGGATGTTCTTCATCGTTAGGATCAAATATAAAGTCATATGGGTAATTATTTCATCAATCAAGTTTATCTAAAAGAAGTATTCAAAGCTCAAAGTGGTAAGAAACAAACATAAATTTAAAAGAAGCCCAATAAGACCTTTAAAATCCAGAATTTTAGTTTTGTAAGAAGGAAGGATACAACGTAGATTTTTTTGGATATCCATTCATAATATTGAGTAAATAGTAAAAAAAGGGGTATTGATGTTGCTATCTTGTATGCATAGGGTAAGGATAGTTTTAATAGTGAATTATCATAATCTCATGTAGTTTTTCACTTGGCATATTGAAAATCCACCTCTTATGATGAGTGAATTATAGATTCAGGGGCAACAAGGTGCTTGACAAAGCACAAACACCTTCTCTAGGGTTACAACACATCATAATTAGAGGAGCATGTTGTCATTGAAGATGAATATTATTTATAGGTGGTATGTTGTGGAGAGGTTAGTATTGGATATTCTTATTTGATAAAGTTATTCATGCTCCTAATGTATTTCCTAATGTATAGTTTTGGCATGACTATTAGGTAATAAAGTACATAGAACATGGATTCAAGTTATTGTTTTTGGTTATTGTGATGAGTCAAATAAAATGTATAATCTAGGTGAAATATCAACTCCTTATATTTATTCCCATTATAAAAAATGTTTTGTAACTATGGTGGATCATACAGATTATGAGTTAGTGATGGTTCTATATGCTTGGATATCTCAAATATGAATCATTGAGATACATAAGTCATCATCAAATGACTAGTGGACTTCCCCATATTTCCTCTTCAAGTGGTTCATGTGATGGATGTATTTAGGAAAACATTATAAGGAGACCTATTTTAAAGGTACAACGAGTAATGTTACTCCTACCTTGGAGATCATACATAGTAATATATATGGGTCCATGAGTACATCCTCCATTTATAGAATTAGGTAATTCTCTCTCTTGATGATTTCTCTAGATATTTGTGGTTATATACTATTCACACCAAGGATGAGGTCTTTAAAAAATTCAATGGATTAAAAGAATTGGTTGAAACCAATTATAGAGGAAGATCAAGAATATTAGATAACAATGAAGGGGAGTACATAAGCAATGTGTTTCATGAATTTTTGACTCTTCATAGGATAGTATACTACAAGAATGTTCACTATATCCCAAATTGGGTAGTTGAGATAAATAATAGGGTAAGCATGGATATGGATCATTGTATGATTCATACAAAGGATATGGAGTATAAATTTTAGGGTGAGGTCATCACTTGTGTAGCATACATCACCAATAGGTTTTCCATTAGAATAGTCTAAGACATGACACCACTTAAGAGGTTGATAGACAATAAACCTGATGTGTCTATACTATGGATCTTTGGATCTTTAGGATTGGATTACATACCCAAATATATTTGAAAAAATAATGCACCAAAGAGTTATAGATGTATTTTTATCCCTCTTAGATATACTATCTCTATAACCCTTAGAAGCATGAGATCCTCATTTGAAGAAATGTTATTTTTGATGAAATTCTTCTAGGGATTCATCTAGTCTGCCACCCAAGATTTTGGTAGAATATAATCCTATTTATTTGATTCATCCAATAAATTATTTAGATAATATTATAGAATCTATTCCTATTATGACCCTTTCTTCATATTCTAATAAAATACCCATGCTTATATATTTAAACCCTCCTCAGGCAACACCACCTACAACACCTTTAGTCTTAAATTGAGGAAATGATGAGATTGACACACTAGTTCTATATTAATTAATAGTTAATGGTGAATTTTATTTGTATTATTTATATTTGTTTTCTTATGTTTCTTTCCCAAAGGGTGTATCTAGTTATTCCATAGTTTTTCAACACCTAGGTGGGTTTAAACACTTTTATAGGATGCTTAGCTCATTTTATCTTGTAAGTGATATTAGAAGAGCCCCTCTCAAGTATTGCTCTATAAGTTTTTTTTCTAGATATCCTCTCATATATTCTTAGGATAAGACATGAACAACATGGGAAGATTTCAAGATTTTGGAATATAAGTCCTTTATGAAAAACTAGACATAAAATCTTGTTCTTCTTGTAAAAGATAGGAATGTGATTTGGTGTAAATGGGTATATAGTACCAAATACAATTCAAATGGTTAGGTGGAAAAATCACAAGGTATGTCATATTTCTAAGGGATTCTCTCAGTAGGAGGAAGTTGACTATTCACACACAATTACACCTATTGTTAGGATGGATTATATTGAGATAATTCTTTCTATAGTTACTTAATACAATTGGAAGGTGCATGAGATGGATGTAAAAAATACCTTCTTTCATGATGATATTTAGGATAGATCTATATGTAGCAACCACTTGGTTTTGATATTGAGGGATCCACTCCCTGGTTTATAAATTAACTAGGTCCTTGTATGGACTTATGTAGGCCCCTAAGTCTTGGCATAAAAATATCCATTATTTTATCCTTAGATATGGTTTTTGATGATGTGAGGCTAAAAATGATATCTACATTAAACATGAAAATAAAAAGACCTTGATGATTGTTCTCAATGCAATTGATATTCTCATTATGGGTAGTTACCCTAACTTGATTCAAGATATGAAATCATGGCCTTTTAGATAATAGGTTTAGGGATCCTAAACTATTTTTTGGGAATTTAGATTGATCAAACTACTTTTAAGATCACTATTGCATAGCCAAAGTATGCATTGGATCTCTTTAGCACCTTAGTATGCGGGATTGTAAGTCTTCTTAAACTTCTTTTGCTTTAGGATTGAATATTTGAGCTGATTATATAACTCCTTTGGTGGATGTCACTCTATATCAATCTCTTATAGGAGATCTCCTCTACCTTACCCACATAAAACCTAGTGTTGCATTTGTTGTGAGCTATTATTCTAGGTACATGCAGACCCCTTAAGAGAGCCATTATACAACAACCAATAGGATCCTAAAATATATCAAAGGTACTTATTAAATGGGTATTTATTATTTAGTTGGTCCACCTTTGATTTTGATAAGTTGGTCCACCTTTGATTTTGATAATATTTTTATATGTAGATTGGGTTAGTGATGTAGATGACCAGTACTCCATCATAGGTTTTATTTTTTATCTAGGTTTCAACATTTTCTCAATGCATCTCCTTTAGAACTAATTTATATAAATGAGCACACCCCAAATAGGTACCTATATAATCTATTACATGTCATCCAATGTCATAGTCACCTCCTTGCATAGAAACTGGAAGGTATTTATTTTTTATTACTACTGCTTAGCTAAGGTTGTGAGAAGTGCTTTGTTAAAATCTATCTTTTGGCATTAGGGCCATATGATTAAGCACTACTACTACCAAAAATACAAGTAAATTTGATGTATGTTTCCAACCTATTTTATATTTTTAACTATATATTTTTTCTATTTTTCTTCTACTTATTTCAAAAAATTACATTTTACATAGACAATAGAATCAAATCTAACAAAAATTTGTTTTTGTTCCATAGAATAAGATTTTTATTTCTATTGCTTTGGATATCACATTCTACTCTTTATTATTTTTTCCTTTAGGAGTCATGAGTGGATTTCCTTGCAATGTCACCCATGGTCCTTAGGGAGGGGAAATATGTATTTTTATAAAGAATAATAAAAATTAATTTTATAGTTGGTGGGGAGTATGATCCTCCTACATATGGGATAGGGGTGGACTAACTTTGTTATTCCTAATGTAGGATGATGACAAGCCATGTTGGCTAATGGTGTTGATGGAAAAACAAGGATATCCCATTGGCTACAACAACATGGTGTGACTACTAATAGTTAGATGATGAGGTAAGCCTCAGACATGTTACATAAAACTAAAAATAATTTGATCATTTTTTATAATTTTGAGACAAAATAAAAGGTAGTGCTTTTTCCATGTTGTGGAAATTTTATCTAGTGCTACTACTAAACTATAGTATTGTATAGTTATGTAGGGGGAAAAACTAACCTATTGCCTATGATTCTTGGTTGGATCCACTAGGATCTGAGTTGAACCATGGGGGTATGTTATAATTCTACACTCAATGTACAAAGGGGGGAAGGGTTCACCAAGAATGGTTTTAGGACTCACTTCAAGTCTGAGGTGGAATGTGTTTGAATTAAGCATGCACCTATGTTTGGGATTTCTAAAACTACACTATAAAAAGGGAAAGAACAACACAAGATACAAGATGCAGGAAGACAAGAGCTAACCCTAGAATTATTCTTTGCTTGAATTATCACTAACCCTAGTATTGAAAAACAAAGCCTTTAATCAAGGATCCAAGAGAAATACACAAACAATATTAAAACTCTAAATACACACTATATGCTTCTATTCTTTCAAATTGTAGCACCCTAAAATTGGCATAGTTAAACCCTTAGTAAAAAGATAAAAATTTGAATTTTAACCCCGAAACCGCCCGTTAACCGCTCACCCCATTTTTCGTGCCATTTTTAGGAGTTGTTTTGACCATTGGACGATATCGTCGCGTCGATCGGACGAAATCGTCCCAGATCGGACGAATTCGTCCGGAACAGAACGTCCAGACGATTTCGTCCCAAAACCAAATTTTCATAATTAGATTCTGTTTCAACAACCTCTCCAACTTGGGCAGAAGCGTGTCTACGCAGTTGGAGATTCCTCCGCTGAGGATCTCCCAGATTGGGATGATCCCCAACCTCTTAACCTCCCCCTAATCCTATATAAACTTGGGATTTTCCTAGTTTATACCCCTGGCTGATCATTCCCCTGCAACTCTAGTTTTGTTGTATTAGAACATCCTCGCCCCCATCATTTGCATTTGTATTTTCAAGTTTTTCATTGCAGGTTTTCACTGTGCTTCAGCTGGAGGAAGCTCGGATCGTCGCAGGCGATTCCAGATGATTTCAGATGATCCTGTCGTAGATCGACGATGATCTCGTACGATTGGAGGTGATCTCGATAGCAGTTCAGATTGGGGGCAACCAGAGCCCTGAGTTTGCATTTCTCATCTTTCTTCTTTATTTTACTATGCATTAGCTTGATTTATTTTCATTCTGCATCCTGGAGTTCACCTCATCTAGCATAAATGCATGATAAAGTTAAAATAAGTTATTAAAACAATGCATTTCCTTTAAATCTGCTATCTAGATTTATCAATTAAGCATTCATACTATCATTTCCATTATTTTGCATTATTCTTGCAGTAGCATTTTTGGTTTTTGGTGTCTATTTCTGTGATTGCAGGCTTCTGACGGATTCGTCTGACGAATTCGTCAGATCGACGATGATCTTGTCTGATTTCAGATGATCGACTATGATCTGAGATGATTCTATACAATTGCAGATGATCCTATCATATTCGAGATGATCTGAACTCCTACAAGCTTCAGAATCTTCATCAGACATCCGAAATCAGGTGCATTCTTTCTTATTTAAGTATATTCCTAGTATTTAGGATTCATTCATGCTTTCTATATTCATATAAATTAGCATTTCATATAGAATAGCTTAGATTCATTCTGGCCAACCTAGGGATATGAATGATTAAAGTACAAAATGAACACATCAAACCCATTCTCAACCTAGGCATGGAAACTGCCACTCAAAGTTTCCTGGTGAACCCCACCATCCATCAAAAATTCACCCTTATACCCCTCCCCGAGAGGCGCGACCTTCAAAGGGCCTCTCAGTCCGAGGTATTGTTCCATCCTTCTCGCATCCCCCTTTCGAGCATGGATCCTTTAGCCTGAAGGTAAGGGCACAAAAAATTTGGGTCGATACATTTTGGTGAACCCGACGTGAAACTAAAAACCTTTGAAAACAACCAAAAAAAAAAAATATTATTATTAACATCTAGAATCATTAGATAAACAATTAAAGTTGTATATCATATTTAGATGGTAGATTATAATAAAAGACGAGCTGTCACCATAAATGTTGAAAATCAATTAACGGCCATAGAGATTACTTCGGTACTTAGAGTACCTCAAACAAATAGGGTTCAACCTTTGTGGGATGAACTTGATAGGAGATTGGATATTATTTCATCTAGATCAACCGAACTTAGGCAAATCAAGAGGTTTGTCCTAGATAGAATCCTGGATCCTGATCAAGTAACCTTATATCATGAACTTTAGAGAGCTTGCCATAGGTGGTTAGCAGATAAAAGAGCACTTGTGTCTTCAGAATTGTACACCTTTGAAGAATACCTTGAGAATGCAGTTGTAGTACATAAGTTTCTATCTCGTATAGAGGATCAAGAAGTCATTCTTACGGATAGAAAAATATGGAATAGAGTTCCTAGAGCTGTGTTATATCGAGAATATTGCCATGAACTTTATTTCTATAGGTCAGAATCCGAGACAGATCATATTACTATAGCACACTTTGTCAAATTTTTGAAAAACCATTTTCAATTTGAAGAGGAGCATTTCATGACTCCTGATGAACTTGATCCCATCAACGATATCCATAAACTATTTATAGAAAACTAAGTCATTTATATTATTATTGTTATTTCTTGTAACTAGAATGCTATTTGTTATCTTTATAATAATATTATAAAACAAAAAAAAAAAACAAACATAAACAAAAAAATCAAAACATTTCCCTTTTAAGTATTATAGTAGGTATATAATTAAAATATATACCTCTCAAACCTATCACATATATATAAGTATATATATTTGCTGAAATCTAAGTTTAAGCACAATGCCTAGACTTAGGAATGGAAAACAGACTGAAGAAGAAGAAGATTGGTTAGGAAAACCATTAAATAACCCAGATGTCCTTCCTGAAGATCAAATTCTAGAAGAAGGAACCCTAGATCAGCAAGAAGAAGACCTTGCTGTAGGAAATGAACAAGAAGAAACTAATAGAGAGGAAGGATCCTCATCCCCTAAAATGTCTCCGGGAGGAGCTGTCACGTTTGAAAACATGGATCAATTCTGGAAGTTCATTAATACTAATATTGGTGTTCTTAATAGAGCAGTCCACATGGACAAGGATCGAATTAGTGAGACTCAAGCAACTCTAGAAGACGTATTTCACACATGCACTAATCCCTTGTCCTTTATTGAACAAGAGAGTGATCAAGCTGGACCATCCAATTTGGATATGGCAGCTATAATCCAGAACATGCAACAACAACAGGTTACCCAACCATCTAAAGTGCCTATTAGCAAGCCTAGGGTCATTCCCGCACAAAAGAAACCCTCATTTATTGCTCTATTTTGCCAAGCTATTGAGCAATATACCTCAAATCAGCAAAAACCCAAAACAAAACCAAACACCAATTACCAACAATCTGGGATACAACATAATACTATTACAAATCCTCTTCATAATACTCTTCCTACCAACGCTTTGCATAATAGCAATATAGCATCTAATCCTTATGTCACACCGTCATACACTCATAAATCCCATACCTATGTCCCACCAAACCAATATGGTGGACAAACTAGTAATCTTGAAACCATGGTGAAACAGTTAGTTTCCCGCATGGATCAGATAGATCCCTACCATCCCTCGTACAATTATCGAGAGATGTGTAGTCAACCTCTAGATCCTATAGTTGTAGCACAACCATATCCTAAACATTTTCCTATGCCTGTCTTGCCCATATATAAAGGAACCGAAGATCCCATAGAGCATCTTCATATGTTTAGGATAGCATGTCATGATATATCGCATGATGACTTATTATTGCTAAAAATGTTCCCAAAAAGTTTAGGAGGAATGGCATTAGAGTGGTATTATCAATTACCCACTAATTCTTTGAGGAATTTTGAAGAAACTGCTGAGTCTTTTGTGCATCAATTTAGTGCCTACATCGAAAGGCATGTGACCATTAAAGACTTGTACAACTTAAAACAAGACAAAGATGAATGTTTTGCCGATTTCCTAGCTAGGTGGAGACAATTGATAGGAAAATTGCACTTTGTATTACCTTATAGGGAGATGTTGGACATCTTTATTAATAATTTACAAGACCAACTATCTTACGAATTATCAACTGCTACCTTGACCACCTTCGATCAGGCTATAGACTTAGCCAGAAGAGTGGAAGATGCTCTCATTAGGAGAGGTCAGCTTAAAAAGAAAGATGATGAGAAAACATCCAGAAATCAATATAAAAATAAACAAGTTGTGGGTGATGGAGTCACTGATAGTAGAAATATTGCTACTGTTAATGTTGCGAAGACAACGGAGAAGTTTATACTGAAACCTCCTGATAAACCTCCTCGAGAATTTACTAGATTAAATCAACCTTTATCAACCATTCTACCGCAATTATTAGAACGAGGTTTGATTCAATTACCAACTATCCGGGAACCTGATCCAACTATACCCGGATACAGAGCTGATTTACACTGTGACTTCCATAGAGGACCTGGACACACTACCAACTCTTGTAAAATATTAAAACATAAAATACAGGACCTGATTGATAACAATGAGATGGAGGTACAAGCCTTTCAACCTAAGCAAAATCCTCCTAATAATACTCAAAAGAACATTCCTCAAAACCAGAATCAGAATGCCAATCAGTCATTGGACATATTTCAACATCCTTTACCAAAGCATGGCAAGGAAGTGGCTAATCAAATTGAACATCATAATGTTCCCCCTCCTACCCGATATGTAGGGACTATTAGTGGGCATTTACCTGCTCATGATTTGGAAATATTTGACACAACTTTATCCGTGGTTACAACCAGGCCTCTACATAATATTCAGACACCTGATCTTAGTGATACAGAATATGAGACTGAGAGTGATATGGAAATCACCTCAAATCAGTTGAATAGCTCTGAAGATGAATCAGATCCTATTCTCCCTATCACAAGTCATATGGTCCCAGAAGAACCATTTCCAAGAAGAGTCACTACTCGACCATCGTCTCACCAATTAATTTCTAATGAGCAAGCCATAAATGCTAGACCAAGACCCATTCATCATCCACAGAATAATATTGTGGGTACCATCGGAGCTATTACTAGACAACAGGCTCAAAACTCTCAACAAGATCAAATGCAGAACGATGGATCAACCCCATTTGTTTTGAAAGTTCCTAATAAAGGGAATCAGGCACCTAATGTTCAACCTAAACCTCCTTATAATATTAATGAGCAACTATCAAATATTACAGCTAGAATTTCTCTTTTGGACCTTTTAAGATCCTCTCCTACACATAGAGATGAATTAATGCTCACATTAAGCCAGATGATGGTACCACAAGACATTCAACCTGAAGCCATGGCTAATACTATAATAACTCATGAAGTTGATTGTATTGACTTCTGGGATAGAGACATACCTCAACATAGTTTACATAAGGATAACCCCTTATATATTACTGCCTTAATTGGAGATGTAGCAGTTAAACGAGTCTTGATTGATAATGGTTCATCTTTAAACATCTGCACTTTTGACTTCTACCAAATATTTGGGTTTAGAAGTGATGAAATGAAAAGAACTGATATGATCATAAAAGCCTTCAATGATGAAACACAAGAAACGTGTGGAGTTATTACCATCCCATTGCAGGTTGGTCCGAGAACCTTGGATACGATTGTGTTTATTGTACATTGCCCTGCATCGTACAATATACTCTTGGGTCACCCTTGGATCAATGCAATGCGAGCCATTCCCTCAACTTTACATCAATGTGTTAAATTCGAATTTAAGAATCAGTTGGTTACCATTCATGGTGATCCTAGACCCTTTGATATGTGTGCTTTGGCAGAACCTGTTGGAGTTCAATTTTGCCCTGCTTTATCATCCACACATCCTAATTCTCATTATCCATCTAAACGTGTGAAACACACACCCATAACGCCATCTACTTCTTCTCCATTAGTTCCACCTCTACATACAGCTCAACCATCCTCTAAACAAACCACATTAGGACCTCAGAAAGATCCTAATCCCACAACCAAGGCTTCTTGCTCTACTCCTATAACTTTTATACCTATAATAGAATCATCCATCGACATCTCTACAACATCTACATCCACCAAAGGCATAGTTTCCGCATCAGAAGATGTAGGAAATGTTCCTTCTACCTCTTATGCTCTTATTGACGAGCTCTTACCCGATTTATCTAAAATTCTTATATCAGAGAAAATGAATGTTGCTATGCAAGATTCCCTTATTTTAAATAATTTGCCACCATCTCCTCATACCTTGGGTCTCCCACAGCCTATGGGAAGTATTTACCAAGTCGGGAGCTGCGCTTTTATTTATAAGGGATATGACTGGGGTAGAATACCCAGAAACAACAAGACTCATTATGATGGATATGCTCGATGTTATTTTACTAATGAGTATATTAAAGCCAAATCTATAATGCTTAAATTGGGATATAAAGGGAAAGGTTTAGGACCTTTCCAAAATGGTATGAAAGAACCTTTTGAGGTAGAACCATGGCCCGCCCGATGTGGTGTGGGCCTATTTCCTAGTAAGGGTCAGCCCTTCCCATTTGAGGATGATGACCATCTCATATGTTACCAAGATTATTTGGATCAACGTGATGCTTTGCATTTAATGAATAAGCCATTTACATGTAATATGCTATCTATAGCCTACCCTGAGATGATCGTCGAATCCGACGATGAGTTGGAGGGAGATATCTTCCATGATGTCTCCGTTGAGGAATTATTACATCATGAATTTTATTTTGATGGCTCTATACCTACTATAGCCCAGCTTGAGGCCACGACTCCTCAAGATGAATTATCCAAACTAACCTTGGAAGAATTACAAGAATTGGGCGTTTCACCCGCCCCACCTAATTTTGAGAAAAATCTACACATGGAAGTAGAGAATGTCATAAAAATTAACATTGGAACCGAGGATAATCCTCACATAATCAACATTGGATCAGAATTGAGTCAAGAAAAATAGGATAAATATATTGCATTTCTTAAAGAATATGAAGATGTCTTTGCTTGGACATATGAAGATATGCCAGGTTTAGACCCTTCTGTAGTTATGCATCACCTAGTAGTCCATCCGGATGCTAAACCCGTTAAACAAAAACTTAGAAAAATGCATCCTAAAGTGGCCTTACTAGTCAAAGGGGAGTTAGAAAAACTCTTAAATGTTATTTTTATACAAGCCATTGATTATGCTGAATGGATCTCGAATGTAGTTCCAGTAACTAAGAAAGAAGCTACCAAGGTTAGGGTTTGCATAGACTTTAGAGATATTAATGTTGCATGCCCTAAAGATGATTTTCCTCTTCCCAATATGGATCAGATCATTGATTTTACTGTTGGGAGTGGAATGATATCCTTAATGGATGGATTTTTTGGTTATAATCAGATCAGGATAGCTCCTGAAGATCAGGCTAAAACAACCTTTATTACCCCTTGGGGGACTTTTTGTTGGAAAGTGATGCCATTCGGTTTGAAGAATGCAGGTGCAACCTATCAACGAGCCATGACTTATATCTTTCATGATATGATGCATGATATACTACATGATTATGTAGATGACATTATAGCTCGTTCTACTGAAGAAGATGACCATTTAGATGATTTGAGAAAAGTATTTAATCGGTTAAGGGAATATCTTATCCGATTGAATCCAGCTAAATGTATATTCGGAGTTAAGTCCGATAAATTATTGGGGGTTATAGTTTCTTTACGTGGCATCGAAATTGATCCTCTCAAGATTGTGGCTATCACTGATATGCCCGCACCCACAAATATATCAAAATTACGAAGTTTACAAGGTAAGCTTCAAGCTATCCGTCGCTTCATCGATAAGTTGGTGGATAAAACCGGACCCTTTCTTAAGCTTCTTAAGAAGGATGTCTTTTTCCATTGGGACTACGAATGTCAGGAAGCATTTGAACTCCTCAAACAATATCTTCTTAACCCACCTGTGCTTTCGCCACCTAGACCTGATCGCCCATTTATCTTGTATATTTTTGCTTCAGATTTTGCCTTAGGAGCTATGTTAGCTCAACTTGATGATGAGAAGAAAGAACGTGCTAATTATTATATCAGTAGAACATTAATTAGTTATGAAACCCGCTACACAACATTAGAGAAGTTATGTCTAGCAGTCATATTTTCTACACAAAAATTATGCCATTATATGCTCAGTCAGAAAACCTATGTTATTGCTAAATCCGATCCTTTGCGGTATCTCATGAGTCGACCTTATTTATCTGGTCGCACAACAAAGTGGGTTCTTGCCCTAAGCGAGTTTGAACTCATGTTTATAGGACAAAAGTCTGTTAAGGGTCAAATCATAGCAGATCAATTAGTTGTTGCACCCTTAGAGTCTACCCATCCCCTCATCATTGAGTTTCCTGATGAATGCCTTAAACTAGAGGTAGACCATCCAGAGCAATGGTCCTTATACTTTGATGGAGCCCGATGCATGAGTGGGGCTGGTGCAGGTATTATTTTAATATCTCCATAGAAACATCTTATACCTCTATCCTTTAAATTAACGTTTGCTTGTACTAATAACACTGCTGAATATGAGGCTCTAATCCTTGGCTTACGAGCTGCCTTGGCACTAAAAATTAAAAATCTATTGGTTTTCGATGATTCTCAACTTGTTATAAATCAAATTAATGATGTTTATCAGACCAAAGATGATAAATTGCATCCATATAAAGCATATGTATTACAATTATTATCTTTATTTGATCAAGTTACCTTGGAAGCTATTCCTCGAACTAGCAATCGTGCGGTTGATGCTATGGCTGCAGCTGCATCTCTTTTACCCTTGGAGTTAGAGGATGAATATGCTACCATCATTATTCATCGACTCCAGGAACCCGCTTCAAATAAATCATGCTTAGAACCTTTGGATGTGTTTCTAATCAATGAAACTACTCCTGAACTTTGGTACACTGATATCTTCAATTTTCTTCAAAATGGGACCTTCCCTGAAGGTTTTAACAGAAACCAACGTCGGTTATTGCGTAGACGAGCAAGTCGCTTCATCATAATTGGCAATACATTATATAGGAGATCTTTTGAAGGTATCCTACTGAGATGTTTGAATCTAGAAGAAGCTAGATCAGCTTTGAGTGAAGCCCACGATGGATCTTGTGGGGGACACTTTAGTGGTAGCGCCATTGCTAAGAAGCTCCTTAGGATAGGATATTTTTGGCCTACCATGGAGAATGATGCACATGATTATGTGCGCCATTGCGACAAGTGCCAGAAACATGCTGACCTTGTCCATGCGCCTGCACAAGAGCTACAAGCTATTTCATCTCCTTGGCCCTTTTCAAAATGGGGCTTAGACATCATTGGAAAAATCAACCCTGTGTCATCTGATGGACACAAATTCATCATAACCGCCATCGAGTATTTCACGAAGTGGGTTGAAGCTATGCCCTTAGCTTCTTGCACTGGAACCCAAGTTTCCAAATTTATTTTTAATCAAATTATTTGTAGGTTCGGAATTCCTGCAAATCTCATCTCGGATAATGGAACTTGTTTCAAAAATAAAGATGTCAAGAAATTATGTCAAAAATATAAAATTCAACATCGTTGGTCCACTCCCTATTATCCTCAGGGTAATGGCCAAGCGGAAGCATCTAATAAAACATTAATTAAAATCCTCAAAATACTGGTCAATAAATCTGGCCGAGATTGGCACATTCAACTATATCCTGCTTTGTGGGCTTATCGAACTAGCGTTCGTACCCCCACAGGCACTTCACCTTTTGTTTTGGTTTATGGCGCTGAAGCAGTTTTTCCCTTTGAATTAGAAGTTCCTTCTTTGGCTCTGCTACTTCAAGATACTGAAGTAGGAGATGAATATCATGTTGGCAGATTTAGTCAGCTGGAACTCCTAGATGAGAAGCGCATCAATGCTTTGGAGCATCTTCGAGCCTACCAGAACAAGCTTAAACGAGCATACCTCAAGAAAGTTCATCATCGATCCTTTGAGATCGATGACCTTGTCTTGAAAGAAAATCAAAAAAATACTAATGCAACTAAAGACCTTAAAGGTAAATTTGAACCTAACTGGCTTGGGCCATATATCATCACTGCTAAATTTGGCTCGGGAGCATACAGATTAGCTACCTTAGATGGTAAAGATCTTAAAGAACCTATGAACATTATGCATCTTAAACGCTATTATGCATAAAATCTGGTCATTTCATCATTGTATATATTGTTATTTTGCATATTGTTTCATTTTAGTCATTCATATAAAAATTTCAAAAAACAATCACATTGTGTATCTTCTCAATTCATCAATCAAAATCAAAATATAAAAACATCAAAATCATCAAAATCTTCAAAAACATCTTTTATTTTCACACCTGTCAATTCTTGAAGTATTGCAGTTATATTTTCAATTATTTTGGATAAATTAGCATTTATTTGGAATCCCGCACTTTCACACTCACATGAATAAATATCTTGATTTTATTTGGTATGATTATTAATCTCTCTTATATCAAAGTCCACGAGTTGAATTAAATAAAGTTTTGAGCATAGAGAATTGATCTTGTTATTTATTTGAACCAAGTATATCTCTTCACATTAAAATGATTTCATTGCAAATTCAATATGATGCTACATAGTAGAAGTGGTTTCTTGAGCGAAAAGTTTCCCCTGCTATCCTATCATGCACATGGTCTAGAATCTTTGAGAATTGACAAAAGGACAAGCTCACCCCTGCCTAGAATAAAAATCCCTTGCTCTACAGCCAATCCGAGCAAGTATCCCTAGTATAGGAAGAAAAAGAAAAGTCAAAGAAAATGAGAAAAAGAAAAATATCATTTTGTACCATCGCAACAATATTCCAGCATTAATACAAAAAATACAAAAAAAAAAAGAAAAGAAGAAGCAAGAGAAAAGAACAAGCAAAATGCAAATAAATCCCTTTCCCTACCCCTTGAAAAGAAAAGAAGGGTGAATGAGCTTGAATCCCTGGAATTCTCAATTATTCAAAAACTGTGAGGTAAGCCCCATAACAGGTGGTTTGTGCCCAACCCGCTTGGCCTTGGGTAATTCCTAGCGTGGTGATATGTCTGTCACATTAGCGACCTTCTTTTGTACAGACCTATGTCTGCTTATGGATCAGCTAGCTCTTGATGACCCGACTTACATAGTAGTCTGGTACGGTTACATGCATATAAATCATGGTCAACGAACACTTATTTGGTTAATTCAAATTACTTGTATCAAATTATCTTGCTCAAAATTGGTAAATGAACAATACAATTGCACACACATTTGTATTTGAGAGATTTTGTATCATTATGATAAATCAAGATCGGCAATGAACTCACATTTGCACATGAGGGTTCCTTATAAATCTACATTTTGTCTTTGAGATAATTTAAAATATTTATGCAAATATTTTAGAATAATTTCATCTTCTTATTTGAGAACATTTGCTTAGCATAAAAACAATTAAATACATTTCTTTCCAAAATCCAAAATTTTCTTTCAAAACATCTTCAAAAATCTAGTAAATAAAGTCACATTTATATAATACTTTCGACTTTCACAATGATGGTATAGTTCCTAAAAACCTAAATTGGAATTTTATGCTTAGCGCAAGTCCTCATCTTATATATTTTCTATTTATCTCAAAATCAAAAACCAATTATGCAATAAAAATATTTTTGGATTTCGCGATGATGGTATAAGTCTATACCTATAATTCTATGCCTAGCGCAAACCATTGTTCTAATTTTGATTTCCCATTCATTTTAATTCATAAAAACATATGGCTTATATCATTATGTTACACAATTGTGCTTTAAAAAGAATGAACACATTTTTCTATTTCATTTCATTATGTCAACATTCAATTTTGCAACCATGGTATAATTCCTAAGGAATTGTTCAAAATTTTATCACACTTAGGAATTTTATGCCTAGCAAAAAAATCATATTTTTAATATTTCATGCATAATATTTTTATGAAAATCTGAAAACAAATCATCACCATCATCATTTTTCATCATCACAACACAAAGTCTTAAGACAGTCTCTTAAGCACTCTTTTACTTTTAGCAATATTTCTATACTGGGATTAGCTTGACGACCTAGCGAGCGGCGACTCCATGAAATGGTCTATAACAACGACAATGTCCTTTGAAATTATTGTTAGAAGTCCCTTTTATTTTTCATCAAATCACACCACAACAACCAATTTGTTTACATCAGATTATTTCATTTAAATTTTATGGCATGACATAAAATTATAATTTTTTCAACGACATAATTACATGAATAATCAATCAACAATTCCAAAATTGAAGCATCATAAAACATATGGACAAGTCATATCACAAAAAAATTATATATATATATATATATCAAAATATATGTACATCATATCACAACTGGATTGGTATGCCACAATCTATACCCTGGCATACTCAATCCTCTCAAAAATATATAGTCCAACCAAAGAGCAGCTAGTCTCGAGAAGCCCTCGAGCTCTCAGCCTCATCTCCTCTCCCACCCTGGCATGGAGGAGGTGGTCCCATCGAGGTCCATGCTGTATCATGGGTCCTCACAGTCGATCATGAGGATGTCCTCGATGATCCCATCATGATCGGCTCCATAATAGGGGCTGGCAATGGTATCCTCTAGTTCTCTGGAACCACATGATAGTACAATCCCTGATAGAATGTGGTCTGAGCAATAGACCATGCTAGATCCCGAGTGCTCGCCCCTCCGCTCCGAGCCCTGAGTCATGTAGCCTCATCCTACAGTGTCTGCACCTGAGCCCGGAGGTGGGCATTCTCAGCCCGGAGAGCCACCATCTCGCTGCTCTCCCCCACCTCGATACCCTTGCCCTTATCGAGCGATGTGGGCCTATCCCTCTACTGAGAAGGGAGTACCTCCTCTCTCCTCTCTACCTATTGTGGTCTCTCCGAAGACTATGGCGCTCTTCGACGTCTCTCCTGAGGAGACCATCGCTACTCCCTCCCTCTATGACCCCTCGTTGCATCAATGGCAGCCTGGCACCGCCTCCCCATCCATCGCACAATAATGTGCATCGGACCCTATGCCCTCATCATCCGAGGAGGGTGGATGCCTACGTACCAGGCATCATATCCATCTGTGACCCCAACATCATCCCCATCCACTAGCTGAATGGGGGCATCATCCACATCCTGACTCTAGAATCATTGCATATCTGGAGCCCCGCTCAATGTAGTACTATCTCGAATAGTCCAGGAGTACTCGTAATCCCTGAGAGAAGGGATCCCCTACTGTAGACCGAACTACCTCAAAACTTGGTCATAGCGGTGGAGCTCTACCTCTCCCCACTCCATCCTCAGCCAGAAGACTCGCCTGATGTGAGCCAACTCCTGTCCATCCTCTCCCCACCCTGGGTGCTCTCTCCATGGCCTCTAGGTGATCTGGTCAGGGATGAGGTCATCTAGCAACCTCCGGGACATCGACAGATCTATCCGCCATTGTGACCCTCTCTAGAGCCACCAATAGAAAACTTAGGGTCTCTCTCGGTCAACCCCTATCAGTGGAAGCCCTATCGGCCTCCGCACCGCAATGTGCTCCCAGCACCAAACTTGTAGCAACGATGTCAAAACCAGACATCGACCTCCCTTGTATACGACCCCGTATAGGATCCTATACAAGCGGCATAGTACAAAGCTGCCCCAAGCAAATCTATAGTCATGGTCTCTCATATCGTAGACCACATCTGAGAGTAGCCATGGTAACCTGCATCCACTCTGGTGGCATAGCAGTAAGCCACCCACTACCCCTACCAAAACTTGAGTCAATCGAGATGCCCCAGGCATCTGCCTCAATGTCTCGATGTTCACCCCGCCCTTCTCTAGGGTGAAGCTAGGATCTCCGCACAGTCGCATCATGGCATGGCCCTGATTGGCCACAGGAGTCATCAATCATCCCTGTATGGGGATCCTCAAGATCCTCCATACATCCTCTAGAGTGGGAGCCATCTCCCCTATCGATAACCGAAAGTAGGATGACCCCGGATACCACCTCTCTGCTAGGGCTGTCAGTAGCCCCATGTCTATCGATATTTGTGGCATCTCTGCCACATGTTGTAGTCCGACCTCCGCTAGTCGGTCTCGCTTCGCCTGGTCGAGTGTGGCTACATCGTCTCTTAGTCCCCCGTATTTCCACTCCCGACTTTTTAGTAATCCCCTCTACAAAATAAACAATCAAACAATAAAAATCATTAATAGATAATCATTAAAATCAATTTCATCTTATAAAAAAATGATGATATCGTCCACTATTGGATGATATCGTCCTAAATTGAGTCAAATCATCCTTTGTAGGATGAAATCATCTCCGATTTCTCAACTTGGGGATCGCCCCTTGTTGGACGGGATCGCCCCTATTTCATCGATTTCACCCCTAGACGAAATCGGCGATCTAGGGACGATTTCATGAAATTGGGACGATTTCATCCCGACATCGTCGACGGCCTAAAAATGGCCGTGATGCCCCAAAAATAGTCAAAATTTAAATTAAAAACCACACAAATCAAATTAAAAACATAATTCACTAAGTTTAGATCCTTACCCGCAACCCGCGTCGGACCTCTATCGATCTATGCGTTGTTTCCACCATTTTGCCTGTAGAGCTCTAAAATAGCCAAAATGAACAGTAAAAATGAATTAGGGTTTTACCCTATTTTTCTTAATTTTATTTAAAAACAACAATTTTTTTTAAATTTTTCTTTTCGCGCTTTTACCTCAAACGTTCGATTTGGGTAAAAACTCGGAGGGGGCACCATAGTAAGCAGTTGTACGATTCGACCTAGAATCGTCATCTAAAAAATTGAGTAAATTTTTGCTTTCTCATAAAACGGGAAGAACTCGTCTTTAACGCATTTTCTTTAAAAAATTTGCTAAAGAGGGGGCAAAATGTAGCACCCTAAAATTGGCGCAGTTAAACCCTTAGTAAAAAGATAAAATTTGAATTTTAACCCCGAAACCGCCCGTTAACCGCTCACCCCATTTTTCGTGCCATTTTTAGGAGTTGTTTTGACCATTGGACGATATCGTCGTCGATCAGACGAAATCGTCCCAGATCGGATGAATTCATCTAGAACAGAACGTCCAGACGATTTCATCCCAAAACCAAATTTTCATAATTAGATTCTATTTCAACAACCTCTCCAACTTGGGCAGAAGCGTGTCTACGTAGTTGGAGATTCCTCCGTTGAGGATCTCCCAGATTGGGATGATCCCCAACCTCTTAACCTCCCCCTAATCCTATATAAACTTGGGATTTTCCTAGTTTATACCCCTGGCTGATCATTCCCCTACAACTCTAGTTTTGTTGTATTAGAACATCCTCGCCCCCATCATTTGCATTTGTATTTTCAAGTTTTTCATTATAGGTTTTCACTGTGCTTCAGCTGGAGGAAGCTCGGATCATCGCAGGTGATTCCAGATGATTTCAGATGATCCTGTCGTAGATCGATGATGATCTCGTATGATTGGAGGTGATCTCGATAATAGTTCAGATTAGGGGCAACTAGAGCCCTGAGTTTGCATTTCTCATCTTTCTTCTTTATTTTACTATGCATTAGCTTGATTTATTTTCATTCTGCATCCTGGAGTTCACCTCATCTAGCATAAATGCATGATAAAGTTAAAATAAGTTATTAAAACAATGCATTTCCTTTAAATCTGCTATCTAGATTTATCAATTAAGCATTCATACTATCATTTCTATTATTTTGCATTATTCTTGCAGTAGCATTTTTGGTTTTTGGTGTCTATTTCTGTGATTGCAGGCTTCTGACGGATTCGTCTGATGAATTCGTCAGATCGACGATGATCTTGTCTGATTTCAGATGATCGACTGTGATCTGAGATGATTCTATTCAATTGCAGATGATCCTATCATATTCGAGATGATCTGGACTCTTACAAGCTTTAAAATCTTCATCAGACATCCGAAATCAGGTGCATTCTTTCTTATTTAAGTATATTCCTGGTATTTAGGATTCATTCATGCTTTCTGTATTCATATAAATCGGCATTTCATATAGAATAGCTTAGATTCATTCTGGCCAACCTAGGGATATGAATGATTAAAGTACAAAATGAACACATCAAACCCATTCTCAACCTAGGCGTGGAAACTGCCACTCAAAGTTTCCTGGTGAACCCCACCATCCATCGAAAATTCACCCTTATACCCCTCCCCTGAGAGGCGCGACCTTCAAAGGGCCTCTCAGTCCGAGGTATTGTTCCATCCTTCTCGCATCCCCCTTTCGGGCACGGATCCTTTAGCCTGAAGGTAAGGGCGCAAAAAATTTGGGTCGATACACAAATGCCTAGAAATTTGATCAAATGTTTTTCTCCCTTGTGATATAGGTTTTTAATAAAAATAGATAAAAGATAATCAATAAACAACCTAAATATCTACCAGGAAAATAATCTAATTTGATGGTTGTTCCAAGATTTATCTTGCATCCAACAATGTCCCACAACTTCTATCCTGTAAAACAACTTCACAAAATCCTTAAAAATATGATTAGCATTGGGGGGCCTACTTAGGCCGCTATATGACTATACTTGGAGGTGTAGCATTCAAGCCCTCTAGGTCCTTTTAGTTGACCTTTAGAATGCAAAAGTTAAAGTTGATCTTTTTAGAATATGAACAAGTAAAACACAATGTAACATAATAGAATGATAAACAAAATGTAGTTTGCGTAATTATGTCCTAAATGTAACATGAAATACAACCTAGGGTTTGGGGGTGAACTTTTGACCCTAAAATTAGCTTTTATAAAATTGTGTCTTGTACAGGGTGATTATGATTTTGCTTTTGATGAAATTGTGCCCTACAATTATGGGGTATGATTTCACAACAAAACGAAAATATAATAGGATAATACAAATAAACTAATAATAAATTTGTATTTGGTAATATGCAAAATGTAAAAGAATGAACACAACCTAGTGGTAGAAAAAATAAACAAAATGATGAAGATATCCAAGCTAATAGAATTATCCTTAGGGCTTTAACACTTATCCACCAAGAGAAGCAACACACAATCAAATGCAACAATAGAGATCTCCACAAAATCTAAAATCTTCAATAAAGTCTTGTTAGCACTTGCATAATTTTTTTTTAGCAACTTGTAAGATTGCTTCACTTGGAATTCATTATTAGAAGAGATATAGGAATCCAATTTCTTGTTACAAATATTGAGGTTAAAAATAAATCTTCAAAACCTCTATTTATAAGATATTTGAAACAAGAATGGGTGGGAAAACCAAGGAAAATTTAATGCCAAATAAGGTTAAGTGAAATGCTAGGGTTCTCTAAGAAAACCCTAGTTAGGTAAAATCATGTCCCGTAAGGGCCGACCATGATTTCACTAGAGCAAGAATAAAGGATGGAAAAGAAGGGGGGAGAGAGGCCTAAACTTGTTTTGGGCAAGTTGGAGGGTCTCTTTGAGGGACTAGGGAAAATGACTCACTCAAGTGGGTCAAATTTTTGTATGTACATTTTATCCCCTTTTGATGCATTTATGGCCTAGTAAATGCATCAAAGAAATATTTAGACATCTAAGGATGAAGGATAAGAAATAATAGTAGGAAATAAGTGGCTATTTTAGAAGAAATAAGTGGTGAAAAAACAATGTTATTCTAGACACTTTTATGTTTTACATGCAAAATGAGGCAATCAGGACATTAATGCCTCTCAAGCCAAGGTGCCCCATTGAGTTTTGAAAGGAATGCCATATTCCTAATAAAACTCAAAATGACAAATGCAGAAGAAAGAAGATTGAAAACAAAAAGAAAAGAGGAGAGTGAAAAATAGAAAAAGGAGGCATAAAAGGAGCAAAATGTGAAAACACTAATTTATTTTCACCACACAAAATAGAATAAATGAGCTCTAGATAAAATTAGAAATGGTGCTTCTGACACAATGTTTAGTCATTGCAAGGGGTGAGTCCAGCATAGCAGTAGAGTGGGCATAGGTAAGGACTAAAACCCTCCTTCTAGATTAGGTTAGGGCAGATTTCAATCCTTTTTTTAGTGCTTTTATTTTTTCAATTATCTCTAGAAATCAACACGTATGACCTAGGGACAAGTTTGTGGGCCGACCACAATTTCATCTTGGTTCGTGGTGATGAGTGAAATCGTGCCCCAAAATCATGGGGTGCGATTTCATGAAATCATGCCTTAGAGACAAGGGGTGCAATTTCGTAGAAGGGGAATAAGAAAAAAATTGCACCTGAAGCTAGGCAGGTGTGATTTCACCAAAGAGAGAAAATAAAGAAAGAAAAAAGAGAGAAGAAAAGAGTGAAGCAACCCAACAAGCTGATTAAATTTTGTTAATTTTAATTCATTTTTATGCACAAGAAATTAATAAAATCTTTTTATTATGTTTGTGGATGCAACATGATATACTAGAGAGTCATGAGTGGTGATTGAGTTCTTTGGAGATGAAGCTATATGTCCTCACATAGGCAGAGAGACACCCTAGAGGTAATGGGGCTAGAACACTTGGTAGAGATGCCCCAAATACAGGTGAACATAGCACTACTAACAATGCTAGTAGAGAGATGGTACCCAAAATTGTCTACCTTTTGGTTACCCATAGGGGAGATGATGGTCACATTAGAGTATGTGTGGTGCATCTTGAACATCCACATTAGGAGAGAGTAGTTTATTAGGTATAGGGGCAGCAGACCACATTGGAGATTATCGGGTGGATAGTCCCACCAGATATAAGAGAGGATGATATTAATTAATGAGATGGTAGGATGCTATGGGGTTGATGCTCTAATGACCATGCTCTGTAGGGTGGGCTAGGTTGCTTATGTGCCACATAAGTAAGTGAAATCTACCATGGGTGATGGTGGGTGTAGTGGTATACATGTGAGACCAATGAGTTACGTTCACATGGGATTTGTATGTGCTAGCGTGTTTGTACAGGATATTGTACAATGTTGTGTACAAATTACATAAAATTATAGTGTGCACAATGTTGCTATAGGTATGGATTTGGGAGAACATAATGGTAAAGAGACCATACACACTCCCAAGGCCATTGCCCAATCCAGAGTGACCACCAGTGTACAAATGGTCTAGGTCCTTTGATTAGATCTAGAGGATATATGCTGAGAACTTGACATTAGTGAGGTGGGTAATAGATGAGCTACGAAGGTCAAATATCATATGAAAATAATGAAATCTACACCCTGAGTGGGCTAAGGATGTAGAGGAGTTGACCAATGTTAGGAGGATCTGATGACTTTCTATGAAGAAGGGTGAGCTGGAGCTCTTCAAATTTGATAGAGTTCAGTGGTAGTTTAGGATCCTTCAGAAGATCTTGATCTTGGGTGACTACTAGTACATGTGAGTGTACAAAGATCCATCAAGAGTTAGAGGGGGTCCTGATGTGGTGAGATGGGTGGAGGAGGACCTATATGATCCACTCTACATGGATCTATGGGTGGATGATGTTGAGGTAGCCCTCAAATACTAGAGATGGTATATGGGTGTCATGACCCTAAGGATATCCTCACTAGTGTCGATGCAGACATGCCAAGTCATGAGCTAGAATATGCATATAGTATTGAGGGAGGCCACTCAATGCACCATGAATAGGTAGTAGTAAGGCCAAGAGTGCCCAAGACAAAAATAAGTTTGAGTGGAGCTAGTGGTGGCTACCACCGCTATAGCTAGGACCAGGGATGCAAGAGAAATCAGAGTTACCCCAAATATAGCCAAAGTTGTATTGCATAGTGGGGTAGGAAAGACCTCCACATTAGTAGTAGCTAGGATGAGTGATAACATGTGTCAAAGAGACCCAAGGAGGGAGATAGAGGCACTACAAACATAGGTAGTGGCTCTACAAAGGGAGATGAACCTACTTCGAGAGGACAAGATCAAGAGTATGGAGGGGTTGAGGAGTGTGCTAGGCACCATAGAGGTAGAGAGGAATACAACATGAGTAGAGGTTGACCATCTCTAGGTAGAGGTGAGTCGACTAGATGAGGAGCGTCAATGGGCTTAGGTAGAGGGGATGGCTATGGTCAGTAGAATCCAATAGGGCAATAGGATCTGCCTACTATAAGTGGATATGTAGAGAGTAGGAGAGAGGTTAGAAGTAGTTTTGCAGAGGGAAAACTTATTATAGATGGTAAAATATTAGGAAATTTTAGTGGATCAATGAGTTCTACCACCATTGTCACTACAAAAACCAATTCAAACTCAGTCTAGTTCATGAATAGTTTTACAGTCTATGAATATACCTCCACTAGGATCACCTACAATGGATAGAGTCAAGGAGACAAGCTCCAAAATCTAGGGAGGAGATCATGGTAACATAAATTTTTAGTGTGGCATACATCCCTAGGGATGGTCGAGTGTACTAGGTTTGAATTGTGGTATACTGACTACACAGACCTATGTATCTTTCTCTTTCTTGAGTAATATCATGCCACATTTTGTGTTGTGTGTGATTATGTGTGCCTCTTTTATGGTGTTTTTAATTTTTACTTTAATGTTTAATTTTCTTTATGCATGATATGCACTTAGACTAAAATGCAATATGTATGGATGCAATGGAGTGAATGTAATGTAGGAAAGGGCATGGATGGAATAAGGGGAACAAAAGAAGAGAAGAAGGAGAGGAAAGGAGGAGGAAGAAGGGATAAAAACTACTCTAGCAAGAATTGTGCCCCATAAACATGGAGCATGATAACACTAGAGCAAAATTATGATCCATAAATACAAGGCACAATTTCAAAAAGAAAAGAAAAAAAAAGAAGAGAAAAAGGAATAAAAAGAAGAAGAATAAAGAAGAAAATGTCAAAAAAGAAGAAAAAAGGGGATCAAGGCATGATTTTTGGTTTAGTGTAGATCATACCAGATCAGTGTGACCAACCATACATACATCAAATAAAAGAAGATGGACAAGTGGAATGATACCCGCTATGGGTGTAGTACTTGCTAAGATGGTCAAAAGATAGAGCAAAACTCACTATGGGTATTGTGCTCTATAAGATGGACAAATGATCAAGAGATATACCCATTGGGATGTATGCTCACAAATGGTTGAATGGAGGTTACCCCTCGCTCATGACCATGAAGCTTTCCGTTATGGGGTGTGTTATATGTGCAAGAGGTATTAGCAAGTATTGCCCGATAGGGGTGTGGTGTGTGCAAAATGTGAGTGAACAAAGCCAAATGAGCAAGATAGGATGTGAGTATGTGCACGTGCTAGAAGAAAAGTGAGGAAGAAAGCAAGATAAAAAATAAAGGAAAAGTTGTGTTCCTTGACCTAAAGAGAAATTGATGGTCATAAGAAAAACTATCAAGGTCAAGGAACACAAAAACAAAAGGAGAAAGGAAAGAATGAACAAGAGGAAGAAACAAGAAGGAAAAGCTCTAGGTTGGGGATTTCACTAGGCATCATATTCCTAGTGAGAGTGCAATGCATATGAGCTATGACCTAACTAGGTGTCATCACATGCCATTGTCACAAAGTCCCCAAAAACTATATGATCAAGCAGTCATGAGCAAGCAACAATGCAATTATGACAATCAAAGATGCAAATGCAATGAAATATTAGGAAAATCATGTAGAATATGATAGAAAAACGTGTAGTATGAGCAGGCAACAAAAATGAGGTAAATGAAAATGCAAGGTATGCCTAATTGATGATGATTTTTTTTATTATATTTTTTCATGTTATTGAGCAAAATTATAGTCAAAACAATATGATGTTGCCTCCTATCTTAACAAAAAAATAGGTATACAAGGGACTGATCCATCAAAGAAAAATATAGAATAGGGATCATCCTAATGCTCAAAATCACAAGGAGTCTTCTTCATAACTTTTTATCTGGAAGTCTGAGCACGAAAATCTTCACAAACCTTGATAAAACCATATTTCTTAACAAAAGGAGGGGAAATACCTAATTTTGCAAGGTCTCTATAAGATAGTGGAGCAATTTCTTCTTGAGAAGCAATAGACTTATCATTAGAATGTATAAAATTTATAATATTATAAAATAGAACATAAAAAGGAAAAGGGGGTCCATCCTCATCATCTCGCTCCAATTTTTGATGATCTATATATTCATCATAATTTTTAAGGTGATCATCATTATAAAATGGTAAAGGTTGGTTTTTTTTGAAATGTAGCCTACACCAGACCTTCCAAGCCAAATATCAACATCCAAAGGCTCTTGAATGTCTTTTTGTCTTGGTGCTAAACCTTTACCTACATATCCCATTATATATAGGATCTATTTAGGGAGTGGGTAATCATTGGATAAGTAATAGTGAACAAAAGAATACTCCATAGGAGAGGGGTTGCTACCAAAATTTGTTTCTTTGAAGGTTGTTCCTGCAAAGACAAACCAATGTGACACTACTCCACCCTACTTACAAGGTAAACCCATAACCCTTGGTGAAGATGGTAGCTTGGCTAGATCCAAAATAGGTCTTGAAGAAAATGATTATCTTGATCCCATTATGAAACTTTAATGTGAGGTTCCTCACTCACTTTTAGACTTTCGAGTTGCACAAATATTTGATATGAGGAACTTGGAGAAATAGATGATGAAACTGAAGGACAAATGTTGAGATTAGATTGAGCTTGCTCAACCATTGAACAATATTCAAATGGATGAGGGTCACTCAAAATGGTGACAAATTGATCCTTAAATTAAAAATTTAAGCATTGATGAAAGGTAGAAGGGATGACCTTCATTGTGTGGATCCAAGGATATACGAGAAGAATATTGAAAGATGTCGAGCAAGGTACCACATAGAACAAAGTATCCAAGATCTAAGGTCCAACCCTAAGAGGAAGGGATACAGTGTCGTAGGCCTCTTGGGACTCATTGTTGAAAGCCTTGAAGATAATATTAGATTTATTTAAGTCTTCCTCTTTTAATCCAAAATTTTAGAAAAATTGATAAGTGTATAAATTAAGGGAAGAACTATTGTCAATCAAGATTCATTTGAAAAAAGTTCTCCCAATAAATACTATGATGTAAAGGGAATAATCCCATTACAAGTCTGAGAAAGGCATATCATCATCCAAAAATGTGATTTGATGTATCCCAATAGAACCTACAACATTGGCTACATCATTAGGAAAAATTTCTACAAGGATAAATTATTGTCGTAGAAGTTCCAAAAAAGCTTACCTATGAATAGGAGAAGTTTGCAAGAGTTATAAGATATATATCTTTGTTAGGATACTAGCTAGCTATTGTTGAATGTCAAAGAAGACTTTAGGTTGTGGCTTCAACACTAAAGGTGGAGTTTTTATTCTCATACTCCTCCTATGATAATTCTTCAAAACTAGGATGGGCTTTGAAGGTGGGTTGGACGAAGAAATCATATCTTGTTGGGAATGTTGAGCCAGTTGAGCGTAAGATTGTTGCCTTGTAGTTACTGCTATTATACCAACCACATTATCATATGGAGGTGACACATTCTAATATGAAACTTGATTAGCAGCCTACTACCCATGCTTAGGTAGGGGATCTTGGAATATTTCCATATGTTGATTAGTTGTGGGTGTTTGTTGAGTAGGAAATTGGTTGTTTGGTGGATGAGAATTCTATGACAAGGCAACCCTCATAAATCAGGTCCTAAACCACATGTTTCAACCTCTTAAAAGAATTTATCCACTATTTCTCCACTCTATGATATTCATAGTGTTGACCAGCTTTATACCAATCACTTGTGGTATCTGGTTGCCTTATGGGAGGTAAATCAACCATATTAGCTTCCAAAAGTTATTGTAGGACTACATTCATAGATGTGTTGAGCTTCATGAAATTCCTTCGTGGGAGTTTTTGAGGTTGAATAAGCACCATATTTTGTAGGTTGTTAATAATACTATTAACATGCCTACTATCTGTTACCCCATCACCAACCACATGCTTGTTATTATACTGATTCTTAGTGGTCCTATCTTATTTCACTTTAAGCTATCCTCTTCTGATAAGAGCTTGCTCTACCTTTCTTGCTAGGTCAATTGCTTGATCAAAATATGTGATAGTTGTAGTTTCCAATGCATACGACAATTCCTCTTGCAAGTTTTCAATAAATATTTTAAGCATGTCTCAAGGAGGTAAGGTATACTCAAGCATCCAACTAGACTCCAACAAGACAAGAATTATAAAAAAAATTTCTCTTTACCTTGTTTCAAATTGTAAACATCTTTCATGGTTACATTCTTCTCAACATAAGCACCAAATTGTTGCACAAATAATTTAGTTGTTTCTTCAAAATTCCTCAAATAATGGTTGGGAAATCGATAATACCATTCTAATGTCATACCACCAAGACTCTTAGGGAACATCTTTAGCAACAACATGTCATCATATATGATATCATGACAAGCTATTCTAAAAATTATCAAATGCTCAATTGGATCTTTCGTTCCCTTATATATAGGTAAAATTGACATGGGAAAATACTTAGGAAAGGGCTTAGCTGCTACGATAGGGTCTAAGAAATTTTATTTTGAGTACTTTTTAATTTAGTCCTTGTTCTAAATTAAATTTTTATTTTGAAAAATACCTAATATCAATTCATTAATTTAATTTAAACCATTTAATATTTAAAATTAATAAGAATATAAAAGTATAAACAAATTTTAAAGTTGAAAAGAGAAGGATACCCTTTGCACTTATATTTAGAATGACATGTCAATGATCATGTGTGCCACATATGAAACTTACTAAAATCATTGATCATATTGTGTTATTTTTAGTTATTAGTCTTGCAATAACTATACCGATTTATTGATTTGATATGGAGTTCAAATAATGTGTAGTGATATCAATAATATTTTTTATAATTGATTAATTTTTTAGTATGATGTTTAGTAAATATTTATTTATAAACTTTTAAATTAACATATATATTTTTTTCCTAAAAAAAAAATGTAATTTTTATTTTTGAGTTTGAAATTTTATTATAATTCTATGGGTATGAAGTACCCCCAAGAATTTTTAAACCGAGAAGAATATTGACCTCACTACTATAATATGTTACAGTCAACTTACAATCTAGAAACAAAATCCTAATAATAGGACTGACATGTGGAAAGTAAGAATAACTTCTTGATCAATCATAGTTCTTGAATGACTCTTACTCGAGTATTAAAATTGAGGAGGACTTAGGTTTTAATTTTGAAGACAAATGCTATTCTGAAGCTTGTATTTCTAAAAAATAAATATAAGGGTCCCTTTCAAAAACTTGTTTTTTGGTAATAAAAGATCTCTTATGTGGTCCTTAACAAGAGGAGGATTGTAAGCACTTCTTCCCTCTATAAAGTTACTATTGGAAGGTTCAAACCATATTTTGAAGGACCATCTACTTCTACATTTAGTTCCCTATAGATATGCTTGTATGAAATTTCTATTATAGAAGGTTATAATAATTTCACTTACTCATAGAAAGGACTGAGGATCATTTTTTTCTTCTCAACATGATCTACAACCCAAATTATCACTAATTTTGAATGTCCATAAATCTATAAAGTTGTAATTCCTTGCCTCATTTCTATTCTCATCAAGAGGATCAATGCTTTTCATTTTGTCATATTATTTGTTTCTTCACCTAAACCTTCATTGAAAGTGATCTTATGATTTTTATTTAAATAAATTTCTCTCTCTACCCCACACCTATGGGGCTACCCTAGAAACCTTCATAAAGTAAGACCCATGGCTTCATAAGATCCATTATTAGTGTTCCTATATGCCTGCTTAGTTTTGGTTTTGGTAATATTTTTAGACTTTCAAAAATAGATTTAATTTACATTTGTACTTGAATCACTAGAATTTCCTTACCTTAAAAAAACCTTGCATTTCTAGTCAGCCATAAGCTTCATACCTCTATCAAAGGGACACATATATAATACTTTAATCCTCTTTCTCTGAACCATTGTTGTATGTTATCCGAAAGATTCCTTGTAGGTCACTATACTTTCCATTGAATCAAAGGTAGAATTGAATTCCACAGTTCTCTTGTGAAAGGGCAATGAACCAGAAGATGATTAATTATTTCTTCTTCTTTTCTACACATGATACACTAAATTGGTCCTTACCTAGACCTTTTTTGAAGAACATCCCATGTTAGTGCTTTTTTTGCTAGAGCTAACCAGACAAAGATTCTATGTTTTAGAGGAGCTTTTACCTTCCATATTCTACTACACCACCAAAAATTTTCCTCATTGTTGTTATCAAAGCTTTTATTATACCCTTATCTAACTATGTAATACCCACTTTCTTTGGACCATATTTTTGGAACATGACACTATTTCATGTTAAAAAAACATTAACTAGGATCAGAATATTATGCATTGAAACATAACAACATCAAGATAAGATCACACATGAAATGTACATAGAAATATTGAGATAGAAATTGCACAAAAGAGAGATCTTACAGTATTATTATTCCATATTCAAGGTATGATCCAACCATGGAGAGTTATCTCCAATATAATACAATACATGACTTTTCAGTCCTCAAACTGTTGCTCTCCCCTAAAAATATGAGAAATGCAACCTTTCACATTCTTGTCATTAAGACAAGCTCTCAAAATGCCACATGTCAATATGACTCTCCATACTTCTCTCTATTTTGATACAGTACACTTTCACAAGATGACACATGCATTAGACTAAATAATGTAATACTCACAACACCCCCCTTTAGTACATTATTTGGTAATTTTTTTTTACAAATTTGATGACTACACATTCCCCCTTCATCAAAAAGTCTTCATTCTCTATGTGCCACTATCTCTATATCTTAGCAACTTTGAATCACACTTGGTTTCCTTTTGAATAAACCATACAACATTCCTTTTAGCTTATCCCAAGCATTCATATCAATCCATCCACAATTTTAATCTACATTCTTTTCTTTCTTTTTGTAGAAAAAACATGTGTGAATGGTTATATCCTCCAAAAAATTTACAAGAATAGAGTTTCCAAAATTTCTCTATCCTATGACCATATTTACCACAATGCTCACATCTATTTTCTATCACCAATTTGCTATCATTATTACCTGTTACAAATTTTATGCTTGAATCATTTTGATTCACCTGTCCTGTGTACCCAAGACTTTCACATTTTGGTATTATTACTAGTACCTTTCATGCCTTGTTTATTTCTGTTTGTAGCCCATTTTTTGTAGCAATTTAGAACCAATCCCCTTAGTGTGCTTCTCAAAATGGTCAAAACCATTATTACATTGCTCAACATAAATTCAAGCATCACTATTTCTATCATCATTTGAGTCTACATCCTCATCAATCACACTGGCATAGGCTCTCTCTGAATAATCACGAACCATGTGCAAGTCACTTTCATTTGGAAAGGGATCACAACATGCATATTTTTTATGCTCACAAAGATCATTAGTATCACAACTTTCATCCACAATTATGGGCTTCAAATAATTAGTATCACAACAATTATCCATCATCATGGGATTCAAATCATTAGTGTCACAAACAACATCCTTCATCAATGGCTTGTTTCCTTGTGCTTTTATTTTGGAAACATTAAGAGTAATTATTCCCTTATATATCATTTTCAACAAACAAGTAGGTATAGTGAAAAAAATTTCATGGCATTCATTTGCATCATTAATGACTCATTGTATGCATTGTTGTAGTAACAAAATTTCTCCTTTTTGGACTTCTTCAAGAATGAGATTAAGTTATTTTATCACTTTGTTTGAAAAAAATCTTTCATCTTCCTTAGCTTCTTGAAAAAAAATTTGTAACAAACTTTGTTTCTTGTTCTTTCCCTCCTTTGATTTAATTTTCCTTTGAGGTAGAAAACCTTTTACCTCCAAAAATTAAAGCAATTCAAGAAAAAGCTTATATTATCATTTTACAATTTATTTTAACCTTTTAAGTGGAAAACATTTCATCTCCCTACTTAGAAGTTTTCAAAAAAAACAAAAACTTATACCTCCTACAAAAAACTTATTTCTCCTTTTCTTTTATATTTTTATCCAAATTTAAAAAACTTTATTTAATTTTTTCTTTTTAATACCTTATATATCCTTTTTTTTTGAATAAACACTACTTATATTACTAAAAAGAATTCATAATACATCGCAAATACAAATATTACAAAAACCTACTCAAGGACATCCAACAATTAGATTTCTCCTGAGCAGAAAAATCCTTAATGTCTTTCATCATCAACCTCTTAAATGCTCTACATTGATCCTGGATATCAATAACAACCCTAGAAGCAATCCTCAAAGCACGAAGTGCTTCATCCTTGAAGACCAAACTATAGCTGGCCCTCCATATAGCATACATAGTTGCTGCTCTAATGGTAGTCCACACACCCAATAGATGCTAAGGATAGCCAAAATCATCACAAAAAAAATCCATTTTCTAGCTCTACCGATCCTCGAGAATAGAGATATATGTCCACTCAAGGTTCTTCCAAAATTTCTTTGAATTTTTGCAGTCCCAAAATATATGTTTGACAGTTTCCTTCCTTTCGTAGCTACTACATTGATCTAAAATCCTCATCCATTTTGCCAATCTAGCCTTATAGTTAATACCTTGAAAAATTAATAACCATAAGAAGACTTTGAGTTGAGGAGTTATCTTGAAATTCCATATTTGAGCAAGTCTCTTTTTCCATTTATTTTCAAGGCAAACAATTCCCCAATGCCTATTCAACACAATATGCAAGGAAACCTTAGGTAGAAGAGTTCTATAAATCTTACCAGATTTATAAGAAGTAATAATACCATGAAAACTCCAATGCCAGTCACACCATATGGGACCCGAAAACCCACCATTTAATTTAAAATGTTGCTCAGATGGAAGAAGATAATGAATTTGCATAATAGCATCTTAGTCAAAATATTTCAGCTTAAACTTACTACATAAATCAGTCCACTTGACCCAACCTCCAACCCCTGAATCCCAAATATCTGACCATTTCACAATCCTTTTTTTTAATTAGCCTCTTACATCTGAGGTGAGGAAGTTTTGAAGCATATACCTCATTCTTCTTCCAAATCTAAATAGATCTATAAGAAATAACCTAGATCCTACGTTATTCCATAGAAGCCCAGTAAACAGCTGAACCAATAGTCTTCCAAGCCTCCCAAATCCTCTTAACAAGAATACAACCTTTGATTTTAAACTTTTTGGGATGGCCCACAATGTCCTCGATATGAAAAGGTCATTTTAAACCTTCAACATGCCGAGCATACTGAATTCTAAACCACAAAAGACATTGCCAAGCATCATTCCCTTCCAGAGCCCTAACCACCCATTTCATAGCCAAAACCTTACCCTACGTCTGGATATCCAACAAACCCAAACCTCCTTCATCCTTGGGAACAATGCAAAAATTCTAGGAAATAGAGGGTATTTTATTTGATCCATGAAAATTAGACCATAAAAACCCATGAATAAGTCTTTCAAGCTTCAAAAATTGTGAAGCATTAGGCATCCAACATGACAAATAGTAGAGGTGACAAGCTTGGATAACCTTCCTGACAATGACCACTTTTCCAGCAAAAGAAATTAGTTTGTTTTTCCAAAGCTGAATCATTTTTAAAATCTAGAAAGACACCAATCCCACATTATTTTCAAAGAAAGAGCCTTACCAAAAGGTATTCCCAGGTACCTAACAATCTCACCATCCTTCACTCATTGCCAACTAGGGGAAAAATTAGTAGTAAGAGAGTCACTACCAATCAACCAATAATCAGACTTTTCCTCACTAATGATAGCTCTTGAAGCTTTGCAAAACTGATCCAAACATCTTTTAACATTAGTAAGGGACAAAGCATCCAACTGAAAGGACAATAGAGAATCATCTGCAAAATTATTATTTAGAATAGAACCTCCAGGAGTATCAATTCCCTTAATCAAACCATCACAACTTCTCTCCTCCAACATATAAACCAAGGCATATGCTGAAATCATAAAAAGAAGCGCAGAAAGGAGGCAAACCTATCTGATATACTTAAAGAGGCTAATATTATTAGTGATCTTACCATTAACAACAACTTTAGCAAAAGCAAAAGTGAAAAGAACTCAAATTTTATCAACAACTTGCCTCATAAAACCAATCCATTCAAACATACTGAAGATAAAGGACCAATCCAATTGATCATATGCTTTATCAAAATCAATCTTGAGCATAATAACCTTTTGTCCGCTTTCTTGAGCCCACTCCAAAGTCTCCCAAGCCATGAGAATAGTGTCTAAAATGAATCTCTCCTTCATAAAACCAATTTGTTCATGTCTCATAATTCGAGCAACAATATCCTTGAAACGAAGAGCCAAAGCCTTGAAAAAAATCTTGTATAAAAAATTCAACAAGGTGATGGGCCTCCAACCCCCCATAGTATCCTTTCTATTGCCCTTCGAAATAAGCTTAATAATCCCCTGATTAAGAATAGGCAAAATAGAACATCTATCAAAAATTTTATGAACCATTTGAGTATAATCATCTCCAAAAACATCCTATAACTTTTTTTAAAATCCACTAGGATACCATCTAGACCCGGAGACTTACCATATTTTATTTTTAAAAGGGCTTCAAATAGTCCCTCCTTGGAAAAGGTAGCCACAACACGATCACTCTCAAAACTGAACACTTTTTTTGGAACACTCCTCTTAATTTCCTCCCTAGTAGCAAGAACCTCCGGAGACATAGGATAAGTAGAGAAAATATTCTATAAATGCTCCTCAATAGCAGCCCTAATCCCATCATCATCTTCCACCAACCTATCATCGGAAGTGTGAAGAGAAGTAATTATTTTAGAAGCAATTTTATTCTTAATATGATTGAAAAATAATTGAGAGGGAGCATCCCCTTGCTACAACCAATGAATTCTGCTCCTAATTCATGCCCCTCTATTAATATAATTCTCATAACAATGAATCTCATGCTCCCAACCAGTAGATCTTTCTTGAAGCTAAACATTAAAAGGATCCACCTCAAGAGCTCTTATAGCATTATCCAAATATTTTCTAAGTCGCTTTAATCTTCCTTTTCTTCTCCTAGCAACCAACTTTCCCCAACCATGCAAATATTTCATAGTACGTTTAATAGTTACCTCCCACAAACAAATCCACCCAGTATCAACTATATGAGGTTCCAAATTCCAAATACAATTGATAAAATATCTACAAGTCTTAGAATCTAAAGGAGAAACATTAAGTTTAAAGGGAATCTTCTTATCAATCACTGTAGTAGCTCCCAAAAATATTGAAGATCTAATTGGATAATGATCAGATCTAGTGGCAGATAAGTCAACAAAAACAACCCTTATTTCTCTACCAACACATGTAAGGAAACTATTGTCCACATAAAGACTATCCAATTGGGCCATAATTCTATCACCATCTCTTCTCTTATTAGACTAGGTAAACCATCCCCCTGTTTCCAAAAATTTCTGTCTAAAATTAGCATAAAAATTTTGAAGCAAAGCCTTCAAATGACTCCAAGATTTCTTTTCAGAACAAAAAATACCTCTCTGACCACCTTCTCTGTCCCCATACCATTCAACCATATTAAAGTCACCTCCAACAATCCAACTCACATCAATAAAATTATGGTGCATCCTGATGAGCACTAGAAGGGCTCATTTTATATACACTATTAAGGGGCATTATCATTGATTTAATTAGTATGTGAGAAGCATTTTTATATAACTTATGCATATAATTGATAGAAAATCTAGTATTATGCTTGATTGGTGTTTTTAGTGGAAACTGTGTATAAATGCAGGTGTTGGTCCTAATCTGGTGTTTTCCAATCTACATCCACTTGGACCTGACATACTTCTACTTTCAAATACTAATGCATGAGAGTAGGTACCTTCCTGATGGAGAAGGAGCCCAGTAGAAGTAGGCACCTTCCTGATGGAGAAGGCACCCAGTAGAAGTAGACGCCTTCCTTATAAAGAAGGCACCCAACAGAAGTAAGCACCTTCCTTATAAAGAAGGCACCCAGCAGAAGTAGGCACCTTCCTTATGAAGAAGGTGCCCAAAAAAAGTAGGCACCTTCCTCATGAAGAAAGCACCTCCACGCCTCCATACTTTGCAAGATTTACCAAGTCAACTTTGACCGGTTGACTAGTGGGCTAAGGAGGAGGTTGCATGTGAAGACAAAAAGGGAGATATTCTATTATTAAAATAGAATGAACACTTCTATTATTTGATCCTAGATACCTTTGTAACATGAGCATTATTATTTCATGCTCACGGATGAACCAAGAGCAACGATTTTTCTAGCGATCAATGTTGGAGATATTTTATTTTATGCAATATTATTAAAATAGAATAAATCATCCATTATTTTCTGAATGGGCGGTTCACTTTGTAAGGTAAGCATTCCTTCTCATGCTTATGAACCAATCAACATAGTGATTTACTGGTAAATGATATGCATAGAAGACAACAAGATGAACCAGATCCATTAGTCACTAAGAAGGACAACCACCCAAATAGATTTGTTGTTGCCAAACATATTTTGTTATGATAAAATAGAACATGCCTAATTTATCCTGCAAGAGGGTAAAATTAGTGTGTGACTATTTTAATTAATATATGATTGTCATATTCTTAAGATAGATAGAACAATGAAGGAGACCGAAGGAGGATACAATGAAAGGATCTGCATGGTGGAATGTGAGAAAGGATGCGTCTCATCGACAGGAGGTAGGAATACCAATGAGGCAAACGGAGGTCAGAGGGGATCCAGCAGGGATGAATCAGTGCACCCAATAACAGAAGGTCAACATGACAGATCAGAGAAGAAAGATAAGGACCCCCAAATAAAGGAGGCCAAAGGGGGTCCCCCAACCCTAATGCGAGAGGATCGTATGTCCACTTGGTGGCAAGCCTTGCAACCCTAGACAACTGCTTTACCTAGGAACTATTTCCATATGGTGAGGATTTGGACATCCCGGACGAGGTCCTGAATAGTTTTTTGGAATTTGAAAAGTTTACCCTAATTGGCAAGTTCATAGGAGGATGCCCAGACATGGAATACATCTGCAAATGGGATCTCTCCAATTGGTGAATCTCTAGAAACATGAAGATTGTGGTACTAACCCAGGGTTTCTTTGACATCATCCTAAACAATTAGGAGGATTACTGCAAAATCCTGGCAAAAGGACCATGGTTCCTGGGGCGCAGGAGCCTCTTTCTTTGAAAGTGGGGAAACGACTTCAACCCGGATACCTAAAAAATCAACATTGCTCCGATTTGGGTAAGGCTTCCTAGCCTTCCTCTTCACTACTGGTATGAAAATGTTATCAGAGGGATAACATGGTCCATTGGAGAATTGGTCTCCATTGATCCCCCCACTAAAGCCCGGTCCAAACTGACCCAGGCTCAGTTTTGTGTGCTAGCAGACCTAGAATTTGAGCTCCCCTCCTTCATCAACATGCGATCAAGATCAACCTTCATCAAGATACATGCCATAGAGTATGAGAACATACCCACCTTTTTTTCTCACTGCCACACTCAAGAGTACCTCCAAACTCAGTGTCCAGTTGCCAAGGGCCAATGAGTAGAGGAGCTGACAAAAGGATCCACATACCCTCGAGACTCACAACTGGCGATGGGGGAGAAACGTAAGAAGAATCTTCCTCCCATTGACCAACTCTCAGTGAAGCCCAAACCTGACTCGGGTAGACAAAAAGCTCAAGAGGAGGAACAGGATGGGTCTGTCAAGCAGCCGAAGCAAGGTTTGCAATAAGGAGGAAATTCCCTTTAGGAAAAAGAGCACCGAGAGGCGGATTCAAGCCTTCCATCCCAATATGAAGTAGAAGAACCGATTTCCCAGGTACAAATCTCTCCCATCACTAACTCCCCGTAATCCCTCATGGAATATTATTTGCTAGGCAATAAGAAAACCTCACCCCATTGGAAAAAGGAGGAGTTTCCTTCTCATCATCATGAAAAAATGGGATCCTCCCTATTAGGAAGGGTCAGCCCTAGGAACACCAGAAGCAAGAAATAATCAATGGATTTTGGCAATGAGAGGAAAAGAGGAAGACCTCCTGGAAAATATTAGAGAGACAAAGAAATAGCGGAGGATGTGGTGAATGGGACCCAACTATTGCTATTCTCGGATGATTCGGACACTCAGTGGGACAAAGCACAAGGAACCAAACCCCCCTTCCAGATGGTGAAGGGAGGCAAGAAAACCTCTAAATCATCAAGATGAAGGTTCTCTCATGGAATGTGAGAGGACTGATCAGAGTAGCTAAGTAGAGGATGGCTGCGAACCTCCAAAAATGATCAAATACCTCTATCCTTATTCTCCAAGAGACCAAGGTTGATGTGGTCTCTACTAAAAAATCAAGGAAAGCTATCTAGGCCAAAGTAGAGGTCTTGTTCAATCTAGCTCAAAGATTTTCAGGTGGGCTCATGGTCTTATGGGACCCGACCCTTGTAGAAGGAAGTCTGCTTTCTTCATCCAGTAGGATTCTTAATATCCTCTTTCATTCTAAGATAGGCAATCGATTGTGGATCCTGTCCAACATCTACACCCCCAAAATCGGTCATTGGGAGGGCTGAGATGTGGAATACCATCACCTAGATGCGAAGGAATTTCATTGCCATCCCTTGGATAATAGGGGGGACTTCAACTTCCCTTTACATCCTTTTGAAAAAAAGGGAGGATCTGATATTGGTTCTAGAAGCATAGAAGACTTTAGAGATTTTTTCAACACCAATGAGCTAGTTGACATAGAGCTCAAAGGTTCCTCTTTTACCTAGAGCAATAGGAGAATAGGGAGTGGGCTTATCCAAGTCAAGCTAGACAAGTTCCTTATCTCCTAGGAGGCTATTCCCTTCTTGGGGGATGTGACCCTCCTAGCTCTTCCCAGGATCAAATCAGACCACAAACCCATCATTATTGAATCAGGTGAAGGGCCTAGTTTCAAAACACCATTTAGGTTTGAATCCATGTGGACCCATCATAAATATTTCAGAGAGCAGGTAGCAGGATGGTGGAAGTAGGAGGTAAAAGGATCTACCTCAAAATGCCTAACCCTGAAGCTTAAATCTATCAAAGAAAACCTCAAGATATGGAATAAGGAGGTCTTCGACAACATCTTCAAATCCAAGAAAGCCATATTCGAAAGCCTCAAAAAATTGGAAAGAAGGTTGGAGGAAGGTGTCTTCAATGAATCTGATAGAAATGAAGAGAGAATCCTCCTGGTAGACTTTCACACTATCCTGGCCAGGGAAGAGACCTTTTGGAGATAGAAATCTAGAGATCTATGGCTAAAGGAAGGAGACTCCAACACTAGGTTTTTTCATGCTTCTACCCTCCGACATAGAGGTTCCAAAAAAATTAGGGAAATTTGGTGAAGTGATGGTATGACTACCAAGGACATTGTTGAGATAAGAACTGAAGTGGTGGGCTTCTTTCAAGATTTGTTGGGATCCTCCCCCGAAAGCGACTTATAGTCCCAAAGAGATATTTTGGCAAAAATCCCCTCTGGTACCCCAGGAGGCTAGCCTTAGGCTTATAGATCCTTTTTCTTCTTTTGAGATCAAGGAGGCCTTATTTTATATGCAACCTAACAAAACCTTGGGTCCAGATGGGTTTCCTCCTCACTTTTTCTGGACCATGTGGGAGGTTGTGGGGAATGATGTTTGTGATTCCATTCATGAGATCCAAGCCTTTGGATCCATCCACCCCAGTATGAATGCCACCTTCTTAGCTCTTATTTCAAAAACCTCTGGCTATAGGACCTTCTTGGCTATAGAACCATAAACCTTTGTAATGTTTTCTACAATATCTTGACCAAAGTATTAGCTAACAGGCTGAAGCCCTTCTTGCCATTACTCATTGACCCTTACCAAGGTAGCTCTGTGAAAGGAAAAAACATCCTTAATGGTGTCATTTATATCCATGAGACTCCACTCTGCATCCTTGTCTAATAAGGCTTCCCTCTTTCTCAAGCTTGACATGAACAAAGCCTTCGACAGGGTGGATAGGGGTTTCCTCTGTGCTATTCTCCTAAAGTTTGGGTTCCCTCCCTCTTGGATCAACCTCGTCCAAAGCTACATATCCACCCCTTACTTCTCTATCCTAATAAATGGGTCCCCCACAGGCTACTTCCATAGTGCTAGAGGGCTCAGGCAAGGAGACCCCCTATCCCCCATTCTCTTCATCATCCTGGTAGAGGTTCTGGGTAGAACCCTCAAGGAGAGCCTCTAGAGATAGAGGATTTTAGGCATCATCCCCACCTCTGGAGTGGAAGCAGTCACCCACCAGTAGTTTGTGGATGACACCCTCTTGTCTACTATCACCTCTATGGCCCAGGCCAGACACATCAAGAGGATCCTCTCCCTTTACGAGTGAGCTATGGGCCAGAAAGTAAACTACACCAAGAGCAAGATTTTCTTCCTGAATACTCCCCAGGGGTGGTAGATACACACTGCCACAATCCTAGGATAAACGATCGAATCCCTCCCTACCACCTACCTTGGGCTCCCCCTCTTCTACAACGGTAGGGCCAAGGACAACATGTGGAATATGGTGGTGGAGCGAATTCACAGGAAGCTGGCCTCTTGGAAAGGTAAGTTTCTATCCTAGGAAGGCAAGGCTACCCTCACCAAAGCTTACCTCCAAGGTATTTTGACCTACTTCATGTCAGTCTTCAGCCTCTTAATGTCTGTCCACCATAAGATCAAAAATATTAAGAGGAACTTTCTGTGGTCTGGGAATGAAGATAAATCTAGGATCCCTTTGGTGGCATGGGACAAGGTGTGTAAAAGCAAAGACCAATGTGGGCTTGGGCTAAGGAGCACTAGTCTAATGAACTTGGCCCTCGTGTCCAAGTATGTTTAGAGGATCCTGACCAATGATCCTATGGAGTAGGTCAAAATCGTCAAGAAGAGATACCCCGCCAACTGCTCCTTCCTGGATGCTGAGGCCCCCTTCGACAGATCTGATTCCTAGAAAGTAGTCCTCCAAGCTAGGAAAATGCTCAACAAGGGAGTTCGATGTATTTTAGGAGATGGGTAAACAATCAACTTCTAGAAAGATAGATGGGATGAAGAAGATCCTCTATCTCAAAAGGCTGAAATTTCCCTCCTCAAATACTTGGTGGACCCAAACTCCCACTATAAGGTAGAAGACTACATTTTGAGGAAGGATGGCAGCCCTTAGTGGAACATCTCGACCCTCACCGATCATGAAGCTAAAGTCTCCTCTCTAGATAAGATCCTCCAGGGCATTACCATCCCGACTGCTAGAAGACCCGATAAGATGATCTGGACGGACACTGACATTGGAATCTTCTTGGTTAGGACAACCTATGAGATCCTTTCCAAGGATCCTAAGGGGGATTTCCCATGGAAGATAGTCTGGAGGACAGGAATGATCCCAAAGGTAAATTTATTTTCTTGGATTATTTTTTATAATAAAGCTCTAACCATGGACAACTTCCACAAAATAGTGTTTGCCTTCCCTAGTAGGTGTTATTTGTGCATGGTATATTGTGAATCCATAGATCATCTCTTCCTTCACTACTCATTCACCACCATGGTGTTCAACATGATCCTCTCCTCCTTTTAGGTCCCTTGGAGCCCTCCCAGGACAATCAAGGAAGCCTTTGCTCAATGGCCAAACCCATTCAAAAATCCTAAGCTCTGGTTCCTTTTCGATGCGTCCTTCCATCACATCCTTTGGTAGATTTGGCTGGAGAGGAACGAAAGAGTCTTAGGTAATCCTCCAAGAGACCCCCCTTCCACAACCTTCAGATCTCTTGCCTTTGCAGTAGAAAATTCAAAATTCACTCCTAGTACCCTCCCCAAGATTCGGTCGAAGGAAACTGTGTTCAAAAGGATGAACCTCAAGGAGGATCTAGACCACCCTAACATCATTTCGCCTAGGATCAAGGTCAAATGGAGAAACCCATCGAAGGGTTGGCTTAAGTTGAACTTTGATGGCATTGCTCGTGGCAACCTGAGGCTAGCAGTTGTAGGAGGGGTGGTCAGAGATCACAAGGGGAGGATTGTCATCACCTTCTACGAGAACCTGGGTATCCAATCTAATCACAATGTGGAGTCTAAGGGTATCCTCAAAGGGGCTCAACTCCTCTTGTAGGATCCTCACCATTTGGTCATCGAAGGTGACTCTCTGAATATCATAAGGTATCTATCGAATTGCAAAGATCCTTCATGGAAAGTTTTCAATATTGTCTCTAAGGCAAGGATCCTCCTATCTAGATGGACCGATGCCCAAATCAATCACATCTACCGAGAGGGTAACAGGCTGGAAGATTACATGGCTAATATGAAGAACATGAACTTATACTGAGAGGAGGGGTGAACAGTATAAGACTTAACCATTTAATAATTTTAATTTTAGATAGCAGTGGCATCAATACAACATTAAACAAGACAAAAAACATCACACATTGAAGACTCATTTTTAACGTGGTTCACCCAGAATGGCTGGGCTACGTCCACAAAACTTTTCTCTAAAATTTTATCTCAAATTCTTTGGGAAAACTTCCCAATTACAAAGTTTATGAGCCTCTACTCAAAGGAGATACCTTCCCCTAACTCTGCTCTGATTGGTGATCCTCTAGAAGACCTCTGTCTCAGCTGCCCTTAGCAAATGGAACTCTATCCACAGAAGACACTTGTCTTCCCTGCTCTGGCTGGAGACCTCTGTCCTCAACTCTATCACCTCAAAGCTGGTCCTCAAAATTGCACTAAACATAGTCCTTCGGTCTAGCACAAATGTCCTCGATCTATTTCTATGATCTGCACCAAACACAATCCTTCGATCTGGCACAAATGTCTTTGTCCTCTTTTTTTGGTCTGCACAAAAACACAGTCCTTCACTCTTTTTGTGCAATCATAGCTGCACTCGATCAAATTTTTGACCTTTGCACTTTTGCACAATTATAGCTTTATAGTCTTCGTGCACTCTACTTCCTTTGATCTCTCTTACTTGGAAGTTTCGACAGAATACACTCTGCTCTCGACGATCAAACTTCTTCTCTTCGCATAGACTACGAATGCCGCTCCTCGAACACACACTTCGATCAATCATAAACTCTCCAAGTAGCCCTCCTTTTATACTAAACCTTTCAAGATTAAAACCTTGATCTTAGTCGGCTGCACATCCTCAAACTACATCAACTGCAAACCCTAATCTTTGTCGACCCAAATTTAACTTTGTCGGATTCATTGCCTATGCAACTCTTCTGTAGTTTTTTAGCTTTTGTCTGTGAAACTACAACATGTCACGATATCATGACACCTTTTGCAACCATATGTATTCCTTTGGCTTTTGTCACAATATCGTGACACCTTAGCCTTTTTCAACTTTACTTAAGTTCTTGTCATGAAATCGTGACACTTTCTGCTTTTGCTGATGTCATTTTCACTTCTGTCATGAAATCGTGACACTTCCACTGCCTTGAGCTTCTTTCTGCCTTACACCCGCAAAACTGGAACATGTCATGAAATTGCGATGATTTTTTCTTCATAGCCTTCCTCTCTACTTCTATCGTGAAATTGTGACACTTCTCCTATAGAAGACCTGCTTCCAGTTTCTATCGTGAAATCATGACACTTTCTCCATCCGTACGCTTTTCTTTCATCTTGTCACGAAATCGCTACATCTTCATCCGTTGGCTTCTTCACTTCTGCCTATCACAAAATCGTGACACTTTCTACATCCGTACGCTTTTCTTTCATCCTGTCACGAAATCGCGATGCTTTCAGCTTTCGAAAGCTTTCCTTGCAACCTGTCGCAAAATCACGACGCTTCTCATTTCAAACTCTTCCCTTAGCTGCATGTCACGAAATCGCGATAGTTCTCACTTCGAGCTTTTCATCATGTCATGAAATTGTGATAGTCCTCACCTCGACCTCTGTAGCATGTCACGAAATCATGATATTTCTCATGTTACTTTCTCTCTCTTCGAACTTGTCGTGAAATCACGACAGTTCACACTACGGACTCTCTTTTCTGCATTATGTCATGAAATTGTGACACTTTTTTGTCCGTACAACTTTCTTGGCAATGTGTCACGAAATCACGACACTTTTCCTTTTCTGCCTTCCTACACTTTTCGAGTCACAAAAATACGACATGTCGCGAAATCATGACACTTTCCATCTTGCTCTCCTTCTCTGCCAACATGTCGTGAAATCACGATAGTTTTTCCAGCTTCTTCTCTTTCTTCTAGCATGTCACGAAATCGTGACAGTTTTGCTAGAACTTTCTCTCTCCTCAAACATGTCACGAAATCATGACAGTTTTGCCAGAACTTTATCTCTCCTCAAACATGTCGCAAAATCGCGACAGTTTTTCTAGCCTACTGCATACTTTTTCTTACTTGTCTTTTTCTTGATCTTTTGCAAAAGGGCCACTAAGAACTTCTTGGAAACTCACTGATCATGCTCTGAATAACCTTTCAACAAAAAAAATTCCTTGACATCAAATCAAATTGCTTCAAGAACTTCTTGACATCAATGACAACATCTACACTTGAGCAAAGGCAATGTACCCAAGGTACCCAAAATTGCCAACAATCTCCCCCTTTGTCATTGATGGCAAAATTTTACTGAAACACATCTTAAGAGCCAAAACTGAAACCAACTATGCCAACAACTTGAGAATCTACCTTTGAAGTTTTTCTCCCCCTGACTTGAAGCTTTCCTCTTCACTTGAATCTCTCCCCCTTACTCATATCTCTCCCCCTTTGTCATCAATGGCAAAGGGTCACCTTTGGGGCTCGGGACTAAGAAAGATCTTCTTAGCTTGGTCCCTCCCCCACCTCTTGATGAGGTGATTAATTCTAGGGTGGGAGTACAACTCCCAATTTCTCCCTTAGATACTCAAACGTATCTCTTGGAAGAGGTTTGGTGAAGATATTGACAATCTGCTCTTTAGTAGACACATACTCTAGCTTGACCTGCTTGTCTTGCACTTTCTCCCTTAGAAAATGATATTTTATGGAAATGTGCTTCGTCCTTGAGTGCATTACCAAATTTTTGGAAATACTTATGGCACTTGTATTATCACAAAGAATGGAGATGGGTTGTTCATGCTTGACTTTGAAATCCTCCAAGGTGGTTTTCATCCACAAAACCTGTGTGCACCCAGCCACTACTGCTATGTATTCAGCCTCTGTTGTAGATAAGGAAACTGAAGGTCATTTCTTACTTAGCCAAGAAACCAAACTCTTTCCCAAAAAGAATGCTCCACCACTAGTGCTTTTCCTGTCATCAATACTACCTGCCCAATATGCATCTGTATAAGCTGTGAGGGTGAAATCATCACCTTTGGGATACCAAAGCCCAAAGTCCATAGTGCCCTTCAAATATCTGAATATCCTCTTAACTGCTATAACATGAGATTCTTTTGGAGCTGCCTAAAATCTTGCTACTAACCCAACGACCTGCATGATATCTGGTCTGGTAGCTGTACTGTATAGTAAACTACCAATCATAGATCTGTACAACCTCTGATCTGTCGCTGGAGATTCATCATCTTTACTTAGATTGCACCTTGTAATCATTGGAGTACACACGGGTTTGCTATCCATCATCCCAAATTTTTTCAACATTTCTTTGATATACTTTTCCTAAGAGAGAAATATACCATCTTTTGATTGCGCAATATGAAGACCTAAAAAGAATGATAGCTCTCCAATCATAGACATCTCAAATTCCTTCTGCATGGTATTAGCAAAAACTTTGCACATCTGATTATTATTTCCCCCAAAAATAATATCATCAACATAGACAACTATAATCAACATATCATCATCTTCATTCTTAATATACAGATTGCTATCTGCCATGCCTTTCATGAAGCCTTGCTCATGAAGATAACTATCAAGTCTTGAGTACCACACCCTCGGTGCTTGCTTTAACCCATATAAGGCTTTTTTTAGTTTACACACATAGTCTGACTGTTCTGAGAGAGACACTCCTTCTGGCTATTCTATGTAGACTTCTTCTACCAACACCCCATTTAAAAAAGCTGACTTTACATCCATTTGATATACCTTGAATGATTTGAAGCTTGAAAGGGCCAAAAACATTATGATAGCTTCAAGACGAGCAACAGGCGCAAATGTCTCTTCGAAATCAACACCTTCGACTTGAGCATAACCCTTACAGACTAACCTTGCTTTGTTTCTGACAATCTTTCCATCTTCATTGAGTTTATTTTTGAATATCCATTTTTTGCCAATGACATTCTTGCCCTTAGGTCTTGGAACCAAATCCTAGGTTTCACTTTTCTCTATTTGATTTAGCTCTTCATCCATTGCTTTTACCCAAAACTTATCTGTACATGCTTCACTGAAATAGTTTGGCTCAATCTGAGATAATAATGAAACATTCATAGAATCATGTGAAGGAATGACTCTTCTTCTTGTTTGCCTGCTATTTGGATCACTAATGATCAAATATTTGGGATGATGTTTCTGAACATACCGTGAAGGAGTTTTGGGAAGCAGTTGTTGTCTTTCCTCTTCTTCATATGAAACCTCTCTGAATTCTTCTTGACAAATTTCATCACTGAGTTCCTTGACTGGTTCTCTTATCCCTATATTTTCATCTATTGTTACATTTATGCTCTCTACAATTGTATGAGTTCTTTTGTTGAAACATCTATAGGCCTTGCTTTTTCTGGAATATCCAAGAAAAATACCCTCATCACACCTAAGATCAAACTTACCCAGATTCTGATCTTCCCTTCTGATGAAGCACTTACTCCCCAAAACTTTGAAGTATTTTACTATAGCTGGTCTTCCTTTCCATAATTCATAGGGAGTTTTATGATGATTGACTCTGACTTGAGCCCTGGTGATGATGTAGATTGCTGTACTGACTACTTCTCTCCAAAAGCCATCTGAAAGTTTTGACTCATTTAACATTGCTCTAGCCATATTTTCAACGGTTCTATTTTTCCTTTCAACTACTCCATTTTGTTGAGGAGTTCTTGCTGCTGAATATTCTCTTTTGATTTCGTGTTGCTCACAGTATTCCACAAATTCATTTGAAGTGAACTCTCCTCCTCTATTTGATATTAAGCATTTGATTCTCTTTTCAGTCTCATTTTCAATCATTTCTTTGAGAGCTTTAATTTTTTCAAACGCTTCAAATTTTTCTTTGAGAAAAGTAACCCAAGTCATTCTAGAATAATCATCTATAAACAACATGAAGTAGCTTTCTCCCTGAATGCTCTGAGTTCTGGTGGGGCCACATAAATCAGTATGAATAAGCTCCAATGGTTTTGAAGAAGTATACCCTTTTGATTTGAAACTAGTTCTGGTCTGTTTTCCATGTTGACAAGGACCACAAACGATGTTATGGGGCCTTTTTATTTTGGGCAAGTCTCTTACTGCTTCCTTGTTACTAATATTGACAAGATTATCAAAGCTCAAATGTCCCAGTCTTTTATGCCATAGCCAACTCTCATCTTCTTGAGTTAGAAAACATTTTTCCCTTTTTATCTCACTTAACATGTAAATATTGTTTGGAGTCCTTGTAGCACTCGCAATGAGTTTTCCATTTTTTTCTTTACTTATCTCACATCTATCTGAAAAGAAGGATACTATGTGCCCTTGATCGCAAAGTTGACTCACGCTTAGAAGATTATATCTTAGGCCTTCTACATAAAGCACATTTTCTGTTTTGGATTTCCCATCCAAACTAAGAGTTCCTTTACCACAGATTTTAGCTGACCTGTTATCACCAAAATTGACTGTTCCTCTATTTGTTTCTTTAAATACCAAGAACTTTTCCTTTTCACTAGTCATATGTTTTGAACAGCCACTATCAAGATACCATTTTTCTACTTTGTCTTGAGCATGAAAAGCAGTTTGAATTATCATTGACTTAGATTTGATCTCATTTCTCTTTTTAGTGAACTCAAGGCTAGATCTATTTAAAATGCACATTCTTGCTATATGCCCAAAATTCTTGCATTTGAAACACATGACATTTTTATTCATAAGAGGAGCAAAAGAGTTAACATTTTCCTTACTATGACTGTTCAAGGATTTTTTGCAATGCATAGCTTTGTGACCAAAAATCTTACAAGATAAACAATAGTCATGGAAAGTATTATGTAACCTATTTTTATGTCTTGGATGATTGTTCTTCTTGTGACGGACTGGAATCCACCGCTCTTCAAGATGAAAATTGATCTTGCTCAAAGATCCTATTTCATGAATGGTGAAACCATCCTTCTCTTACTTTTCACACGGAGCCAACTATTCCAACTTCACTCTAAGAGTCATAACCTCTTCTTCTAGTTTCTCGCAATCAGCTTCCTTTCCTTTTAAAGCCTCTGTCAGAACCTGTTCAATCTTCTTTCCTTCTTTAGCTAGAATTTTGAAATCTATAACCTTTTGAGACAAATCTGATCTTGCTATCTCTTCTTCCTGACATTGATGCTTGAGAACAGAATTCTCTTCCCTAAATTTCTCAAGCTTTCTTAAAGCCAAGAAGAATTCACCTTTGAGATTGAACTCAACCTCTTTATCTGTATGTTCCTCCGATCGATCCTTCTCCAAGCTGTTAGGCTCTTTCTGGAGAAATCGGCTCTGATACCAATTGAAGAACATGAACTTATACTGAGAGGGGGGGTGAACAGTATAAGACTTAACCATTTAATAATTTTAATTTTAGATAGTAGTGGCATCAATACAACATTAAACAAGACAAAAAACATCACACATTAAAGACTCATTTTTAATGTGGTTCACCCAGAATGGCTAGGCTATGTCCACAAAACTTTTCTCTAAAATTTCATCTCAAATTGTTTGGGAAACCTTCCCAATTACAAAGTTTATGAGCCTCTGCTCAAAGGAGATACCTTCCCCTAACTCTGCTCTAACTGGTGATCCTCTAGAAGACCTCTATCTTAGCTTCCCTTAGCAAATGGAACTCTATCCACAGAAGACACCTGTCTTCCCTACTCTGGCTGGAGACCTCTGTCCTCAACTCTATCACCTCAAAGTTGGTCCTCGAAATTGCACTAAACATAGTCCTTCGGTCTAGCACAAATATCCTCGATCCCTTTCTCTGATCTGCACCAAACATAGTCCTTCGGTCTGGCATAAATGTCTTTGTCCTCTTTTTTTGGTCTGCACAAAAACATAGTCCTTCGCTCTTTTTGCGCAATCACAACTACACTCGATTAAACTTTTGACCTTTGCACTTCTATGAAATTACAACTTTATAGTCTTCGCACACTCTGCTTCCTTCGATCTCTCTTACTTGGAAGTTTTGATAGAATACACTCTGCTCTCGACGATCGAACTTCTTCTCTTCACACAGACTGTGAATGCCGCTCCTCGAACGCACACTTCGATCGATCATAAACTCTCCAAGTAGCCATATTTTTATACTAAACCTTTCAATATTAACACCTTGATCTTAGTCGACTGCACATCCTCAAACTATGTTGGCTGCAAACCCTAATCTTTGTTGGCCCAAATTTAACTTTGTCAGATTCATTGCCTGTGCAACTCTTCTATAGTTCTATAGCTTTTGGCCGTGAAACTACAACATGTCGCAATATCGTGACACATTTTGCAACCGTATGCCTTCCTTTGGCTTTTGTCGCGATATCGCGACACCTTAGCCTTTTTTGACTTTACTTAAGTTCTTGTCACGAAATCACGACACTTTCTGCTTCTGTTGATGTCATTTTCACTTCTGTCATGAAATCGTGACACTTCCACTGCCTTGAGCTTCTCTCTGCCTTACACCCACAAAATTGGAACATGTCATGAAATCATGACGCTTTTTTCTTCATAGCCTTCCTCTCTACTTTTGTCGTGAAATTACGACACTTCTCCTATAGAAGACCTGCTTCCAATTTCTATCACAAAATCATGACACTTTCTCCATCCGTACGCTTTTATTTCATCCTATTGTGAAATCGCTACATATTCATCTGCTGGCTTCTTCACTTCTGCCTATCACAAAATCATGACACTTTCTACATCCGTATGCTTTTCTTTCATCCTATCACAAAATCATGACGCTTTCAGCTTTCGAAAGCTTTCCTTGCAACCTGTCGTGAAATCACGATGCTTCTCATTTCAAACTCTTCCCTTAGCTGCATGTCACGAAATCATGACAGTTCTCACTTTGAGCTTTTCATCATGTTGCAAAATCGTGACAGTCCTCACCTCGACCTCTACAGCATGTCATGAAATCATGACATTTCTCATGTTACTTTCTCTCTCTTCGAACTTGTCGCGAAATCGTGACAGTTCACACTGTGGACTCTCTTTTTTGCATTATGTCACAAAATCGTGACACTTTTTCGTCCGTACAACTTTCTTGGCAATGTGTCACAAAATCGTGACACTTTTCCTTTTCTACCTTCCTGCACTTTTCGAGTTGCGAAAATGCGACATGTCACGAAATCTGGACACTTTCCATCTTGCTCTCCTTCTCTGCCAACATGTCGTGAAATCATGACAGTTTTTCTAGCTTCTTCTCTTTCTTCTAGCATGTCATGAAATCATGATAGTTTTGCCAAAAATTTCTCTCCTCAAACATGTCGTGAAATCGCGACAGTTTTTCCAGCCGGCTACATACTTTTTCTTACTTATATTTTTCTTGATCTTTTACAAAAGGGCCACTAAGAAATTTTTGGAAACTCACTGATCATGCTCTGAATAACCTTTCAACAAAAAAAATTCCTTGACATCAAATCAAATTGCTTCAAGAACTTCTTGACATCAATGACAACATCTACACTTGAGCAAAGGCAATGTACCCAAGGTACCCAAAATTTGCCAACATAATAAAGGTATTTTGACCTCTATGTTGGTAGTATGGAGGTCTTCCTTTCTGAATAATGTGGAGAAGATGGCTAGATCAGAGTTTACTCATGAAGACATATAAGCATAAAGGGAAGGCGCTCAGAGGTGGTGCATCCTCTCGAAAACCAATTATCTGATCAAGATGCTAACCAGGATCAAGGAGCAAAACATTAAGGATGACCAGGAGGATATGGAGTAGCAGAGGATCCGCGACTGCATTCCTTGTGGTTTTTTCTTATTTTTCCCATGGTTTTTTGTTGCTTTCGTTTTAGTTTGCTTCAGATTGGTTTTTGTCTGCCGATCCTCTCATGGAGAGGCCCCTTTGTAAGCCCTGTGGGCAATTTTGAATCAGGTTTAGTTACATTTTGCAAGTCCGTTTGATCCTAGCCCTTGAGGCCTATAAGGAAAAAATGGGCTCAACCCTATTTTTGTACATAAGGTTTTGGGATCCTCTATAAAAAACCCATTGTTAATACAATCAATCTACCAACAAAAAATATGATTGTTATAATTGAACGGATGCAATATTCATTGCATATCTACTGTAACTGCAAGTCTAAACAGAGGAAGGTTGTGCATTGTATAAATGAACAGGTCTTCCATGATGAAAGGGATGATTAATTTTATGGAGAGATTATTCTATTTTATTTCTTGTCAAATTTATTAAAAGTGCAATTCTTCTTACTTGAGCAAGCTCTATGCAACTAGCTGGGCAGGCTATCTATGGGAGCTTGGGACCACTCCTTGCAGTAGTCCTCCCCTATTTATTTATGTTCTTTATTTTCTATAGATTAGTTTATTGCTTTAGTTCTTGCTTTATTTAATTTAGTTGTGTGTGTTTATTTCCTTGCATTTTATTTCTATAGTTTTATTTCCAGCACTTAGTTTTAGTTCGTAATTTATTTATTTAATTTTTTGTACTTAGTTTATTTAGTTTGGATGAAATAAAAATGCACGTACATCCCCCACAAAACTAAATAAGGTACATAAGGAATTTGTTCCCCAAAACTATAGGCATATACTGTGCATGACACTTGAAAGTTTATGAACTTTTTAGATTGATAATTTGTGGAAGAGAAATGAATGTTTTCCCGAACATAATTTTTTCTCACTACATCCAATCCCACAAGATCATATGCTCACCAAAGGTTTTAGGAGAATATAAATAACAAAAGCTAATCACCTGACCAAATACAACAAATGTAGTCCAATATATTCTACCTTGAGGATCCTCCCCCTATTCCACTATCAAGGTAACTAGCCAAGGTTTAACATCAAGGACCACCCCACCTGACCCTCTATCATGCATATAAGACCATAAAATATCATTCTAACTTTTATTCAGACAACTATGGAGAGCTAAACCATCAACCTTGACGTCTTGTAAACACACAACATCAACATTGACACTATGTAAAAAACTACTCACCAAACATCTTCTAGTGGGAATTGAAATTCCCTAAACATTCAACAAAATGAATTCAAATTTAATTGGAAAACAACATCATTTAAAGACTCAAACTGATTGCTAAGCTGAGTATACCTTCCTTTGGGAGACCTACTCCTATCTATAGTTGAAATTCTACTTTTCCTCCTACCCTCAAGGGCATCCAAATATTCACTTAGATTTCTACTAATCTCTACCGACTGATTAAGATGGTTGCTATCCTTGGAAGTAATAGTTCCTTCACTAGATTTCCCTTGGGAAGAAAATGAGCTCTTTTTTAGCTTAGAAGACCTATCCAGTGAGTCATTATCCTCTCTATATTTTTGAATAATCCTCCAATCTAAATCCCTTTTACTAACCACTAATTGTTTGCCCAAATCAGTCTCCATATCTTGTGGCTCCTTATTTTTGTCCTTTCTTTTCTGATCATCCCAACTAATAACAGAGGTTCCTAAAACATTCTTGGCATTCTCTACCTTCACTTGTTGTTTTTTTTAGGGTGATTCTGAATGAGGTGTTCTTGATATTGAAAGAAAAATTAAGCATTAGGAAGATTCAAGTAACATAGCTCTTGAGAAATTACCCTTCTTGGGTAATAATCTTCAAAGACATAGGCAACTTTATTTGTAAATATACTTCAACACATACCCTGGGACTAAATCTAAAAGACATGCTTATTCCGGGTTCAATAATAATTCTTCCAAACATCTAAGCCATAGATCACAACATAACTCAAAACTCCAATTTAATAGCCACAAACTTGATCTAAAGGGGATACCTAGTTTGAGAAACATCTTTGGAATCGAAGTTTGGATGCCACGATTGCACAAAAGCCATAGATCCAAAAATCGACCAAGTTCCAAATTGTAGCACATATCGGGCATCATCTGAACTATTAAAAAGCACTGAGATATATATACCTTCTAACCCCCAATACAATTGGACATGCACTTCTTTGGATTTTTAGTTCAACCTGACCCACTTCTAGAAATTTGCTTTGGAAGGCATTTTTCTAAGAAAAAATAGAATAACACCATTCTTTAATAAATTATTTCTAGCTTCCAGGTATTCCTCATGCTCCTCCATAATGAATGTGAACTCATCATTTCCCATATCTTCCAGTAACGAGTCCATTCTATCAAGTCGGGCAACTTCATCTTCAAAACAATCATCACTGGGATAACCAAAACTTCCTTGTCTACTATCATCCCTTTGCTCAAACCTCTACTCTTAGAAGCCTCAACAAAGATTTTTTCAACCCCTTTAAGGCCTTCACCAATGCCCCCCATACTACAAATACTCATACTAGACATGTAAGCTTTATTTCCATTAGGCTAGCCTTCAAACCCTCAATCCTTCGAAGACTTACCCAATAGCTCAGGAAAGGTAGCATGATATTTCAAATCAAAGACTTTATAAAAAAGTGTAGGTCTCCCAACAACCCCAACAATAATCTTTTTTTCCTTTTGTGGAGCATTCACCAATGATTATGCATTATGCCCTTTATCGTTGGTAAAATCAAGCTCAAATAATTTATTGATCCGTGTCTTCTTCCCTTAATAGACGCCTTCAACAAACTTGAGCAGAAGCTCCTTACACACCCGATCATCCTCCAACCCAAACAACAAATGATTATTCACGATGACTTGAACATCCTTTTGCACACCTTCAATGCTCAAAGGAAGGTTTAAAGTAGCACCTTGTATTCCTTGCAAACCCTCAAAATATTGCAATAAATCTTTAGAACCTTTCACAACATCATTTTCCTCAATATTATCTGCCACCTAAGCTCCACATGTATCAAAACATCCATTAGAATAGATGCGCAATCCCCGAATAGCGCATTCAGATGCCTAAAATCCTTGACCTATCGATCCTCATGATACTCTTCCTCTCGATGCTATTCTCCTTATATATCCTTTTAATTATTAAATCCCTTTTCTATTTTTCAACCTTATCCCTCCACTGATTTAAAATTTTTATAAAAACAAACTTTGATAAAAAATTTATCTCCACTTAATTTAATTTAATATTTTACCTCTGTGCCTTTCCCATGTGTTTGTTACGCTTGATCAAATGATGGTGAAAATTAAACACATCTTCTACACTCTGTAGGATACAGTTCCACCCAGATCGTTAGTCAGAATGCATTTGGAGCAAAACATCTCTTGCCAAAATGGTTATAGGTTGAGTAATTTGTTAGAACATCTTCACAAATGGTGAAACATCCTCGCTACAATATCTCCTCTATTGTAAATATTAAAATGTCTTTTCTGGACCTTTTCCTAGCAACTGAGTGTCTTAGGTAATTAGGTACTACTATTATCAATGGACATAACAAAGGATGTTTCACATTTTACCTCTACAGCTGATTTGTTTACCCTCCTCCTTGACTATTTACTTTTGTGCATATCAAAATAGAAAAGACTATCTCACATGTTGTAGCAATACTGTTGAGGGCAACGTGGAACCACATATCAGTATCTTTGGCATTTACCTCTGTAGAAATCAAGAATTTTTTGGAAAATAGTCGTTATAGGTGGTAGGTGAACAGTTCTGACTACGCGGATTATGGTGACTCATCACCACTTTGATTACCTCCTTTCCTTTAGGCAAGCAACGAATCTTCAACATGATGCATAATTCCCTTCTCTACGTATGCTGCAATTGTCAAGCCCTCAGAAAAACACAATGGCCACGCACTATGGAAACCCTCGTGCTGCAAGTTTGTATGATTACACAGGCCCTAAAAATTAAAAAAATGGTTGAAATCACTATCAGAGGGTTTTGAAATTGCTTTAATTCACCGCCCTCTTGCAACGTTGCAAATGATCTCGATGAGCAAGTCAGATAGGTATCGGGTCCAAATAAAACTCCATCGTTGGTAATGGTTGGCAAATCCCTGGTCAAAGCTAGTAATCCAGGAAGACGAGGGTTCGATTCATTATAAAACAAAATTTCAAAATTTTCCAATGATTCAGATGGAACCTACAACACACAAAAAAAAAAATTTCTCGAAAAAGCGAACGAAATCCAAGATTTCAAAGGTAAGCACAAAAAATGGAAGCCTTTTTTTTTATTTACACCTCCTCAAACTAAAGCCAAAAACTTCAAACTCCACCAATTGATTTATTTAATGGTTTTTAACTCATAAAAAACTTAATAGTTAAGCATTTTTGTTACTAGAGTAGTGTTCGGATGGGTGACCTCCTAGGAAGTCCCAATCTTTGCACCTTTTTTGCATATTCCAATTTTCTTTTGAGTTCTCTTTCTTTGCTTTTGTTGCATCACTTTGATATCACAAATATCCTTACCTTCAACACCTCAAATGGGCATGTCATCAGATGGCGACGATTGTCCCAAAAATTATGCAAACAACCTTGCTCTTTGAAATAATCTGATTCACTGGTTCTCTAGTTTTCTCCACAGCTCTCTCAACCTTGGTTTCTCCATAGCTTCCTAAAACTCAACATTACCATGTTCGAACATGACACTATTTCATGTTAACAAATTATTAACCAACATCATAATATTATTCATTGAAATATAACAACATCAAGATAATATCACACACGAAATGTACATAAAAATATTGAGATAGAAATTGTACAAAATAAATATCTCATTGTATTATTCTTCCATTTTCAAGGTATGATCCAACCATGGAGATTTATCTCCAATATAATACAATACATGACTCTTCAGTCCTCAAACTATTGCTCTCCCCTACAAATTCAGGAAATACAACCTTTCACATTCTTGTCATTAAGACAAGATTTCACATGCCACATGTCAATATGACTCTTCATACTGCTCTCTTTTGACACATTGCACTTTCACAAGGTGACACATATATTAGCCCAAATAATGTAATACTCACAACATATATTAGATAGTCTCTTTACTTATTTAGTCTTATATTTTATCTTTCTAGTTCCTTTGTATAGTCATGCCAAACATGTGAATAATTTCCTCCCAATGTTAGTTCTTCTACTATGAGCCATCCTTGCTTCCAAAAATTTGTACTTTTTATTGATACCACCTATAAAAATACCATATTTCCTTATCTATGAAGATGATCTATTATATTTTGAGGAAGTTGACAATATCCTTTGCTTCATAGCCAAGTATATTTTCCTATCCTTACTTCCTTTCCATTACCTATTTTCCAAGCCAAGGAATTTCCAACTAATGAAAAATATCTCATTAGTGCTTTCCAAATAATTGTGACTTTTGAAATTGGTCTATTATATAGTATAATCCAATCTACAAAGGATAAAATATATAAATATTTCTCTTGAATTACTTCTTGCCATAATACATTATTTGTTATCAATCTCCATAAACTTTTTGCTACTAAAGCTTTTCCAAAATTATTCATATTTTTAAGACCCCAACTTCCATTTGATTTTGGTTTAGTTATTTTATTCCATTTAACTAGTGCCATTGCATAATTCTATTTGTTCCTTGAACAAATAAATTGGAAACACTTCTTCCTTATTTTATTTACTATTGTGATGGGAATATAAGTCAAGGAGTGCTAATAGACTAGGGTGAATTCAAAAACTGATTTCATAAATGTAAGGCAACCCCCCAATGATATTCACCTAGTGCACCGAGTGCTAATTTTACTCTCTATTTTTGTGTATAACCAAATCCACTCCTGGTATCTATAGTAATTAGGTTTTAGATAGAAGCTTAAATATTTTATCCCTTTATCAAAGTCTACTTGCTTGAAACCAAAAATTCTCATTACTCCTTCTATTTTCCCTAGTTGAAATCTATTGAAGGCTATTTATAATTTTTGTAGATTAATTTCTAGTTCTGTAGTCATACAATATCAGTCCAACACTTCTTTATACTTTAAGGCTTCCTTCAATGTACCGTTTCCAAATAGTAAAACATCATCTACAAAGAGTAAATGAGTTACCTTCAAAGAGTTACCAATGTTGAAACCCTGGATCATTTCCTATATTTTTTGTTTCCTGATCAGTCTTCTCAAACCTTCTACTACCAAAATAAAAAGGAGAGGAAAAAGAGAACACCCTTGTCATAGACCTCTAGAAGCCTTGAAAAAATCGAAAGTTGAACCATTGATAAGCACAACAAAAGAGGCTAAATTGATACATCCCATCACCCAATTCACAAAGGAAATGCTACATCCAATTTGAATTAGTCTTGGCCTAGTATTTAACCAATCTACTTTATAAAAAGATTTTTGTAAATCCAATTTTATTACCATTTCTTGTTTCTTCCTTGTATTTATTGAATGTAGTACTTCTCGGGCTACCCCTATTGCTTCATGAATCTACCTTTTACTTAAAAACCCAAACTATTCTTTTAAAAAATTATTTGAGAAGATCCATTTGATTCTATTAGCTATAATATTTGAGATGATTTTGTAGAGGTTATTACATAAAGAGATAGGTCTATAATACTCAAAATATTCTAGATTTTCTTTTTGTGTTATCAAAGACAAGAAGGTGGAGTTTATGGATCCTAGCAATTACCCCTTAATCCTTGATTCTTCTACTACTTTACTCATCCAAAAGTTCATAAAAATCCAAATGAAAATCAATTTTCCATCCATATAGACCTGAAATTTTCCTTTTTTGGAATGATTTGACTACTGATTGTAACTTCTTGGTGATTTTTGAGAACAAAGCTTTTTTGTTCCTCATTGATCATCATGGAAAAATTTAGAACTAGTTTGATTGTCTCTAGTATATTTGCTCTATTTGGATCTTTATACAATTCTTTGAAGTAATTTACTACTAATGGTGCCAATTCTTGAAATATTCTCAAAATTTTTCGTTCTCCTCTTTCATTTATCAATTTTTTTTTGTATATTCTCTTTGTTTTGCATAATTTTGAAAAAAAATTGTATTCTCATCCCCCTGTTCTAGCCATAAAGCCTTGCTTTTCATTATCCATTTGCCTCCTTCCATTCTAACAATTCTCTCTTCTTTTTTCTAGTTCTTTGACTTGCATGATTTCAAATTTTGGAGAAACTTCGTTACCTTTGGTATTGTAAATATGATTTAGGGCATATTCAATTTCAATAAGTCTTGCCTTTTCTTCCTAGTATTTTTCTTTGTCCCAACCTAAAGTGACTGATTTTATTCTCCTAAGATTACTAGTAAACTGAAACATGGCTATCTCTTTTGAGGTTGGGTCATAATACCTCCATTTTATTCGTACTATGTTTTAAAAATTTTCATCCCTTAGCCAAATGGGATTGAATTTGAAAGGTCTTGATGGTTTATCCTCTTCCTTTTCTAGTTGTAAAATGATTGGAGAATGATATGATCCTCCCCATTGATCTATTCAAGTTCTCATATCATCAAATAAATTTAAGAGGTTTTCTGAAACTAGAAAACTATCCAATATTTTAGATATCCCATGACTTACAAATTGATTGTTCCTCCATGTAGGAGAAAGCTTTTTTGGTTCTATATCACAAAGTCTAGCAATCAAAATTTTGTGAAGAAAAAAATCACTAGTGGGTCCATTTTTGTATGTTCTCCCCATATTTCACTTCTTTTTGTAGCAAAGTTTAAATCCCCTCCCACAACTAAATTGTCCTTTTTAAAGATATGTTGGCCAAAAAAATCCTCTCAAAAAACCTACCTATCTCTCTATAAACCATACATATTTACAATAGTTATAGTTTTTCCTAACTCCTTGGAGTGAAATTTTATACTACTCCTAAATCGATAAAGAATTTATCAATCAATTGACAAGAATCTTTTTTTTCTGAGATATTTCCCCCTAATTTTCCATTTGATTCTATCCCAATAAAATTCCACCTTGATAGGAGTGAATTAAGAATAGATATTGCCTTTTCTATCTCTAACATGGTTTCCTCGATCAACATATTATCAAGCTTCTGAAGTTTAATAAGCCTTTTTAGGGTTACTTTTTTTTGAGAAACCCCCAATCCTCTATAATTTAGAGATATTATTATAATGGATTACCTAACATATAGGATTATCTTGCTCTAAGTACCCTATAAATATACCTTTGTTTACTAGAGATAATTTCTTTCTCAACTCTTTTTTGGGCTATTTTTAGATAGGAAATCCTACCTACTAAGGAACCCTAAGTTTGACTAGCTTCAAAGCTCAATCCCTTTTGAATTTTCCCAAAGCTCTTATCTGCTTTACCTTTTTTTAGATCTTAAATTATAATTTTCCACAAGAGGAAAAAATTTACATTAGGATGAGGGACTAGAGGGAGAGAAAATCCTAATGATGGAGAATTTCCTTAGTTTACTTATTTTTCCTCTTTTTATTGTCTCCATGATCTCAGAGTGAGGATGCCATCTTCCATCCCAAACTAAATCTTTACTTTATCCCTTTTTTGTTTATCTTCTATTATCTTCTTACTTACCCTTGTTAAGGGAGAAACACACTCTTCTATCCTTATCTTAAGATAATTCTGTATATGGTCCTCTTGAGCCAATTTCAAGCCAGATTTATGTAGGAAAATAAATTTATTCTTTGTATCATTCAAATCATCATGCAAAGATAATATTGGATTACTTGAATCTAGTCCTTCAAGATCTTTGTAAAAAAATTGCACCTCTTCTCTTCTGTAGCACTCATAAATATTTGTCTAGTTACTTGGTCCTTTTCCTTTTTTTGATTGAGTGATATCTATGATTGTTCTTGGATATCTCTTGGGATTGTTGCTTGTCCCTTATCTGCTTGAAATTTTATTACTATTATCTTCTCTCTATTACTCGTACCAATGGGATTTTCAATTTCTATTTGCTCCTTTTTGTTTCTATTGCTTCTTCTTGCTTTACATTCTACTTTGAGATGTCCATACTGATGGTAAAAATTACATCAAAATGGGAATCCAATGTAATCTAAATTTTGTGTGTGAGACCAACTTCCTAGTACTAATTCCATATTCTCAGGTAATGCTAGACTTAGGTCCATCTCCAATAAGATTCGAGCAATCAATTTTTGAATTCCATTTAAATGTTTTGAGTCCACTTCGAGAAAAAATCCTAAATATATCCCTATCTCTCTCATCATATTCTCATTCCAATATTCTAATGGTAGTATAGGTAACTTGATCCAAATACGTTAGGTGGTTATCCTCTTTGAGCGAGGATCAAACCCAGATGTCCAATTTTTTTAGAGAAAGGATACTATGGCATCATATCCATCTTCCCTTTTTTATAGTTTTGGCATCTTCTACTTGCTGGAATACAAGAGATATCCAACCTTTTTGTTAGTCTTACAATGACACTGAGAGGGGGGGTGAATCAGTGTAGCTCTTTAAATTTGAATATACAGCTCTTAATACAGTAGAAATTAAAACTAATTACTAGATACAACAAGTATAACACAAGCATCACACAACACAAGATTTAATGAGGTTCACCAATGTGGCTACTCCTCAAAAATGACTGCTTGGACTACCATCGAAATCTAGCCTTTGCAAAGCACCAACTTTACAATCAATTTACCAGCACCCACTAGAAGGAGCACCAACCCCTTATTTATCTGCACCAATAGAAAGGAGCACCAACCCCTGATTTACCAGCACCTACTGGAAGGAGCACCAACCCCTGATGCCAAGATGCAACCTGGACTTCAATTTTGAATCTATAAGTTTGACAAAAATATACCTTTGTTTTTGCAAGATCCTGACTAGTCTTTCTTTGCCTTTGCGCTCTCTACGCACTCTGCTTTCTCTGCGCAATCACTTCACACACTTTGCTTTCTTCAAACTATGACCAAAATTTGCACACTTTGCTTCATGATCATCTTCTCCCTTTCGCGCACTCTGCTCTCTTTGCACTACGACTGAACTTTGCACACTTCGCTTCACGATCATATTCTCCCTTTCGTGCACTCTGCTTTCTTCGCACTATGACCTAACTTCACACACTTCAATGATATATTCAAATCTCCAAACAACCCTCCTTTTATAATAGAATTATTTGTGATGAAAACCCTAATCTTAGTTGGTTGTAAACCCTAATTTTAGTCGACTGTCATCGGTCTTCATTGGCTTCAACTCAACCATGGAAATACATGTCACAATATCGTGAAACTTTCACTTTCTCTCTCTTTTTCCTTGCTTTGGCCCCGAAAATACATGTCGCAATATCGTGACACTTTTTCTCCTTGCTCTTTCTCTTAGCCTTGGTTCGCAAAAATGCAACATGTCGTGATATCGCGACACTTTTACCTCCGTACACTTTCTCTATTCTTTTGTCACAAAAATGCGACATTGCGTGATATCGTAACACTTTTGTTATTCTTCCTGCCTGCCCTTCTTGAGTCACAAAAATGCGACATGTCGCGATATCGTGACACTTTTGCTTCTCTGCCTTCTTAGCCTTTTTGAGTCATGAAAATGCGACATGTCACGAAATCGCGATGCTGCTGCCTCCGAAGTCTTGCTTTCTACTTTTGTCGTGAAATCATGACACTTTTGCCTTTGAAGTCTTCTTCTCTGCTTTTGTCGCAAAATCGTGACACTCCTTCTTTCGTACTTCACTTCTTTGCCTTTGTCATGAAATTGCGACACTTCTACCTTTGAAGTCTTCTTCTCTACTTTTGTCGCAAAATTGCAACACTTCTGCCTTCGAATTCTTCTTCTCTACTTTTGTCACGAAATCACGACACTTCTGCTTTCGTACTTAACTTCTTTGCTATTGTTGTGAAATCGTGATACTTCTACCTTTGAAGTCTTCTTCTCTACTTTTATCACAAAATCATGACACTTCTACTTTCAAAGTCTTGCTGTCTGCTTTTATCATGAAATCGTGACAGTTCTACTTCCGTACGCTTCCTCTCTTTCTTTTGTCACGAAAATGCGACATGTCACAAAATTGTGACACTTTTCTTACGTGTTCTCTTTCTTCGAACTTGTTGCGAAATCGTGACACTTCTTCCTGCTTTCTATTTTTCTTTCAACATGTCATGAAATCACGATAGTTTTTCCACTTGCATTTTTCTCTTCCAACATGTCGCAAAATCGTGATAGTTTTTTCTGCTTCCTCTTCTTCTTCCAACATGTCATGAAATCATGGCAGTTTTTCAACTTGTCTTTTTCTCTTCCAACATGTCGCAAAATCGCGACAATTTTTCCTGCTTTCTCTTTCTCTTCCAACATGTCACGAAATCATGACAGTTTTTCCACTTGCCTTTTCTTCTTCCAACATGTTGCGAAATCGTGACAGTTTTTCCTACTTTTTCTCTCTCTTCCAACATGTCACAAAATTGTGACAATTTTTCCTGCTTTTTCTCTCTCTTCCAACATGTCGTGAAATCATGACAGTTTTTCTTGCCTGTTGTATATGTCACGATATCGTGACACTTTTCTTACTTGTATTTTTCTTTGATCTTTTGCATATGGGCCACTTCGGTCTTCTTGGAAAATCACCTGTACATACTCTGAGTAACCTTTGAACTCCTATCTGCATTTGAATAGCTTTTGAACTACCCTGTCCATTGCATCAACAGATCTATCTGACTGTGTTGACAACAATGACAATACTATTGCTGCACCTTACTCAACAATCTCCCCCTTTGGAATTGTTGGCAACACGTGCAATTTCTTGTAACTCTTCTCCCCCTTTGACAATAATACCAAAGGGCTACTACAAACTCCCCCTGAGTCCATGCACAACATTCTCAGGCACAATTTATCACACTTAGCAAAAATCATGAACATGAGCATAAAGATGATCAAATACTTAAATGCTCCCCCTGAGAATGTGACCCCTGTAGCTAGTTAATTCTTGGGAAGTGTGACCACTCCCAATTTATTGCGAAGGTACTCAAAAACTTCCTTGGGCAATGGTTTTGTGAAGATATCTGCTACTTGCTCTGTAGTTGGAACAAAATCCAACTTAACCTCACCTTCCGCAACTTTCTCCGAAAAATGATACCTGATAGCAATGTGTTTTTTGCAAAAATGCATAACCAAATTCTTGGAGATGTTAATGGTACTGGTGTTATCACACTTAACTGATATTGGATCACTGAAGCTAATACCAAGATACTTTAAGGTTTGTTTCATCCACAATACCTACGTACAACATGTTGTTGTTGCAATATATTCTGCCTTTGCTGTCGATAAGGAAACTGACTCTTTTTTCTTACTGTGCCATGTGACCAATCTGTCTCCAAGATAAAATGCACCTCCACTGGTACTCTTTCTGTCATCTACACATCCTACCCAATCTGCATCTGAATATGAAATAAGGGTAAAGTCTTTACCTTTTGGATACCATAACCCATATTCCATAGTACCCTTGAGATATCGAAGAATCATTTTTACTGCTGTCACATGAGTCTCCTTGGGATTAGCCTAAAATCGTGCTACCATGCATACTGCCTGCAAAATATCTGGTCTGGTAGCTGTCAAGTACAGTAAGCTTCCAATCATAGATCTATACATGGTTTGATCAACAGGTGGAGATTTGTCATCCTTGCTCAACTTGCAACCTGTCATCATGGGAGTGCTAACTGGCTTACAATCCTCCATTGTGAACTTTTTAACATCTCTTTCACATATTTAACTTGAGAAATAAATATGCCCTTCTTATTTTGATTAACTTGCAACCCAAGGAAATACGAAAGTTCACCAATCATTGACATTTCAAATTCTTTTTGCATCTTATTTGCTAAATCTTTACATGACTCATCTTTGCTATTGCCAAATATGATATCATCTACGTATACAACAAGAACAATAAGATGCCCATTTTTTGTTTTGACATACAAATTACTATCCACCATACCTTTCTTAAACCTTTGTTGGGTGAGATAGTTGTCTAGCCTTGCATACCATGCTCGAGGTGCTTATTTTAAGCCATATAAATCTTTCTTCAACTTGTAAACAAAGTTGGGATTATCACCAAGTTGGAAACCATCTGGTTGCTCAATATAAACCTCTTCTTCAAGTTTCCCATTCAAAAACATTGATTTCACATCCATTTGATAGACTTTGAAATTCTTATAGACTGCTAAATCCAGATACATTCTGATTGCCTCTAGTCTAGCTAATGGTGCAAAAGTTTCCTCAAAGTCAATACCTTCAACTTGTGCATAACCCTTACATACCAATCTTGCTTTATTTTTTACTACCTATCCGTCTTCATTCAATTTGTTTCAAAAAATCCATTTAGTCCCAATTATATTTTTATTTGCAGGTCTAGGTACTAACTCCCAAGTTTTGTTTTTCTCGATCTGATCTAATTCTTCATTTATTGCCTTCATCCAACTTTCATCTTTGCTTGTGTTTGCAACATTTTTGGGCTCAATTTTGGATAATAGAGAGTAGTTACTTACTACTCTTCTTCTTGTCTGAACACCAACTTTGGGGTCTCCAATTATTTGCTCTCTAGGATGATTTTTTTGCCAGCTGCCTATTTTGAATTTCTTATTTTCTTCCACTTCTAAATCAGAACTTAAATCATCTGAGTCAATTTTTTGTATCTTTTTGGTTTCGTTTTCCTCATCTCCTTCAATAACCTCTTCATAAATTGGGTAGTTCATTTCATAGTTAATTACTCGTTCTCTACCTTCATCAAATTTAACATCAGCACTGTCCACAATTTTCTTTAGCTTCTTGTTGTAGCATTTGTAAGCTTTGCTTTTTGACGAATAACCAACAAAAATACCTTCATCCGCTCTATCTTCAAACTTACCAAGATTATCTTCGATTATTTTGATGTAGCACTTACTGCCAAAAACTTTGAGGTATTTTGTTGTTGCCATTTTACCGAACCATAACTCATAAGGAGTTTTGCTTTCATGTGTTCTCAACATGTACCTATTTTGGATATACACCGCAGTATGGACTACTTCTTTTCAAAATCTGTCTGCTAGTCTACTTTTAGTCAGCATAGTCGGTGCCATTTCCTGCACTGTCCTGTTCTTTCTTTCTACCACTCCATTCTGCTGAGGTGTCTTGGCTGCTGAAAAATGTCTCCTAATACCGTATTTTTCACAGTGCTCTGTAAATTCCTCTAAAATGAATTCTCCTCCTCTATCTGATCTTAAACATTTGATCTTTTTTCCTGTTTCATTCTCAACCTAGTTTTTGAAAATCTTGAACATATCAAAAGCTTTTGATTTATGCTTTAAGAAAAATATCCATGTCATTCTGGAATAGTCATCAATGCACAACATAAAATATTTGTCACCATTTATGCTTTGTGTTCTCATGGGCCCACATAAATCAGTGTGTATTAGTTCCAAAGGTTTGTTTGTGTAGTACTCTTTTGTTTTGAATGTGACTCTAGTTTGCTTTCCCTTTTGGCATGAACCACAAATGTTGTTTGCAAGTTTGCTGATGGTGGGAATATCTCTCATTGCCCTTTTTGAGGTGATTTTTACTAGATTATCAAAACTGATATGATCGAGTCTCTTGTGCCACAACCATTTTTCTTCTTCCTATCCAATAAAACAAGCTCCTTTTGAAGTCTCTGAGAGCGTGTACAGGTTTCCAGATGTCCTTGCTCCAGTTGCTATCAATTTTCCACTATTTGTTTTTCTGACTTCACAACCCTGCTTCATAAAAACTACTTCATGACCTTTATCACAAATCTGACTAATGCTCAACAAGTTATGTTTCAAACCATCCACAAACAAGACTTCCTCTGACTTAATTTTTCCTTCACTAATTTTAATTGAACCTTTGCCAACTATCTTAGCTCCATCATTATTCCCAAACTTTACTGAACCACCTTCATATTTCTATAACTTCTCAAATTTCTGTTTGTCACCTGTCATATGACTGGAGCATCCACTATCAAGAATCCATGGTACATATTTATTCTGTGCTTTAAATGCTGTTTGAACGATTAAGGATTCCTTTTCTTCCTTAAGTTGCTCTTTTCCTTTCCACTCCGTTTTGATAGTGGTTTTGGGTTCTTGTTTTGCCTTTCCCTTATCAATAGCTTGTGCATGTTTTTCGAGAAGTTTTCTATTTTGTCTCATCCTATTTGGTTGAAATTTTCTTCCCTAAAACTGATTTGATGCAAATGTACTTCTAAAGTTTCTTGCAATGTGCCCAAAATTATGACAGTTGTAACATTCTACTGTATAATTCATCAGAGGAGAAAAAGCATTTCTACTGGTAAAATCCCTTGGTCTTACATTATATTTGCGGTCTGAGATTTTATGTCCATAGCCATTGCATTTAAAATAGAAACCAGAAAAGGGATAATTGAACCTAGGTGATGGTCTTTGCCATGTTGCCGAAGGAGCCATAGGTCTTCTTCTTCTTTGATGTGTGACATTGGTGAATCCATCATTGTCAATTCTCTTTTTGTGCCTAGCATTATTGCTTTCTCTTGCATGAGATGTTTTTCCTTGGTCAACCTGTTTCTTATCTTTGTTTTTTATGGATTATACATTTTTGGCCTTTGATCAATTTGATGATTCTCTTTCGATGAAACTCAGACCAAATTTGATGCCTGCAGGCCTTTGGTCATTTATGATCTTATCCAGCTTCATAGAACTTACTTCACGTTTGTGATAACAACTAATTTTCTTATTTATCTCTTCTAGCTGCATTCTTAAACCAATAATCTCTTCTTCTAGCTTGCTGCAATAATATATTTTCATGGTTATTTGCACTTCGAGATATTCAAAGATTTTTTTGGATTCTTCTATCTGTACTTTCAAACTAGATATGATTTCATTTGCATCCTCAAGCCTTTTTGAAAGTTTCTTATTCTTTTTCTTCTCTATTCTCCACTCTTCAAGTGCAGAGATCAACTCACCTTCTAGATCTACTTCTGCCTCAGGGTTTTCACCACATACTTCAGAGTTCACTCCTTCTTCCTTTTGTGATCTTACTTATTCAAATGCCATAAAAAGAGCTTCACCTGTTTCCTCTTCAAAAACCTCATCGGAGCTGTCTTCTGAAGAACTGACATTCCTGGAGATGAAAATTTTCTTCTTGAAGTTGCATTTTTTGAAATTCGTTTTCTTCTTCTAGTCACTTGTTTCTTGGTGTCCTTCATCATTTTTATTCTTCTCTTTAAGTGGACATTTACTAGCAAAATGCCCAATGCCTCCATAATTGAAACATTTAAGCAATAGCTTTCCTATGTATTTTCTTTTTCCCCTTTTTAGTTTTCTAACAAAGTTTGCTTCCATTTCATTTGACGTCTCTTCTTCCTCGGACTCTTGTTTTGCATTTTTATATTTAAGGGCTTTAAAATCTGCTTCTTTGTCTGTGGGTTTAGATCTTCCTATCCTCATCTCATATGCAGTCAAAGAACCATACATCTCATCTATACTAAAATAATTCAGATTCTTAGCTTCTTCTATCGTTGAGACTTTAGAATCAAACCTTTGAGGAAGAGATCTTAATACCTTTTTCACAACGACAGAGTCTTCAATATCCTCGCCAAGTCCTCTAATCACATTAATTATTCCATTAATTCTTAACATGAATGCCTCAATGTTTTCATTGTCATTCATCTTTAATGCTTCGAACTGATCTCGATGTGTCTGTAACTTGGCCTCTTTGATCTTATCGTCTCCTTCATGAATACTCCTCAGTTTGTCCCATATCTCTTTTACCATTTTACAGCTCATGATATTTACTAGTTCACTGTCTGCTAATCTGCACATGATAGCATTCTTTTCTTTTGAGTTACTTTCAAATAGTTTCTTTTCGTCAGTCTCTTTTGGAGGAGTGATGGGTATTGTATATCCACTAACTACTAAATCCTAGATATTGTATCTCAAAGCACAGAGATATGTCTGCATCCTAATTCTCCAAAACGTGTAATTAGATCTATCAAACAATGGTGCTTTGTTTGATGAGAAACCTTCACCACCTGCCATTGTGTTACTTCCAAGATCACCCTAGCCGATTAGGCTTGTACAAGAACTTAGCTCTAATACCAATTGTTAGTATTACAATGACACTAAGAGGGGGGGTGAATCAGTGTAGCTCTTTAAACTTGAATATATAGCTCTTAATACAGTAGCAATTAAAACTAATTACTAGATACAGCAAGTATAACACAAAAGCATCACACAACACAAGATTTAACAAGGTTCACCAATGTGGCTACTCCTCAAAAATGACTACTTGGACTACCATCCAAATTTAGCCTTTGTAAAGCACCAACTTTACAATCAATTTACCAGCACCCACTGGAAGGAGCACCAACCCCTTATTTATCTACACCAATAGAAAGGAGCACCAACCCCTGATTTACCAGAACCTACTGAAAGGAGCACCAACCCCTGATGCCAAGCTGCAACCTGGACTTCAATTTTGAATCTATAAGTTTGAAAAAAAGATACCTTTGTTTTTGCAAGATCCTGACTAGTCTTTCTTTGCCTTTGCACTCTTTGCGAACTCTACTTTCTCTACACAATCACTTCGCACACTTTGCTTTCTTTGCACTACAAATGAACTTCGCACACTTCACTTCACGATCGTCTTCTCCATTTCATGCACTCTGCTCCCTTCGCACTATGATCGAACTTTGCACACTTTGCTTCATGATCATCTTCTCCCTTTCGCGCACTCTACTCTCTTCATGCTACGACTGAACTTCACACACTTCAATGATATATTCAAATCTCCAAACATCCCTCTTTTTATAACAAAATTCTTTGTGATGAGAACCCTAATATTAGTTGGTTGTAAACCCTAATCTTAGTCAGATTTCATGACAACTATAAACCCTAATTTTAGTCGGCTATCATTGGTCTTCGTGGCTTCAACTCAACCGTAAAAATACATGTCATGATATCGCGACACTTTCACTTTCTCTCTCTTTTTCCTTGCTTTGGCCCCGAAAATACATGTGGCGATATCGCGACACTTTTTCTCCTTGCTCTTTCTCTTAGATTTGGTTCGCAAAAATGCAACATGTCGCGATATCGTGACACTTTTACCTCCATACACTTTCTCTATTCTTTTGTCGCAAAAATGTGACAATGCACGATATCGTAACACTTTTGTTATTCTGCCTGCCTACCCTTCTTGAGTCATGAAAATATGACATGTTGCGATATCGCGAAACTTTTGCTTCTCTACCTTCCTGTCCTTTTTGAGTCACGAAAATGTGACGTGAAATCGTAACGCTTCTGCCTCCGAAGTCTTGCTTTCTGCTTTTATCGCAAAATCGTGACACTTCTGCCTTTGAAGTCTTCTTCTCTACTTTTGTCACAAAATCGTGACACTCTTGCTTTTATACTTCACTTCTTTGCCTTTGTCGCGAAATCGTGACACTTCTGCCTTCGAAGTCTTCTTCTCTGCTTTTATCACAAAATCGCAACACTTCTGCCTTCAAATTCTTCTTCTTTGCTTTTGTCACGAAATCGTGACACTTCTACTTTCGTACTTCACTTCTTTGCTATTGTTGTAAAATCATGACACTTCTGCCTTTGAAGTCTTCTTCTCTACTTTTATTGCAAAATCGTGACACTTCTGCTTTCGAAGTCTTGTTGTCTGCTTTTGTCGTGAAATCATGATAGTTCTTCTTCCGTACGCTTCCTTTCTTTCTTTTGTTGCAAAAATGCGACATGTCATGAAATCGTGACACTTTTCTTACTTGTTCTCTTTCTTTGAACTTGTTGCGAAATCGTGACACTTCTTCCTGCTTTCTCTTTTTCTTTCAACATGTCGTGAAATTGCGACAGTTTTTCCACTTGCATTTTTCTCTTCCAACATGTCGCGAAATCGCGACAGTTTTTCTTGCTTCCTCTTTCTCTTCCAACATGTCGCGAAATCACGACAATTTTTCAACTTGTCTTTTTCTCTTCCAACATGTCACGAAATTGCGACAGTTTTTCCTACTTTCTCTTTCTCTTCCAACATGTCGTGAAATCGCGATAGTTTTTCCACTTGCATTTTCTTCTTCCAACATGTCACGAAATCGTGACAGTTTTTCTTGCTTTCTCTCTCTCTTCCAACATGTCACGAAATCACGATAATTTTTCCTGCTTTTTCTCTCTTCCAACATGTCGCGAAATCGTGATAGTTTTTCTTGTTTGTTGTATATGTTGCGATATCGTGACACTTTTTTCACTTGTCTTTTTCTTTGATCTTTTGCATATGGGCCACTTCGGTCTTCTTGGAAAATCACGGTACATACTCTGAGTAACCTTTGAACTCCTGTCTTCTACATATGAATAGCTTTTGAACTTCCTGTACACTGCATCAACAGATCTATTTGACTGTGTTGACAACAATGACAATATTGTTGCTGCACCTTGCTCAACACTTTTGTCATTACATGGTATGTTGGTAGATATCCCAACAACTTGAACCATGTTGACTTTATCCATTCACGAAGAGTTTTGTCAATTTTTATTGAATGTTAGCTTAAGTTGTTCTTTCTTTTACAGTTTTATTTTACATTTTATTTTTTAATATAAATTGATGAGTCTAATTTAAAATAAAATTAACTTTTTATAAAATATAAACATAAATATAATGTATATTGAAAAACTTTCTAAAGCATTTTATAAACAACAATATTAAATTGTTAAATGAAATTTGGGTGTGTTTTTATATATTATATGTGTAAATTAAATGTATATATATTCTAGTGGGGGCGACTCTAATCTCAATATCAAAAATATTATATTTGTTATTTGGTCAATTAAACTAGATCTAGCTTGTCTTCTTATCAAAAATATATTTTTTAAATGTATTATATGAGATTGAAATGAGCCCCATATAGTTTGGTATGTATTGTTTGGCAAGATGTCAACCTCGGTCTTCTCTTTGAAAATCTAGTAATTTAACTAGTTGAGCTAATATCATATGATAAACCTAAAAAAAATTTGATATGACAAATTAAAATTAATTTCCATCTCTTTTAGAATGGTAATTTTCCATCATGAAATTCTTGATTAAGAGTTAAAAGTTTCCTTTTCTAGATCCTTCTAAAATTTGATTTTTTTCCAAGATGAATATTAACCACATGTTTAGATAAATTATATGTGATTCCTTGTTTATAAATAACTTAGTTTTCCTAAGATACTAATTTTATTAATAATTTATGGACAATAACAATAATACCATTATTAATGTAGGTTTGACGTATTACAAATAAGCCTTCATAAAAGTAGTTAAGAGACAAGTATGTATTATTTAATTATATTTGTAACTAACATATCTTGTATATATGAAATCCATTACAATAATAAAAAGCTATCATAGCCAACCTATATTCACATTCTTTGGTAAAAGAGTGACACTACTTGGGGGTGATATTGATAGAGTTGTGGAGGAGGATTCGAAGATCAAAGAGACCTATTCACAAAGTTTGTTGTGTCCAATTCAAGAGGTGAAGTCAACACTTGTGTTGAGCAAGCAAGTGAAGATATTCATATTTCTAATTTAAATATTTATGGTTAAGTTGATTCCAAAGAATTTTTTTCTATTTACTTATATTTGTAGGCTTTAGCCATCTAAGACCAAGGTTGACAAATGTATAAGGCCATTTAAAAGAGCAAGTTAAATACTAATTTTTGTAGAAACAATGGCAATATATTCACATTCAAATAGGAGAAATATGAAAGTGAGTCATTTTACAAAGGTTGAATAAATAATCATCTACTTTGAGCCAACATTAAAGATATTTGAAAAGTAAAGTGCAAACAAATCCAAGCTAAGATAGTAGGTCATCTGCCATCCAATAAGGTAAGTTGTCAAAAATTGTGTTGTCTTTTAAAGTTCCACTATACTCGTTGATTATAATTGTTGAAAATCAAGGTCATTAAGGAAATTATCAACCATTTGGGACATTTTAATAAGAAGCACTGAAGTCATCCAATGATTTTTTTTTATAAAGGAGTTGTCAATGAGGGTACTAGTGTCAAATTTAAGACAAATGTGTTAACATGGCAGAGTTGTGATTAGGTGAAGATGAGACATGTCATATTTTACCTACACAAAGCCATCAAACAGGTGCATGTAGTTGATTTTGAGCATTGGATCATCCATCTAATGTTTTACATGCATGTGATATAAAAGAAACAAGAGTGGACCATTCTAAAGTGTTAAATAAATCGAAGTTATCAATCAAAGGTAAGTGCATTGGCCATTTAGTTTAAAGGGTCATTAGAGGAAGGGTAATCTACAAAGAGTATGGGTCATCAAATATATGTAATATAAGTATCATCTAGAGGGAATGACATGTAGATAACATGTGAGTTGTTTGATAATTTTTTTGGGTTTCTAGCAATGTTGACAAAGAGTTATCATCCAATGGATTTTTAGTATTTGCAATGTGAATAAAATGAGGTATTATTCTCTAGACCCAAATTACTATCAAAACCAAATTAAGTCAATTATAACAATGATATTTGTCTGATCATTAAGCTTCTAATTGACAATGGTATATAAATAGCATGTATCACAATCCTCTTTTGGTATGTGTAGTAAAATATTGTTAAACATAGATAATATCTTGTCATCATTGAATGGTGTCTAATAATGTAATGAATTTTATTTTGAACTATTATGAAGAAGGAATATTGGAATGTTAGCATGAGAATGTGGGAGGTATCTAACAAATATTACCCAATGAATTTATGATATGTATAAAAGAATATTTGAACTATTACTAGTAGAATTTTAAGGCATTGAAGTGTTCCTCATGGACTTATCCTTAACCATCTTGATTCCATAAGATTTAAAAAGAGAAATGGTGTTTCCAATGAATGATAAAACATTACCATAATGTAAATAAAACATAAAGGATATCACATGTGTCATTGAATCTGGAATACAAATATTAGAAGCTTGATAGAATTTATTTTCAAACTCTAATTGATAATTGACATGATTTTTTGGATCAAAGAGATTAAAAATGATGATTATTTTTTGATGTCATCATAGTTTGTATTTCATTTGTGTGATTTAAATTTTTTGGAGAGCATCATTAAGTTTTAGTTTAGAGGAAAAAACATTTCACTTTTATTTTTTACAAAAGAAAATCTTTCCTTTATCTTACATTCATTGTGGAAAATAGAATATTTTATTTTTTAGTAATTCAACTGAAACTAGAAAAGTGAATTAAACTAAATTATCTTTTTGATAGTGGATTGTGAAGCCTTAAAGAATATATTAATTTTATTCCAAGATACATTACTATTTTTCAAGTATAGGGGTATTATACTTGTTAAACAATCTTTTTGAGTCCAATCGAACAAACACAATAATTTTGAGTTTTTTGAAGTCTAAAAATATATATTAACACCCAAAATATATGGTAATTTAAATTGTAGTTATTAAAATAAGACAACTATTCCACTTGAAAAATAAATTTATAAAATATCTTAAATTTAAGGATCTGTAGGACATGATCTTAGGCACAACATAAAGACATACCATTGATGTTGATGAAAAGAGAAAGTTTGATAAGGCTTATCAAAAGGCCTAAATAGTCATAATGTTCAATGCATCTAATGAGATATAGTCATACATTAGTGATGGTTTTAAATCCAAAGATACATGGGATAAATTAAATATAATATTTCATTCCAAAAATAGGAACTAGATTCTACACATGTAGAGCTTATCACATTCTATAAAGCTGAAGAGCAATGAGAAGTTAGAAGGTTTTTTGAGGAGGATTAAGGATTTGCACACTTCACTTTAAGCATTGGGAGAAACCATGAGTAATGATGTGCTCATATCAATCATTTTACAAACTTTGCCACCAATTTTTAGCATTTTTGTGAACACCTTGAACATCAATAAAAGTCTAACTTTAGAGACTCCATAGATTTATTTCAATGGGATAAAAAAAATCATGAAAAAATAAGAATCCTATGTAAAAGAATGTGACAAACCTTTCAACAAACATCAACCAAAAAAAACATTTATATATATTTAGCAACAACAAAGACAAAGGAACTTATCATTTTCCAATATCACATGTTATATTTATGGAAAACCAAAGCATGCAAAGCATGTACTTAAGGAGTATAAGTACAATACTTTCCCACAATGTTCTTCAATTAGTAGTCTAGAACGAGGATCCTAATTGGTAGACGATTAATACACCTCAATGACAATATATGATGAAGACCACCTAAATGGGAGACGATTAATAGACTTCAATGACAATATGATAATGCACATCTCAACCTTGATCGACCACCTATTTTTGTTTTATGCTTCTCAGTGATTTGTTCTTTCATAGATGCATTCATCGGTTTTTCTAGTCTGCATTCGTAGAGCGGCTATGAATGGCGGATCGAACATTGACTAGATAAAATATAGTCTTTTTATGATTGCAGATAAATCAAGGGCACGACTTGGTAAACCTTAGTGACATAGACACTATGGCTCATCGATAATGCAACCAGACATCGAGAATTGAGTACTTTTTTGAGATTTATTTCAGCTTATGTTTATTTTGCTCGATGGTCGAAGACTTTCTTGTCCGCAAGGCATAGAAAATCATTTTTTTTCTATTGGCCAGAGACAAGGCAAATTAGTACTTGCACAACCATGGTTGATATCCCCACAAATATTTTTACTGACATCAGTAGTCTAGATATTGCAAAGGGCTAATTGGAACTTGATGTCTATGTTTTTGAATCCATCATAGTCGAAGGCCAACACGTTGAGTTTTTAAAAATGCTTAACATCACCGTGGAGGCCCTCATTCTTTTTAGATATTTACTTTTAATTTTTATTTTTGATTAATTTAATTAGTCAAGCAAAAATTAATCACAAATTAATTAGTTAATTAAATCAATTTACTTAGATAATTAATTATTTTTGTAAAAGCGCATAAAAAAAAGCAAATTTATACACTTAAATAATTTTGGCTACACAGCCATTTTCCTTAACTTTTCTTTTGCAAAATACTATTGCTTGTCTAAAATTGACAATAGGCAAAAATTTGTGAAGCCTTTGGCTCATCTTTGTAAGTGCTTGAAATTAGAGTTATTCTTTGTAATTTTTTAGGATGATTTGGTAGCTACTCTTGGCTTATATTCATTCCAAAATGGTGTATGATATAGCAGACCAAATGACTGCTTTAGCTTAGATAGTGGGTCTATTAGCCAATAAGGTCCAAGACATCACAGTCCAAGGTTCTCCTGACATAAAAATCTATCATAATGACCTTAGGATAAAGGTAAAATATGAAGTCAAAACCTTTGATGGATCTTGAGATCCGGATGTCCTAGGTAGTTGGATCATGGACATGGAGACATGGTTATATTATACAAAGGTTGAAGATAAATAGAAAGTACCCTTTGTGAAGCTCAAGTTGATAGGGTTAGCAAAACTTGTAATTATGAAAAGACAAGAGGGTCAAAACCCATTACCACTTGGGATGGTTTGGTTCAAGCCTTGAAGGATACATTTTACCCTTCAAATTATGAACATGACCTAATGGTCAAATGGTATAGGTTAAGACAAACCTATAATATGCCTGTTCAAGATTATGTCTTTCAATTTAATAGATTGAGAATTTTGCTTTGTGTGAAGGATCCAACAGAAGCCCTTATCATCAAGTTCACAAGTATCAAGAGTTGAAATATACTTCCTTAAAAACCTTGGATGAAGCATTTAATCACGCACAATTGGTAGAGGAGAAGCTTGTGGCTTAGTCCAAGGGAGTTTATCGACCTCCAAATCAATAATAGTCAGCTAAGGCAAAGTTGCCTTCTTCTTCTACTATTACTACTTCTTATTTCTCTCATTCTCCTTCTCCTCCTTATAATAGTAAGAAAATCTATCATCATTATAAAAGAAGAGGACATAGGGAATCTAAATATTTTAGGAAGAGGAAGAACCTCATTGTAAAATATCAATAGGAGGAACCACAAAATGGTCCCCTTGAGGTTGTAGGTGAAGATAGAGAATATGAAAAATTAAAGGGTAAATTGAACAATGTTACCCTTTAATATAAAAAATTAAAGGGTAAATTGAACAATATTACCCTCATGCATCATAAAGGTGGTTGTGATAGTTTTTTGTCATGAAAGCCCACCTCACACAACTTTTCTATGAATTGTATTATTGACAATAGATCACAAACCAATTTGATTACAAAATCTATAGTTGATAGGCTCAAATTGCCTATAGAACCACATCCTCATCCATATTCACTTGGATGGAAGGATATTGGTTTTGCCTCCTACATCATAGAAACTTGCATTGTGTCCTTTGCTTTGGGCCCTCACTTTGTGGATCGAGTCACTTACAATGTGACTCCAATGGATTATTGTGGTCTCATTCTTGGCCAACCCTATCAATATAATAAACGGGCTCAACATGATGCCTATAAACAAACATATACAATGCATCATTCGAATAAGACATTTCTTATCCATAGCCTTCTACAATACACACTTTTTCTTTTCTCACATCAGCCACAAATGATTACACTAATCTTTAGTAGGCCTCAAGACACACTTGCTTCTGCAACACCACCTTCTCACAAGGAGGTGATTCCTCCTTGTACATCAGTACCACCTCCTGCTACTCCTTTTGCATCTTCTCTTACTTATGAGCAACCTTCTTTCTTTCCACCTTCATAAGTTTCTATTGTGCAACAGACTCCACAACCTCTACAGTAGGCCATTGCTCCTCGTTGATTTTCTTCACAAATTAGCAAGATAGTTGTGACCAAACGCTGTCCTTCAACATCGACATCTCGAGGTATCTTTGATCTTGTTTCGACCATAAATGATGCGGCTTATTAGCTTCCATTTCATCATACTCATGGGATATGTATTCAATATTTGGTGACTCACCCTCCTAATTCTATTGTAAATGCATTGGAGTCCAATTCTTCTTAAGTGGGTATGTATGATGAGGACATCACGTGTTAGTTTCTAGGATTAATTTATTTAGTTCCTAGGTTTATTTCATATTAGATTTATTTAAATTCCATCTATGTAATGTGAGCCTCTAATATCATGTAAGGCTTTTAGATGTCTAAGTTAGGCTTCTAGTTAAGCTTAAGTTAGTAGTTAGGTCTAAATAGCTATTTTTTAGGATTTTCTTTTCTTGCTTCTCCCAAGATTGTTTCATGAGATTTGGGAGATTGTTATCTTGTTTAATCCTGGGGACCAAATGCCTCATTAGGGTAGAAAGATAAAATTATCCTTTGTAGTTATTACATAGGTATCTTATCATTGAACTTTCCTTTTATTCTTATGTAACGATTGATGGAATGTTTTAAAAAAGCTCACCTTGAGCCTCATTATTCTACCCAACTTCTATTAGAATATATTTGAAATAATTGACTTATTCCTTCTCATCCCTTTATCTTATTAAATATTTCGTTTATTTCCAATTAAAATATTTTTTATTTCAAACCCCACTCAATATGAGGGGACCAAGACCCCTCCTAAAAATCTGTGTAAACTCATTGTAAAAAAATTTATTTATCAAAACAATAAATCTATAGAACAATATCTTAAAATTTGGTATTTATATTACCTTTCTTAAGCCATTTTTCCCTAAATTTTTAGGCTCATTAAGATTCATCCTTTTGTAGTATGTTGTGATAATCATAATGTAAATTTTTCTTGCATATAAGTATCTTGGTCCATTCTATTTATTTCCATTGTACTTTATAAATTATTAATATTGGTTTTAACTTTATCCTTTTAAATAGTTATTGGAGGATTTGATATGCCAAATATTCATCTTTCCATTTAGATATTTAAGTTTTTGAACAATTCTATAAATACATGATCTTTTTTAAATCACTTTCATCCCACTACTGTAAAAAAATCAAGGTCTCAAAGACATATAGTTTGATAATAAAATATATTTGGATGACCATTATTAAGTAGATCATATCTCAAAAGAATTGGTTGTGACCTGATCCCATTTGTGAGAAAATAGTTGAAGAGATTGTACATTTTATTGTTAGGATGTTTTATTACATTATTATTAGATCATGTATTATTAGTTGGAAGATTATTTTAATATCTCTTGCATGTAACGATCTTCTAGATTGGGAGTATCAATATTCTAGTTTGTAACCCTAAAGCATTTATTAAATAGAATTTTTCCTAAATAGATGAATTATTATTTTTTCATCATTGGTATCAGAGCAAGGTAATTTAAGTATGCTCTAAACATGTTGATTTATTAGAAAAGAATCCTTGGATCAAGTGCACTTGAGAGAAGGGACAGTCATCCCATCTGACAACATGCCCTTGTTTGATAATTGTAAATTTTTATTTGAAGATCAACTTTGACACGAACCCCTCAAATCAAACAACCTAGAGCTCCATTTAAGTCTAATAAGGTCAAAGTCAACAACAATGTGTAGAAGAATTACTACATCCAGCCCATAAATGACATCACTCATGGCACATCCTCGCCAAAGGAAATCCCCCCAAATCCACTCCAAAATTCAAAAAGAACTCAACAATGGTTTTGGTAATCAGACTAAAATTTGGACCCTGATCAATTCCTTGAAATCAAATTGGCTTTATCATCCATCCAAGGAGGCACCTCACAAATCTAATATGCCCTAGTTGAAGTCAATATTGACTGAAGAAAAATTCAAAGAACTGCTTGAGGTTGAAGCTGCATTCTATGCTAAAAAAATAATAAAGAAAAGCTCTAGAACAATCCATCTATGGGATCATCTGCCAAATATGTGCAACGTGGTGAGAAAGATGCAAAGACTCGTGCCCGATTCACATCCAACAAAAATTACATTAAAATTATTGAAGGTTCACAATATTTTTAAAAAATTAAAAAGAAAAACGATGGCACATTATTTTTCTTTAAGGGAGATCTTTTCATTTTTTTTTAAATGAAGAAAATGGTGCTTATTTTAAAAAATAAGAAGAAGAGAACATTTTTTTTTAAATTAAAAAATGATGTATGAAGGATGCATTTTAATTTTTTTAAAAGCGCACGAAGGGTGTTTAAAAAAAAAGTGTGCTTTTAAAAATAAAATAAAAATAAAAGTGCATTTTTCCGACAATTTAAGGCATCTGTGAAAATCCATGACATCACATATGAATCCCCTCAATATTGTACTACGAAAATTGCTGCTGAGCATTGAGCAGCAGAGGTGGCACTGACGGAGCTGTCCAAGATAAAAAAAATGAGCCTCGTACTAAAGGAGAATGGAAAGCCCATCTAAAAGAACTTGCTCCAGAGCTGCGTAAGGGTGATCTTTCTTATGAATGGTCAATTTACTGCAAACAAACAGAAGGAAGCAGTAATCACCGCTATCAAAGCTGCAAAAAGTGCAATTGAAAAAGAACTTGCTAACAAAGCAACTAATAGTGATTCGCCTATATCAGGTGGCACAACCCATTCTGAAGTTTCCCAGAATGGGACGAAGAGGAAGAGGAAGATAACACATGACCAACCCACTTCAACCATCATGGAAAATAAATTGAAAGCCATCACAGCTGAAGATAAAATTTTGGGAGACTTCCGGCAAGGATATTGAGAATGAACAAGGGACAACAGATGCACAAGAGCTAGCTGTAATAAATAATGATGACCAGCAGAAACTTCCACAACAACAGAGCTCCATGATGGGAATTTCTGTTGCTGCATTGGTGGTGTGGGTAGTGAATCAGAGAATCAAGGGGACGATATGGTTGTTGGTTGTTGATCCAGTGGTGAGTCATGGACAAATTATCAATGAGACAGCTGACCCGACTGAACAGTATGAGAAGGAGGAAACCCAGAAGACTGAGAATCACCGATAGTTACCATAGAAAATTAATGAAAGAGGGTTTCTCCTCCACTACACACTTAAAAGTATGTAAAGAATGGTCTAGTTGGATGGATTATTTAGTTTTTGTCTTTAAAGTGCCTTAAAGGGTGATTTGATTTTCAAGAGTTTTGTCAATTTTTATTGAATTTTAGCTTAATTTATTATTTATTTTACAATTTTATTTTTTTAATATAAATTGATGAGTCTAATTTAAAATTAAATTAAATTTTTATAAAATATAAACATAAATCTAATGTATATTGAAAAACTTTCTAAAGCATTTTATAAACAATATTAAATTGTTAAATTAATTTTGTGGCGGGTGTTTATATATTATATGTGTAAATTAAATGTATATAGATTCTAGTGGGGGCACTCTAATCTCAACATCAAAATACTATATTTGTTATTTAGTCAATTAAATTAGATATAGCTTGTTTTTTTATCAAAAATATATATTTTAAATGGATAATATAGGATTAAAATGAGCCCCATCTATATTATATCATAATCACATAGAGCTAAAACAATAGTTTGGTATGTATTGTTTGGCAAGATGTCAACCTCCGTCTTCTCTTTGAAAATCTAGGAATTTAACCAGTTGAGCTAATATCATATGATAAACCTAAAACAATTTTGATATGGCAAATTAAAATTAATTTTCATCTCTTTTAGAATGGTAATTTTCCATCATCAAATTCTTGATATTATTTTCATTAAGAGACAAAAGTTTCCTTGTCTAGATCCTTCTAATATTTGATTTTTTCCCAAGATGAATATTAACCACATGTTTAGATAAATTATATGTAATTCTTTATTTATAAATAACTTAGCATTCCTAAGATACTAATTATTTTAATAATTTATGGACAATAACAATAATACCATTATTAATACAGTCCTTATATCCTTCTTTTGAAAGTTTTTATTAATAATCTATGAATCCCCTCAACTATGATATGTCTATATTCTTTTCCATGGTCATCTTGATCCCTATAAGAAGTTTCATATTTTATGCATAGTAATTTTTTTGAATTTCCACATTATTATGAGTGGGTGAGAAGAATTTTTCCTTCATTATTATAAAAATACTTATTTTACTAGATTTTTAGGATTTTTCTTTAAATGAACCATAAAATGTAGATTTGATGTATTACAAATAAGCCTTCATAAAAGTAGTTAAGAGTTAGTTATGTACTGTTTAATTATGTTTGTAACTAACATATCTTGTATATATGACATCCATTACAATAATAAAAAGCTATCATAGCCAACCTATGTTCACATTCTTTGGTAAAAGAGTAACACTACTTGGAGGTGACATTGAGAGAGTTGTGGAGTAGGATTTGAAGATCAAAGAGACCTATTCACAAAGTTTGTTTTCTAATTCAAGAGGTGAAGTCAATATTTGTATTGAGCAAGCCAGTAAAGATATTGATATTTCTAATTTAAATGTTTATGGTTGAGTTGATATCAAATAATTTTGTTCTATTTACTTATATTTGTAGGCTTTAACCATCTAAGACCAAGGTTGACCAATACATAAGGCCATTTAAAAGAGCAAGTTAAATACTAGTTTCTTAGAAACAATGGCAACATATTCACATTCAAATAGAAGAAATATGAAAGTGAGTTATTTCACAAAGGTTTAATAAAGAACCATATACTTTGAGACAACATTAAAGAAATTTGAAAAGTAAAGTGCAAAAAAATCCAAGCTAGGAATTGTGTTATCTTGTAAAGTTCCACCAAAGTTATTGACTAGAAGTGTTGAAAATCAAGGTCATTAAGGAAATTTGCAACCATATGGGATATGTTAATAAGAAGCATTGAAGTCATCCAATGATGTTTTTTGACAAAGGAGTTGGCAATGAGGGTACTAGTATTAAATTTAAGACAAAAGTGTTAACATGGTAGAGTTGTGATTAGGTGAAGATGAGAAATGTCATATTTTACCTAAAAAAAACCATCAAACAGGTGCATGTAGTTGATTTTGAGCATTGGATCATCCCTCTAATATTTTCAATGCATGTGAACTATGAGAAACAAGCGTGGGTGTTAGCTTTTGATGTAATGTGCAATGTGAGATAGCAATCACAAGATGTAAAATAATATAAAAGAAATTAAATCTACGAGATGACTGAAGTATGCTATAAATAGAAATAACATAAATGAATACAATGTAGCTATGGAGGAAATGAACACTCTATTAATGAAGCTACTGAACTACATTGCACCCATCACCAATATATGGTGATCTACACAATATTGTACTACTACCTATGAATATTTTCTAATAAGCTCTATCTATGTCCCCTTGTCATATCTATCTAACAATGAGGCCTTTCCTATATAGGAAGATAGGTTCCTTTTCCAACACTCTATATAGCTATGCAAGGGATAAATTGCACATATATAGCTTGCACATTAAAACTTATACATTTATTACATTTCATGAAGTAACTAGATAACTTCCCCCTAAAGTAATCTAATATCCTAAGTATGTACCTTGGAATATACATTTACACGATCTAAATGATGGAATATATTCTATTTCTAAAAGTGGACCATTCTAAAGTGATCAACGAATATAAATTATCAATCAAAGGTAAGTGTATTGGCTATTTAGTTTAAAGGATCATTAGAGGAAGGGTAATATACAAAGATTATGGTTCATCCAATGTATGCAATATAAGAAGCTTCTAGAGAGAATGACATGTAAATAACATGTGAGTTTTTTGATAAATTTGTGGGGTTTCTAGCAATGTTGACAAAGACTTATCATCCAATGTATTTTTAGTATTTGTGATGTGAATAAAAGGAGGTATTATTCTCTAGAACCCAATTACTATCAAAACCAAATGAAGTCAATTATAACCATGATTCTTGTATGATCATAAAGCTTCTAATTGACAATGACATATAAATAACATGTATCACAATCCTCTTTTGGTATGTGTAGTTAAATATCATTAAACATAAATAATCTCTTGTCATCATTGAATGGTGTCTAATAATGTAATGAATTTTATTCTAAACTATTATGAAGGAGGGTTGGAATGTTAGCATGAGAATGTGGGAGGTATATAAAAAATAATACCCAATAAATTTATGACATGTATAAAATAATATTTGAACTATTACTAGTAGAATTTTAAGGTATTGAAGTGTTCCTCATGCATGCTTATCATCAACCATATTGATTCCATAAGATTTGAAAGGAGAAGTGGTGTTTCCAATGAATGATAAAACATTACCACAATGCAAGTAAACCATATAGATATCATATATGTGTCATTGAATCTGGAAGATCAATATTAGAATATTTACGACAATATATAGATAACAAATATTACCCAATGAATTTATGACATGTATAAAAAAATATTTGAACTATTACTAGTAGAATTTGAAGGCATTGAAGTGTTCCTCATGGAGACTTATCCTTAACCATCTTGATTCCTTAAGATTTAAAAAGAGAAATGGTGTTTCCAATAAATGATAAAACATTACCATAATGTAAATAAAACATAAAGGATATCGCATGTGTCATTGAATCTGGAATACAAATATTAGAAGATTGATAGAATTTATTTTCAAACTCTAATTGATAATTGACATGATTTGTTGGATCAAAGAGATTAAAAATGATGATTATTTTTTGATGTCATCATAGTTTGTATTTCATTTGTGTGATTTAAATTTTTGTGAGAGCATCATTACGTTTTAGTTTAGAGGAAAAAATATTTCACTTTTATTTTTTTTTACAAAAGAAAATCAATTCCTTTATCTCACATGCATTGTGGGAAATAGAATATTTTATTTTTTAATAACTCAATTAAAACTAGAAAAGTGAATTGAAATAAATTATCTTTTTGACAATGGATTGTGAAGCCTTAAAGAATATATTAATTTTATTCCATGATGCATTACTATTTTTCAAGTATAGGGGTATTATACTCGTTAAACAATATTTTTGAGTCCAATCGAACAAACACAATAATTTTGAGTTTTTTGAATTCTAAAAATAGATATTAACACCCAAAATATATGGTAATTTAACTTGTAGTTATTAAAATAACACAACTATTCCACTTAGAAAATAAAATAATAAAATATCTTAAATTTAAGGATCTATAGGACATGATCTTAGGCACAACATAAAGACATACCACTGATGTTGATGAAAAGAGAAAGTTTGATAAGGCTTATCAAAAGGCCTAACTAGTCATAATGTTCAATGCATCTAATGAGATATAGTCATACATTAGTGATGGTTTTAGATCCAAAGATATAAATTAAATAAAATATTTCATTCCAAAAATAGAAACTAGATTCTACACATGTAGAGCTTATCACATTATATAAAGATGAAGAGCAATGAAAATTTAGAAGGTTTTTTTAGGAGGATTGAGGATTTGCACACTTCACTTTAAGCATTGGAAAAAATCATGAATAATGATATGCTCATATCAATTATTTTACAAGCTTTGCCACCAATGTTTAGCGTTTTGGTGAACACCTTGAACATAAATAAAAGTATAACTTTAGAGACTCCATAGATTTCTTTCAATGAGATAAAAAAACTCATGAAAATGAAAAGAATCCTATGTAAAATAATGTTACAAACCTTTCAACAAACATAAACCAAAAAAATATTTATATATATTTAGCAACAACAAAGACAAAGGAACTTATAATTTTTCAATGTCACATGTTATATTTATGGAAAACAAAAGCATGCAAAGCATGTACTTGAGTATAAGTACAATAATTTTCCATAATGTTCTTCAATTAGTAGTCTAGAAAGAGGATCCTAAATGGTAGACGATTAATACACCTCAATGAAAATATATGATGAAGACCACCTAAATGGGAGACGATTAATAAACTTCAATGACAATATGATAATGCACCTCTCAAACTTGATCGACCACCTCTCATTGATGCAGTCATCAATTTTTCTAGTCCGCATTCGTAGAACGCTTACGACTGGAAGATCGAACATTGGCTAGCTAAGTGACAATCTTTTTTTGATTATGACAAATCAAGGGCATGAATTGGAAAACCTTAGTTGGCATCAAATGGGCGACACAAACGTTGTGGCTCATCGAGAACACAACCATAGTGTATGACAAATCCAACCAGACATCGACGACAAAGATCAATTTTAGCCTGTGTTTAATTTTCTCGATGGTCGAAGACTTTCTTGTCCGCAAGACAGAAAACCATTTTTTTTTCTATTGGATAGAGACAAGGAAAATTAGTACTTGCACAACCATGGCTGATATCCCCACAAATGTTTTTACTGACATTAGTAGTCTGGATATTGCAAAGGGCTAATTGGAACTTAACGTCTATGTTTCTGCATCCATCCTAGTCGAAGGCCAACACGTTGAGTTTTTAAAAATGCTTAACGTCACCGTGGAGGCCCTCATTCTTTTCAAAGATTTACTTTTACTTTTTGTTTTTGATTAATAAAATTAGTCAAACAAAAATTAATTACAAATTAATTAGTTAATTAAATCAGTTTACTTAGATAATTAATTATTTTTTGTAAAAGTGCATAAAAAAGTAAATGTATACACTTAGATTATTTTGGCTACAATGAGACATTTTCCTTGACTTTTATTTTGTAAAATACTATTGCTTGTCTAAACTTGACAAAGCTATTATAATTACCTAAGAAAAGCCAAAATTTGTGAAGCCTTTGGTTCATCTTTGTAAGTGTTTGAAATTAGCACTATTCTTTGTAATTCTTTAGGATGATTTGGTAGCCACTCTTGGCTTATATCCTTTTCCAAATGGCGTATGATCTAGCAAACCAAATGATTGCTTTAGCCTAGATAGTGGGTCTATTAGCTAATAAGATCCAAGACATCACAGTCCAAGGTGCTCCTGACATAAAAATCTATCATAATGACCTCAAGATAAAGGTAAAATTTGAAGTCAAAACCTTTGATGGATCTTGAGATCCGGATGTCCTAGGTAGTTGGATCATGGACATGGAGACATGGTTATATTATGCAAAGGTTGAAGATAAATAGGAAGTACCCTTTGTGAAGCTCAAGTTGATAAGGTTAGCAAAACTTGTAATTATGGAAAGACAAGAGGGTCAAAACCCCATTACCACTTGGGATGGTTTGGTTCAAGCCTTGAAGGATACATTTTACCCTTTAGATTATGAACATGACTTAATGGTCAAATGGTATAGGTTAAGACAAACCTATAATATGCCTGTTCAATATTATGTATTTCAATTTAATAGATTGAAAATTTTGCTTTGTGTGAAGGATCTAGAAGAAGCCCTTATCATCAAGTTCACAAGTATAAAGAGTTGAAATATACTTCCTTAAAAACCTTGGATGAAGTATTTAGTCATGCACAGTTGGTAGAGGAGAAGCTTGTGGCTCAATCCAAGGGAGCTTCTCAACCTCCAAATCAATAATAGTAAGCTAAGGCAAAGTTACCTTCTTATTCTACTAGTACTTCTTCTTTATTTCCTTCTTCTTCTCCTCATAATATTAAGAAATTATATCATCATTGTAAATGAAGAGGACATAGGAAATCTAAATATTCTAGGAAGATGAAGAATCTCATTATAAAATCTCAACATGAGGAACCACAAAATGGTCCCCTTGAGGTTGTAGGTGAAGATAGAGAATATGAAGAATTAAAGGGTAAATTGAACAATGTTACCCTCATGCATCATAAAGGTGGTTGTGATAGTTTTTTACATGAAAGCCCACCTCACACAACTTTTCTATGAATTGTATAATTGAAAATAGATCAAAAACCATTTTGATTGTAAAATATATAGTTGATAGGCTCAAACTTCCTATAGAACCACATCCTTATCCATACTCACTTGGATGGAAGGATATTGGTTCTGCCTCCCACATCAGAGAAACTTGCATTGTATCCTTTGCTTTTGGACCTCACTTTATGGTTTGAGTCACTTACGATGTGACTCCAATGGATTATTGTGGTCTCATTCTTGGCCAACCCTATCAATATAATAAACAGGCTCAACATGATGCCTATAACCAAACATATACAATGCATCATGCAAATAAGATATTTCTTATTCATAGCCTTCCACAATCCACACTTTTTCTTTGCTCACATCAGACATAAAATATTACACTAATATTTAGTAGACCTCAAGACACACTTAATTATGCAACACCACCTTTTCACAAGGAGCCGATTCATCCTTTTTCATCAATACCTCTTCCTGCTACTCCTTTTGCATCTTCTCTTACTTATGAGCAACCTTCTTTCTTTCCTCCTTCACAAGTTCCTGTTGTGCATTAGACTCCACAACCTCTATAGTAGGCCATTTCTCCTCGTTTATTTTCTTCACAAATTGGCAAGAGAGTTGTGACCAAACATTGTTCTTCAACATCGACATCTCGAGGTATCTTCGACCTTGTTTCGACTAGCAATGATGTGGCTTCTCAACTTCCATTTCATCACACCCATGGGATATGTATTCAACATTTGGTGACCCACCATCTTAATTCTATTGTAAATGCATTGGAGTCCAATGCTTCTTAAGTGGGGATGTATGATGAGGAAATCACATGTTATTTTCTATGATTAGTTTATTTAGTTCCTAAGTTAATTTCATATTAGATTTATTTTTGCTAATAAATTCCATCTATGTAATGTGAGTCTCTAATCTCACATAAGTGTAGCGACCCCGGGATGCACGCACCGCTCTTTTTACGCTACTTGCAATGTATTAAAAACCCAAGATGAAATGGAAGACAATGAAAAGCATATAACACGGAAATAACAAATATGGATCTCTTTATTCGTATTGAAACCCGGTTACATGTCGGTCCCTCTTAGGGATACCCATTTCGATACAATAAGGTTACAAATAGGCAAAGAGTGCCCCTTTCGCGAAGAGGTGGTGCGCTTTCAAAAAGCTTCCCGGTTCCGCACACGAAAATGTATGAGGGCTTACAGATGCCTCCTTCTCCAGGTCTGTTTCCTAGAGGGATCCCTTTTGCTCTCGTATGTTGCAGATTATGTCCGATCAACCTGTGGCCCTGTAAGCAATGAAACAACAACACACGCTTAGATGTCCGAGAATGCCTCCCTGGATGAGGTTGTTAGCAATGAATATAACAAATGAAAGCAAGTGCAAATTAGACTAATGCTATGAATGCGAATGAATGAAATGATGCTATGCTAATGATATGCTAAAATAATGAATCTAATGTCTAAAACCCTAAGCTAAGCCTGTGGGCCACTGTCCAAGACAACGGTCGCTAAAGTGACTCTCGTCCTCTTTGCTCCAAAGCTATGGATCAAAGCTTGTATCCGATGTTGAAATAATGGTTGCTATGCTCTCCAATCTATCAGGGCTTCGCCATACACGTGATCTCCAAGGGAACTCTCCAAGTCTCGAAAGCTCTCCTCAATGACCATGTCCTGATAAATTATCTGGATAAAGATCTCTTAGATAAAAGATGTCTCTCCTCTCTTCCAAGATCGATAAAATCTCCTTTGGTGCTCTTAGGCTTGCACCTTTTATAGTGTGAAACCCTAGGTCTATGTCCAAGCCCTAGGAATGAATTTCTCATGCGTAGTGCGAGTTAGCATGAGAAGCTTTTTGTCTTTTCTATGTTTGGAGGCTAGTTAACTGAAATATAACTGCCAACTTGAGTCTCCTATGCGAACTGGTCGTTAGCATGAGAAGCTTTTGTCCTTTGTTTATGTTTGGAGGTCAGTTAACTAAAGTCTAAATGCAAACTCAAGTCTCCTATGTGAACTGGTCATGAAAAGGAATGCAAAGTTACTCCCGCTCACCTTTATTGCATGCAGACTACCACTTCCACCCATGATTAGGCATGTTTGTTGGAAAAACTACTTTTAGGGTTTAGCCATTGTCGTCTGCAATGACTAAGATCTAGCCATTGTCGTCTATAGTGGCTAAGGTTTGGCCACTCTAGGCTTGAGCGGCTAGGATCTGGCCGCTCTTGGCTTGAGTGGCTAGGCTTGGATGGCTTGAAAAGGCCCCAAATGAGTGGTGAGAACCACTGTTGATGCTTGGAAAGTCCAAGATTATGTCATATGATCTTATGAATGTGTCTATGTGAGTAGCTCCCCTAAGCATGACACGATTTAGGTGTCTACAAGATGCCCCTTTTTGTGATGCGTTATGTGGAAAACACAACGCTGAGCAAAAAATATAGACTGATCTGTTTGTAGGGTGTATGGTGATCAATGGTCTGATCAACGTTGGATGGCCCAATCATGCAAGATGGTGTGCATCCCTTGAATCATTGCCTCAATGTTCAGAGGACTTAGCTCAATGGCTTGGGCATGTTAAATTGCACTCATTCCTCAAACTCAATCGGGTAGCTTCAGTTGCTACAATAATTTCGATCGGTAGGAGAGCTACAATTGAAGATGTCATGTCTGCTTACATTCCCAACAAACAAGGGAAATTTGTGATTGTTGTATGCAATGATTCATAGGATGAACATGATTTTGTTATGATCGAGTGATATTTTGTTGATTTTGATTATGATTATGTTGAAGTTTTGAACTACTTCCTCACACAATGGATTGGTGAAGAAATGACAATGAATGAAGCGACAAGTCGCTTGACCAATATGACTAATCTGGTTCCTTTCTAGCATTTGTTGCTTTTAATGGGCAATCCCACATCCAAGTGTGATTCCAATTGTTTATGATAATCATCCATCCCTATCCCGAGGAGCGGTCCAACTATCAATAGCCTTCTTAGGGAGTTAGGATGAGTGATTCTATTTATGTTCATATTGTATCACTTTGGCTTAATGTTTTTGGTATCATAGGGGAATTAGGATGATCCTTTCACACCCATGGAGCAGTCCGACCATCTTGGTCTTCTTTGGGATTGAAGGGTGGCACATCGTAATTCCAAAATGAAATGTTTTTGCCCCAAGTGGCCTTATGGTAACCTACTCATCTCATCAAAATGCATGGAGTGTGAATCGTTGCAATCGTCGAGTGGATAGAGTAAGTAACTAGGTACGAGGCCTACTTGAGATTATGCTTTTATGTGATTTTTTTGTTATTTTGGTCATTAAGATGACTTCAATTCATCAAAATGTATTTATTTAATGTTTTTGTCATCCCCCCATGGAAGGATTTTTCTTGTTTTTATCTATGGAGCAGGTCGCTGTCAGGTCCAGTGGCCTCTGAGTTTCTGCTTGTGGCCATTGTCGCCTTGAGTGGCCATGAAGTTTGGGCCGCTGACGTCAACAGTGGCCAAGGCATAATTTGAAAATATAAAAAATATGTTTTTAGGGTTTTGACCTATCACTTTCATTTGCTATCAATTCACTTTTCAGAGCTCTGGTGAGACAGTGACAGTTGCAATTTTTGAAGCTACCTGCATCGAGGACATGGTTGCACAAGGTGAGGCATCAGCTATTGGAGGAGCCGGAGCTTCTCGGGTATTTTATTTTTTAAACCCTAACCTCTTTTCCTTTTTTGGGTAAAATTGAACCTCACTAAGTAATTGGTAAATGAACCTCACTAAACCTATTGGTAACGAACAAAATCCGTAGTTAGGCTTAGTATAGGTTTTTAAGTGGTGGGTTGGTCCCCATTTTTATTCTTTTTCAATTTTTTTGAATTTTATGGCCTAGGGTTCATGGGTTTGTCGTGTTACCTTTTGGCTATTGTCGCTCAGAGCGACAGAAATTTGGTCGATGTCACTTAGAGCGGCTAAGTTTGAACCCCAACGGTCAAAAATTTGACCATTGGGATTTGGTGCTATCTCCAGCTAATTTTGGCCACTGTAGGTGACAGCGGCTAAATCCCTTAGCCAATTTTTTACAAATTTTTTCTTTTTATTGGATTTTTTGAGATAGTTTTTAATTTTTTTGAAATTTTGAACTACTCTTTAGCATGTATTGCACTGTAGTTATGTTTCATCTTTCTTTTGCTTTGCTTAGATCCTTACTGCTTGAGCTCGAGACCCGAGGCTCATGAATGACCTTCTACCTCTTCTAGATGACATGGATTGGAGGTGGCTTAAGGCTCGTGGGCTCCAGTATGTTACCAGACTACCTCATATTATGTCAGACCAGGCTTACCTTACGACTTTGGCCCATCATTGGGACCCTCAGACTAATACCTTCCACCTCCCGACCGATGAGATGACCATTACATCGAAGGATGTGTACAGGATCTTTCGGATCCCTTTTGATGGGGTGGCTATTGTTTCTTTGGCCACTAATGATCAGGTGGTCGTCTTCACTCGGGTGTTCGAAAGGTATTCTAAGGATGCTCTCAAGGACACCAAGTCTGGGGGAGTGTCTATCATCCATTGGTACCGGGAGCATGTTTTCACAGTGAGGCATGCGGTGCTACTGATGGTCATCAACAATGTCCTTATCCCAGATTTCTCAGGCTTGAGGTTCCCTTGGAACCTCCTTGTGATGGTTCAGGACCTGATGGATAGTGAGGAGCCTATCATATATGCATGGGGTAGGTCTCTATTGGCTCAGTGTTATGATGAGTTGTACCACATCCATCGGAGGGGTCATGTCAGCATCACTTATAGTTGGCTTCTACAGATCTGGGGATGGGAGCACATTAGGGTAGATCGCCCTAAGGGGCTTCCTATTGAGATCATAGCTGTGGATAGGAGGATGCAGTGCTATGGTGCTAGATGGGCCAGAGAGAGTGAGGAGTGCAAGAGCCACACTTTTGTAGGGGAGCTGACTCATTACACTGATACTTTCACTGGACTCTAGGATGGAGATGTCATATGGCGCCCGTATCATGAGTGTCCTGCTTGGGATGACCCTAACAACTTTACTGCTAGGACGTGGCACGAGTGATGGCTCATTGGCCACAAGGTTAACATCCAGGAGTACTTCTACTCTCGAGTTCTTCGTCAGTATGGGTTGCAGTAGGATGTGCCACTAGTACCATTTCTATATAGGCGCATCGAAGCAGAGAGAGACCTCCCTCCCTGATAGGTTACAGAGCTAGCTGATGAGGAGGATGCCCCAGCTATTGATCCTGGAGTAGCTGGTGGAGTTACAGATGCATTTGCACGATGGTGGGGTGACCTGATGTGGTATGGTGAGGGTAGTCTGGGTTGAGAGGATGATGGCAGAGATGGGGCAGATCCATCGGGGCACAGGGTTCATGCTAGGACTACGGTGTGGGGCCAGCAAGTAGAGTAGGTGGCAGTGGAGGAGCAGGAGGCTCCTGAGGAGGTGGAGGAGGAGATGGAGCTTGAGGAGAGAGATTCTCCTCTTAGGGCATAACTACATGATGTGGAGGTCGAGCTCCAATCGGCCAAGATATAGGTACAATAGTGTGATGCCATCATAGCTTAGAGGGATACTACTATAGTGTAGTTATCAGACCAGATACAGGATTTGTAGGCTGCTATGGGAGGAGCTACTTGGATGCAGGTTGTTGTTGCTCCTCCTACTCTCGAGGATCCTTTGAGGGTAGCTCTTGAGGGTGAGATCAATCATCTATAGGGTTTGTTGGATGAGAGTGATGTACATATTATTGAGGATGCAGCCTAGATTGCTACTCTCTCAAGGTAGATCAGGAGGCTAGGAGCCATCCCTAGGGAGAGAGGGGCCACATGTGGGTCATAGGTCAGCAAGAGCTCTACAGTAGGGTAGTCTTCCATTCCTGGTCATGGGGCCCAGACTCATATTGAGAGACCAATAGGGTCCAGCTCACACCATTCTCCCAGAGATCCATCCATAGGGGGTGTTGTAGGGGGTGCAGGCCCAGTATTTGATTGATGATGCTCTTGGTTTTGATTTATTTTTGAGGTCGACTGACCTATATGACTATCGCCCATGGGCATTTTTGTATATCCATGGACTTGACACACATACTTTTATGATATATTTGCATTATGACTCATTATGTGTATCGTTTATTGCTCATGTTTTTGTTGTTATTTTGTTTTATGATGTGATGTGATGATGGCATTATGATGATTTGATGTATATGTTAGATGATAGATGATATTGTAGATGCTTATATGGATGTGTAAATGCTTATATGATTTGATGATGTGATGTGATGTATTTTGATGATGAATGATGAATTCATGATTGTATGCAAATGGATATTGCCTATATGTTTTATGATGTGCTTTATGATGTGATGATGGATGATTAATGACTTGTGTTTGTGGATGTGATGTTATTGTTAAATGCATGTTTAATTTTGCTTTAATTGTATGCATCTAACTTATGTGATGGGATGGTATAAATGAACCTGTATGCTCTAATCACTTAAAACATAAGGAATGCATATGACATTGACAATCTTAATGGGTGATACCACATAAAGTAAAAAAATAATCATGAATTTAAATAATCACTCTTATCATAAGAATTGATTAAGTATTCATATATGAGATGTAATGGTGTGTAATGTATTTTCTTGATAAGTTTCTGTAAATTAAAAGATATAAAGTAGTCAGTGGTCATCTATATACTATTTCTAATATATATGTGGTATCTTGCCTACTATGTTGATACCCCCTAATTTATAGAATCTTATAAAGAAAGTGATGGTGTGAATGATGATATGATTTGTTGCTATGTAAGAATTTTTGGGGCTTTTCGGAGATTCAAACACTCTAGTTACCCTATCAACAGTTGTCTACTGACCACTCTAGACTTTTGAAAAGTAAGGCTTTTACCATGGACCTGGATATTCATGATCTCTGTGTGTGCAAGTGATTGTATATTTTGAGATAGAACTCAAGCATTTCCTTCGATGTCAGGCGGGATTCTTTCAGCCCATTGCTAAGATCAGGGATTCTCAAGTGTTCATCTCATCCTTATGTTGGACTTAGTTGGACTATACCACTAGGCAATATTGGGTTACCTAAGCTAGCTCATCCACATTCAAACATTGGTCTACACAAATGCATGAAGCAATTGTGATAGACATATCATCATGCGTAAGGATCTCTCCTTCCGGTTTTGTACAATGCTGAGAATTCCAGGGATTCAAGCTTTATTCCTTTCTTTTCTTCCTTTTGGCTTTGGATATTTGCTCATATGTAGTGATGAAAATCACTGTTTATTTTTGATTGATTTTTCTTTGAGCGAGGATTCTTGTAGTGATGATAATCACTTTTTATTTTTCTCATATGTAGTGATGAAAATCATTATTTATTTTTTATTGATTTTTCTTTGTGCGAGGTTTCTTGGAATTTATGATTTGTGTATCGGATCATTGCTTTGAAATTTGGATTGTATGCTTGGCTTTTTGAATATGTACTTTGCTTTGGGTTTTTGCTTATTTTGATTTAAGCAAGGGATTTGGATAGGGCAAAGCTTGTCCTTTTGCCAATTCTCAGCACCTTTAAACCGGTTGCACAGGGGGATAAGCAAGGAAAATCCTTTTCGCTTAAGGTAACCTAGACCGCTTTGCAGCTTTCATCTTTTCCTTGTACCAACTAGGATTTTAGTGTTTCAATTAGTGACGGGATCTTGAATATCCAAGGCATTATCACAGCTAGACCTTACCTTCTACTAATCAAAGTTGTTTTCCACAAAAGTTGATAAGATCACTAGGTGTGGTTGATTAACCAAAAAACCTTAGTATATTATGTATAGCAACAAATAATGGTTGTGTTGAAAAACACAATTACACACGTGTTAATGGAGGTATGGATTTGAATGATTTGTGCGACAAACTATGGTATCACTTTTAAGGCTCTCATGACATATGCAATTGTAGTGGATATAAAAATGCAATGCAATTATGTGGATGCAAGATATGAGATGCAATTGTTTTTGTATTTTTTATTTTTATGTTGTTTTTGTATTTTTGTTTGATTTGACCAAAGGGCTTATTATGCCTTTGGGGATTTTTGATTTTGACCAAGTAGCATGAAGTACCCTTGGAGCTTTTTTATTGAAGTTGACCAAGGTTTGTATACCCTTGGAGCTTTTTGAATTGATTTTGACCAAGGGCTTGAATGCCCGTTGGAGCCATTTTATTGATTTATCTTTTTTTTTTTTTTTTTTTTTTATGACATATTTGAATTTTTTGTATTTTATGTGTAGAATGCCTTTAAGTGAATGATATTGAGAGGTTCAGGCTCCTCAACACCATCTAATGATATAAGGTGATATGCTCCAAGCCCAACTCTCTATGAAATCATGTATGGGCCTATCCAGTTTACCATGAACTTGTCTCGCAGATGCGGTGACAGATTCAAATTCTACTAGTTTTCTTTGAGCACTAGATCTCCAACCTTGAATTCCCTTAAGTGGACTTTACTATTGTAAGCTCACGCAAGGTGATCTTGGTAAACGTGAAGATGCTCTAAAGCATTGACTTGACGTTCATCAAGAAGCATCAACTGATCAAGGTGGCCTTGTGCACGACATCATCATCTATGAAGTCCTTTAATGCTATGCGTAGAGTTGGAATTTCCAACTCTAGTGGCATGATGGCCTCAGTGCCATATACTAGTGAAAATGGTGTTGCCCCAGTGGGCATCCATATACTAGTCCTGTATGCCCATAGTGCAAGAGGTAATTGCATGTGCCAATCCTTGTGATTGTCTTGCACCGTCTTCCTCAAGATGGAGACTATTATTTTGTTTGAGGCTTCTACTTGCCCGTTTGCTTGTGGATAATAAGGCATTGAAAAACTATGTTGAATATGGTATTTGTTCATTAAAGCATGCACATTTTTGTTCTTGAAAGATGGCCCATTATCCGATATTATCTTAGAAGGGATCCCAAAATGACTTATGATATTGTGGAGTATAAACTCCCAATCCTTGGTCTAGTTGTTGATGTTAAGGGGATCGCTTCCACCCATTTAGTGAAGTATTCTATGGCTATTATGATGAATGTGTGTCATGAGGATGGGGGTGAGATCTTCCCAATCAAGTCTAGTCCCCACTACGAGAATGGCCATGTTTCTGGATGGGTTGCAAGGCTTGCGATGGTAAGTGCGTTAGATTTGCATGATGTCACTTAATGTAATTCTTACTTCAGTAGTTTGTCATGATTTTAAAGACAATCTCCCCCTTGTTCAACTTTGAACCATCAAAAAATGACATGTCTCTTTCTTTCTTAGGTTCTTAGTTGGATCTGATAATGCAAAGACCACATCATCAGGCAATTCTATAGTGAGAGGCTTGTTATCCTGAAGAGGCACCTCTACTAATTGATCTACTATGACTTGTCCCTTGATGGACTTTTGGCTTATGAACTCTAGATCAAATTCTATCAATAGCATGATCCACTTTGTGTATGTGTATTGTGATATGTCTTGCTCATCATGTACTGCAAAGGATTTTGTTTTGATATGACGTAGGTCGTATGGCTCAACATGTAGTGTCACAACTTTCGAGTTGCAAAGACCACTTGCTAAACACAACTTTTTGACATACGCATATCCTAGCTCATAACTCACCAAGGTGTGACTAATGTAATATATGGCTTGCTCTTTATCTTGTGCATTATTTTGGGCTAACATGGTGCCCAATGCGAAATTAGTAGCCGATATATATAGTAAAAATGGTATGTCTGGCCTTGGTGGAGCCAATAATGGTGGTGTTGCCAGATAAGTTTTGATCTCTACAAAGGCTTGATGGCATTCTTCATCCCAATGAAAGGGGACCTCCTTGTATAGCAACTGATTCATAGGTCGGCATTTATTTGATAATTGTGTGATGAATATTTTGATGGATGCTATCTTGCCTTGTAGGCTCCTCAACTCCCTAATGTTGGTAGGGGCGGCCATTTCCAATATAGCCTTTACCTTTGCAGGATCTACTTTGATGCCTCTCTTGGATACGATGAATCCCAAAAGCTTGCCATAAGTTACACCAAATACGCACTTCTTAGGATTCAATCGGACATTGTGTTCTATGAGGTGATCAAAGACTTGTCTAAGGACTTCAGCATGCTCTTGCCACAATAGGGACTTGGCCAATAAGTCATCCATGTAATCCTCTAAGATCTTATGCATATAGTCATGGAATATGTATGTCATGGCCCATTGATATGTGGCACCAACATTTTTGAGACTGAATGGCATCACTTTGTAATAGAATTTTCCCCACGGAGTAATGAAAGTAGTTTTATGTTGATATTCGGGCTTAATCTGGATCTAGTTGTATCCATAAAAACCATCCATTAGGGAGAGCATCTCATGACCTACGGTTGCATCTACAAGAGCATCTATGTTTGGCAATGGGAATGAATCCTTTGGTGTTGCCCTATTTAAATCTCTAAAGTCTATGTAGATATGGACTCTTTCGTTGGGTTTCCCCATGGGTACCATGTTTGACACCCACTCAGGGTAGTCTATAGGAACTATGAATACTGCATCCAGTAGTTTTTGCAATTCGTTCTTCACCATCAAAGCGATGGTTGGATGCATTTTCCTCAGCTTTTGCTTGATTGGCTTCTTCATGGGATCCAATGAAAGGTTGTGAATGACTAACTTTGGATCTATCCCTGGCATGTCTTTGTAAGTCCAAGAAAAAATATTTGGCCTCTCTTTGAGGAGAGGAATTAGGATGGCTTGTTCCTCTAGAGATAGACTTTCTCTGAACTTGAATTTTCTTGGTTGGGTAGGATCATCATTGATGTCCACCTCGAAAGTCACTTCTATAGCCATATGTGACCCATCCTCTAGCTGATGAGGCATGGGTATCAAATGAATGTCATCGACAGGATTTATAGGACCTACTGACTCAGGTTCCAAACCAACATGGAAGATGTCATACGCACAACCTGATGCAAAATGGAATGGTTGTAACATCTCTTCATTGGGGAAGAGGTCTTCTAGCTCTATGGGTGAATTAGCATGATCCCAATCAATAGCCTCTACATCAAGATGCAATTATTTGGTAGGATCTAATGGATTATGAAGTGGAGTGGTCAAATCAATGGAGATCATGTTGATGGATGGGATGAAATCTCCAGGACCACATGGGTGCAATCTTATCTTAGGGGTTTCCCTTCCATACTTATGATGAGGTTCTGGAGGAATGGGAATTTTTGGATCTGGCCCATGAGTAGGGTGGATAATAGGATCATTGGGCTCTAATCTCTCTTTGAATGTAGGCAGAGGGGGATTGACCATCTGGTGAATGGTAGCTAGGTCAACATGTCTCCCCAAAAATCGTAGATGAGGGTCTATAGCATGGAGTGCCACCTCTCTCTCTACTAGCTCGTTGACTTGTCGCAAGTGGTGAGGTCCAAGATAAGCCATCTCGGTCTCATCCTCAAAGTCATCATCACTTATCCAAAAATCATTAGCATTGGTATGTGGCCCTAAGACAAGGGGCTCATGTCTTGGCCCTAAGTAGGCCATCTCCATTTCATCTTCATATTCTTCATCACTTATGAAGAATCCATTTGCATTTGTCTCTTGCCCCAAAGTTAGGGGTTGATGGCTTAGGCCTAAGTAGGCTCTTTCTATTGAGTCTTCTGATTCATAGTCACTTTCATCTGATGTATACCCACTCTCATCGTGGATGGACCATGTGAATCTTTGTAAATAGTGAGGCCCATGGTAGGCTAAGCCAAGTTGTGCCTCATCATCACTTGCTTCATATCCATTCTCCTCATCCCATGAGTTGTACCCTATTGGGGTGGAATCAATTGAGATGTTTGGATGATAAATTTTTGGTGGCGGTACGTTTACCGTGGCCACTTGTCTATTGCTCAAATTTCCTATTCTTAGGGGGTGATAAGGAATGAAATCAATGTCTTCTCCTAACCCTAAGCTTAATCTATCCAATGCTACTACAAGAGAGTCATCTCGACCTCCGATATAATAGCCTAACCCAAATTTGTCGGAGGGAAGCTGATATTGTGGCTCGTATGGCCGCATGCACCCCTGCTCATATATACCAAGGCCATAGCCATGCCAATGGCAATGCTCAAAGTAGCTTAGAGAAAACTCGGGATTAGAGAGGTAACGAACATTGACCATGAATAATTTGTCACTATCCTCTTCTATGTCTGAAGACTTATGGGTGCAGTCCAAGTCGACATAGACAAAATTGGTTTGGTTGGGAGGGATTCCAAGTGGAACCACTATTCCCACTGGCAGCCTCAAGTCCTTAGGTCTTCCCATGTTTTGTGCAGACTCAATGATAGGCGTAAAGGTAATGTTCTGCACAAGGTACTCCCCTATGCCTGTGCTTGCCAAGTGTATTGATGCATACGACGTGGATGACCCTACGGATGATACTGGCGAAGTGGGGTGGTAATCACTATCTTCATCTTGATCTTGAAGATCTTCTTCTTCCATAGGACTTGGCATTTCAGCAATGGCTACGGTTGGCACTTCCTTGGGCCTTTCTTCCTTGACTAAGGGTGCCTTTAGCTTCTGATTATCTTTTGGTTTTGACGTTGATGGTACTTTAGAAGCATTGACTATTTTGAGTGCACCAGGAGGTGTTGATGTGCATGGGTCTTTTCTTACCCTTTTGTCTTTGTTATCCATTTGTGTGGTTGGGGATGAAGGTGCTACATACAGGTGGGTAGAAGGGATTACAAATTCTCCCAGAATGTCCACCTGATGGATGTATTTAAAAGGCTCTTCATCGGCCAGAACCACATAGACTTTGTTTTCGTGCACATACTTGACACACTGGTGCAAGATCGAAGGCACACACTTCATGGCCCTTATCCAAGGATGCCCTAAGAGGATGTTGTACTGCATAGCTCCTTCCAAGACATGACACATCACAGGGATGGTCTTGTGCCCCACCTTGATGGGTAGGACTATCATTCCCACAGTATTGCATAAAGCATCATTAAAAGCTCTCAATGTGTAAGCTCCTAGAATGATATTGGACTTGGGGATCTTGAGGTGCTCTATTGTTATTGTTGTAATGATGTTTATTGATGAACCTGTATCGACCAAGACCCTCTTGAAAGGTAAGTCATTGATTTCTGCTATAATGTTTAGCGGAGGGTCTGGTAAGGCAGCAGGTATTGTCTTAATCTCATAATCATAGAATCGAATTACAGGTTCCTGGCATTCTTGTACTTGTCCCACAAAGTGAGTGAATGCATTCACATCTTGTGGTTGGAGCTCAATTGTCCTTAAAATTTCCATTAGAGTCTCCCTATGCTTTGGGGACTATTGTATGAGCTCATAGATGGATAACTTAGCTGGAGTCATCTATAGGTTTTGCTCCAATCTACTCCGGATAGTTACCATAGGTCATGTTGGTGGACCTAGAAGGTTGTCTTACCTCTGCCTAGGTGCGACTGGGATGTTCATGGGAGCTGTAGGAGGTTGTGGTTGACCATACCACCTAGTCCTTGTTGCTATGTTAACAATCTCAACCATCCCAATGCATCCGTGGGTAGGTATATCAGCTCAAACCTGATTGACTTGGGCCCCTTGCTCTCTAGGGACCTCATGATTGGGCAATGGGTTTTTGTATATGCCCATGTCTCTATTATCGAGAGCCAGTGGGTTGTCAACTTTGAGTTCTCCTACCTCAATCATGTTTTGCACTTGATGCTTAAAACCAATGCAAGCCTCAATGTCATGCCCCGGTATCCTATGATAAGGGCAAAATTGATCTTCCCTATATCCTTTTGGCTTAGGATGGTTGGGATCTATAAGAGGTATATCAAGAAATCTGATCCTCCTGGCCTCACTCAACTGATTAAAGATTGATTGCATTGATTCTGTCAGAGGCATGAAATAACGAGGTGGCTTGCATTCTCTATTTTACCCCTGATTGTTCCTTTGGTCGTAATTGGCTGGTGGGGGATGTGCTTGATAGTTCTAGGGTTGTTGTGCACCCCCATCCTTGGGTGTAGCCAATACGACTTGATTGACTAGAGTAAGGTTGCCCTTGCTTCTATTTGTACTTGTCATTCTTACCATTCTTGTTCCACTCCTTTTTGTTTCGGAGTTTAATGGTTCCCTCATCTACTTTTATTTCTTCGATGAGCTTGGCCTGTGCCAAAGCTTCCTCAAATGAAGGATACTACTGAAGTTGTAGTAAGAGGGAGATGTGTTTAGAGCAACTTTTGGTGAACATGCGAATGATCTCTTCTATGGGAACGGAGAATGATAATTTTGCCATGACTTTTCTCCATCTATTCCCATAATCCATTACTGGCTCATCATCATACTGTTTCAAGTTGGCCAGGTCTGAAAGGTTCACCTTCTTCTTAGCACCAAAGGAGAAACACTTTAAGAATGTGTTTACTAGTTGTTCAAAGTTGGTTATGCTATGCTTAGGTAGTTGGTTGAACCATTGAGTGGCAGCACCTAAAAATGTCATTATGAATGTTCTTAGCATGAGAGCGTCATTGTCTTCAAGATGAAAACAGGCGTTGATAAAATTGGTGACGTGCTCTTGTGCATCCTCTTCACCCTTAAATTTTTCTAACCTAGGCATCTCAAAGTGCTTAGGATATGGAGGGCTAGGGATTGATGGGCACAATGGTTGGTTGTGTATTTTGCTCAATGTTGGTGAGTTCCCAGCTGCCTCTTGTTTCTCAAAGGCTTTCATCTTTTTAGCAAGCTCTTGAAATGCCTTTGATGCACGAATTTCCTCCTCTTGTAGGCCTACTCATAGTGGCAATGGAGGTAACTCTCTATCCATTTGATTTGTTCTATTTTCCTCCCTCCTATGAGGGGACTCAGGATTGTGATCCTGGTTTGTTATGTTTGCCCTTTCCCCACTAGTTGGATTTCATTCATGGTTTGGTGGGGGATTTCATTGTGGGCTATCTTGTCTAGTGTGCCTCTCCTTAGGCGAGTCAGCACATCTAGTTCTTTGGTGGTCACCACCATTTGTCTATAAATTGTTAAGAGCTAGCCACTCAGCCTGCTCTCTTAAGCATTGCTCATGTTGGTGCAAGAGTCTTTCTCTTTGTTTATCCTATTCGAGAGCTTCCACTAGCTCTCGCTCCTTACGTAATGCATTTTCTAACTACCTCATTCAGTCAGTTTGTGCTATCATAGAAGACTCATGTTTATCTGACTCTGTTCTTGTTGTCTTGACTCACAGATTCCTCGAGGAGGTTTCTGCTGTACCTGTACTCTTGCTAGCTAATGTGACTTGTTCAGTGTACTATTGAGTATCCCTATGATCAGACTCTATGTGTCTACTATGGGGTCACTCTGAGGTACCCCCAGACTGAGAGATGTGTTTAGAAGTCACAGTTCATGAGCTTCCAGATGCAGAGTTCTTAGTAGCTATAGTTCTTTGAGTTGGTCGTGTAGGAAACCGATCCAACCCATCTAGCTATCTTGTTTTCCATGGCTGGTCCCATGGGGTGCCATTCACTCCTATGAGGTCATAGTCTATGGGAATATTTCCTTTTGTGTGAAGGGTTTCTTCTATCTGATTCCCATGACTAGATGTAGCTCTAGTTTCCTACCCTTCAGTGGGCAGACCTATTTCATATGTTTCTTGTGAATCTTGAGGTGTTGCGACTCTTGCTTGCCTTCTTGATGAAGAGGGCTTTGTGGTGACATGTTTTCTCCATGTGGATGGAGATGTAGCAGTCTCATCATCCCTATGTGAAGAATGAGTTTTAGAACCTTCTTTATGTCCATGTGAGGAGGAAGCCCTTGAAGCTTCCTCACGTCTTTGAGATGTTTCTATGTGTTTAGAGGAGGCCCTTGAGGTCTCCTCATGTCTCCTTGATGAGGATGGTTGTGAAGCCTCTTTTTGTTTATGTGACTTTATTCCATGATGTGGTTCCCTACTTGGGGTTTCTTGAGGAGATCCCCCAAGGGTTGAGTTATCACCCCTTAGGCTCGTGGAGCTACGTCTCACGGTCTTATGGGTAGGTCATTCAATGTTACTACGACTCTGCCTATGGGTATGAGTTGCTTCAGTATCTCCCTCGATATCAGACCGAGGGTGTTTACTTCTTGTTTTGACCATGTTGTCTATGAATTGATCTTTTGAGTTGCAATTTAGGAATAGCCACACAATACCAAACAAATGTTTATCTTGATTATCGATTTAAGTGTGCCCTAAACTGTTTGGTGTGTTTTGATGTGTTGTTCTTTCGATTTCTTGCTCTTGTTCTTGGATTAAGAATGAGAAGACTCATCCATAGTGACAATCAAGTACACCCATGCCAAACATGATTTTCTCAAAAGAAGCTAGGGTACACCATTGAAGACCCAGTGGGGGGTTCGCCTAGCTCTTCCACTCTGAACCAATGATTGTTCCAATAGTGGGAGACAGTTTGAGCACAAGTAACTTAGTATCACTATAAGTAAGTTTCTCAATCCATTTCTAGGAAGCTCTAGGGGGTAAACCAGTGGAAGGAGATGAATTCCAACGTCACTAGACTGAATTGAGGGTTGGTGATGAAATCCAACTCCCCAATGTTTAAATGAGACGTGCGTGTGTGGTGTTCATTTTAAGCTTGCATAACATAAAGTGCATCATATAGCAGCAATGAGTCTTTCCTATATGCCTAAGTGCAAAAATACATTTCAATATTCAAAAAGATGCATGAACTACTATGATTTGTATGAGCGCACTTTATTTCGTGCAGCTATGGCCTCTAGCAGGGCCTCAAAGCAAGCAAACAACATACAATGTCTAGCACGTTGGATTCTAGGGCAAAATTTTTAGGCATAAGCCATTGTTCCTAGCAACGCCTAGTGGAAATTTAAAAGAAGATCTAAGATATGCGAAATGCTTAATTCTTTCTCCTTTTATTCTTTCAATTTCCAAACATAAATGTGCTTTAAGTTCTCTATTTTAGACACACAGAAGTAGACAAAAAGCTGTAAAATATCAGAGAAGTTGTACCAACCTTTGATCCAGCTCGAAGAACCTTGTTTTTGTCCTCTGCTGCTCTCCAGTTCTGGCCATTGTTGACCAGAGCGGCTGGTTCTTGGTCGTTGTTAGTGGGAGTGGCTAAAGATCTATTGGCCATTGTAGCTCAGAGTGGCTGATTTCTGGCCATTGTAGCTCAGAGTGGCTAGACCTGCACACAAAACTAAGTTAGTATTCTAGCAAAAAATGAAAAATTAGTGGAGGTCCCACCATGATCGCCATCTGTAGCGACCCCGGGATGCACGCACCGCTCTTTTTACGCTACTTGCAATGTATTAAAAACCCAAGATGAAATGGAAGACAATGAAAAGCATATAACATAGAAATAACAAATATGGATCTCTTTATTCGTATTGAAACCCGGTTACATGTCGGTCCCTCTTAGGGATACCCATTTCGATACAATAAGGTTACAAATAGGCAAAGAGTGCCCCTTTCATGAAGAGGTGGTGCACTTTCAAAAAGCTTCCCAGTTCCGCACACAAAAATGTATGAGGGCTTACAGATGCCTCCTTCTCCAGGTCTATTTCCTAGAGGGATCCCTTTTGCTCTCGTATGTTGTAGATTCCGTCCGATCAACCTGTGGCCCTGTAAGCAATGAAACAACAACACACGCTTAGATGTCTAGGAATACCTCCCTGGATGAGGTTGTTAGTACTGAATATAACAAATGAAAGCAAGTGCAAATTAGACTAATGCTATGAATGTGAATGAATGAAATGATGCTATGCTAATGATATGCTATAATGTCTAAAACTTACGGGCCACTATCCAAGACAACGGTCGCTAAAGTGACTCTCGTCCTCTTTGCTCCAAAGCTATGGATCAAAGCTTGTATCCGATGTTGAAATAATGGTTGCTATGCTCTCCAATCCGTCAGGGCTTCGCCGTACATGTGATCTCCAAGGGAACTCTCCAAGTCTCAAAAGCTCTCCTCAATGACCTATCCTGATAAATTGTCTGGATAAAGATCTCTTAGATAAAATATGTCTCTCCTCTCTTCCAATAAAATATATATCCTTTGGTGCTCTTAGGCTTGCACCTTTTATAGTGTGAAACCCTAGGTCTATGTCCAAGCCCTAGGAATGAATTTCTCATGCGTAGTGCGAGTTAGCATGAGAAGATTTTTGTCTTTTCTATGTTTGGAGGCCAGTTAACTGAAATATAACTGCCAACTTGAGTCTCCTATGTGAACTGGTCGTTAGCATGAGAAGATTTTGTCCTTTGTTTATGTTTGGAGGCTAGTTAACTAAAGTCTAAATGCAAACTCAAGTCTCCTATGTGAACTGGTCATGAAAAGGAATGCAAAGTTACTCCCGCTCACCTTTATTGCATGCAGACTACCACTTCTGCCCATGATTAGGCCTATTTGTTGGCAAAACTACTTTTAGGGTTTAGTCGTTGTCATCTACAGTGACTAAGATCTGGCCATTGTCATCTACAGTGGCTAAGGTCTGGCCACTCTAGGCTTGAGCGGCTAGGATTTGGCCACTCTTGGCTTGAGCGGCTAGGCTTGGATGGCTTGAAAAGGCCCCAAATGAGTGGTGAGAACCATTGTTAATGCTTGGAAAGTCCAAGATTATGTCATCTGATCTTATGAATGTGTCTATGTGAGTAGCTCCCCTAAGCATGACATGATTTAGGTGTCTACAAGTAAGACTTTTAAATGGCTAAGTTAGGCTTCTAGTTAAGCTTAAGTTAGTAGTTAGGTCTAAATAGCTATTTGTTAGGACTTTCTTTTATTGCTTCTCCCAAGATTGTTTCATGATATTTGGGAGATTGTTATCTTGTTTAATCCTCGGGACCAAATGCCTCATTAGGGTTGAAAGATAAAATTGTCCTTTGTAGTTATTACATAGGTATCCTTATCATTGAATTTTCCTTTTATTCTTATGTAACAATTCATGGAATATTTTGGAAAATCTCACCTTGAGCCTCGTTATTTTACCCAAATTTTGATAGAATATCTTTGAAATAATTGATTTATTCCTTCTCATCCCTTTATCTTATTAAAAAATTTGTTCGTGTCCAATTAAAATATTTTTTATTTCAAACCCCACTCAATATGAGGGGACTGAGACCCCTCATAAAAATTTGTGTAAACCCATTGAAAAAAATTATTTAACAAAACAATAAATCTATTTAATAATATCATAAAATTTGATATTTATATTACCTTTCTTAAGCCATTTGTCCCTAAATTTTTAGGCTCATTATGATTCATCTTTTTGTAGTATGTTGTGATAATCATAATATAATTTTTTCTTGCATATAAGTATCTTGGTCCATTCCATTTATTTCCACTATGCTTTATAAATCATTAGTATTGGTTTTAACTTTGTCCTTTTTAATAGTTATTGGAGGATTTTATATGCCAAATCTTCATCTTTCCATTTAAATATTTTAGTTTTAGAACAATTCTATAAATACATGATCTTTTTAAATCACTTTCATCCCACCACTACATATAACCATTTTGAAGAAAATCAAAGTCTCAAAGCCATATAGTTTGATAATAAAATATATTTGGATGACCATTATTGAGTAGATCATATCTCAAAATAATTGGTTGTGACCTGATCCCATTTGTGAGAAAATATTTGAAGAGATTGTTAGGATGTTTAATTATATTATTATTAGATCATGTATTATTAATTGGAAGACTATTTTAATATCTCTTGCATTTATCGATCTTCTAAATTGAGAGTATCAATATTCTAGTTTGTAACCCTAAAGCATATATTAAATAGAATTTTTCATAATGAATGAATTATTTTTTGTCATCATTGGTATCAGAGCAGGGTAATCTGTGTATGCTCTAAACATGTGGTATTAGAATATTTGGTTTATTAGAAAAAAATCCTTGGCTCAAGTGCACCTGAGATAAGGGATAATCATCACCATCTGACAACATGCCCCAAATCAAGAAACCTAGAGCTCCAATCAAGTCTAGTTAAGTCAAATTCAAAAAAAATGTGTAGAAGAATTCCTACATTCATCCCACAAATGACATCACTCATGGCACATCCTAGTCAAATAAAATCCCCCAAATCCACTCCAACATTAAAAAAGAACTCAACAAGGGTTTTGGTAATCAGACTAAAATCTGGGCCCTGATCAATTCCTTGAAATCTCATTGCCTTTGTCATCCATCCAAGGAGACACCTCACAAATCTAATGCACCCTAGTTGAATTCAATATTGACTCAAGAAAAGTTCAAAGAACTGCCTGAGGTCGAAGCTACATTCTCTACTAAAAATAATAATAAATAAAAGCTCTAGAACAACCCATCTATGGGATCATATGTCAAAGGTGTGCAACAGGATGAGAAAGATGCAAAAACTCTTGCCTGATTTGCATCTAACAAAAACAACATTTAAATTCTTGAAGGTTCATAATATTTTTAAATATTAAAAAAAAAATGAAAACACATGATTTGTTTATCAAGGGGGATCTTTTCATTTTTTTAAAAATGAATAAAAGGGTGCTTATTTAAAAAAAGAAGAAGAAAACATTTCTTTTTTTTTTAAATTAAAAAATGATGTATGAAGGATGCTTTTTATTTTTATTTTTAAATCCCATGAAGGATGTTTTTTGAAAAAAAGTGTGCTTTTTATATTCAAAAATGAAAAAAAAGTTCATGTTTAAAAAAAAAATTTAAAGTGCCTATTTAAAAAAAAGTGTATAAAAAATGGATATATTTTTTCTCTATTTACATTTGAAATGGTGATTTGATATTTTTGTAAAGTTCAAAATCCATATTTTACAAAATTAAACCAAAATTATGATTGTAAAATGTGCAATATCGATGGATTCCAACACCTTCCCCTTGCATTAATCTTATGATTGTAAAAAGGTATATTTTCAATGGAGTCTAACACCACCATCCTTCTTGTAAATTCAACGATTGTTAAAGGTGTATTTTTTGTGGACACAAACACCTAAAAGCATGAGAAAGTCTAAAAGAAAACAAGCCCTAAATCAATCCAAGTGTTCAACACCAAATAAGGGTCTTTACTTCCTAGAAGATAAGGGTCTTTTTGAAGATGGATAATTCCTCACACTAAGGAGTTGTTTGAAAATAATTCTCAAAGATGCTGATGTTTAAAAATATTCTCTAAAATGGTGTTATAGTCTCTATAGATATTGTGAGGATGATATACATAGAATTAATCACATGTGACATCTGTAAGCGTAAAAGGAAAGAGGACATAGAGGAGCAATGGAAGCTCAAGCCCATGGTATCAAATGCTTGTTGTGATATAAGCAACCTCTAGCCCTTAATGAAAAATGTCTATTGTGACACAAGTGATCTTATTACTAAGATAGATTCATATTGTGATATTAATGAATTAAATGTTATTGATGATACTGGTACATGTGTTGAAAGCCATGATAAAGAGCAAGAACTTGGGTGCTTTAAAAGCACACCAAAGGAATTGAATCAAATCTAATGAAGCAAATGGGATACAATGGGACAAGATTGGGCATGGCATAAGAGAGTCCATAACACAAAATATAAGGTCAAAAAATTATGGCCTTGGTTATAATGGTCAAACCAAAAGAAATTCAACTAAGTTCATAAAATAAAAAATCCATGCAAATTCTAGGATCATATGTTGGCACAAACAAAAAATGACCAACAAGGTACATATTGATTGCAGATGGACAAATGTCACACAATGGAACAACATGAAATCAATGTTGATTAGATTCTATAACAAAAGGTGGTAGTCGAAGAGGAAGACCTAGTTGTGGACCTAATGGTAAACCTAGAGGCCAACCTAGTGGAAGACCCAATGGTCGGCCTAGTAGTCGACCCAATGACAAACATAGAGGAAGACCTAGAGGTAGAACTAGATATAATAAAACTAGAGGTAAAGCCAAAAACAAATCCAAAGGTGTTTACCCAAGAGCCAAAGTAACTAGAGCTAGAAGAGCTAGAGCCAAGAGCAAAAGTAGCTAGAGCTAAGAGATATAGTAACCAGAGCCAAGAGCTAGATAATCCAAAGCTAGAGTAACCAAATCCAAAATTTAGAGCCAAAGCCAAGATCCAAGAGCAATAGCTTAGAATCCTCTAAATTAAGGGGGGCCTAATATTTCCTAACCCAAATAATGTAATAAGGGGGGATGCGGGGATATTTTATTATATTATTATCAGATCACCGTATTATTGGAAGGAAGATTAATATTAGCTGGAAGATATTTTTAATATCTCTTACATGTAACAATATCCTAAATTGGGAGTATTGATCTTCCAGTTTGTAACCCTAAAGCATGTATTAAATAGGATTTTATCTCAATGAATGATTTTTTTGCTATTATATTAGGAATTTCACCATTTATTTTTCCCTATGATATTTTCCAATACACTATCATTCTATATATTAAAATATTGGAGAAGCAATATTCCAAAGACCATTTACATTATCAAAGGAATCAAAATCCTCAATTGATTTAGAATAAATAGGTGTGTCATCCTTCTTTTCCAAAATATATGGACTTGTGTTGAAGTATCCTTTAAGAATTCAAATAATGTAATTCATAATTGAAATTAACACAAATAAATTGAGGCCCCTCAAACATCTACTTGAAGAGTGATTGGATTTAAATCAATACATTCATGGCTTTAATTTGTATATCTTCCTATTTTCTATAAGAAAATACCAAAAACCTAGTAATTTCTTGACTTTAAGTATTTTCAATCCTATTTGTGGTTGTACTATACTATTTTAATATCTCCTATAGTATAAATAATTATACAATCATCTATCTTTTAAATCCTTTACTCCTAGAGTATTACCAACATTACTCAAAAAAATATTTTTGATTAGTTGATATTGTGTTCCAAAATTCCTAGCCCATATAGGAGACCTTTCAAGAGTTTATATCTCCATAGTAAATCCTCTTCTCATGGCCTTAAATATAAAAAATATCTCTCTAAACCATGATCCACCATTTGTTATTTTATCCCCAATTTCTTAACTAGAGAAGAAGATAAGAATTTTTTTTTTAGAAAAGTCATTTAATAACTTGGACTCAACCTCTACTTCTATTTAATTCACTTTTGAATCTCTTAAAAACCTAGCTAATATCTATTAAAATTGTGTAGTAACCCTTTGTTTCTAAGAACCAATATATTATATTTGATCATCTCATCCTTGATAATATTTTTTAAGGCATATCATATGTTATCTATATAAGCATTATGATAGATTATTATTTTTGTTATTCTTAATTGGTGAAATATTAGTTCTTCCAATTAGGGCATTTGTAATTCCACTTAGATATTTTTAAAATAATATACCTTTATTTTCACTTAGTATTTCCTATGGTAGTATTTTTTTTCAATTCCTTCATATGTCTAGAGTAAGAGCATTGAAAGTGATCCTCTCTCCTACTTGCACTCAATTAATTGAATATTTTACATCAAATATAATATTTTTATATTACATATATGAGATTGAAATAATCCCTCCTTGTATTACATCATAAGTACATTAGTCCAGTATTCTAATAAATCAGATAGTATTTTAGGACTGACAATTATGTATATATAATATTAGTGGTTAGGGATTTGGCCTCTCTTTGGGGAGGTTCAAGGTTCAAACCATGACATACCCAGAAGGGGATAATTTGGATGGTAGTGATTGGGTGTTTATCGATTAACTGCCCTAGTTCGATGCCCTCAAGGGTTGAGGGTCCTATTGACTTCATTTAATACATCAGGATAGGGTTTATAGTGGCAACATCCAATGGTGTTACCAATTTTCCTATGTATTAAAAAATAAAAAGTAAAAAATAATGTATATATCAATTGGTAGGTTTTAAATTCCATATATTTAATGGCTTAAGTTCATGCCATTTAAGATAAAATATAATCTTTATTTAAATTTTTTTATTAAGTATAATATTAAATTTCAAGGTCTTTTTTTTTTCTTTTTTTTGAATTTACATGGTGGAATCGGTAGCCGCCATGAATCCGGGCAGGCTGTCCGATTTTTATGGCCACCACAGTATTATGCATTGTCCACCCTAGAAGCCGCCACATAGATCTTCATGCAATTCACCCCTATAACCACCATGCCACAATCATTTTAAACTTTTTATGCTGCTGAAAGCACCAGGAAAGGGACAAGCGTTCAGTCCAGCGAGATTTCAAGGTATTTTTAACAAATACATTATTCTTAATTTAATTTAATTATAGGGATTCACACATGTACCATATGTGTTAGATGCATAGTGGTATTACATCGCCATATAATAAATTATGCTTATATCAATTGGAAAGATTCAAGCTTGAATTTACTTCTTAAAAATTGATGTAATGAAAATCTACTTTTACCTAGATAACATAGTGGTCGAGGTCTTACATTATGAGAACAAGGTCTTGGGTTCAACTCTAGTTGTCGACTTAGTCCATATCTTGAGCATTAAAATTTATTTTGAATTTTCTATGCTTCAACCATTATGAAGGTCATTATTAGTGGTTTTCTATTGACATTCCCACATGGCCTTAGGCCTCATATTTTTAAACCATGTCCATACAACAAGTCTCTCCTAATAATTTTATGATTAGGGTTCCTATTGAGAATTTTGTCACCCATGAAACAACCTAGGAAATTCATCCCAAAATATTGCATTAAGATCCCTCCTAATTTTGATCTAGAGCTTTTGGTTAAGGTAAATTATAGTCATTTTTTTAACTATTACAATATTTTCAAAATAATATTACCATTAGATATTTCATGGGTGGTCACACTCCCTCAGCCACTCATATTTGTCTTGGATCTAGGAGGAGTGGGAAGCATTGGGTCTTCAAATTGATAAAGTTAGGAATTTGTCCAAGGGATTTTATTCTCTTTCCTTTGGGTCAATCGAGTAGACTAGAGCTATTTGTGAGACAGGAACATGGATTTTGATTTAGTTGTTTTTTAGTCATGTTGAATTATGACCTTAATTTTATAGTTGATGGTAAAATGGGTCTTTGTTGCTGAGTGTGGGTCAAATTTCTATATTTACCCATTCATTTCAAAGATCTTATCCCTTAGATTTGTGAGAAAATTGAAGAATTCATTTATTTGGAATCTCTCCTCATTGGTTCCAGCCATGGCCATTTCCTAGGGTTTGTCCACACATTCCACTTTCCAAATATCTAAAGGATGTTGTGCACTTTAGGATTGATAGTGAAGTTAATTTTTAGGTTGTTTGATATGTTAATATTTTGAACAACTAGTTTCACTACCAAATTATTGAGCACCAGGATAAAGACTGCCCTTTGCTATACCAACCATGAGTGAGTCTTGTGATGCAAGAAGATTTGGATAATTTGTAAACTGAAGAAACTGATACTTATATCCAAGTGGTCATAATAAAGTAAAAAACTAAACCAACTCTTTTAGCCATTAATCCTAGTTGTTAGCCTTCTAGCCTTAAAAGTTCTCTAGTTCCTCAATTGAAAAAAGTGATTACCAGACCTCAAGTGGCTAGTTTCTTAGGTCTAGTGAAACCCTCCAGATACCAGTATTAACAAGCCCTTAGACAATATCAAAGATTTGATACTATGAATGCAAAAAAGCATAATAATCCAATTCATTGACTCCCTCTAGCCTACTCATGGGCAGCCATAACAAGAAAGTAAGAACTATGAACTCATCAAATGGTAGTGCTCTTGCCTCACTTAATGTGTTTGAGGTACTCAAGGGTGGTAGTGAATCTAAAGATGTAGATAATGAAGGATTGGATATGTATGTAGTTCTCTTCTCTTAATTTGCATATTTTAATATAAGCTCAAAAGGTGAGGATCGAGCTAGAGCACTTTGCTGAAGTCCTAGGAAGATGTCCCATGTAACATAGACACTCTTAGAAGATATTTATGGTGGGTCATCAGTTGTAACATTAGATCTATAGCTAATTTATCCTAGCTTAATGTTTTCTTATTTTTTAAGTTTAGGATTTATTCCTATGACTTAATTTTTTTTTGACATTTTGCTCCTAGGGAATTATTAACCTAGGAAATGATGTATAAGTGAACATACTGGTGGTAAGCCCTTTGGCTACTTTTTTTTGTATTGTGCTTCTCAAATTTAATCAAATGAAATTATTCAATAAAAAAATTAAGATATGTAACCGATTAAACTCAAGTCATTTTATAATAGATTATTAGTATTATATCATGCATCTTTTAAAATTAATTATTATATTTAAATTTTTTAATTTATTTTGATCATGTTTTATATTTTTTTCAATGAATTTACACAAGTTTTTATGAGGGATCCCAATCCCCTCATACTAAGTGGGGTTTGAACCATAAACCTCTCAAAGAAATCCTTGCATCTAATTATATTTTATAATTAAAGATACATAAAATTTATTTATTTTTATTATTTTGATCTACCTTTATATTGTATATTTAAAGTGTAATAGATGTTTTTTTTCAATTTGTGTTTATTATTTTTTTCTTCCTTTCCATTATATATTTAAAGTGTGTTAGATGTCCTTTGTATTGATCCATAATCGTACAATTGCAAAGAAAATGAATGCCACAACCACTCCCACTTAAACATTATTCTATTTATTACTATTTACAAGTGAATATAATAGAAGGATCCATATGTATGTGAAGCTAAATCAACTCATTAAGGATTGTAATAGGCCCACCTATACTATCACATTGTTAGATTATCACTTTTTTAAATTATTGTTTAATATAATGCATAAAAATTATAATATTATTACGGACACTATAATTATTGTTTAATTAGAAATGATAAAGGTCAAATTTTATGGGCTTATGTAGAGGATTATGGAGTTCATACCAACCATATGATAGAAGCCAAAGCTCTTTTTTTTAGGAGTTCAACAGTTATATGATAGAGGTTATAGAAAATTTGTGGTCCAAGGGGACTCTCTAAACATTATTGGAGATTTGAAATCAGGAGAAACAAAGAATAGATATACTTAACATTACAAAGGATACTTCAAGGATCTTAAAAGAGATGAGTGATGTTGTAATTGATCATATATATAGAGAAGGTAATCATTTTGTTGATGTTATGGCCAATGTGGGGGTGGATAGTGGTCAAAATAGAATTTGGGATGACAACTTTCCATTGCCATTACAAAGAATAGTTGCATTGGAGGCTAAAGGACAACCTGTTGGAATGAATATTATCAGAAATTGAATGAAGTGGGTTGTCAATTTTGATCAAGGTCATTGAGCTAAAAGACAATGCTTAATCTAAGTCTAGTCTATTTGGGCAATATCTTTGTAATTTTTTTTTGTTAGTGTATCTTTAGCATCATTCATTCCTAGAAGGAAAGGTGTGTGATTTTTTCTAGGATCTATTTTTTTGGTCTGTGGTTATTATTTTCCAATATGATCAGGCCTCTCTTGTAAAAGGGTTAGGGCCCCTTTCAAAATCCTATTTTTTCACCCAATATAAAAAAAAAAAAATTATAATATTTAAAATATATTTTGATAACATAAATTAATTATTTAAAAATATTTAACAAATTATTTTTATATTATAAATTTTATATTTTTAATTATGTTTTGCATATCAAGTGGTACGATTTGAGTTGTTTAAATATCTCAAATTTTATAATAATATTTAATTTCAAACTTTGTCAATATATATATGTCTATTGTCAAAAATGTTGTTATAACACAAACTACCAATTCATAATATCTATCTATCTATCTATCTATCTATATATATATATATATATATATATATGATAATACTACTATAGATCTCATTTTGAGCTCATATAGATTTTAGTTTTATAGTGATTATCTAATTTAATGTTATACTTAATCTTTAGTATCCTCCTCAGTGTAGTAAATACTTACCGAGATAGGCCAAGTGGAAAAAAAACCCTCTATATAACAAAAAAATATATAAATTAAATGTTATCTTAGCAAGATTTGAACTTGGATATCCTCCTTTAATATTAAGGAATATAATAGTTTGAACATGAACTAATAATGATCAATATAGTTTTTAATGATAATCAATATGATCCCCAACCCTAGAAGACTAGTGCCCAACCAGGGAAGACCAGTGCATAACACTGGCACCATAGAAGGGAATGCATGTGATAATGGATTATCTTAAATGACTATGCAATTTTGTGCTGAGAATGGTCCACAAGGTAAACATCCTTATGATGTAATTCTTCCATTGCCTAAATTTGATTTTACATGTCATTGGTTAGAATCATTCACGCTTGTCGGGTATTTCGTTGGATGCATCCCTAATGAGTCTTCCCTTAGGGCCTGGGTTAATGCATATTGGACTCCTCATGGAGTCAAGCTAATGATGGTTCAAAAAATTATGAAGGGAATTTTTTGTTTCACTTTACGAAAAAACCCATGCTAAGGCACTTTATGTGCATGGTCCCAGTACATGAGAAGCTCTCTACTTTATTTTCTCCTTGGACCCATGAATTTTTTTGTTTATGAGGAAAGGTTTACCAAATTCCTTGTGTGGGTGGAATTCCTAGGACTCCATCTACCTCTGTGGCCCTTTATCAACTACATAACAACCCCTCTAGGGCGTGTCATTTTGGTGGAGGCAAACAAAAGTTTCCATGCACGCCCTAAAAAATGTGTTTACATCAAAATTGATATTTCTCGAGATCTTAAGGAGACTATTGACATACAATTTGGTGACATTATGCGATCCCAGTGGGTCCTCTACATTAATTTATCCAACATGTATTTTTGTTCTATCCCAATAGGTCCTCTACATTAATTTTTCTAACACATATTTTTGGTGCTAGTACTCAACACACAAGATCAAATATTATCTCTTGATGCCACATAATAGGGACAAGTAGAGCCCCACCACACTGAGTGTTCCTGCTTCTCAACCTCAAGAGGATGGTTGGATGACTATGTAAGGGCATAAAAATGTACATTCAACTACTTCTAATGTACACAGTCCAAGTCGATGCATGTCTCAAAGCTGGTAGAAAAAAGATATGAAAAGAAAAAGCAGGTCCTCCAGTTGAAACTACCAATAATAAGGTTCCTTAGGCTCAATATATTCATACCCCAAGGGCTACAACAGTGTTTTCTTTGTAGTCTACCCAACTGGCCAATCCTTGAGTACATTCCCTCCGCTAGCGTAAGGTGCTCTCGTAGCCCAAAAAAGGGATCCACATAAGAAGATGTTGCTCTAGAGAATTGACTTCATATGACCAGTTTTTAATTGGACAATTATGTTCCTAATTCCTTCGACAAATACAGTGTGTTGGAGTATCTTAGTGATGAGGATATATCATTTTATGTAGAGCCATCATCAATGGAATTGGTGGTTCCTATGGAGGAAGCAAAATCTAAATATATCTCCCCTTGTGTGTGGTTTTGACGTTCTCGTAGTCCTTGATAAGGGAAAGAATATGGGGAATATCTACCCAAAAGATGGTTTCACCCATTCAAACCTTGGTGGGCGAGTTCCAAACCCAACACTTTCAACAACTTTGGGGAATTGGCATTGCTTGAATTAAATTAGGATGATAGAGTCTTAGTAGAGAAACAAATCTTTAAGTCTACTTGGAAATATTTACAAGGGTGCTTAACAGAACCAACCATTATGTGCATTATATCTCTCCATAGTTACATTTTTATAGCTTAAGGCTTTTTTGTTGTAGTTTATTTTTAGTTTTTTTAGTTTTACAATGTAAGTAACAGATCTCTTGGTGTCTTTTTATCATTTTTTTTGTTTTCTCAAGCCCTTCTGATCCTGATTTAGTTTCTTGCATAAGCTTTGAGGTATGCTTCCATACCACCATTTTTTTGAATTTATAATCTTATTGCTTTTTTAATAAGATCAAAAAACTATATATATAATCAATATTTCCAAAATATTAATCACTATAAACCCAAATCCTTGTTAGATATCATCCACATTCTAAAAAATACTAATCATTATAAACCCAAATCCTTGTTTATAAGGGCAAGGGATAGAAAGGGGTAGCATATTAAATATTTTTTTCAAGGTTGTTGATTATTTTTTTGGATTTTCCCAATCATAATTTAAATTTATAATAAATGAGTTTCTATTTAATTTTAATTTTATAATTTTTTTTATTTTATGAATCTTTGTAAAATAAATATACAAAATAAAATTTATATAAATATAATAATTTTTTTTTTTTTAATTTAGTGAAAAATTCCTTGCGGGACCACCTTGGTTTGAGAAACCATGACCAGGGGGTTCTACACCATCAAAATCACCCGAGAGTCGTGCCCGACCTTGACCACACCAATATTATAAACTGGATTTTGGGCACCCGATGTGCATTTGGTAGGGTGGAGATTTGAACCAGGGACCTCCATTGGAGGATTGTCCTACCCTCTCCAACTCACCTACAACACATTAGTAAATATAATAAATTATTAAATGAGTTTTTTTTCAATTGGTTATATGGAATTGAAACATGCTCCACCCGTATTACATAATCACCACATAGTGGTATTACAACAAAGCTTGGATATTAGCCATGTATCTCTTGGTAATATTTGATCCTTGGTATCCTCATTAAATGTTGAGGAATCTAACCAGTTGAGCTAATTCCACTTGATTTTAAATAAGTTTTTTACCACTTTATTTATATTAAATTTTTAATTTTTAATATATATACTTAGCTTCTAAGGGCTAGTGGATTGATAATTTTTTGTCTGACTAGACATTTATCAAGAAGAGACCTAGGTTTAAACATTGAAGGCATGCATGCTGCAAAAGTAGTAGTTTGATTTGAATCCTTTGAGTGTACATTATACTGATAATGATGGTACAAATATTGATTGATCGGTGGTCCCCCTCGTACTGGGTCAACAATAACAAGGTGGTATAAACTTGTTGGGAGTAGCCCCTATGGTTTGAACCCTACACTTTGTAGATACTAAAAATAGTGTGGACGTAACCAAATCCCCTATGTACAAAAAAATACTTATACATATCCACCATGGTGTTGAACTCGGATCTCATAACCATAATGCAAGTGGCATCCTTATGTAAGGAACCTACTATTGAAATAAATCTCACATATACACAATACTTAAATATAACTGAAATACATGCAATAACAGAATAATACTATGTAGAAAGTAATTGCATAATTGAAACAATCTCACAAATAACTCAGAATTGCAGGCCTCTTCTAGGGGGAAACCTCCTTCAATATTTCATTATCTTACAAAAATATACATTCGTATATGGCTTCATGCCTTTTATAGATAAAGCTACATGCAATCCTACCTAAAGGCTCAAGAGTTGACTTACATGCAAAATACAACTTGGATTACATGCGAAATGCCACTTGAGCTAGAATCTTCTACCAAACATTGGTTACAATATTGATAACAATTATATGCAATGGCACCATCTGTTACAATCTTGATAACAATTATATGCGATGACACCACTTGGCTAGGTGCCTTATTTTCCACATACATTATGAGAAATTACAAAATAACATGATAATAGAATCCTCCCACGTTGAAAGTGAGTCATTACATAATAATGAGAATTACAAAGTAACATTAGGATGGAATCCTAACATATCCTTCCTCTTCAGAAATCTTTGTCCTCAAATTTGAATGTGAAGAAACTGGTTCTAGAGCTGATGGAGAGACTCCCATGTAGCATCTTCTAGCTAAAGTCCATGCCACTAAACAAGGACTTCAGTAATGGTGCAATTGCAGAGAGTGCGAGTTCGATGATCCAACAACTATTTGGGTTCAAGCAAGATAGAACCTTCTTCATATAACTCTGGAAGTGCATATTGAATTTATACCTGATTGCTCACCACATTTTTAAGAGAGGAAATATGAAAAATAGGATGGAGCTTGGATGTAGGTGGAAGGGCCAACTTGTAGGTTGTGGTACCAATCCATTGTAACACCTGGTAGGGCCCATAGTATTTCATGGTAAGTTTCTAGCATTTTTAAATCTGGAGGGACAACTATTTGTATAGCTACAAGTGAAGGAAGACCATATCACCCACATCAAAACTGCACTCAGAATGGTGTTGGTCAGCCTATTGGCACATCTAATTTTGGGTCACATCCAAATTCAGCTTCAGTTGATAGAGGATATCAGCATGCTGACTGAGAGTAGTTTCAACTGCATGGACCTTGGATCTACCTGGAATGTAGGAGGAAGACGTGGGTGGAGGGCACCCTTAAACTACCTTAAAAGGGGTAATATTGGTTGTGATGTGCTAGGAAGTGTTGTACCAGCACTAGACCAAGGGTGGTCATTTCACCCAGTGCGTAGGATGATTCGAGGTATAGCAACGAAGGTAGGTTTCCAAACATTTATGGATAATATTCATCTAGCCATCCATTTGTAGATGATAAACTAAACTCATTTTGAGTTGAGTTCCCTGTAACTTAAACAATTTTTGCCATAAGTGACTACTAAAGGTTGGGTTACGATCAGACACAATGGAGGAGGGTAGACCATGAAGGTAAAATATAGAATCAAGGAAAATTTGAACAATGGTGGATTTTGTGTAAGGATGGGATAGAGAACAAAAGTAAGCATATTTTGAAAGACGATCCACTACCATGAAGATAACATATTTTCCTCTATACTTAGGTAATCCTTCAATAAAATCCATAGAAATATCCATTCAAACCTAATCAAAAATGGGCAAGGGTTGAAGAGTGCCTGGAGAACGTATCATTTCACATTTCATACATTGACAGGTATCACAAGGTACCACAAAATATTGAATGTTCTTTTTCATATCCTTCCAAGAAAAAGTGTGCTTAAGTCGTTCATATGTTTTGAGAAATCTGGAATGGCCAGCAGATGGGCTAGCATGTAGTTCTTTCATGAGAACTTACCATAGTGTGGACGTGTGGGGAATAACAAAGCATTGGTAGTAACACAAATATTATCCATTCCAATTATATCCTGGACATGAAGTAGGCTCAATGTGTAAGGAAGCAACCATAGTCTGCAATTCATAATCTTGAAGTACCTTTTGGCGTAAAGAATAGATCCATTGGGGAACCAAAAATGAAATGGCACACAAAATACTAAGAGCCTAAAATTGACAAGAGAGAGCATCACACACAAAATTTTCCTTTCCCTTCTTATAGGTGATATCATAATTATAGCCCATGAGTTTAGAGACCCATTTGTGTTGTTCAGAGGTGGCAACCCATTGCTCCAAAAAGTGAAGAACATAAGCTTATACTGAGAGGGGGGTGAACAGTATAAGACCACTTTTTACATTTTATTTCCCAATCAATATTATGCAATGTATCAATAGTAATATCAACAACAGTAATAAAAGCAATGCATAAATCACCACACACAATAAATACACCAATTTAATGTGGTTCACCCAATGTGGGCTACTCCATGAAGAAAATATTTCACTAAAATTTTCTCAATAAATCTCTTGGAAAACCTTTCTCTATTACGATGTTTATGGAACTCTATTAAAAGGAGACACTAATCCCCTAATCAAGTTTGTGGATCTCTATCCATAGGAGACACCAATATCCTCTTCTCTGGTTGGTGATCTTCTAGAAGAACTGTTGCCTCCACTACACTAGCTAATGGATCTCTATCCATTGAAGACTCCTATCCTCACTCATAAGACCTATTCTCACTCAAAAGACCTATTCTCACTACTCTAGATAATGGACCTCTATCCACTAGAGACTATAGTTATCTATACTCTATCACCTCAAAATATTACTTTCAAATTTATCTCAAATATACACTAAACATGGTCCTTCGATCTAGCACAAATTTTCTCAATCTCTATCTCTGGTTTGGCACAAACCTATCCTCAAATATGCACAAAAATCTATCCTCAAATCTATACTAAACATAGTCCTTCAGTCTAGCACAAATATATCCTCAATATCTATCCTCAAATCTACACTAAACATAGTCGTTTGGTCTAGCACAAACCTTTTCTCAAGCCTTAACACAAAGCTTGACTCAATCACAAGTCAACTCTTCTAGATCTGCTCCAAACCTTAATACAAAGTTTGAACAAATCAATCAAATCTGCTCTCAAGTCTTCTCAAATACTTGTCTCAAATCTTCCTTGTAATATTCTACAAAAGATCACACTAATCTGCCCACAAGTCCTCTCTAGAACTTGTCTAATCCACTCAACAAGTCTTCACCAATACTTACCTTAAATATGCTCAATAATTCCTTACTAGAAATTTTCCAGTATGCTCAACAAGTCTTCACCAAGACTTACCTCAAATATCCTCAACAAGTCCTTACTCCTTACTAAAACTTATCCAATCTCATAGAAACATATAGAGAATTGTTAGAGACTCAATATGATTCATATTAACAATATTGCTCAATAAATTTCAATCTCTCTTTTTATCACATAAAAATATAGAGAATTGTTAGAGACTCAATATGTTTCACACTCACAAACACTCAATCACTTCCAACTTCTTTCTCAAATCAATTCAAAATATAGAACAATTTGTTTCATAGAATTTAGAACTATCACTTCAACACTTCCACTTGACTAGGCTCAATCAAATCCACTCAATCAATTACTCAATGAAATACTTCCTTGCTTATAAACCCCAGTCCAAGTATATGAATCACTCACTCAATTATTTCCAACAATGCTTATCAAGAAATCTCACATAAAAATGATACTCATGATCTTGCACACACTCTAGTTCAAGATAGTTATCAACTTCACATAACAATGATACACATGTTCTTTCATAAACCCTAGTTCAAGAATATGAATTCTTACTCATTATTTCCAACAATGCTTATCAAACAAGGCTTCTAGAATCAAATTTTATTCCAAAAAAACCAAACTCAACAATACTTATTAAATAATCATTTTCACTCCAACATAGCATTCACAACATCCAACAATCACTCACAAGGAATATGTGCCCATACCTTTTGTTTGATGAAGAGATGACCTCAAAACCTGTATTGAACACAAATTTCGTCTTTGCCAATTTAAAAGGTTAGATGACAAAATATCACACTAACACTCTCAAAAATATTTCTCAATTACTAAAATAATCAAAATCAAATACACCTTATTACTCCTTTAAAATTAGCAATCATCAAAACATGCAAAAAAATAATTACTCAATTACACCTTATAATCTCCAATATTTAATTAACAACCTCCAAAAATCAAACCCTCAAAAATAATACTGCCTACCCTTTTATCTCCCTCAAATACTCAATAACCAAATTAAAAAAAAAAACTTTATAAACCTCCAAAAATATTTATTTTCATCCAACCTTAGCAAATCTGAAATATTTCATGTAACCTTGGCAAACATTAGCACATACCTTTTATCTCAAGCAAAAGGTCTCGATGGGTTTCGAATGCGAGACCACTCCCAGCCAAGTGCCTTATCGAGGTGCTAGCCCACCATGTGGACTACAAGCCTCCACATGAATGGGAAGGCTCAAGCCTTTCCTTTGTCCTTTTTTGATCGGTGTGGTGCAAAAAAAACACACTCTTCTCCCTTGCAAAACCAACTCGACGGGTTTTGAACCCTGCTCTCCTCACCTATTGAACTTCTTAGTGACATCCACTATCACCAAATACGTTACCAGTGCCTTTGGAACTCAAATCGGTGCTCCATTTGTCTTGTCTCTTCTCACTGCCCAATGTCAATTTTAGCACATGCAAAATCCTCTAGACTTTGGCACTCAAAATATTAGCTATCATGAGCAATCAATCACATGGATAGGTTAAATAAAAATTTAACCCCATTTTTATACACTTTGGAACATGTGATTCCAACGTCGATGAAGATATCAAATTTTTAAATTTGATTTAAAATATATACTTTAACTTTGGCACCAAAAGGATTATTTAAATTTAAATTTTAACCTTAAAATATTTAATTTTAAATAATTTAAACCTTATCCTTTCAAATCTACCACCTGGATTTTTTAGAGAACTTGGAGAATTATCACTTTATGGTCTTTAATTTTATTCAAATCAACCTTTAACTGGAATATTATAATAAAATATTATAATATGTTTTCTTTGACCTTGATACAATCTTCCTCTTGCACTCCTTACTGAAATTGCTTCCTCTTGCACTACTCACTGAAACTGACTATTGACATCAATGACAACTCAACTACTCAAAATGTCCAAAAAAAAGTATTTAAGACTTGGATGGTCTATTTTAATGGAGAAATGACACCCTATGAGATATTGTTGCCAATGGTTTACTAAATGTAAAATTGTCATCATCTCATCGGTATAAGTGGATTTTTCCAAATTATGATTGGAGAGAGCTAAACTAGTGATGGCCAAGGTTCTCCCTTCTTGCATCAACACTGTACCAATACCATGACCTAAAGTGTCGCTTTCAATGATAAATGGTTTGGAGAAATTTGGCATGGACAAAATAGGCATAATGGTCATAGCATGCTTCAATTCTAGGAAAGCATGTTTAGTGGGTCCCGTCCAAGTAAAAGAGTCCTTCTTCAACAAGGAAGTAAGAGGAGCTACACTTTTACTATAGTTACAAAAAAAATTATGATAATAACCTATAAGCCCTAAAAATCCCCTAATATATTTTAGAGTGTGAGGTTTTGACCATTCCTGAACCGTGTCGATCTTCTTGGGGTCAAATTTGACACCCTCCTTAATGACAATGTGTCCCAAATATTCCACTTCTATCAACCCAAAAGAACACTTGGAAATATTAGCATGGATTTGATGCTATACCAACAGTTGGAGGGTATGATTCACATGAATAAGATTCTCTTCCTATGAGCGACTATACCCAAAATGTCATCAAGGAATACTAGGATGAACTTTTGAATGAATGGACAAAAAATGTTGTTCATGAGGCTTTGGAAAGTGGAAGGGGCATTAGTCAATCCGAATGGCATTACCAAAAACTCATAGTGACCTTCATGAGTACAAAAGGCAGTCTTGGGAATATCATCATCCTTGAGCCAGATTTTATGGAACCCTGAGTGAAGGTCAAGTTTAGAAAAATACATAGTCCCATGAAGTTCATCCAGTAATTCATCCACCACCAGAATTGGAAACTTATCCTTGGTGGTGAGTTTATTGAGCTCTCGATAATCTATACATAATTACCAAGACCCATATTTCTCACGCACTAGTAAAATTGGAGAAGAGTAAGGACTGTTGCTTGGGAGAATAACATCAGCTTATAACAATTCCTATACTAACTTCTTGATTTTTGACTTAAGAGCATTAGGTTACCAGTATTATCGAATGTTGGGTGATGCATTTCTAGATAACAAAGGAATAGCATGGTCATGGGAGAAACAAGGTGGTAATTCTATTGGTTCAGAAAAAATAGAGTTGTGCTTGGTCAAAATGAGTTGCAAATCTTCATAAACAACATCCACCTCTGAAGGATGAGGTTGGATCACAAAATCCATGACACCCTATGATGATTTTTTAACAATTTATCCATCTGACTGGAGCTCATAATCTATGGAAGCCCTACTTTTAAGCCATGGAGAGTGTAGGATTGTCCATTCTATAAAAAATTAATCCAAATTTTGGCAAAGTGTCATGATATGACTCCCAATGTGCCCAACCATTATGATCCCAACATGATATCACATCCCCCTAGTTGAAGTGTAAACATATCCTGTTTGAGCTCATAGTCTCCAATATTGACCTTAACATTATGACATTTACCTTTGAAAGGTAACGTCCCACCATTGGCTACCATTACCTCAAAGGAATTATAGGAATGTACGTAACAATTTTCCTACTGGGAAATGCGGAGATCAATAAAATTATGTGTATTACCAAAATAAATCAATATTATAAGATGTAAGTCCTTAAAATACCCCACAACTTTCATGGTTTTGGGAATAGTAATGGCAACAAGAGCATGAACAGAAATATCAGCCTGTGGTTTAGCTTGGTGGTCTGTCATCAGATTGGATGGTTCCTCAATTGATTTTGTGTCATCATCACTATGGTTATTGGTGTCAGGCTCATTAGAATCTATGAGGAACATCTTATTTTGGGTGCACCTATGCCCATGAGAAAACTTTTTATCATAATTATAACACAACCCCTGGGTGTGTCGTGCATCCATTTTGATAGTGGTTAGATGTTTGGATGTATTAGTGGTTGCAACAAATTTTTGTTCATTTCGATTTTAGAATATAGGAGTAGAAGAGGATTTAGCTTGTGGGAATTTATATATCCACCTCTGAGTTACAAATTTGGATTCAACAAAATGAACCAACTTGATAGCCTCCATCATAGATTATGGTTTGAACATAGTAACCTCAGCTTAGCGATCCTCCGTCAAACCACTAACAAAAAAACTCATAAAGAATACTTTATTCATTCCCATGGTTTTGTTGGCCAATTTCTTAAATTGTATTTGATAATATCTAACTATAGAAGTTTGTTTCAACTTTGTCAACTATCCTATAAAATCATCATACTCACTAGGGCCAAAGTGAGTGAGTAATTGAGACTCAAATTCTTCCCACAAAGGATTAGGGTGAGTTTTTTGCAACCATTGGTACCATTGTAAAGCTTCAAATTCTAATTTGAAAGAAGCTATTTGAACTCGATGCCATATAGGTACATCATGGAGGCTAAAGTATTGAGCAACATGACATAACCACCCATCCACATCCTTTCCATTGAACTTAAAAAATTCTCATATGGGCATCTTATAGGTATAATCATCATAGGGAAAATGAGAGTCATCTGGTGTCCTTCATTAACATCTATTATAATACAAGTGTTCAGTCTTGTTGGGACCACTAGCCAATTTGGACTCAACTTTTGCAAGTTTTTCTTCTAGGTGGTCTCTGGAGTTAGCATGATTAGTTCTAAGATTTTGAAGCTTTATCATCATATCTTGACTTTATTGTTTCATTTCAGCAAGGATGCTTTCAAAGTTTCCAATAATTGAGGTGATCGAATCTACCTCTTTCTATTTTCCTTGAGTGCCACTAGCCATTTTGGATAGTCTTGAACCCCTATAATGGAATTACTAAAAATAGAAGTGTGGGTTTCAGGGGTTACTATTTTTAGTAAGGAGGTCAAAAAAGTGCTTGGGTGTGATATATCAAAATGATCAATGTGACGAGCTGAACACAATGGGCTAGGACTCAAAAAATTTATTTTCGGGATCAAATTTTGATATTGTGGAATATTTGGCCAAAGAGGAGTCGTGGAAAATGACAAATTTGAGGAATTTTAAGAAAAAAAGGGAGCTGAGACTCAAAAATTATGAGAGAGGTGTAGGAGGGGCTAAATAAGATAACATAACAAATTTAAGGATTTTTTGGGGTGTCTAGGGCTTTTTATTACTTTTTTATGGCTATTTTTCTCCATTTTTTGTTTTAAAAATACTCAAAATACAGTAAAGATAAAACCACTATAACTTCTTCATTATAGCTCCAATTTGCATGATTTTTGATTTTTTGAGTGCATAATCAAAAAGTAGCAAAATACTCTTTTTTTTGGGCTATAGTTCAAAGTTGGAAACTAGATCAACTGTCTTTGATTTGTGCAATCTATCAACTAACCACCCTGTCAATGTCTTGTCACTGTCCTATCACTTATACTATAGCTGACACTGACGGTTCTATTTTTGGCCTTGACCACCTATATTTTTTTATTGTTACAGCTGACTTTTATTGGTACTATTACTGACCTAGTTATGACTATCACTGACTTGAATAGTACTAGAATATTTTAGACACTTGCAGACTTTGTCCTCACTATTGGTGCATGAAAAGTACGTTCTTCTATGATAGGTAAGTCTTTCTTCGTATGCTTACTTTTGGGGATCATGAAAGAAGGTTTAATAGAACAAGGATAGGTGAGTATTTTTTAGGTTGAATTTTTTAACAGAACTAAGGTATACTAGGTAGAGGAGTATGTAACACCCATAGGTTCTCTGTTATATCGTAGTGATGAACAATAGTGATCGAACCAATAATTCATGCCACTATGCAAGGATGATTCCACATATACCCTTGATCACACTATTTGCCTCTCTAACAGTACAGGAGGGTAATAATTCAAGATGTTGTGTCTCATGGACTATGGATGATACAAGACCGAAAAGCTTCCTACTAGATAAAATTTTGTTCACCCTAGAATGGTCTCCCAATACACCCGAAGATGCATGGGATCTCAATTCCATGTGTGAGTGCTATTTAAGGCATGGGTATTGGAACCTGATCACCCCTCACTTCACTAGACACTTTATGGGCTATCTAGCTTAGCCAATAACAATAGCTCCTTCACAATATTTTAAAACCCTTAGTACAGGGTTTCTAGTTTACTCAACTACGAAAAAAAAAGTCTGTATTTTTTTTGGGTTTTTTGTAGATTTTTTTTTGGCTTTTGAATAAAGGAAGACAAAATGAAAAACAAACAGAAAAATTATACCTTAACAAGTGAAAAAGGTTGAGCAATAATTATCGCAGTCGTAGTAGAACTCAGCCTTGGAAAGGACTCTAATACCATTTGTAAGGAACCTACTATTGAAATAAATCTCACACACACACAATACTAAAAGATAACTAAAATACATGCAATAATAGAATAACACTATGTAGAAAGTAATTGTAGAATTGAAACAATCTCACAAATAACTCAGAATCGTAGGCCTCTTCAAGGGGGCAACCTCCTTCAATATTTTATTAGCTTGCAAAAGATACATTTGTATATGGCTTCATGCCTTTTAAAGAGAAATCTACATGCAATCCTACCTAAAGGCTCAAGAGTTGGCTTACATGCAAAATACCACTTGGCTTACATATGAAATTCCACTTGAGCTAGAATCTTCTACCAAGCATCGATTACAATATTGATAACAGTTATATGCAATGACACCATCGATTATAGGACGAGTGCTCCATATGATGAGTCAATTTACATCCTATATGTATAGGACATGACATATTTTGTAAGATGGAAGAATGGATACTTGAGATCTTGATTCAATAGAGATACTATTTTCGTGAGTATTTATTAATGTCATTTTTATGAGTTATAGTTGAATTTATTTTTGAGTTTTATACTTTTAGAATATATCCATTATCATATATTCCATATTGTAACTTTATTTTGATCTTTTGGTTAATTTTATCTTAAGTATTTAGCTTCAAGATCTAAGAGTGGTATCAGAGCCACAACAAGGTTATGACTTGCATGGGTTTTAAAATTTACAAAGGAGATTTCCACTGGTTAAGGAAAAACTAGTGAAGTTAAAGGAATTACCTCTAGAAAGGAAAACTAGAAAAGTTTGGAGATATACCTCTTTCAAGAGCAAATTCAAAATAGAAGGAGATTATAGGTCTTGAAGATAGACCTTGACATTGAGGAGATTAAGAGACCCTAGAAGGAGGTCTTATTAAAGAGTTTGAGAGATTGAAGGAGATTCTAGATTGCAAGTTGGCTAGAGTCTTTCCATAGGGTTGAAGGAGAACTCGTGAAGACTAGGACTCAACATAGAATTATTTCCACTAGTTTTGAGAATAGCTAGTGAAGTTTATTGCTTTTAGAATTTTGGAAATTTAAATGCATTTGGTCTAAGTTTTTGTTGCAAAAAATTAGTTCTTAGAAGTTGAGAAGCTTCCTACAATAGATAGAGAAGAATTTCACCTTCGATTTCCTAAAATTCTATGTGCTTTCCTCATGCAGGGATTAGTTTTGAGTTGCAACAAAAGAATAGATATTGAAGAGGTCCAAGAAAGAAGGACCCATTGGAGATTGAAGGAAGAATATTGAGGAGAACCAAGAAGGAGGTCTCATAGGAGATTGAATATTGAAGGCTGGAGATTGAAGACTAGTGATTAGAGAAGTTGAAGAGACCTGAAAGAGGTCACATTGAAGAACTTCTAGATTTGATAGAATATTGGAGATTGAGAAGGACTAAGAAAAGGTCCTATTGCAGAATTTAGAAGCAACAAATTTTGGAGATCCAAGAGATCAAGGATAGATCTCATTGAAGCTTTGAGGAGAAGAATTGAGGAGTTGCATAATTAGAAGATCCAAGAGAAGAGGTCTCAAGAGAATTTGGAGAAGGAGAAGAAGGCTAGAGAAAGCCTTATTGCAAAATTGGAGAAGCGGCCATTGGAGAAGCTGAGAAGAAAGCTAAGCAAGGAGAAGTTTATGATAAGAAGGATTTGGGACAATTATCGCCATCCAACAACAAGCCCAAGAGGAAGAAGTTTTTTGGCAAGAATTTTGCCAAATTTTGGAGAAGAGTTTTGAAGATCTCAAGACATTCATATTCTTGAGGAAGAAGATGATGAAGGAGATCAAATTTGAAGTCAAAAATTGACAAGAATATTGAAGGAGAAGGGAGGATTTAAGAGGCCATAATTTTGAGAAGTTTAAGGACAACCATGATATTTTTGAAGGTTGATTTGAAAAGGAGAAGATTGCTGATTTTCAAGGTAGGAATTGAAGGGTTGTAGGAGAATAGATTGAAGGAGGTATAGAGCTATGGTTTAGAAAATATTTGGGTAGATTTTGAAGTGCCCTTGAATAGGATATTGAAGGAGGTCTTGAAATTGAAACAAAGTAGCATTTTGGAGATTTTCGTTGCAGTTTTGGACAACGAAACAAAGGAGGAATTGATTGCAAAATTGCAAAATTTTTGGACAGCATTTGGGCAGCACTAATAGCTACAATTTTCAGAGTTCGAGAGAACAGATTTGGAGGAGATTTGAAGCCACAAAATCAGATTTGTGGACAACATTAGAAGGAGAGAAAGAGCTATGATTTTGGAGAACTTTGAGGTATATTTGAAAGAGTTTTTGGGAAACAAGCAAGTTGGTATTTGAGCAGCAATTAGAGCTACAAAATTGGTAGGTTTTGAAGCAGCAAAGCACAAGAAATTAAAGGTGCAAAACTTACAAGACCGAGATAGCAAAAGGGTGAATCAATCACCAAATAAACTAGTTGCAAAAGGAGATCAGAAAGGTATGCATTTTTGGTGCTACATAAGTTCATTATTAAAGTATTAAAACCAGTCTACATTAAGTATTTGAGAGCACCATATTAGCTTTATTAAAATATAAGGAAGGAAGTTGAAAAAGGAGTCTTCAAGCAAAAGGAGTTGGTAGTATTTGCATCCTAAAATCTGCAAAATAGAACAACAAAATTCAAAGTTAAATATTACTTGAAAAGGAGAAATAAGAAGAGAATAACATTAATATTTTTTTTCTGTGGTAAAAACACGGGGAATAACATTAATATTGAATGTTGTTTTTTAGTTCATAAAAAGTGCAGATTTATTAGAGTAAAAGAAATAGAGCAAAAGTATTTTTCTAAGCAAATTGAAGACCAAGAAAGGGTTGAAAGTAAAGTAGATTTTTAAGTGTCTAAAGACACTAAGAAGCCATAGTCCAAAGGTGAAGTGAAAGTGTTCATTTGGAGTAGTGAAGTGCCACCATAGCTCAAGGAAGAGCCACCTTCATTCAAGGGAGAGCCACCACCATTCAGGAAAATCCACCATAGTTTAAGTGTCACTATTGCTCAAGGAAGAGCAACCACAGTCTAAGGAAGTGCCACTATTGCTCAAGAAAGAGCCACCACCATCTAAGGAAGAGCCACCATTGTTTAAGTGAGAGCCACCATCATCTAAGGAAGAGCCACCATCAAAAACGTAAATCCAAGCTATCAAAGTTGAAGGTTCAATGCCATAATTTCATCCAAGGAGTCCAAACAAATGTAACTGAGATATTTTTACAAAATAAGGTGAAAGAGCATATGTACAGGTGATAGAACATTTGAAAAATTAGGGTAAATTCCAAGTGTTAAGGATTGGAGGAGATGTTACATGCAATGGACATGTGTTAAGCATTTTGGGTGTCAAATTATGCCAAGGCTGAAAGATGTTAAAATCTTCATTGGAAGTGAGACACTTGCAAATAGTAATGCTCACAGTGTCATAATATCTTCAAACAAAGCAAAGCTATATTATAGAAGCATGAGGAGAGTAAGGGAAACCTTTTTTGAGTGTTGGAAGTGTTTGAGTGCCATGTGGCACGTGTATAGTGGAAGGTCAATAGGTTAAAGCATTTCAAGCACCCATAGCAAGGAAGATAATATATTTCAAGGAACCAAAGATAGTAGAGTGGAAGAGCAATTTGTAGAGAAGCGTTGGAAATAGGAGAACATGCAGGCAAGTTCATTAATTGAATATTGAGTGGAAGTAAGGAGATACACCACTTGGCATTGCAAGAGAGATATTCAAGTTACGTATAGCAAGGGAGTAAAAGGGTCAAGGACTGTAAATACATTGCAATAGCAAGGATAAGGTGGAATTTAGAGTGCCTTTGTAAAGGTTGAAGTTGATTAATCAACAAAAGAGGAAAGAGAATAATCTTTCCAAGGAGGCCAAAGTATAGCAAAGATTCCATATGTGCAATATATAAAGGAGAGCACCAATTAGAAGACGATCAAGCACTATTGACCAAGAGAATTACCACATTCAAGGTTGAAGGTAATTCACTTTATTTAAATTTATTTATAAGCTCAAGATAGGAGGTATAAGGTTGCTTATAATTATTATTTTTCTAAGGTTAAAAGTGAAACTATTTATTTTGGAGGGATAAGAATTAATATTTGAAACCTTAGAAATCTAATTATTGCTATTAGAGAATTTTATGAAGGTTTGAAATTTGGGTTGAAGAAATTGAAGGAATAATTTAAAGTTTTGTAATTTGATTATTTGCATTTACAAAACAATTTGAAATATTTGCAATTTGATTAGATTGGAGAAATAAGGTTTTCTACATCAAATTAAATTTATAAAATTTCAAAATATCTTTTTATGGAATTTCTAAATTTCTAAGTTTGGAGTTACAAGGAATTCAACATCAACATAGGATTGAGAAATTTAGAATTAAAAGAAATTGTATTCTTGTAATTAGGGAGTCATAAGGAAGTCAACCTTAAAGGTTTAGAATTGCATTCAAAATTATCTTTAACTTATTATCCAAAACATTAGGGAGATATAAGGAAGTCTACAAGGGTTAGTCATGACAACACATAAATTATTTCTTTCAGAATCTCAACTACTTAAAGGTCCTAATTACACCTCATGGAAAAACAAAGTGAGATCAATATTGATAGTAGAAAATATTTGGGATATAGTTAAAGGAGAAAAGACTAAACCTACTGAAGATGATAGGGAAATTCAAAAATATGAAGAATATGAAGCAAAAGTACTCATGATAATAAGTTTTGCAATTACAGATGATATACAACCATATATTAGTTCAGCATTGACTTCTACAGAAGCCTAGAATACTTTATCCAAAATATTTGAAGGAAAGAATAAAGCCACCATCTTAAATATCCAGACTCAATTGCATTCTCTAAAGGTTAACAATGGTGAAAGTATAGAATTATTTCTAAGGAAAGTGGTAGATATAAAAGGAAAGTTATTAACCTTAGGAGAGAAGGTAGAAGACAAATTTCTAGTTCAAGTAATTTTAAGAGCACTTCCTAAAAGTTACAAGCACCTAGTTACATATTTACAAATTTTGAGTAAAGATACATCATTTGATGAGTTGGTCAATATACTACAAGAATATGAAGTGGAGAATTCAATCAAATATGAAATGACTAACAATGCCTTAGTCTCAAAAGATAATCCACAAGGAAATGTTACTTCATTCTCAAGGAAAAAAACAAAATGGAGTGATAGATATTGTCAAGTTTGCAAGAAAAGAGGTCATAGTACAAGTTACTATAGATTTAATCCAAGGAATCAGTACCAAGGGAATCAAAAAAATTCAGGAAGCCAATCAAATAGGTTATTTCAACCAAGACAATATCAAAACCAATATAGACCACATCAGCAATAATTTTAGCATCAATACAATCCACTTTAGCTACAATATAGAGAAGGAAATAAAAAGGGACACTTAGTTCAAGAGATACATGAAATGCAAGAACTAGAAGAAAATACAGAAGAACATGAAGCTAAAGCACTTTTAGTAAAAGTAGTATTTTATGAAGATACTAATAATTTGCTTGATCAAAATACAAACAAGGAGTAGAAAGAAGAAAGCAAAAAAGAAGAGCACAAGCTACAACAAAAGGATGAAGACCATATTGAAGACTAAAGTCTTCAATAACCAAATAATGTAATATAGGGGGTTTTGGAATATATTACATTATTTGGTACATCTTTAGATTAGGAAAGAGTGTCCTAGTTTAGAGTTTGAATATTTACTTTATGTAATGTAATAAATGCACAAGTATTATTAAAGTGTGCAAAGTATTTTGGTATTGTAAATGTGCATAGTTGTCCATGTGCACATGAGTCCATAGAATAGGAAGTTGAAGAGTCTCTAGAAGAGTGAAGGCCAAGAGTGCTCCATATGAAGAGTCACTTTACATCCTATATGTATAGGACATGACATGTTTTGTAATATGGAAGTATGGATACTTGAGATCTTGATTCAATAGAGATACTATTTTTGTGAGCATTTATTAATGGTAATTTTATGAGTTATAGTTGAAGTTATTTTTTATTTTTATACTTTTAGAATATTGCCATTATCATATATTTCATATTGCAACTTTATTTTGATATTTTGGTTAATTTTATCTTAAGTATTTAGCTTCAAAATCTAACAAGAACCCTTACATGACACATAAATCCAAAAAATACAAGGAAAACAAACATAATAGTCATCCACCAAACAAAAAACTAGTTCAATTATTTTTATTTTGTAGTAGAGATTCTTCCTCCTTTAGACTGGCAAGATCTGAGAATGCATTTTTGCACTTCAAGCTCCTTAGGTAATATCTAGTTGTGACACATTTTGTAGGATCTTCATTTTCAAAAAATTGACCATCATCAATTGTTTCATAATTAGATTCAAGAATACATTTGAGGTGCTAATTTTTTTACTTGAAACTATCTAGATGGTCTTTAGTAACCATTTGGATTTTTATCAATGATCTAATTCAAATTCTTCTTTTGGAGTTGTCTTTTTTTTCTCACATGATTCTTGCTGGATAATTGGTGCATCTGGAGGATGAGCTTCTTTCATTTGAACTAGGAAATTTGAAGGTTTTGAATCATTCACATGTAGGACATTCTCATGCACCAAGGAGGAATCAAAGAATGATCTAATGATCGAGCATGTCTTCTTTAGGTGTCCATGTTGCTGATAGCCATAACATATTAGGGAGAAGTTTTCATATTCAATATTTTTTATCCATTTCCTTTTGCTTGAGGAGATAGTAATGAATTGAGGCCTTGGAACTGAAACATCCATCAAAAAATCCAATCTTACTTTACATATTAATTTTACTAGATAAAATTTTCTCTATTTGGGTATCCATATACTAGAATGCACCAATGGCATTACCAATTTTGGTGCAAATCGTCTCCCCCAAAACTCCATAGGGAGATCATAAAGATTCACCCAAACTGGGAAGCCATTAACTTCTTTTGTAAAGGGGTTGAAACTAGGAGTCTAATATCTTATATAGAAACCCTTTGTCCTAAAAATTAGTTATATTTATAATCCATTACCTTATCTCTATTCGCTAAATTAGAAAAATAAATAGAAAATACATTTTTAGGTAGGAGAGTTGGAATTTTGTTGGTCCACCAAGTTTAATGCATCCTTTGAGCTCCTCCATGCATGGTATTCTACCCTTGAGTTTGCATAAAATTGTTCGGGCTTCATGATCAATCAGATCCAACCCAAATTCATCCTCCAAAATCCTGATAGAGGGCAAAGGTTCATCCACCCATGAACCCAAAGGATTTCTCACAAACTAAAGATATGATAGCCAAATGTATGGATTTGTTCCATCGCTTGACTACACCCAAGGTCTACATCGTATCATTAAAATTTAATATTTTTAACTTAGATAATTAATATATTTTTATATAGTATTTGATTTTTATTTTTTTATTTTTTTATATATTTTTTTATTTTAATTTTAGTAAGTAAAATTATAAAGTCTTATATGTAACTTTATAGTAAATCTTATATTTTAATTAATAGTCTATGAGGGCTAGGTGGATTGGTAGGATGTTGGGCACTTACCAAGAGGAAACCTATGTTCTATAGACATGGAAAATTGACCCACTTAAGTGAGTCATTTTACCTAGGTCCTTAGAGAGACCCTCCAGACTTTTCCAAAGTCAAACTAGGCCTCTCTTTCCCCTTTTCTCTTATTTTCCTCCTCTTTTACCAAAATTGTGATCACCTTAGACAAGGAACAATTTTTGCCTTGGCAAAATCGTGGTTGGCCCTAGCGGGGCTCAATTTCACCTGATTAGGGTTTTTCCTTAGAAAACCCTAATTTTCCAAGTTGACATTTTTGGCATCGACTCTTCTTGGTTTTCCCACCCATATTTCTTTCAAATCCACTATAAAATGAGGGTTTAAAGTCTAGGGTTTGAATTATTTTCTTTACATGAAGTGACCTAATCACACCTAATGAATTATATCCAAGCTCTAGTTCTTGAGATCTTCTGTTCTGCAAGTAAGCTAAACTCACAAGTTGATAAGTGCTCATTTTTCAAGTGTGAAATATAGTCTATTGAAGTTTTTTTTCTACTACATTGGATTGTGTGTCGCTGATATTGCTGGAAAAAACATTTAAGCCTTAAGGAGAGATCTGATACTTGGAGGTCTTCACCCTTTTGTCAGGTTGTTTCTGTTTGTTCGCATCTACATATTTAGCTAAATTTCTATTGCATTGTCAATTTGTATTTTTATTTTATTTCTGCAAAATCGTGCTCGTTAATATTGAGGCATGATTTTTTTGATCTGAAATTCATATTTTTTTAGCTTCTGCAAAATCACGCTTAGTATTTTTGGGTACAATTTCACCGATCTGCAAAATTTTGGTTACTCCAAAAGGGGTGTGATTTTGCATGGACCACGTTTGGAGGTAACCTGCTACGCCCAAATCCTAGATTTATGTTATATGATGTATTTAGATCATATCATTGCATTCTATACCTTGTTCATCATCCTATTCTATTGTAGTTCATTGTGCTTGTTCATCTTCTAAAAGGCTAACTTTCACTTTCGCTTTCAAAGGTTAGCTAAAAGGACCTATGTAGATTGAGCGTTGTGCCTCCAAGTATTGACTATACAATGGCCTAAGCAAGATTCTTAACGTTGATCATATTTTTCAAAGTGTTTGTAAAGCTATTTTGCAGGAATTATAGGAGTCTGGATCAAAGGATATTTTTGGACAAAAATAAAAGCTAGGATCTACCGCTGGATAAGATAAGTGTTCTGATAGATCTATATGTTGTTTTCTATTTGATTTTTATTTCTATTAAAACCCTAGATCTTAAAAAAAAAAAAATTTCTTAAAGTTGTTAGGCTTTTAAAAGATAAAAAACATTTAATGTGCATTTAGTATTAGCATTTTTATGCATATTCCCTTGGGCCCTTGCTTGAAGATTTTCTATTTTGAAGACTTAGGTTAGAAATCATTCAAACAAAGAATCATTCCAGGGTTAGCTCTTATTTTCTTGCATTTTGTATTTCTGCATTGTCCTTTATATTTCATAGCATAACTCTAGAAATGCCAAACATAGGTGATTATCTTAAACTAAATACATCAACACATTCCACCCCAAACTTGGAGCGATTCCTAAAACCGTTCTTGGTGAACCCTTCCCCCATTTTTTACAACGAGGTATAGAGAAAAACATACCCCCATGGTCACCTCAGGTTCTCTACAGATCCAATCGAGAATCGTATGCAGTAGGGCAGTTTTCCCCCTCTACATTATTTTGTGAACCCAACGTGAACACCTTATTTTCTTTTGATAACTTTAAATAAGACCACTAATTTTATTTTTTTAGATTGGAAATATTAAAAACTTAAAAAATCTCTTTGTGTAGTATTTTCCCTTTTCTCACTCTATCCTTATTCCCTTTCCTAATGGATTATAACCTTGGGAATTGGTGTAGGCTTTTGAGGTTTGATGATATTTTCCAAGAAAATGATCAGATTGATAGAGAAAATAATAATCTAGAGGAAAATGAAGAAATTTAGAATAGTCTTGATCCTATTAGGGGACCCAATGGGAACCTTAAATTTAAATATTTTGGACATATGTGGAGCTTTTACAAGCATCATAAGGATACCTTGGATATATCTTTAGAAGAGGAAGCCCAACTCGAGGATATCAAAACATCTCATCATCAAAATATCCCTCCTAAATATGTTCATAATAACTCCTTGAGTGAATATTTGAATCATGGTAATATTGTCCATCAACCAACTTATGCCACTACTATAACCACCAACGTTGAAATGAGTCAACAAGTCCTTCCAATTAGTAGTGTCATTCGAAATAGTATTCAATTTCCTCCTCAATCTACTAATCTCAACATTTTTTCTCTTGATCCACCAGAGATTAATTATCCTCTCAAACAATATACCACATATCACAATAGTATCAATACCTCCAACATAAATTGATTGTCTTTTCAACATCCTATCTATAACCCTCCCTTAGGGAATATGGGGGTATTGCATAGGAATTATCTAGAGGTACAGAGCTTGAAAAACATGGTAAAATAGTTAGCTCTAAAAGTGGAGATGATTAAATCTTCAAGTTTCACTTATAGTTATAAAGATATGTGCAATCAACCATTGGATCCCATTGTCGCTGCAAGACCTTATCCTAAGCACTTTTCCATGTAGGTTTTACCTATATATAAGGGACAAAAGACCTAGTAGAAAATTTAAGAAGATTCAGAACATGTCACGATCTCATTTATGATGACATGTTATTACTAAAAACATTCCCTAAAAGTCTTGGTGGCATGGAATTAGAGTGGTACTATTGGTTACCTAATTATTTCTTGAAAATTTTTGAAGAAACAAAATAATTATTTGTTCAACATTTTGGTGCTTATGTTAAGAAGAATGTGACCATGAAAGATATTTATAATTTGAAACCAGGTAAAGAAGAATTTTTTTCAAAATTTTTGCCTCATTGGAGAAGTCTAGTTGGACGCTTGAGATATACTTTACCTCCTCCATACATGTTTGAAATATTTATTGAAAATTTGCAAGAACAATTATCCTATGCACTAGAAACAAATACTATCACATCCTTTGCATAGGCAATTGAGTTAGAAAAGAAACTGGAATAGGATCTTATCAGAAGAGGACATCTCAAAGTAAAAGAAGAAAAATATACTAAGTCATAGTATAAGGATAAGCATGTGGTAGGTGATGGTGTAATGTATAGTAGGTCTGTTAATAGAATTGCTAACACTTTACAAAAGATAATCCTTAAAAAACCTCCATAGTTTTATTTCACAAGACTTGGGATACCCATGGAAGTAGTTCTACAATAGATTTTGGAAGATAATATGATTGAGTTGCCTCTCATAAGGTAACCTGATAGTACAACTAATTAGCACAAGGTATTGCAGTACTATGCATACCATAAAGTAGAAGGACATTGGAAAAAATCTTGTAAGAAATTGAAACATGTGGTTCAAGATTTGATTTATGCAGGACGTATTAATGTAGGAAGTTTTCAATATTCAAATGATAAACAAGGGTCCATGGTTAATCAGAATGTACCTAAGAAATGTTAGTAGGTATCTAATAAAGTATCTTAGAAGAATGTTCCACCTCCTTATGGAAATATGGTTGGTATGGTATCTCAACTTCAATTCAAAAAGTGTAGAATCGACCTTCTCAACAGAAAATTATTTCCCCAACTAAGACCCTATCTTAAATCTCTTGCAAACTTCCCCTATCCATGAAGAAGCCTTGTTAGAATACCTAAAGCAACAATATGTTCCTCTAGATATTTCCCCTAGTTCTATTGTAGGTTCTATTGGGATACATCATATCTCATTCTCATATGATGATAAGCTTTTCATAGACTTGTAAGAAGATTCTTTCCTTTACATTACAACATTTATTGGGGATACTTTTATCAAGAGAGTTATGATTGATAATGGTTCTTCCCTTAATTTATGCACATATCAAATTTTCCAAAAGTTTAGATTAAAATAAGATTTAAATAAATTTGATGCAATCATTAAACCATTCAACAACAAGTACCAAGAGGCTTGCGACAATATATCCCTTTCCCTTAAGATTGGACCCAATATTTTAGATACATTGTTCTATGTTGTATCTTGTAGTTCATATTTTAATCTACTTCTCGAACATCCTTGGATTTATGCAATGAAGGTTGTCCCTTTTAGCTTTCATCAATATTTAAAATTTGAATTTAAAAATCAACTTGTCATTATTTTGGGTGATCCTCATCCATTTGAATATTACTCACCAAGTGATCTAGCTCAATTTCATTTATTAGTTTCCCCATCTAATATAAGTAAGTAATTTGAAAATTTTAATGTAAAATAGAAATCATCAATCAATATCTCATCACAATATCAAGCCAACTCTTCTTATCAGGGACCTCTCTTAGAAGAGACTCATCAAGGTTTGAAGTGGAGTGTTGAGGATGAGGGGCTACCCTCTCCTTATTTTTTAGTAATAATCCTAGAGTAGTATGCCACAGATGAGGATGTACCATAGAATACCATCTACTTTGTTGGACTTGTCCCTTGCACTACACAGGTTGAGTCTACTAGTTCTCAAGTGGACTTTGGTTCTATGTCTCCCAAGGACCTTGAACAACTAGAAGTGATTCCTACCTCACCTCCTCTTGAGGATGAGTCATCCATTATCATTGAGGAGACCATATATGTGAACATAGGTTCTGAGAAAGCCCTTAGAATCCTTAAGCTAGGTAAAGCCTTGTCCATGTATGAGTAGGAGTAATTGACCAATTTGTCAAAAGAATTTCAAGATATTTTTGCTTGGTTATATGCCGACATGCCAGGGCTAGATACCTCATTATGAATCATTTGGTACATAAGCCTAGTGCCAAGCATGTTAAGAAAAAACTTAGGAAGATGCATCCTAAGGTCACCCTTGTTGGAAATTACCATTAGTAAAAGGTTAAAATTTTGATTTTAACTGGGGTAAAGGTAACTTACCTTTTACCTTACCTGGACGGCAGTGGACGACAGCATTTGGGCGGCAAGAGAATTCCTTCCATCCTTCTTTTCCCCCAATTTCTCCTTTCTCCCTTTCTTTCTCGAATAGGTTATTTACCGCCTATTTAATCTATGTAACCTAAGTTTGAAGGTTAATGCAATAATTCCTTTTTTCGTAATCACTCACCTTTCACATTTGGTATCAGAGCGGCGCGATTCCCGAGGCGGTGGGGCCCGCAGTTCGAGGCGGCGGCACGGATCCCGAGGCAGCCCGTAGGAGCCGAGGCGGCACGGATCCCGAGGCGGCCCGTAGGAGCAGTCCGGCATGCTTTTCGAGGCATTGGAGGAGCTGGACGAGGCGGCCCGCAGGAGCAGCAGATCCGCATGATTCTCGAGGCGCTGTTGACGTGGCGTCGACGTGATTCCCGAGGCACTGTTGACGTGGCGATCTGCACGTGACCCGAGGCACGAGACTGACGTGGCGCGATGCGTGGCGACGTGTGAGCGGCAGCGGCCGAGGTGTGGTGACGTGGCGGCGGTGCACGGCCCGAGGAGGGTGACGTGGCGATCCTCGAGGTGTGGTGACGTGGCGCTGGTGCGCGGCCCGAGGAGGGTGACGTGGCGATCCGCAAAGTGTGCGTTGACGTGGCGCTGGTGCGCGGCCCGAGTGGTGACGTGGCAAAAGGAACCTGCGTGTTCGTGACTGCCCGCAGGCAGTCAAAGTACAATAGGTGTTTAGTTATTTTTAAATAACTAAAACATCGCCCTACGGGCGATGTGGGACAATTAGTCCCAACAATTTTTAAGCTTCGCGCCGAAGCGCGAAGCCAACACTAGCTTCGCGCTCGACGCGGAAGCCAAGGGGCGGGGAGCACGCATTGCTCCCGGATCAGCCCGATAGCGCAGCGGCTACCCTCGGCCCTGACACCCGCGAGGTCGCAGGATCGACTCTCGGCGGGGTCGATAGATAGTTAAATTTTTTTTTAATTAAATTTAAAAAAAAAAAAAAACTAATGAATAGTTTAAAAAATATATATAATATTTTTTTTGTGTGTGTAATTTCCTAAGAGGAAATTTATGTTCATTAGTTTTTCAAAAAAAAAAAAATTTCAAAGTTAAATGAAATTTCCTAAGAGGAAATAATTGTAAAGTTTTTTTTATAAAAAACTTAGAAAGTTAATTTTTTTTATTACTATTTCCTAAGAGGAAATCTTTGTAAAAAGAAAATTTCTAGGAAATTTTCTTAAATGATAAGATCGGAAGGTTGTTATCATGCCCTACTGCAAGTTATTCTTGAGAACAACTCCTGCAAACTTTGATAGGCACGTGAAAACACTAGGACTTAATACGGTTTTTCACGGTTGCAAAACACGGTTATTGCACACCGAGAGAAATCCTGATCAAGGATACGAAGAGATTCGAGAAGATAACTCCTTTGGCAGCAAGTTTGAACAATCGACACGGTTGCAATTGCTCCACAAGGATCAGAATATACTCATTATAGTAATTCGGTTGAAATCCTACAACCTCCTTCTCCTGAAATAATATTGATCGGTGACGATGATGAACAAGTCGGCGACAATTTTGTAATGGCTGAACAAGTTTGAGTTGTTTATGATTTTAAATCAAGCGGGGCTTGATAGTTTGTAAAGTCTTTTTTGCAATAAGACTATAAAAGAGAGGTTTCTTGTTTTAGTAGATAAATGGGATCACATAATAATCTACCAATTCCCGAATTCGAGAGGGGATAATTATGAGTATTGGTCCATCAAGATGAGGACATTACTCATCGAAAAAGGACTATGGGATATTATTGAAGACGGTTACATTGCTCCAACAGATTGGACTACCTTAAGTGCAAATGATAAAAATATCTACAAAGATGCACGAGAAAAATAATTCATTTGCCTTATACCATCTTCAATCGGCATTAGATCCAAGTATCTTTTCGAGAATTGCATCTTTCTTAAGCGCAACGAGATGCATGGAATGCCTTGAAAGAAGGATTCCAAGGAAGTGATAAAGTAAAGCAAGTCGGGCTTCAGACTTTGAAAAGAGATTTTGAAAATCTCGAGAATGAAGGAAAATGAAAGAGTTGGAGACTACTGTGTTCGAGTTAAAGCGGTAGTTGATATGATGCAAACTTTAGGTGAAGACACAAAAAATGAAACAATTGTGAAGAAAGTGTTGAGAACACTTCTTCCTAAGTGGAATCACATTGCAATCATAATTGAAGAATCCAAAGATCTTTCTACTCTTACATTTGATAGTTTGATTGGATCATTAACATCACATGAAGAGCGACTTCAAGGTGCACCTTCAACAAGCTATGGAGGTGATGACAAAGCCTTCACTTCGAATGAAAGTGCAAGACGAGGACAAGGAAGAGGCCGAGGCGAGAGGTCAACAACAAAGAGGCAAGGGCCAAAGCAACTCCTACGAGAGGAGGTAATCAAAACAGAGGTGGAAATCAAAACGAGAGGAGCCAATCAGAACCAAGCGGCAATGCGAGGCCGTGGAAATCAAGGACGAGGAAGTAACAAGACTAAAACAACTTGTTTCAATTGTGGGAAACAAGGCCACTTCGCTCGGGACTGCTGGTCAAAGTCTACAAAAGATCAAGCGGTCAATATGGCTCATTCTACGGAGAAGAAGAAGGTCCACCAAACCTTTTTCTCTCTTATGGACAGCGAGATCAAAATCTAAATGATACATGGATTTTGGATATTGGTTGCTCCAACCACATGAGTGGCAAAGAAAATCTCTTTGCTACATTAGATTCAAATTACAAATCTCATGTTAAGTTAGGGGATAATAAATCCTTGCAAGTTGAAGGCATAGGAGCTATGGAAGTTCCAACAAAAGAAGGCCTTAAAAATGTGAATGACATATACTATACTCCACGGCTACAACACAATTTGTTAAGTGTTGGCCAAATGATGGAGAAGCATTACAAATTAGTTTTTGATGAAAGAAAATGTACAATCTTTGATAAAAACAATTGTAACCGGGTCATCAACTGAAGTACCTATGACAAAGAATAGGTTGTTCCCTCTAAAATTTGGTGAGCCGGGGGGAGCTCAACTTGCAAACATTGCTATTACAAATCCAAGTGAATTGTGGCACTTGAGATATGGTCACCTCAATTCCGCTAGCTTGAAAATGTTAACATCACAAGCTATGGTGACAGGACTACCAAAAATTCCAGAACATAAAAAGGTATGCGAAGCATGTGCTTTGGGAAAGCACTCCAGAACGAAGTTTCCAAGAGGCCGAGCGTGGAGAGCAAGCTATCCTCTTCAGCTAGTACATTCGGACATCTGTGGTCCAATGCAAACAAAGAGCCTTGGAAACAATTCTTATTTTCTAACATTCATAGATGATTATTCTAGAATGTGTTGGCTTTATTTTTTGAAACACAAAGATGAAGCATTTGATTGCTTCATAGACTTCAGAAATAATGTAGAAAAGCAAAGTGACTACTATGTCAAATGTCTTCGCAGTGATAAAGGAGGAGAGTACTCCTCAAATGAATTTCTTCATTATTGTAAGCAAAATGGGATAAAAAGGCAGTTCACCACTGCCTACACCCCATAGAAGAACGGTGTGGCTGAGAGAAAGAACCGCACCCTTGTTGAAATGGCACGAACAATGCTTCAGGCAAAACATCTCACAAACAGCTATTGGGCAGATGCAGTGAGAACAAGTGCATATATTCTAAATAGAAGTCCGACTTCTAGTTTAGATGGTATCACTCCTTATGAAGGATGGTACGGTAAGAAACCAAATGTCAAACATTTCGAGTATTTGGTTCTTTAGCATATGCACACATTCCTGAGGAGAATAGAAAGAAGCTTGATCCAAAGAGTCAAGCATGTGTTTTTGTAGGGTATTGTGATTCAACCAAAGGGTATAGATTGTACAATCCCACGACACATAAAATCATTATCTCCGGGGATGTAATTTTTGATGAAGGGGGAGAATGGGGTCATAAAAAATTTGTTGATTTTGACTCTAATTCGGACAGTTCTACATTAGTACCTCCCACATTGGTACAACCCAAGAAAAGCAGTGTAAAAAGTCCTCCTCCACAAATTCCACATCAGGAAACTTCATCAAGTACATCAAGTGGTACACCAAGTCCAAGAAGGAATTTGTTGGCACCCCCAAATTCTCCAAAACGATTTCAAAGATCTGTAAGCGCTCCAAGCCCGATGGATATTGATTCGGTTTCTCAAAGGAAAGAGACAAATAGAGGAAAGCGCATCTCTGCGAGTCATCCATCTACTCAAATGTTGGATAGGAATTTCCAACAAAGATACACTAGGAGTCAAGCTAGTGAGATGGATGACATTTTGTCAAGACTTGAAAATCTTCAAATGTCAGGGGATGATGAGTCTCATGAACCAAGGGGTGATGTAGTCAATTATGCTTTGTTGGCTGCTTGCACGACTAGAACCTTCTAGCTATGAAAAAGCATGCACTGAAAATATATGGCAAGATGCCATGGAAGAGGAAATATCCTCAATTAAAAAGAATGATACTTGGGAGCTTGTGAAGCTTCCCAAGGGAAAAAAATGTGTTGGATGTAAATGGGTCTATAAGACCAAATTCAATGCTGATGGGAGCATTGAAAGGCACAAGGCGAGATTAGTAGCTAAAGGTTTTACTCAGAAATATGGAATAGATTATGAGGAAACCTTTGCTCCGATTGCTCGACAAGAAACAATTAGAACTGTTCTTTCCTTGGCAGCCCATAAAGGATGGAAAATTCAACACATGGATGTGAAAAGTGCATTTTTAAATGGATACATGACAGAAGAGGTGTATGTTCAACAACCTCAAGGTTTCCAAGAACCGGGAAAAGAGAACCTTGTTTATAAATTGAAAAAAGCACTTTATGGCCTCAAGCAAGCACCAAGAGCATGGTACTCACGAATTGACGGCTATTTCAGCAAATATGGTTTCACAAAAAGCAAGAGTGAACCAACATTATACTACCTGGAGTAGATATCCTCATAGTTTGTTTATATGTGGATGATCTAATATTCATGGGTAGTAATGATAAAATGAATATGGAGTTCAAAAACTCCATGATGAATCGGTTTGAGATGAAGGATCTCGGATTAATGAGATACTTTCTAGGAATGGAAGTACATCAATCAAAGAATGGGATCTTCATATGTCAACAAAAATATGCTCATGACATGATCAAGAAATTTGCTATGCAGCGGTGCAAATCAGTTGCAACACCAACTGGACATGGAATCCAGCTAAGCAAAGAAGATGGAGCACCAAAAGTTGACTTGACCAATTACAGAAGCATGGTTGGGAGTTTAATGTTTCTCACCAACACTAGGCCAGATATACAGTATGTTGTTTCTCTTGTATCACGATATATGGCATGCCCATCCGAGCTGCATCTTCAAGCAACCAAACGAATTTTACGATATGTAAAAGGTACATTGGATTTTGGAATCCATTACCACAAGTCTAACTCTGTGAAGTTATTTGGTTATAGTGACAGCGATTGGGGCGATAATATAGATGACAGAAAATCTACATCGGGGAAGCTGTTTTAGTCTAGGTTCGGGACTAATAACTTGGAGTTCCAAGAAGCAATCTGTTGTAGCATTATCATCTACGGAAGGTGAGTACATAGCCATTACTCATGCCGGTACTCGGATCCTCTGGTTGAGGAAAATCCTTGAAGAGATTGGCGAAAAACAAATTGGTCCAACCAAAGCTGAATTGTGATAATATTAGTGCCATACGGTTGGCATATAATCCGATCCACCACAAAAGGTCAAAACATTTTGATATGAAGTATCACTTCATAAGAGATATGGTGGAGCAACGAGACGAGTTGAGCTTCAATATTGTAGCACTTTGGATAATCTAGCGAGACATCTTCACCAAAGGCATGGCTAAAGCTCAATTTATAAAGCTGAGAGACTATATTGTTAGTCCTCTCAACTTTAAGGGGAGAATGTTGGAAATTACCATTAGTAAAAGGTTAAAAATTTGATTTTAAGCTGGGGTAAAGGTAACTTACCTTTTACCTTACCCGGACGGCGGTGGACGGCGGCATTTGGGCGGCAAGAGAATTCCTTCCATCCTTCTTTTCCCCCAATTTCTCCTTTCTCCCTTTCTTTCTCGAATAGGTTATTTACCGCCTATTTAATCTATGTAACCTAAGTTTGAAGGTTAATGCAATAATTCCTTTTTCCGTAATCACTCACCTTTCACAACCCTTTTAGTCAAGAAGAAGCTCAAAAAACTCCTTGACATTGGTTTTATAAAAGCCATCGACTATTCTGATTGGATCTCTAATATCATTCCTATAGCTAAGAAGGAAGGAAAAGTCAGAGTATGTGTTGATTTTTGGGACATTAACTTAGCATGTCCCAAGGATGATTTTCCCTTTCTCAACATAGATCAAATCATAGATTTTACCACCAAATGTGGAATGCTTTCTCTCATGGATGGTTTCTTAGGATACAATCAGATCTTGATTACCCTTGAATATTAGGCCAAGATATTATTCATCACTCCATGGGGTACCTTCTATTGGAAAGTCATGCCTTTTGTCTTGAAAAATATAGGTGCTACCTATCAGCAGACCATGGCTTCTATTTTCCATAACATGATGCATGATATTCTCTAGGATTATGTGGATGATATTTTACATCACTCCATAGAATGAAAGGATCATGTCCATGATTTAAGAAATTTTTTTGAAAGGCTTTGATATTTTAAGGTTCATCTTAAGCATGCTAGGTGTGTGTTTGGAGTCACATCTATAAATTTGTTAGGATTCATAGTTTCTAGGTGAAACATTGAGGTGGACCCCGCTAATATAGCAACTATCACTAACATGCCTCCTCCCTGCACCTTGATTGAACTGCGTGTGTTAACCCTTTCTTAAGCTCCTTAAGAATTATATGGTCTTCCAATGGGATTTCAAGTGTCAAAAATATTTTGATGACCTCAAAAAATATCTCACTTCTCTACCTATCTTAGTTCTTCCTATGCCTGGTATGTATTTGATGCTTTACATAGCAGCTACTAATCACTATTTGGTAGCCATGCTGGCCCAACATGATGATCAAAATAAATAGAAAGCTATCTACTATATCAATAGAAATTTGGTTAGATATGAAACCAAGTAAACTCCCCTAGAGAAGCTTTACCTTGTCGTAGAGTTTTCTTCCCAAAAGCTAAGGCACTACATGCTTAGCCATAAGATATTAGTAGTTGTAAAGTTTGACTTGTTGGGCTATTTAATATCTAAACCCCACCTTTCAATTCAATACACTAAGTGGGTGTTGGCAATTAGTGAGTTTGACCTAGATTTCATAGGTTAGAAGGCTATCAAGGGTCAAGTGACTACTAATCAGTTAGCCTTTGCTTCCCTAGAAGCTGCTCATCCTTTAGTTGTTGAGTTTTAAGATGAGTTTTTCAATGTTGAGGTTGAAGAGTTTGAGTCTTGGAATTTTTTTTTGATGGAGCATGATGCATGAAGGGCACTAGTGCTAGAGTCATTCTAGTCACTCCATAAAAACAACTCGTCCCCTTGTCCTTCAATTTTTTTTCTCCTACACAAACAATATTTTAGAGTATGAAGCTTTGATCCTTGGCCTTAGAGAAACCTTAGCTTTGTAGGTTAGAGTCCTCTTGGTATTTTGTGACTCTCAACTTGTGGTCAATTAGATTAATTATGTTTATTAGAATCGAGATGATAAACGTAAGCCCTACAAGGATATTATCACCTAGTTGTTGTCCTTGTGTTGATTGGGTAACCATAGAGTCTATCTCTAGATCCTCAAACTACCATGTGGATGCCATAGCCACTGCAACATCCTTGTTCCCTTTAGATTTCAAATATGATCAAGCATCAATTATCATTAGACAACTCCAAGATCTCGCATCGCTTGGTTCTTTTTTTGTTTTTTTAGATTGTTTGACCATAAAAGATTCCTCATCTGAGCCATGGTATACCAACATATTTAATTTTCTTAAGGATGGTTCGATGTCTGATGGTTTAGATCATAATTAGTGTAATATTTTGCACAAAAGAGTGTGTTAATTTATCATAATATGCAATACTTTCATTCTTTTGAAGTCATCCTCTTATGATATATTAACTTTGATGAAGCTTGACTTTCTCTTAGTGAGGATCACAAAGGTTTGTGTGGAGGTCATTTCAACTAAAATGCTATTTTCAAAAATCTCCTTTGGATGGGGTACTATTGGCCTTCCATGGAGAAATATGCATGTGACTATGTACGATGTTGTGACAAGTGTCAATGCCATGACCATCTTGTTCATGCTCCTTCTCAAGACCTTTAGGTTATCTCTTCCCCTTGGCCATTTTCCATGTGGGGATTGGACATTATAGGGAATATTAACCCCATGTTGTCTGATGGTCATAATTTTATCATTACAGCAATTGAGTACTTCACTAAATGGATCAAAGCCATGCCCATCGCTATGGTAACTAGAGCTCAGGTTTTCAAGTTCATCTTCAACCAAATTCTTTGTAGGTTTGGGATTCCTTTGATAATTGTAATTGACAACAACACTCCTTTAAAGAATAAGGATATCTGTAACCTTTGTGCTAAGTAAAATATTCAACATAGGTGGTCAAATCCTTATTACCCTTAGAGTAATGGATAAATCGAAGCATCCAACAAGTCCCTAATCAGGATCTTAAAAAAGTTGGCTAGTAAGACCAGTCATGACTAGCATATCTACCTATATCATACCTTATGGTTCTATCACACTAGCATGCATACCCCCATAGGTGCCTCCCTATATGTCTTAGTATATGGGTCTGAGGTAGTATTTTATTTTGAGATTGAGGTTCCATCATTGCGCATCTTGTTGCAAGATGCCTTAGTGATGACTATTGCATAGACCGTTTGCACCAATTGGAGCTATTGAATGAAAAGTGCATTCATACCTTAGAGCATTTGTGAGCCTATCAGGATCAACTTCGATGATCTTACTCTAATAAATTTCATAATCATTATTTTGAGGTTGCGGAACTTGTTCTCAAGGAAAACCAAAAGAACACTAATGCTACTTCTAATATTTGAGGTAATTTTAAGCTCAACTGGTTAGGGCCCTTTTTCATAACGACCAATTTTGGCTCAGGTGCCTATTGTTTAGCTTCTTTGGATGGTAAATAACTTAAAGAACTAATGAATATAATGCATCTCAAATGATATTATGCATGATTCATTATTTGCATCGCATGTTGCATTTAGCATAGGTCATGTTGCATCTGGTTTTGCTTTCTCATACTCCAAATTACCTATCATATTTTGCATGGTTGTTTGAAATTTTACTTCTCTTGCATTCCTTCTTGTCATAATTGCATTACTACTTGTTCATGATTGTTTGATCATATATTTCTAGGAATTTTATGATAATGGCAAGTGATGACACCTAGTTAGGTCATAGTTCACATGCATTGAACTCTCACTTGGGATCTAATGTCTAGCAAAGTCCCCAACCTAGGGCCCATAAATTTTCATCCCCTCTTTCTTCCCTTATCTTCTCTTTTATTCTCTTCTCTTTTCTTCTCCTCTCTTTTCTTCTTGTATTTGTTTATTTTGAAATTTTTTATAGTGACCATTTTTTTCTATTCAAATTCAAGGAATACAATCCTCTTTTGGTATATCCTTCTCCTTGTATCTCCTCTCTTTTTTTTCATACTTCTTCCTTCTTGAATTCTTCAATAGTTAAGCAGTATGCTTTTAACTATTAAAGCTTCAATATGGGGGGCACAAACGCACAATTTCTTTGCTCATTTTCTTACTCTCTTTTCTTCTAGCACATGCACACACTCACATAGTGTTATGCTCATATTTCTTAGTTTATAAATATTCTTACACACCCCTATCGGGTGGTCCTTGCTAATATATCATCCACATAAGTAGTAACATTACACCCCTATCAGGTTACACTCCTCCTGACTCAACGAGCACTACACCCATTACAGGATAAGCTCCATGGCCATTTTAGTAGGTCATAACATACATCCTAGTAGGTAATTTATCACTAGAGAGCAACCACCCATAGCATGTCCTGCCCCATCATTTGATAATTTATCCATATTGGTAAGTGTTGCATCCATAGCAGGTTTTCACTTGACTTTTGACCATGATTTTGAGCATAACACCCTTCATCCAGTGTTTTTGACCATTTTCTTGCTTTCTATCTCATTGAAATTCTTTGGAGATGTACTTATTATTCTTCTTCTTCTCTCCTCTTCCCTTCTTCTTTATTTTCCCTTCTATTCATATTTGCATTTCATATTATATAGGTTGCATTTCATGCTAGCTGCACTAGATTCATGTTGTACTTAATAATACTTGCCATGTTTTTTGCTTGTATTTTCTTTTATTTCTATGTTTGCTTTATTTCTTTGCATTTTCTTTTCAAGTTTCTTAAGGAATTTTTTATTCCTTGCGAAACTCGAGGGGGTATCCTAACCGTATAGGTATTAATGGTAGTAATGTATCGCATTGTGTGCAAAGGTCTAAAGTATCATTTTGCACCACCCCTTTGTCCAAACTTGGCCACCCCTTTTCTATGTTTACTGCTTTCTTGTCCATAGGATTCTACATATTTCTTTGATGCATTTACTTGGTCATAAATACATTAAAGAGGGGGCAAAATGTAGACACAAAAAATTGACCCTCTTGAGTGTGTCATTTTTCATAGGCCCTCAAAGAGACCCTCTAGACTTTCCCAAAGAAAGACTAGGCCTCTCTTTTCACTTTTTCCTTATTTTCATCCTCTTTCGGTGAAATCACGATCAAATCCGATGGGGCACGATTTCACCTTGGCAAAATCATGTTCGGCCTTGATGGGGCATGATTTTTCCTAATTAGGTTTTTTCTTAAAAAAACTTAATTTTCTAAGTTGACATATTTTGGCATTGGATCTTATTGGTTTTCTCACCCATTCTTCTTTCAAATCCACTATAAAAGGAGGGTTTGAAGTCTTATTTTTGCATGAATTGATCTAATCACACCCAACGAATTCTATCTAATCTCTAGTTCTTGAGATCTTCTCTTCTGTAAGCAAGTTAAACTCGTAAGTTGATAAGTGCTCATTATTCAAATGTAAAATATAGTTTGTTGAAGCTTTGTTTTCTACAATATTGGATTACGTGTCACTAATATTTGTGGACAAATATTGAAGCCCTAAGGAGAGATCTTCTACTCAGAGGTCTTTGCTCTTTTGTCTACTTTTTTACTATCTGCTAGGTTGTTTCTATTTGTTCGCATCTACATATTTAGATAAATTTCTACTACATCGTCAATTCAAATTTTTATTTTATTTTTGTCAAATCATGCTCATTAATATCAAGGTACGATTTTGTTGGCTTGATATTCGTATTTTTTGTGCTTCTACAAAACCACGCTCGATATTTTTAAGGCATGATTTCTTCGATCTATGAAATCATGATTGCTCCACAAGGGGTACAATTTTGCACTTACCACATTTGGGGACAACCTGCTACCCCCCAAACCTAGATTTGTGTTATATGTTGTGTTTAGATCATATCATTGCATTTTGTGCCTTGTTCATCATTCTATTTTATTGCATTTCATTGTACTTGTTCATCTTCCAAAAGTTCAACTTTCACTTCTACTTTAAAAGGTCAGCTAAAAGGACCTAGGGGGTTTGAATGTTGTGCCTCCAAGTATTGAAAATACAACAACCTAAGTAGGCCCCCTAATGTTGATAATATTTTTTTAAGTGTTTGTAAAGCTATTTTGCAATAATTATAGGATTCTAGATCAAAGGATATTATTGGATGAAAATCAAAGCTAGGATTAGCTATTAGATAAGATAAGTGTTCTGATAGATCTATAGGTTGTTTACTGTCTAATTGCTATTTCTGTTAAAACCCTTGATCATAAAATAAAAGGAAAGGAATTTTCTTAATGTTGTTAGGCATTTAAAAGATAAAAAATATTTAGTGTGCATTTAGGGTTAGAATTGGTTGTGAATCTTCCCTTTAGACCTTTCTTGAAGGTTTTCTATTTTAAAGCATTAGGTTAGAAATCATTCAAACAAAGAATCATTCCAGGGTTAGCTCTTGTTTTCTTGCATTTTGTATTTCTACATTGTCCTTCATCTTTCATAGTGTAACTCTAGAAAGGCCAAACATAAGTGATTGTACTAAACTAAATACATCAACACATTCCACCCCAAACTTGGAGCGAGCCCTAAAACCATTCCTGGTGAAACCTTCCCCCTTTTTTACACCGAGGCATAGAGAACAACATACCTCCGTGGTCAATTTGGCTTCCCTATGGATTCAGTTGAGAATCATACATGATAGGGTAGTTTTACCTCTCTACAAGTTCAAACGTCAAGGGCATGACCAATTTGGAAAAAGGTAGTAGTCTGACCTGAGTCCATTGAGTTTGTGCCAACTTGACGATAGTGGCACCAAACCCAAGCCATTGGGGGTCTCCCTCACTCCGGTTCATGTTTACCGAGGTGAGATAGGGGTTATAGTGGTAGAACCATGATTTGATGCTATTATTAGAAGCAATGCAACTTGATCCTGTAACCAATTGTTAAAAGGAAAGGTAGTTATCGATTCCTCTATGTATCAAAAAAACTAAAAAATTTAATTTAGAAAATATTATTAAAATAATATTTTATAGTAATGAATGGTAAGTCCTTGAGTTTTCATTCAAGAAATCCAAGTTCAAACCCTAATACATATTGCACTGATGAATCAAAAAAATGCAAATAGCACTGACGACATTGGACTGGATACAAACATCACTGATGTAGATGCAAGATGCAGACGAACCAGACAGGACGCAGATAAACGCTAACAAAGATGGGAGATATGCTAAGTAGGTGGAAAGTTACATTGTTAGATATGACAAGCCATAGTTCAAAACACAGTAATCGAGATGGGACTCAAGCATGTAGTCTGAGACACGTGGCAGTGGTTGATTGGGCCAGAGTGCACACAAGGTGGTTATGTGACAATTATCCATAGGTGATTATGTGGTGATTATCCATAGGTGGTTATGTGGCAGTTCTCCATTGGTTGGTGGGAGGCAAAATTTGGGATGGGTGACTGCCTGAAGGTAGTCACCTTACTACATTAACCTTATGGTTTAAAAACTAGGTTAAACGCATGAGTCATATGCATGTGGGATAAATCCCACCAATTTTTTTTTAAAAACCCAAATGCCCGACCTAAATAAAAGCATGTTGATGCTTTTCAATGCTTTATGGGTCCTATATCTCACCTGGTCAGTGTGCTCAATGGTTTGGTAGAGGTCTTCGATTTGAATCTCAAGGAGGGATTATAAATTTTGTTTTTACAAAGCTCATGTTCAGTGGTTTAATAAAAACATATTGATATTTTTTTATCCTCAATGGGTCCTGTAGCTCACCTGGTCAACACGCTCGATGGTTTGGTGGAGGTCTTCAATTCGAATCCCATGGAAGGATTAAAATCCAAAACATGTTTTTTGCTTGCCCAAATTTTTTTCTTAGCAAATTTTTCTTACTCAGCAACTTTTGCTTAGCAATTTGTTTTTGCTCAGCAACATTTTCTAGCAATTATTTTTTGCTATTGCAATATTGACAATTTTTTGTCAATGTTTTTTGTCAAAGAAGGGTCATTTTTTTGACCAAGAAAGGGCATTTATTGACAAAGAAGGGCAAAGAAGTGCATTTTTTTCTTCCATGGCAAGCAGAGGTGCTCTTTAAGACGTATTTTTTTAATATCTTGTTTAGCCTTTCCAAGACATTTTTTTGAAGGGATAAGTGTTTTCTGGTATTTGAAAGGGTCTATAGCACAATTTTTTCATCCTTGTTTATTTTACAACAAAAATGGGGGCTCACAAGCATTTTATTTTGAAAAATTCTAAGACAAATGGGGGAAGAAAAATTATTGATTTGAAAAGAATTTTTGAAAGTGAATATCTTCATTGTAACAAAACTGGCATTGTAATAGGTGCATTTTCGATGGTAACCAACACCTAACATGTTTAAATTTATGGGAACTTGTCAATGTATTTTGAATTTAAATTTCCTATTTTCTTGCATTTCAATTATAAAGTAAAATATACAAAGCAAATAAAAGACCCCAAATTTTACACCTATTTGTGCAATTTATTACACAACATTTGGTATATATGGTACCTACGGTCCACACTTACAAGTGATGTTTTCATGCTTGAAAAACTGTATCTAATGCCTAATATAGCTGCAACAACAACTTTTGAGCTATTTTTCTCTATAAATCATTGGGGAGAAATAAGGCAAAACAGTTTTGATATTCACTACATTTAATACCCTAATTCTTTCTGATTATTTGGCTTAAACTCCTCCAACTCATCAATCTTCTTTCAAAGGTTTTTGAGGTAGGTGACATCAATTTCATTGAATTTCCTTTCATGTACTATTATAAGTATAAATAAAGGGGGACCATTTGGTGTTATAAGGAACCTTTACAATGGCCATTGTTCACAAATATCTGTCAGATTCATAGTTGTTCAAAGGTTCTAATTTTGCACCATGAAAGACAAATATGATAGCTATCCTTCAGGTTGAAGATTTGTGGGATGTAGTGACTAGAACTACAAAAAATCCTACAACAGTAGTGGAAGGTAAAGAGACCTTTGATAAGAAGGATAGAAGATGTCTCATGTTTATTTTACTTGCTCCTACAGATGAGGTCCAACCTCATATCTGTGATGCCAAAATTGGTAAGGAAGCTTGGGATGCTTTTATTACCATTTATAAAGGAAAGAATAAATCCACTATTGTAAACCTTCAAACTTAACTACATACGCTCAATATGAAATCTAGTGAGACAGTTGACCTATTCCTATGTAGAGTGACAGAATTGAAAGCCAAAGTGAATGCTATGGGACAGACAGTGGAATATGCTCTCTTGACCTTAGTCATCTTGAGAGATTTTCTAGAATCCTATGAAGTGTTGATCACCTCTCTTAATATATCTGGTAGACAATTTTCATTTGTGGAATTGGTGAATTTGCTTTAAACTGAGGAGGCAAATCAGTTTTAGAAATATGAAGTACCAAATAATACCCTCTACACCAAACAAGGGGGTAAGAAACAAGGTCATTTTCAAAATGGAGGATCTTCCTCAAAAGGAAAATGGAAACAACATCAATAGAAAGACAAAAAATATTGCAAGATTTGTGATATGAATAACCATAACGCCAATAGGTGTTGGTTTAATAACAAACAACAGAATGACCAAGATCACAAGAACAAGGGCAAAGGTAAATACAAACCAAAGAAAAAGAATAAGTAACCTAAGGGGAATGTTTCTTATGCTGAATCAGACTTAGAATCAGATTCTGAGTGAGCACACAAGGTGCTCATGACTCATACTTCATCTAAGCAAAAATATGCAATGTGATATATTGATTCAGGTTCCAGTAAACACATGACTGGAGATAGATCATGGTTTGAGATATTTGAGGAAAAGGAAGGTAAGCCAATGATAATTGCTGAAAATCAAACCTATCGAGTCTAGGGTGAAGGAGATATTTTTATCACTCTTCTAGATGGTAAATGTGATATTGAGAAGGCACTCTATGTTCCTATATTGGCCAACAATTTATTGTCCATCCCTTAGATATTGGATAGAGACATGAATGTTGTTTTTCATGTTTAGGAGGGTAGAAAGAGATGTTTCATCACCAGCAAGGGAAAGCATGTAGAAACAGGTTCATACAAGCATGGATTATTCATCTTAGATGTCATTTCCATACCTCATATTTCTATGGTAGCAAAAACCAAGGAGGCTACTTATCTTTGGCATAAGAGATATGGGCAAATGAGTTTAGGATATTTTCTTGAGTTGAACAAATATGAGATGGTGAAAGGCCTTCCAAACCTTTTATTCACATTACCAATCTGCTTAGATTGCTTAGCAAGGAAGCAATATTGGGTACCATTTGAGGTTAGCTCTTCAAGAGCTAAGAAACCTTTGGATTTGGTACACACCGATCTGTGCGGTCCTATGCCAAACAAATATGGTGGAAAGATGTATTTTCAATTGTTTGTTGATGATTACTCATGGAAGTTGTGGGTCTTATGTTTTCAATTGAATTCAGAGGTATTTCTATACTTTTAGTAGTTCAATAAGCTTATTTAGAAGGAGTCAGGATGTTCCATCAAAATCCTTTACTCAGATCGAGGGGGGGAATATACCTCAAAGGAATTTTTATCATTTTTGAATGAACATGGGATTAAGAGACAGCTGACCATAGCATATACTCCACAAAAAAATGGAGTTTTTGAAAGGAGGAATCGTTCCATTATGAAAATGGTTTGATGTATGCTTAAGGGAGCACATCTTGACCATGAGTATTGGGTAGAAGTAGTGAGTACTGCATCATACCTCCTAAATAGAGCACCCACAAGAGCTCTACAAGGAAAGAATCCACAAGAATAATGGAGGGTAAGAAACCATCCATTTCTCATCTGAGAGTTTTTGGATGTAAGGAATTCATCCACATATCAAAATAGAAGAGGAAGAAGTTAGATAAGAAAACCCTGCAATATATTTTTCTTGGTTATGATGAGCATTCGAAGGGATATTGGTTGATAGATCCTATGACCAACAAAACACACATAAGTATTGTGTAATACAAGTTGAAGAAGTTACTCCATATTTGTAATCTCCAAAGATAAGAAAGCTATGATATTGAGCATTACATTGCATCATCAAGAATGAGTGAGCTGAATTTTAGCAGGTGCATCTGGAGTGAGGGTTTGAATTTTTGGGCAGGAATCTTAGCCAAGGTGGCAGAGGTAGAGCAGGTACATAAGGGGTGGGTGGAAACCTCAAGCATGGATCAAGCAAGGATCTAGAGGAAGACGGTTAGGATGTGATAGATTTGGAGGCGGGCACCACACGAGGGATCGACCCTCCTCATAAAGACCCCAATAAAAAATATATGGACAATGTGGGGCCCAAGAAGTGGCTATCTTTTGCTAAGACTCTTAGAAGAAAAAGAAAGGAGGTTCTCTCTCTTCTGCCCCTAGTTTTAGTAAATAAAAAAATTTTGGCCTCGGCAAGTTCCATGGGCCCTTTTCTTTCAATGGAAGAATTCTCCTTGGTAGGCAATTTTTTGGGAGGTAGGTCGGACATGGAGACTATTAGGGCTTGGGTGATGGGTAAATGGTGATTGGTAGGCAACTTGGAGTTGGTAGCTCTAACTCGAGGGTTCTTCATTATCTATTTTAATAATATGGAGGATGCTAACCGTATTTTAATATGAGGTCCTTGGTTTTTGGGTAAAAGTAGCATTTTTCTCAGATGATGGGGTGAAGATTTCGACTCTAGAAAGAAAAATATTAACATTGCCCCTATTTGGGTTCATCTCCTGAGTCTACCTGCCTAGTTCTTCAATGAATACTGGCTACAGGGCATAGCCAGAACTATAGGGGACCTTATATCCATTGACCATGCGACCTTAGCCAGGATAAGGATGACTCATGCATGAATCTACGTAAATGCTAATTTGGATAATGAATTGCCAAGGTTTGTGGAGCTAGAGTATGGAGAATACTATCAAAAATAGTCGATATAATATGAGAACAGATCGACATTCTATGCAAAATGTAAAAATCAAGGATATCTATGCAATCAGTGCCCTAACCTAACAATGAATAGAGAAAATCAAAAGCAGGGAATGCTAGACAAAGGAAATTTGAGGAGTTTCCCTGGCAGAGGCGATTTCAATTAGAAAAACTATGTATACCAAAAAAATAAAAGCGAGGGTGCAGGGTCCCAACAAGACAAAGGAAAACAACAAGTTTTTGACAACCAAAATACTCAGGTAAGTTTCGATCCTCTAGTTTCAAATAAATTTTCAATTCTATCCAATATGGGAGTAGGAGGATTATCGGAAGACATGGAAGCCCAAAACCTTCAGGCTAACCTTTTTGACTCTCTAGAATCCCCATCCAAGTCAGGATCCTCAAACCCTAATGTTGAAATTACTGTAAGCCCCGTGGGCATCACAAAGCCAAACCCTAATGCCCAATCTCTAGAATCCTCATCCAAGTCAGGATCCTTAAACCCTAATGTTGAAAATACTTCAATCCTAGTGGGCATCCCAAAGCCAAACCCTAATTCTAAAGAAATTAGGAAGAAAGTTGAGGCATTGGAAAATAAAAAATCTCATATCCCTAACATCATCACTAGGATCTAGGTGAATCCTACTGAGGGGTCATCCCACAGACCATGGGAATACATGAAAAAAGGAAAATATTTGGATGTAGGGGTGGAGATATGTGAAACTCTTCAGACTGAGGAATATAATAGTCCGGTTTTGCAACAAATTGCCTCCCCTAGTTTATTCCTAAACAAACCAGGAGCACTATGAAGTCTCTTATAGATTTTGGTAGTGAAAAAAGAAGAGGGAGAATATCAAATTTTGAGCATCAAAAAATTAAAACTGATAATGACATTGCCAATGGAAAACAAAGAACCTTGTTTCAACATGTTATTTTGGGTTCTAAAGACAAAAAATTAGGAAAACCCCCTCAAGGGAGGGGGAGAGGAAGAAATCCCAAACAATCTAAATGAAGTTCCTCTCATGGAATGTGAGAGGCCTCAATGGCTTGCCCAAACATAGGGAAGTCAGTGCAATAAGAAATCAAGTGAATCCAACTATTATTATGTTGCAAGAAACAAAAACTGATGAGATTCAATCAAAAAAGTAGCACAAAATTTTTGGAATCAAGGGGATATGGTTTTAAAATCATCTAGAGGAGCATATAGAGGCCTTATGACTTTGTGGGATCACCGGATAGTAGAAGGCACCATTATTCAGAAAGATGACAGGGTTCTTAGTATTTTATTTAAGGAAATAAATAGCAACAAGTCGTGGATCCTTTCAAATATTTATGCCCCAACTTCAATTCAAGGGAGAGATCTACTATGGGATTACTTAAACAATCTGAGTGAAATCTTCCATAATGTCCCCTGGATTTTGGTTGGGGATTTTAACACTCCTCTTTACCCTTTAGAAAAAATGGGTGGAAATGGACCACCTATCAGGAGCATGGATGAGTTCAATGACTTTGTGAACTCCAACATGTTGATGGATGTAAAAATTAGAGGAGTGAATTATACCTGGAGCAATCTACGGATAGGGTGTCATCTCATTCAAGAAAGGCTTGACAGGTTTTTTCTATCAAAGGAGGCTACAACTTTGTTCGGTGATTCTACCCTGCAAGCCCTTCCTAAAATTGCCTCTGATCATAATACCATTTTTTTGGAGATACCTAATTCTCTGTCCTTAAATAAACCTTTCATATTTCAATCTATGTGGATCAAACATTCCAATTTTAGAGATAATTTAGTGGTGGCAGCAGCCTGTCAAGGGTAGTGTAGCTTTTAAACTTGCTGGCAAATTAAAGTTTGTTAAGGAAAAACTTTGAACTTGGAACAAAGAGGTCTTTGGGAACCTCTTTGAAAATAAAAAATAGGTTGTTGAAAGTTTGAAGATAATTTATTAGAGGATTCAACATGGTGATGCTGATGAAACTACTAGGCAGGAGGAACGAACAAAACTAGTAGAGTTTCATAACATTTTGGCCTGTGAGGAAATCTATTGGAGGTAAAAATCAAGGGCTCTTTTATTGAAATATGGAGATTCAAATTCCAAGTTTTTTCACATCACCACACTTAGAAACAAAAGTAATAAAAATATAAAAAAATTAAAAAGCAGATTGTTCTATTACTCAGGACTTAACAAAAATCAGAAAGGAGGTAGCACCTTATTTCAATTCTATCCTTGGTTAGGAATCACAGTGCAATGAGGAGGACAAAGATATTCTCTTGCAATACATTCCTAGCATAATAAATGAGGATATAAACCTTAAGCTTCTAGCTCCCTTTTTTGATGATAAAATTAAGGAAGCCTTGTTTAGCATGGAGCCAGACAAAGCCTCGAGACCCGATGGCTTTCCCTCTCGTTTATATCAAGATTTTTGGGACATCGTAAGTGAGGATGTAATTTCTGCTATCATAGAATTCCAAGCAAGCAATCATATCCCAAAAGGTCTCAACTCTACTTTTATTTCTCTAATTCCTAAGAAGCAAACCCCTAAATCTATGGTTGACTTCAGGCCAATCAGTCTGTGCAATGTTTCTTACAAGATCCTAACTAAAGCCATTGCAAATAGAATTAGATATTTTATGCCCCACATCATAGATCCATGCCAGGAAAGCTCTATCTAAGGTAGGTCAATCTTAGATGGATTTATCATAGTTCATGAAGCTCTGCACTCTGCTCATAAGACTAACATATCTATTTTTGCCCTCAAGCTTTATATGAACAAAGCATTTGATAGGATAAATTGGGACTTTATGATTTTTATCCTCCTTAAGTTTTTTTTTCACCAATGGGTTAATTTTATCAAAGAATGCATTTCTAAAGCATGGTTCTTGATTCTGGTTAATGGAACAATTGTTGGTTACTTTCAAAGTCGAAGAGGAATTTGGTAGGGGGACCCTATCAGCCCCATGTTATTCATCATTGTGGCAAAAACTTTAGGCAGAACCATCAAAAATGCTTGTAGTTCAAGGCTAATATTAGAAATCAAGGAAACATCTCTCACTAGGGTTGTTTCTCACCAAAAATTCATCGATGATACCCTTCTATTGACTAAGGCATAGATGGTTGAGGCCAAAAGAATTAAATACATCCTGCAACTCTATAAGTACGTTGCTGGTCAAAAAGTTAATTTTAGTAAAAGTAAATTATATGTCTTGAACACCCCCATTCAGAAGAAATGAAGGATTGCAAAAATTTTAGGGTGTGATATAGCAAACCTCCCCACTTCGTATCTTGGTCTCCCTATTTTTATTTATTCTCTGAGAGAGTCAATGCGGGACAGGGTTATTGAAAGAATTCAAAAAAAACTTGTTGGATGGAATGGTCATCTTCTATCTCAAGCAGAAAAGCTGACCCTCACTAAGGCCTCTCTTTAGATCATTCCAATCCATTTCCTCTCTATTTTTAAATACCCTGTGAAGGTTTTCCAAAAAATTGAGAAACTCCAAAAAGAATTTTATGGACTGGATCAAAGGAGAAAAAAAGGATACACCTTGTAGTATGGACCAAAGTGTGCAGACCCAAGGAAAATGGGGGCTTAGGTCTAAGGATAATTTCTCATATGAATTTATATTTACTAGCTAAGCAGGCATGGAACCTCATTTCTAGTGAAGAACATGAATGGACAGCTATCATCAAATGAAAGTATCTTCAAAATATGGAATTTTCAAGTGACTCGGTTCCAATCAAAGGTTCTACTTTTTGGAAAGCAATTCTCAACTGTAAGAAAATAATCAAAAAATATTTAAGATGGGTTTTAGGCAATGGTGAGAGGATAAATTGTTGGAATGACAGGTGGGCTAAGGATGAACCACTGACACAATATACTAACTTAGCCCGAATCGAAGATATCACGGAAGAACTCATTGGTAGAAAAGTCTCCGATTATATGGTTGAGGATAGAGGTAGAATGAAGTGTAGATAAATAAGGATTCAAGGATTTCAAGTGGAAAAAAATGATCTTTGTAACATTCTCAGGCAACAATTTATCCCCATGATACCCAAGGAAGATCAAGTGACCTGGGCTCCTATAGAAAACAAGCAGTTCACTGTTAAATCAGCTTACAAGCTTTTGCTTGATGACGAGGATTTTATCCTCCAAAAGGACTTAGTTTGGATAAAAAAATTAATTCCAAAAATTGTAGTATTTTCATGGCTGGTTATCCAAGGAATAATTCTAACCATTGATAATATGATGCGTAAAGGTATTTGTATCACTAATAGTTGTTATCTATGCATGACTAATTGGGAGACCATTTATCACATTTTCCTTGAGTGCCCTTTTTCCTTGACTATCCTAAGTGGGGTTTTTCAGGCCTTCAATATTTCTTGGGTTAAACTATCCACCGTACTTGATTTTTTTGTCTAGTGGCCTTACCCATTTTCAAGCCAAATACTTAGATACATGTGGAAAATTTGTCTCAATCACTATCTTTGGAAGGCGTGGTTAGAAAGGAACCATAGTCTTTAATGAGTCTATCTATGATCATCAAACTATCATTATCAGGATTCTATCCTTTGCCAACAAGAATGTGAACCTTATCCCTTTTGATAGTTGTAAACCTCATCTGTAGGAGACCACGATTGCTCATTATTTAAGCTTAACCTTGTTATATGAGTTTGTGCCTCGGGTAGTCAACCCCAGAGCCAATTTTAAGTGGTCCCCACCTCCTAAGGGTTGGTTTAAGATTAATTTTGATGGAGCGGCTAAGGACAATATTGGCAGAGCAGGCACTAGTGGCATTGTGTGAGATCATAATGGGAATATGATGCTTGCATTTTTTGAATATTTGGGAACAAGGACAAACAACGAAGCTGAAGCTAGAGCTATGTGGAGAGGCCTTCAAATGACTCAAGACTTAGAAGGAAATTTGATCATAGAAGGAGACTCTATGCATGTTATAAATCTCCTCAATAATTCAAAAACACCTCCTTGGAGGATTAAAATAATTTTTGAAGAGGCTAGGATCCTTTTCCAGGGAAGATAGGATAGAAAATCCCAACATGTCTTTCGGGAAGCTAACAAAGTTGTTGATAAGCTGGCCAATTTGGGTGTCGATGGTGACGGAATTTTCAAATGGGAACACGGTGTCCCGAGCAAAGTAGAGGAGCTTATTCAACAAGAATGCCAAGAATGATAGTCAAATTTACCAATAGGGAAGGCATTGTAAGTTTGAAGGCTATGAGTATTCTCGTCTCTTTTTTGAAATGGACTCACAATAAAAATTATCCGAGTTTTCAGTCTTGGTGGATGTTTCTTGGAAATACCGCAAAGACTAATGGAGACAGTCACATGTCAGATAACATGGCTCCTAGTCATATTAGTAATTTGAGGTTGGTTGATAATCACAGGTCAAGAAAGAAACAATAATATAATACTTTGAACTAGAGCCACGTGGACCACCAGATAGCCATCACCATAAATTTAGCCAGCAGGTTCACTTCTCCAAGACTGATTTGCCAAGATGAGATGTGGTCCCAAAGCATATCATATGGAAGAAAGGAATTACCAAAGAATTATTAAGAGTAACTATCAATACAGATATTGTGGGAGTTTTTTTCAGTACTCTGCTATGTGTATCTGCGGCTTTTATTTTCTCCACTATTTCAAGGAAGGGATTTGTGTTTGTTTCTTTTTTTGTAATTATGATGCAGGTGTGTTTTCTCGGGGTATACCCAAAATGTTGTATGAGAAGTTTCTTTTTGATAACAGGATATGTGCCTTACCGGATGTAATGGCTTTGGCAACATGTATATTTTACATATATAGGATCCTTAGTAAGGACATGTTCATCAACAATCTTGGGCTAATTTTTGTAAAAGGTTTTGGGTCAACCTATAACACCCGGTATTAATGCTATAGTATCTTATATACAAAAAAAAAACAAAACACACATAATTTGAGATGTGGTATTTGATGAAGCTTTCACATTAGATAACACTCCTATAGTTGTATACCTTAAGGAAGAGGAGCCTAAGAAAGAGGTTCCACCCCCACAGAATAAGGTTCCAAAATGGTATACTAGTACATTAAGAGATTCAAAGTTGACATCAATTCTAGATCTAACTCTAGATTGACCTTGTACTCACAATATGACTTAGTAGATGAGAGCATAGGCATAAACTTCAAAGGTTGACGAGCTTTTCTAACAATTTTATGAACTATCTATAGACGTAGAGGAAGATAGAGAAATAGAAATGGATGATGAGAGGGTTTATATATCAGCATTGGATGAAAATTAACCCATAACAGCTCAGGATGCACTTAGTGAGCCTTAGTGGAAGGCTCCTATAAATGCAAAACATACATCTCTCATGAAAAATCATACATGAAATCTAGTTAATATGCCTTTAGGAAATAATCCCATTGGCTACAAATGGGTGTTCAAAATGAAGTATAAGGTAGATGGTACTATTGATAAGCGTAATGCCCATATTTTTCAAAGGGCTATACTTAGAATGAAGGTATAGATTATGAAGAGACTTTTGCCCCTACTGCAAAAATGACTACCATTCAAGTACTTTATGCCATGACAACTCAGTTTGTATGGAAATTACATCAGATGGATGTAAAAAGTGCTTTCTTTAATGGTGACCTATGTTAGCGTACTTTATCATATTTCATTATTTAGCTTATGTTGTTGCACTGTTACAACCATGTAACAGTTCAGTTACGCCGGTGCTATTCCCGGCAGTGTAACTCGTTATTTAAACAAGTTCAATGCAATGCAATTCTAGTTCGCATTTCATCATGGCATCAGAGCCAGCTACGGATTTTTTTTGGGAGGCATGAAGGGAAATGCTGGAGGTTGCTGCGTTTTCAACTGGGAGAAGGCTGCTGCGTTCTTTTTCTGAGTGCGAATAATTTTTTTAATCACGCAATCGTGATTAATTTGAGATAAAAAAAAAAAAAAAAAATTTATGTCGCGCATCCACGCAACTGAGCAGAGAAGCGCAGGCCGCTCCGCAGCCGCGAGCAGACCGCTCCGCAGCCACGTGCAGGCCGCTCCACAACCGCGTGCAGGCCGCTCCACAACCGCGCATAGACCGCTCCGCAGCCGCGAGCAGGCCGCTTCGCAGCCACCGCGTCACCCGCGTCCGCGTAGAGCGAACGCAGCAGTGCGCAGGCTGCGTGCTGCGATGCATCCACGTGGGAGGACGCCGCAGGCTGCGTGCTGTGACGCGTCCGCGTGGGAGGATGCAGGGCTGACGTAGCCCTGCGCAAGTCCCTTCCCACTATTGGAGGACGTAGGGCGGAAGCCCAACCCCCCCCGTTGAACGTGCAACGGGAATTTAAAAAAAATCGCGCGTCCAACACCCTCCCCCCCCCGTTGAATGCGTGAAGAGGAATTAAAAAAAATCGTGCCCCCCCCCACCCTGTGGAACACGCGTGCAGGTGGAAACGCCCCTCCCCCGCAGTTGAACGCACGCTGCTTAGCGGACCGTGGGAACTTAAAAAAAAAAAAAAGAATGTGCGGAGGAGGATTAGCGGTGAGGCCGCGATTTGCAGAGGAGGAGGAACCTGTTCAAATAGGAAGAGCTCCATTGATCCATCCGGATCAGCCCGCTAGCTCACTTGGCAGTGAGCTGTGCGGTAAGGCTCAGGGAGCCTGCAGGTCGGGGGTTCAAATCCCGCCGACTCCCCCCTTGCCAAGGTATATTTTTTTTTCAAACGTTTTATTTAATTATTATTTTTTAATTAAAATTTTTAATTTTAATTTATTTTTTATAGTTTTTAAACTTTATAAATTAAAATTTAATTTTAATTTATTTTTACATAAGTTTTAAAACTATATAAATTAAAATTATTTATTTTAATTTTAAATATATAATAATTATTAAAATGCTTTGTTAAAAAAAAAAAAAAAATTTAAGGGGGGATATTTTTTCAAAAAATCAAAGGGGGAATGTGAGTAATTTTCTGAAAAATAGCAATTTGGCGAATTGTAAAAGGTGCATTTTCGATTTGTGACCGACACCTTGTGGGTTATTCTTGTGGGCATTTTTTTTTTTGTATGTTGCATATTTCATTTTTGCACTATAACATTAAAAATTAAAATCAAAACACTCCCTAAGTCCCGGAATAATTAAAACCCATCTGTGCAATTTATTGCCTTTGCGATGGTCGGTATTTGTGATACCTCCGCTAGCACTTACGGGTAAAGTTGTCATGATTTGGCTACTCGTATCCATTTGCCTAATATAGCTGCTACAACGACGTCTGAGCTTGTTCTCTATAAATCGTCGGGGAGAGATAAGTTAGCCATTTTTGCATTTTTTTACTCCATCCACTACCCTTTATCGCACTTGTGTTTAGGCGTAAATCCTTACGAAGTATTCTTCATAGTGTTTAGGGGAAGTTACACCCCACGCATGAGAAGAATCTTCTATGGTAGGTGCCATCAACAAGGCGATTCCCTTTCAATACCGCTTATGTTCCACGTATCGTATGATCTCTAAAACTCACCTATAGTCTCCCTCACGTAAGGGCGGGTGATTTTTGTTGATCTTTCTAAATACCTATAATTTCCCTAGTGTAAGGGCGGGTATTTTGTACGGTATAATGGCCTAGCAAAAGGTATATTGAAAGGGGGACCAATTGGTGATATAAGGAACCTTCACTATGGCCGCTGTTGCAAAATTGATGACTGATCCGCATCAGTTATTGAAAGGTCCAAATTATACACCATGGAAACATAAGATGAAGGCAATTATCCAAATGGAATATTTGTGGGATATTTTTACTGGAGTAGCAACTAGGCCTTCACCAACAACAGGATCCACAGGTCCTTCCGCAGATCAGATAGCTTTTGACAAGAAATACAGTCGAGCAAAGGTGCTCATTTTGTTTGTTGTTTCAGATGAAATGCAACCTCATATAGCTGACAAAGCAAGTGGTAAAGAGGCATGGGATGCCCTTAGAACCATCTATGAGGGAAATAATGATTCAACCATTCTTCATCTTCAACAACAACTTCATAACCTGAGTTTGAGACAGGGTGAAATAGTTGAACTCTTTCTGTGCAGAGTGTCTGAATTGAAAGAGAAATTGAATTCTTTGGGAGATACTGTGGACGAAAAGCTTCTCATTTCACTTGTGATGAGAGCTTTACCTTCTTCATTTTATATGTTTATAACCTCCATCCAGGTGTCTCAACGAAAAATTACCTACATCGAGTTGGTCAATCTGCTTCAACAACAGGAGGCACGCCAACTTCACAAGGAAGATTCTTCCAATACAGCCCTATACACCAACAGGCAGGGTTCTAGGAAGAAAGGTAATGGGCAAAAAGGAGGCAACTTTCATAAAGGAGGAAATTCTCAACAAGATACGAAAGGAAAATGCAAACAACCTCAACAGAAGAAGAGGTGGTGCAAGATCTATGAGAAATACAACCATGACACCAACAGGTGTTGGCATAAGAACAAGCAGAAAGGCCAAAACAAACCACAAAATAAAAACAAGCAACCCCAGGTGAATGTTGTTTTTGAAGAATCTGACTCAGATTCTGAATGGGCACACAAGGTGCTCATGACTACCACAGATTCCACACAGAGGGATCCTATTTGGTATGTCGATTTTGGAGCTAGCAAACATATGACTGGCGACAGATCGTGGTTTGAATCATTTATGGCCAAAGAGGGCAAACCTGTCACCATTGCTGATGATAAAACCTACAGGGTTCAGGGAGAGGGTACAGTTTTAGTCACTCTTCCTGATGGCAAGTGTCAGATTGATAAAGTCCTCTATGTTCCGAGATTGGCCAAAAATTTGTTGTCAGTGACACAAATCCTGGATAGAAATATGGTTGTCAACTTTCATGTTGAGAATGGAAAGAAGTGTTGTACAATTACCAGGAAGGGTAAGCAAATTGCAACAGCTTCATATAAGCACGGCTTATTTGCACTAGATGCTATCTCTACTCCACATGTTGCCATGATTGTCTCTACCAAGGAGGCAACTTCCCTATGGCACAAGAGATATGGGCATCTTAGTTTTGGCTACTTACTTGAGCTCAGTAAGTATGAGATGGTAAAGGGTCTTACTTCCCTTTCTGCCACATTGCCAGTGTGCTCTGACTGCTTGGTAAGAAAGCAGCATAGAGTACCATTTGAGAAGAGCTCTACAAGAGCACGAAAGCCTCTGGAGTTAATTCACACCGATCTGTGCGGTCCTTTCACACCCAACAGTTGTGGAGGGAAGAGGTACTTTCAGTTATTCTTAGATGACTACTCATGAAAGATGTGGGTTTTCTTTCTCCAACTGAAATAAGAAGCTTTCGCATTCTTCCAACAGTTCAAGAAATTCATTGAGAAGGAGTCAGGAGCTTCTATTAAAACCCTTCGCTCAGATCGAGGGGGAGAGTTTACCTCTAATGAATTTTCTGCATTCTTAGATAAGCATGGAATCAAGAGACAGTTAACAACTTCCTATACTCCTCAGCAAAATGGAGTTGCTGAGAGAAGGAACTGTTCTATCATGGAAATGGTTCATTGTATGCTCACAGGAGCTACTCTTGGGCAACAATATTGGGCAGAAGCTGTCACCACTGCAGTATATCTGTTGAATAGGGCACCCACAAAGGCCCTAAAAGGAATGACTCCACAAGAAGCATGGAGTGGTCAAAAACCCTCCATATCTCATCTACATATTTTTGGATGTCATGCTTTCATGCACATACCGAAAGAGAAAAGGAAGAAGCTAGATGAGAAAACACTGAGATGTATTTTTCTTGGTTATGATGAGCACTCTAAAAGATATCGTTTGATAGATCCTTTGACCAAGAAAATTCATGTCAGCAGATATTTTGTCTTTGATGAAGCTTTCACATCACAGAGCACATCTAAAGTACACCTAGATCTTGTGGAATCTAAGAGAATATTCCTTCGTCAACACAAACAGGAGGTCCTTCTACATCTTCTTCAACACCACCGAAGAAGAATCCAAAATGGTGTACAAATACAATCAGAGACGCAAATTTATCCACTCCTCCCAATTTGAACTTGGATAGACCTCATACACGCAGTATGGCTCAAAAGGAAAGAGAAGCCAAAAAAAACTGGTGAGGTTGATGATCTTTGTCAATCTTTTGAGGAACTTTCTGTAACTCCAAGTACAGAAGTAGAGGATATGGATATTGATGATGACAGGGCGTTCATGTCTAACATAGATGATCTTGAACCTGCATCAGTGCAAGATGCTCTTAGTGAGCCTCAGTGGAAGGCCACTATGGATACAGAGTATGAGTCTTTGATGAAAAATAAAACTTGGAAGCTTGTTGATTTGCCACATGGAAATAAACCCATTGGCTGCAAATGGGTATATAAATTCAAGTACAAGGCAGATGGAACAATTGATAAGCATAAGGCCCGTATTGTTGCAAAGGGCTATGCTCAAAAAGAAGGCATTGACTACGAGGAAACTTTTGCACCTCTCGCTCGGATGACCACAATTCGGGTTATGTGTGCTATGGCAGCACAATATGGGTGGAAAGTTCACCAGATGGATGTCAAAAGTGCCTTTCTAAATGGTGATCTCCAAGAAGAAGTCTACATGACTCAGCCAGAAGGATTTGAAGTGGAAGGCCAAGAGCAAAAGGTTTGCAAATTGGTCAAATCCTTATATGGTCTGAAACAAGCTCCTCGAGCTTGGTATATAAAAATGGACAATCACCTTATGCAGCATGGATTTAAGAGATGTTCGTCAGATGCAAACCTCTATTTCAAGAAACAGGGTTCTGAGATAGTGTTGCTTGTACTCTATGTGGATGATCTGCTCATTACAGGGAGTTCGAAACTATGATCTCTCTTGTCAAAAGAAACTTGTGCAAATATTTTGAGATGACGGATCTCGGACTTCTCCATTATTGTCTTGGTCTGGAATTCAGCCAGAAGGAGCACTCCATCAAAGTGTCTCAGAAAAAAAATGCCAAGACATTGCTGGAAAAATATCGCATGACTGATTGCAATCCAATGGCAACTTCGATGGAGAATGGACTTCAGTTATCGCAATATGATGATTCACCTCAGGTAGACGGTACTCTCTATCGACAGTTGATTGGGAGTCTCATATATCTAACCAATACTAGGCTAGATCTCATATTTGCTGTCAACTATCTTTCGAGGTTCATGCAGGAGCCTAAGACCACTCATTGGAAAGTAGCAAAACGTGTTCTTCACTATGTCCGTGGTACTATGGAATATGGCCTAGAATACAAGAGGAACAACAAATTCTTCTTGCAAGGATACACGAACTCCAACTATGCCGGATCATTTGATGATCGCAAGTCAACTTCTGGATACATTTTTCATCTAGGATCCGGTCCTGTCTCTTGGCACAACAAGAAGCAATAGGTGGTTGCTATTTCATCAACAGAGGCAGAGTATCACGCCGCACGTGAAGCTGTGTGCGAAGTGATATGGTTGCATCGCATTCTGACAAGTATGGGCCATCCATCAAAATCTCCAATACACTTGTTTTGCGACAATCAGGGTGTTCTAAACCTCGTCAAGAATCTAGTCCATCATGAAAGAACAAAGCACATTGACACACAATGTCATTTCATTCGAGATGAAGTTCCAAAGCACTAAATTCAGCTTCAGCACATTCCCACCGATGCTCAAGTTGTAGACATTTTCACTAAGGCACTTGGACGTGTCAAATTTGAATTGTTTCACAGCTCACTTTGTATTGCAAAATGATGTAAGGGGATGTTAGTATAGCTATTAGTTATTACATTACCCAAATAATGTAATAAAGGGGGATGTTAGCGTACTTTATCATATTTCATTATTTAGCTTATGTTGTTGCACTGTTACAACCATGTAACAGTTCAGTTACGCCGGTGCTATTCCCGGTAGTGTAACTCGTTATTTAAACAAGTTCAATGCAATGCAATTCTAGTTCGCATTTCTATCAACCTACAAGAAGAAATGTACATGACCCAACCAGACGGATTTGTCATTGAAGGGCAAGGAAAAAATTTTACACATTATTCAAATACTTGTAAGGGCTAAAACAAGCTCCACGGTCTTGATACATCAAAATAGATAGTCACCTGGTGCAGCATGGATTCAAAAGAATTCCTTCAAATGTAAATATCTATATCAAGAAAAATGGTTCTGACATAGTGATTTTGGTGTTATATGTAGATGATCTGATCATAACAGGCAGTTCAAATAACATGATTGATGCAGTGAAATATTATTTGAAACAATCGTTTGAAATGAGAGATCTAGGACTTCTTCATTATTGTCTTGGTTTGGAAGTGACTCAGAAAAATAATCATATTAGAGTAACACAAAAGAAGTATGCCAATACATTGGTTGATAAATATCGCATGATTGACTACAAGTCTAAAGCAACTCCAATGGAGCCTAGACTTAAGTTATCGTGATATGATAAATCACCACAGGTAGATGGTACTCTCTATCACCAACTGATTGAGAGTCTCATATATCTAACAAATACCAGGAAATATCTCAGTTTTGTTATGGGTTATCTTTCAAGGTTCATGCAAGAACCTAAGGTGAGTCATTGGAAAGCAACAAATATATTTCTTCATTATATCCATGGTACTACAAATTTTGGCCTCGAGTACAAGAAGAATAACAAGTTCTATTTACAGGGTTTTCATAGACTCAAACTATGATGGATCCATTGATGATCGCAAGTCAACTTCTGGATACATTTTCCATATTTATTGGATTTGGACCTGTATCTTGGCATAGTAAGAAGTAGCAAGTGGTTTATTTATCTTCTACAGAGGCATAATATCATGCAACAAGTGGAGCATTCTATGAGATAATATGGTTAAGTCACATTCTTACAAACATGGGTCTTCCAAAGAATCTTCCACTTCATTTGTTTTACGACAATCAAGGTGTTTTGAATCTTGTAAAGAATCCAATTTTTCATGATTGTACCAAACACATCGACACTCGATTCCATTTCATTTGTGATGAAGTTCCAAAGAACCATATACAACTCCATTACATTCCCACTAATGAGCAATTTGCAGATATTTTCATCAAGGCACTTGTACGTGTCAAATTTAAATTTTTTTGCAATGCTCTATGTATTTGCCAATAATGTAATAAGGGGGGATGTTAGCAATTATTGATAAAAATATATTACATTATTGTAAAGGGGTGCAAAATAGCACATGAGCTCTCTCCAGTTTAGTTGGGGTGGTTAGTAGTTTCTCAACTACCTCCCCATTGTAATTATTTCACTCATCATCAATGCAAATACTATTGAATTGCTCTAATTCGTACAATGCCTTCAAAATTTTAAATTATGTTAAGATGAAATTCAACATTGTTAATGGCTAAAATATTTGTTTCCCAACTTCTATATCCAAAAATATCTTGTCTATAACAACCTCACAATTTCTTAATATCTTTTTTTAGGGTTCTTATTCATTCCCTTAATATTCCAAGATATTATTTTCATTATTATTTTTTTATTTTATTTGTGGGTTTGCTTCACTTCTTGTTAACACTTGTGATATTTGATTTTGTTTTCCCATATCAATAGCCCTTTGTGTTTTTTTTCTCTTTGTTTTTTCTTCTTAGGTATTCCTCTCTTTTTTTTCCCATTTTCAGAAATACTTTCATCTTCATCAAACTCTTCAATCTTCTCACATTGCTTATAGTAAGACTTATCATCTTTAGGTTTACCTTGTTTTGAAGGATCTAAAGTGCAAGGAATAACCTCAAAAGAACACTCTTATTTATATTTCCTTGGAGACCCTAAAGTGCAAGGATGCTCTTCTGTAGCAATTATATTTTTATTCTGCCCTAAAATCCTAAATTGTTATGGGTTTCCTCCAAACTCACTTCAATATTATTCTACTCGTGAAACCTTGAAGTGCAAGGGATAACATCTTCACCAATTTAAATTTTATTACCTAAAGAGGATTCTATACTACTTGAGGAAAATGAAAATGATTTACGTGGAATAAACTTGACCTTTTTTGCTATCTTTGTTTTGGGATTTATCTCCACATCTTCTTTTGTACCTTTAATTCATTCTAAACTTGCCAATTGATATTGTCGATAGGATTTATTTACCTCTTCTTTTGGAGTGGAAAATACTTGATTTGATCTTGCTTCTATTATTGAATGATTTCCTTGCTTAATCTTGAAGTTTATCTCATAGCTAGAATTTTTTCTCTTTCTTCATAGTTTTTACTTTGCAAACTCTTGTCATGTGTCCAATATTGTGGCAATGAAATACAATATTTTCACAATACTTTTTGATCCCATTATCTTTATTCATATTTAATCTTAATATTTTATGGCAAAGGTTTTGAAATATCCATTGCAACACATATTCAAGTATATATAGCAAGATTTCGCTCCTTAGTTTTTGGTCCTTGATGAATTCCCCTAGGGTATTTCCAATATTTTTCAAAACATCCTTATTTATAAGTTGATATGGAAGTCCAAAAAGCCTAACCCACACTGAAAGCTTCTTAATATTTTTTGTCTCAACTAGAATTTTTTCATTCCATGGTCTCAAATAAAGTGCATCTCTTCTCATAAACCATGGGCCACCAACCATTATTTTATCTCTACTTTTTTAAATAGAAAATATTATGAGGATAAAAACTTTAAGATGAAAAGTCACAGAATAATTTGAACTCAATCCCCACTTCCACTTGATCCAATTTTTAATCTCCAAAAAACTTGGCCATGATCTATGAAACTTACATATTAGCCCTCTACTTTTAAGAACCATTATATCATGCTCGATCATTTCATACTTGATACTTACTTCTAGTGTACCATCTACTACCTGGATAAAACTTACCATGCATTCACTCTTTCACTTTTCTCCAGCTTGGGCCTTCATACTTCCAACAAGGGCATCTTTATTTCTAGCTAGGGCATCCTGACTTCCCATTAGGGCTTTCAAAAATGACTTTCCTTCCACAATAGCTAATGGGGCTTGCTCTTGGCTTGCACTCCCTCTTGGTTCACAGTCCCTCTCTGTTTGCACTCGCTATTTCTTCTAGCTTGCATTATCTCTTGCCTCACACTTGATCCTTGTTTGTACTCCCTCATGTCTCACAAATTCTCATGTCTCTTTTTTTTCTTGGTGTTCCTTCGCTTCAATATTTTTTTGGAAACAATGTTCTATGCATTCGTGGTAAGGGTTTGAAGCATTGATGCACTTTGGATGAACTCTGCAACTCTTTCACCATGATAAAATCATGGCTTGCACTCCCTATTAGTTTATACTCCCTATTGGTTTACACTCTCTCATACCTCACACTTTCTCCTGCCTTGCATTCACTCCCAACTTGCCCTCTCTCTTGGCTTACAATTGCCCTTGTATCTTCTTTTTTTTAGTGTTCTTTGACTTCAACATTTTTTTGTAAACAATGTTCTACACATTCATGGTAAGGGTTTGAAGAATTTATGCACTCTGGATGAACCTATCACTTTTCTACCATGATTTAATCTCTGCTTGCACTTCCTCTTGGTTCACACTCCCTCTATAATATTATTGTCTCTGGGCTTGCACACTCATTTCCAGCTCATGCTCATACTCACTGCTACATTTACTACCAACTTGTGCTTACCCTCACTTTTGGTTTGACTCACTCGCATTCACTTTTGGCTGCACTTACTCCCAGATCACACTTGCACTTGCTACACTTACTCCCATATCACGCTCGCACTTGTTTTTGCACTTACTCTTGGCTCGCGTTCGCTGCTACCCTTACTTTCGGCTAGCGCTCGCACTCACTGCTACCCTTACTCCTGACTTGCGCACTCGCTGCTACCCTTACTTCGGGCTCACCCTTACTTTCCCAATAAATAAAATATCATTACATAAATAAGTATTCTATTTTTATTTTTAACATTATGATAAATTAACTTTAATAAAACAAAACTGTATTAATACTTTCATAAATTTTAATTGAAATTATTTTTTATTTTTATATGTTCATTTTGTTTTTTCTTATTTTTTCAATCTGGTATTTAAATTTATTATATACATACCTTATAAATGATAGATTATCCTTACATTAAATTCTCTTCTAAACCCAAATCTCACATATAAAACCAATTCTCATGTTTGAGTGTGAATTAGATTTTAATATATTTTATTCTCAACTATGAAATTACTTTAAATATTTAAAGTGAGGTAAATTAGGGTTAATATAATAATTAATATAATAATTTTTTGAATTTAACAAAAAAAATTCTTGCAGGGTTGTCTTAGTCTTAAAAACCACTGTCAAATGTGCATTTAGTAGGGTGGAGATTCAAACCATAAATCCCCCTTTAGAGGGTTACCCTACCGTCTCCAACTCATCTACAATACATGGGTAATGATAAATATAATGTTAAGTTATGTTTAATATTAATAATATCTAAGCTTTGATGTAATACCATTATGTGGTGATTATGTACTACAGTGAGGCCAATTTCAATCCCATTTAACCTAATAAAAAATATTATGTCCAATACTTTTTAGTCTTACTTAAACTTAACCAACTTATGTATTTGAAAAATATGTTGAAATATATATATATATATATATGATTATTTATTTATTATAATACTTTTTATCTTGTTTAATACATAGTAAAATTAATAATATTTCAAAACACATTTTTTTTTTTGGTTACATAGGATTTGGTCACAACCACATCATTTTTAGTAACTGACAATGGTTCAAACCATATGGGATGCTTCCACCAAACCTATTTTGCTTCATTATTGTTGACCCATTCATTATTGTTGATCTGATGTGAAGGGGACCATCGATCACTCGAGTATTGAGATTTGCACTGTCGATCTAATGTGCACTCAGAAGATTTAGATTAGACTATTACCTTTGCAAACAAGTTGCCCTTGAGGTTTGAACCTGGGTGTCTTCTTAGTAAATGTCTAGTTAGAAAAGCACTTACCAATCCACCTAACCCTCGAGTGCTAAAACTTTGGTTAGTGGTGAAAATGGCATCAAAAATACCCTCAAACCCCCGACCACAACCAACGAGGAATGAATTTTTTATGTATATGCAAGAGGGAATGAGAATCATACCCGTATCGACCACAACTAGCGTCCTTTGTTAAATTTCTCACAGTGATATACCAACTCACTCACTCTTACAATAGAATAACTAGTTTCTAATAATAAATAAACTCTTCATATATACAAATAGTTTAAAAGTTAATGTATTAAATATTTTTTAATTATATATAGAGAATAAATTTAGAATAATTTTTTTCAAATGAGTTTATAAATTTTTTATGAAGGGTTTTGGTCTCCTCGTGGTGTTTGAACCTTGGACCTCTCAAAGAAAGGCCAAAGCCCTTACCACTGCAACAAGCTTGAAATTTAAATTTAGAATAATTTTAAATATTAATATATTAAATGTTTCTAATTTTTGTTTTTGTTTTAAATTATATAGAGAGAGGGCCTAGTAGTGAAGACTTTCGAACTTAAATTGAAGGTTTAAGGTTTGAATCTTGTGATTTGGGGTTGAGTTGGGGTTGTACACAATGCTTAGATAATGAAAGTATGGTTGGATAATCTTGGTTAAACATTCTCTCTTTATGAATGAAGACTAAGGCTACATGCATAGATAATGAAAGTATGGTTGGATAATCTTGGGTAAACATCCTCTCTTTATAAATGAAGACTAAGGCTACATGCTTAGATAACAAAAGGATGGTTAGATAAACATATAATGGGTAAAAATACTCATATCTATGAATGAAGACTTAGGCTACAATGAGGCAAGTCGTTCTTCATTGTCTTAAGTTTTTTAATTTGTTATATCAAATTGATCATTATTTTATATTATATAGAATTGAATATGGATATATCCTTGTTACATGATGATCACATAGTAGTATTATAATAACTTAACAATTATGTTTTTTCCTTTTTTTCAAAAAGAAAAAGGGGTTGTACTTAGGTTCCCTACCCTTTACAAATCACAACTCTCTCCTTTAGCTCTAACTCTAAGAGTTTACAAATAAATTCAATTGAGTTGCTATAGTTAAATACCTACATCTTTTTCATAATAAGTTGAAAAGTTTACTTTTATTTTCTAGCTCTCCAAATATTTGAAATTTTTCTATAACAACCTTCATAATACCAAAACTCCACTTGTCTATGCATTGCATGTTAATAATATTTCCAAAACTTGGTTCTATTATAGTCTATTTTATTAGATCTAGACTATTAGTTTCCTTCTCGACGCATAAGTGCAACCACAAGATCTATAATAAATAATTATATGAAAACACATTAATGTTATAAAATACATCAGATATTGTCAATGGAAAACATTAAAGTATTTTTTTTTTGGGTTGAAAGTGACTTAATTTTATTAAAAAAAAGTAATGAGTACAAATTCACACAAAAACAATGGGTGGTATGGAAGCACACCCCCAAAACCTATGAAAAAAACTAAACTAGGGTTTACAAATCACCTAAAATAGATCATTAAGAAAGTTAAAGTAGATTTTAGTCATTAATTGATTCAAAAAGTTAACATTTTTTATAATTAAATATTTATCTAGGTCTCATCCTTAATATTCTATAAATTTAACCAGTTAAACATTTAATCATTGTATTATGCTATTACTTATAAACCTTCCTATATTTTTTTCTTATTTCCTTTGAGTCCTTATTTTATTTTAAATAATATTTTAAATTTCTTTTTTTTTCTTATTTATATATAAATATTTAGGTTTTATGGAAAACAGTTATAAATGTATTTCACATTTTTTTTTTAATTTTTAATTTTCCATTGGGTGTTGTCATTATAAACTCTATCCTATTGGATTAGACAAATTCAATAAACCCTTGAACCTCTAGGGTATTTAACTGGGTAGCAAACTGGTAAACACTCAATCGCTATCATCCAAACTATCACCTTTTGAGTACATGTAATAAAATTTGACATTTATTAGATTATTTTTGTATATGTCCTTGGAACCAAGTTCATCTTTGGGTCAGAGTTTTTATGAGGGGTCTTGATCCCATTATACTAAGTGGGCTTTGAACCTTGGATCTCAAAGATAGGTCAAAGCCCTTACCACTCCAGTAAGCTTTCAACTTTTGTATCATTACTTTCTAAAAATATATAAAACTTAAATTAATTCATTAAAATTATTTAAAAAAAATTAATTTTTTTTGGTAAGTAGATATTTTATATACAAAATGGGTTTTTAAGAGGATCCCAAAACCTTATAACATGAGAGGCCGCAACCCTTAGTAACAAAAGGAGCCCCTTGGGCTAGTACAGTAGAAACCATAGTAAACCTTACCAAAAAAAACATAGTAATGCCCAGGAGGGCTACATCAGAAACCTCAAACTGGAGGTAAAACATGCTGAAAAAACAACAAAAAGAAATAGATGCATCCATTCTGAAAACCCGAATATCCTCTCCCCGCTCCCCGTGCCCGTCCGCCCAAGCCCGATCCTCTCTTCTTGCTTATGTGGAATCATTAGCGATATCCTGGCTGGCGACCTTCTCCACGTCCACCGAAAACAACTACCGCCACACCACGAGACATGTGGATAGTAATCCCTTATTTTCCAAGTGGTCGGCTAAACCATTGCCCTCCCTGTAGGTGTGCTTGACTTGGACCAGGTTCCTCCGGAGGAGGAGGTTCCTGGCCTCAGAAATGACATTGAAAACCTTCCACGTCGGATCCTGGGAATTCATCATGTAGTTAATGATGTTCAGTGAGTCCCCTTCAACTACCAAGGGTCGGGGATCCTCCGAAATGAGCTCGAGTCCTCTCAGAAGTCCTCTGGCCTCCGCAACATGATTGGTTTGAAACCCCAAGTTTTCACAGAAAGCTAGGACGAGCTGTCCATTATGGTCTCTAACTGATCCACCCGCAGTGGCCGCCCCTAGGTTACCCCGAGAGGCCCCATAAAAATTTAACTTCAACCATCCTTGAGGAGGCCTGACCCACCTGACGTCCTTCCTGGATAACCGTGGATCCTCTCGCTCCTTGATCTCCCCTGATAACTTCAAGGATTTGAACAAACCCTCTTCAAACACATGCTTGGGCCATGGGCTGGGGATAAGCTTGGAGTTCTCAATGGCAAAGGTGATGGCCCTATGAGTGACTGAGGGAGGATCCCTGGGAGGATTACCGAAGACCCGACCATTGCGTTCCAACCATATCTACCATAAAAAATGGTGGAAGCAAGCATTCCATAGGAAACGGAGCTTGGGATTTTTAAAAGGATTGGGCCATTGGAAGAAAGCCTCCTTAATGGTCTTGGGGGGAATCCATTGGATCTGAAAGGTAGAGAGGATGGAGCCAAGGACCGACCCAGTGAAAATGTAGTGCAGGAATAGGTGGTCAGAGGACTCACAGGCAGACTCACACAGATAGCACCTATTGGGAATAGCAAACCCCCTCTTGTGAAGATTGTCAATTGTGAGAGCTTTATTCTGAAAGGCAATCCATGAGAAGAAATTTACCTTTGGGATCAAACATTTCCTCTAGACCACGTTGCAAGGAAAGTCTGATTTCAGCCCTTTGCATTGGAATTCATAGGCAGATTTGATAGAGAATCCACCATCATCGGTCCCCCTCCAAATCATTCGATCCGGACCTCTGCTGGTGGGTATGATGATGTCCTTAAGGATGGAGGATAGGAAGTCAGCCTCAGTCTCTAGCCCCTCTGCATCAATGAATTTCCACTATAGGGAGCCATTTCTCCATTCAATGAAATTGGCCACCCTCTACCCAAAGTTGTTATCAAGAAAAGTTTTAAGGTGAACCAACCCGGTCTGCTCAGAGAGAGGGTCCTCTAGGGCCCACCTATCCTTCCAAAAATCTATGCTCCGGCCATCCCCAAGGATCCACCTGATGTCATCTTGGATCAGCTACCTGGATTGGACAATGGCTTTCCAGAAAGTCGACCCCCTAGTGGGAATCCCATCCTCAAGAAAGGAAGTGTTAGTGAGGTATTTCCTCCTGACAATTCTAACCCATTCTACCAGTTCATCTGCTAGGATCCTCCAGGTGTGTTTGGCAATGAGTGCTAGGTTCATCTTGGCCATTCTCCTGAACCCTAATCCTCCTTGCTTCTTGCTTCTGCAAACTTTGTCCCAGGCCACCAAAGGAAACCTGGACTTGTCTTCATTGCCTGACCAAAGAAAGTTCCATTGGGTCTGCTCAATCTTGTGAAGAACCGAGGCAGGCAATCTAAAAATAGACATGAAAAAGGTCAGAATCCCTTGGAGGCATGCCATAGTGAGGGTTGCCTTGGCAGCTTGGGATAAGAACTTGCCTTTCCATGATGCCAAATTTTTGTGGATTCTCTCGAGCACCATGTTCCACATCCCTTCCTTAGCACACCCACAGAAGAGAGGGAGGCCAAGATAGGTAGTGGGGAGGGAGTCAATAGAGCACCCCAGGATCCTTGCAATCTAAACTTGATGCCTGACAGGGGTGTTGAGAAAAAAGATCTTGCTTTTGATGTAGTTAACTTTTTGATCGACAACACTCTCATAGAGTCCTAGGATTCATTTGATGGATCTGGCTTGAGCTACTGATGCTATGGTGGATAGGAGCGTGTCATCCACAAACTATTGATGGGTGATCACCTCAATCCCTGAGGCAAGGAGGATTTCGGTCACCTTCTTCCACTATTGGGCATCCTTGAGGGCTCTTCCCAAAGCTTCTACGAGGATGATGAAAAGGATGGGGGACAGAGGATCCCCTTGATGCAGACCTCTTGAGCTCTAAAAGAAACTGGCAGGAGAGCCATTGACTAAGATAGAGAACCAGGGGGAGGAAATGCAGCCCTGGATGAGGTCAACCCATAGGGGATGGAAGCCAAACTTGAGGAGGATCTCTCGAAGGAAACCTCTATCAACCCTATCGAAGGCCTTGTTCATATCAAGCTTGAGGAAAAGGGCAGCCTTCTTGGTCATTGAGGCAGAATGCAGGGTTTCATGGATCGAGATGACCCCATCCAGGATGTTCCTCCCTTTCATCGAACTGCCTTGAGACTGATCAATGATAAGGGGGAGAATGGGCTTCAGCCTATTGGCCATAACCTTGGTCAACACTTTGTAGATGACGTTGCATAGGCTGATAGGCCTATAATCAGAGATGGATTTGCAGTCAGAGGCTTTCGAGATGAGGGCCAAGAAGGTGGAGTTGAAACTACGAGGGACAACTTTGGTTGACTGGATCTCTCTAATGGCCTCACAGACATCGTTCCCCACCACATCCCATAGGGTTTGGAAAAACCTCGGAGAGAAACCATCCGGCCCAGGGGCTTTATCAGGTTGCATTGAAAACAAGGCCTCCTTAATCTCATCATGGGAGAAAGGTTCCACCAGTCTGAGGTTCGCATCCTGAGGAACGATGCAAGGAATATTTGATAGGAGAGTATCCTGAGCTTGGCTGTCACCCTCCGGGGCACTTCCCAAGAGGTTCTGGAAAAAGGACACCGCTTCAGCCCTGATCTCAACTATGTCCTTGGTGGATGATCCATTGCTGCACACAATCTCCCTGATCTTGTTGGATGCCCTATGCCGCATAGTGGAGGCATGAAAGAACCTGGTGTTAGCATCACCTTCCTTGACCCATAGGTCTCTTGAATTCTACCTCCAGAAGGTTTCCTCTCTAGCCAGGATGTTATGGAACTCTGCTAGGAGGTTCCTTTCCTCCTCCCTAGTGGGGCTGTTATGGTCCCCAACTTTGATTCTCCTTTCCATATCCTAAAGTTTCTCAGTAATGGCATTTTTACTGGTGAAAAGGTTGCCAAAAACCTCCCTGTTCCAGATTTTCAAGTTTTCTTTGACCATATTCAGTTTTTGAGCCAGCCGAGAAGTGGCGGATCCTCCAAAATTTTGATGCCACCATGAGGACACTTGATCTTTGAAATCCTTGTGGAGAGTCCACATGGCTTCGAAATGGAAAGGAGTTTTGAAGGAGGGAGGCCTACCAGTTTCAAGGAGGATGGGACTGTGGTCTGATCCGATCCGAGGTAAGGCCAACAGGGTGGCATCACCAAATAGAGGGATAGCTTCTTGAGAGATGAGGAACCTATCCAGCTTCACCTGGATGAGCCCGCTATCAATCCTCCTGTTGCTCCAAGTGAAAGAGGACCCCTTGAGCTTAACATCCATGAGCTCATTGGTATTGAAAAAACCTCTGAAATCCTCCATGCTTCTACTGAAAGAGTCGTTACCTCCTTTCTTCTCAGATGGATGCAGTGGGCTATTGAAGTCTCCTCCTATGATCCATGGAAAGGTGTTGAAGGTGGTCCTCATTTGAGTTATAGTTTCCCACATTTTGGCCCGCTCGATGGGGGAATTTGGAGCGTAAATGTTGGACAGGATCCAAGACTGATTGTTGGTCTTGGAGTGAAACAAAATGTTTAGGATCCTGCTCGAGGATGACAAAAGCCTTCCTTCAACCAGGGTAGGGTCCCAAAGGCACATGAGCCCACCTGACGTGCCTTGAGCTGGACTGATAAGGCACTCTCCTTTGGCCCAAATGGCCTTGGTAGACTTTCGAGAAGAGAGCTCATCGATTTTGGTTTCTTGCATAATGAATATGGAAGGATTGATCCTTTTCCTTAGGTCAGCCACCAGCCACTGCTTGGCTGCCCCATTGAGGCCCCTCACATTCCATGAGAGGACCTTCATTTCGAGGGTTTAGGGTTTTTCCTACCTCCCTTCACCAGCTGGAAGGGGGGTTTGGTTCCTTGCTTGTCATTCTGGTTGTCAAAATCATCAGAGAAAAGCATCAACTGGGTTCCATTTGCGATGTCCTCCATCGTTTCCTTGTTTCTCTTCTCATTGTCAGAGGGTCTCCCTCTTTTCCTTTCGCTGCCATAGTCAATGGCCTGTTTCCTGCTCCTGGTGTTTCTGGGGCTGATTCTCCCAGAGACGGATGGGCCTTATTTTTTAGAGAAAGGAGAAAGGGGTACCTCACCCCTATTCGAGCGGTTTGGGGATTTCCTATTGCCCGCCAGGTACTCATCCATAAAATAATTTGGAACAACAATTTTGGGAAGGGTCTGTACCTGGGTAACTGGATCCTCTATGCTAGGACTGGTGTGAAGCGGGGATTTTGAGAGCACCTCCTACTCCTTTTGGGCTGACGGGGAGGCTTCTCCTCGCTCATGGTTTTGCTTGCCTTGATCTGGAACATCACTCTGACCTTCCTCCTGAGGTGCTTGGTGGGCGGGATTACGCATGATGTGTTTTGGGCCTAGCACCGACTCCTTGTTGAGAGGGGGAATACCCTGGTTCCTCTGCATGCCCTTGTTCGGACCTGTCACCTTTTGATTCTGGGCCCTCAAGATAGGGCACTGATTTAGGAGGTGACCTTGAGTGCGACAGTGAGTACAAAAGGTTGGCTTGTTTTCATACTCGATGGGCTGCCTCTTGATGATGCGTGATCCTCTATACAAGTTTATGAAAGTGGGTAACTCTATTTCTAGGTTAGCGGAGACACAAAAGTGGGCATGGACCATCCTGGATCGGACCTTGGTGGAAGAATCAATGGCAACGAGCTCACCTATGGACCGGGCTATCCCTCTGATGACATTCTCATGTCAGCATTGGAAAGGGAGGTTTGGCAACCTAACCCACAGAGGAGCTACATTTATGTTTTGGGTTTCAGGGTTGAAATCCTCTCCCCACTTTCGGAGAAAAAGGCTCCTGCACCCTAGGAACCATGGTCCCCCGACCAAGATGTTGCAACAGTCCTCCTGAGTGTTGAGCCTGATGGCAAAAAACCCTCGAGAGAGGGCAACAATTTCCATGTTGCCGTTGGTCTTCCACTTGGAAAAATCCCATTTTTGAATGGTCTCCATGTCTGGTCGCCCTCCTACGAACTTGCCAATCAGAGTGAAATGCTCAAGCTCCAGGTAGCTATCCATTAGGTCTTCAGGGATGACCAAATCTGCTCCACAAGGAAGCAGTTCCTGGGTGGGTTGCTTTGTTGGGGATCCTGGACTTAGTACCTGGGCGTAGGATCCTTTTTGGTTTAGGTTTACCCCGCCTCTTGGTCCCTCCTTGTCAGGAGGGTCTTTTTCGCTCCTGTTCGACCCATCCGCCTGGGCCCCTACTGCATCGGGCCCTGCCCCGTCATCACTGCCATGGCTTGTCCCTCCAGGACCCTCGCCTGACCATCCTACCTCCTTTCTACCGCATCCTCCCGGTCGCTCTCCATCCGCCACTCGCTCGCCTGCATTCCCGCTCTCCATCCTTTTTCCTAGCAACCCAAAAAAAGATTATTTTTTGCACTTAATTCATATTAGCATTTTTTCTTAAGAAAAAGTGGTTGTACTCGATTTCCCTACCCTTGATAAATCAAAATTATTTTCTTAAAATTTTGAGAGTTTACAAAAAAAAAATTAAATATTATCTCAATTGAATTGTTTTTTTTTAATAAGCTATGTGTGGATTCTATTGGGGCCACTCCCATTACAAAAATAAAATATTACATTGCTCTCATTACATTTCTAACAAGTTAATTAAAGCATATCCAACTTTACCTTTTGATCAAAGATATTCTTCATTTGCCTTTCTATCAATCTCCATATTCCTCAAACTGCTAAGTTTCCACAATCAACTCCTTTTATATCATATGCATTTTGAAATTTAAAATTTTCCAAGATGAAATTCAACACCATTAATAACTAAAATATTTACTACTAAAATTCTATATATATAAATATGTTGTCTATAACAACCTCACAATTTATTTTAGGGTTCTTATTCATTCTCCCAATATTCCAAGATAGTATTTTTATTGTTATTTTTTATTTTATTTGTGGGTTTAGCCCCACTTCTTGTTAGCACTTGTGATATTTGCTTTTGTTTTCCCATATCAATATCCCTTTGGGTTTCTTTTTCTCTTTGTTTTTGTTTCTTGGGTCTTCCTCTTTTTTTCATTCCTAGCAATACTTTCAACTTCATCAATCTCTTCAATCTTCTCATAGTGCTCATAGTAAGACTTATCATATTTAGGTTTACCTTGTTTTGAAGGATCTAAAGTGCAAGGAATAACCTCAAAAGCACAATCTTATTTTTGTTGCCCTAGAAACCCTAAAGTGTAAGAATACTCTTTTGTAGCAATTTCCTTCTTATTCTGCTCTAAAAAATCTAAATTGCTATGGGTTTCCTCCATCCTTATTTCTTTATTATGTTACTCTTGAAACCTTGAAGTGCAAAGGATGATATCTTCATTCCTATCACTCTTATTACTTGGAAAGGATTTTGTACTACATGAGGAAAATGAAGATTTACCTGGAATAAAATTGCCCTCTTTTATTGTATTTGTTTTAGGATTTCTTTCCACATTCTTTTGCACCTTTAATTCCTTATGAACTTCCCAAATGATATGGTAGATAGAATTTATTTACATCTTATTTTAGAGTAGAATATCCTTTATCTGATATAGCTTCTATTACTGTATGATTTCCTTGCTTCATATTGAAGTTCATCTCACGGCTAGAATTTTTGGTCTCTTCATAGTTTTCACTTTGTAAACTCTTTCCATGTGTCCAATATAATAACAATTGTGGCAATGAAATGTGACAATTTCATAATCTACTTGTTGATCCCATTATCTTGATTCAATTTTATCTTAATAGACTGTGACAAAGATTTTGAAATATCCATAACAACACATACTTGAGTATATAGCATGTTTTTGCTCCTTAGTAGTTATTCCTTCCATGATGACTTCCTCTAGGGTATTTCTAATATTCTTTAGAACATCCTTATTATAAGCTGATATGGAAATCCAAAAAGCCTAACCCAAATTTGAAGCTTCTTAATAGTTTCTATCTCAATAGAAAAACTTTCATTACATGGTCTCAAATGAAGTGCATCTCTTCCCCTAAACCATGGGCCACCAACCATTATTTTATCCCTAATTTATGAACTAGAAAATATGATGAGAAAAAAATATTTAGGAATAAAATTCTTAGAGTAATTTGAATTTAATACCCACTTCCACTTGATCCAATTTTAAATCTCCAAAAACCTTGGCCATAATCTATGGAACTTACATAATAACCCTCTAATTTTAAGAACCATTATATCATGCTCAATCATCTCATCCTTGATAATAAATTATGGTGTAACATTTTCTACCTATATCGAACCTACCATGTATTCACTCTTCTGCTTATCTCCAACTTGGGCCTCCATACTTCCAACTAGGGCATCTTGACTTCCCATTAGGGCTTTCAAATATGACTTTCCTTCCATACTAGCTAATGGGGCTTGCTCTTGGCTTGCACTCCCTCTTGGCTCACCTTCCTTCTTGAATTTCACTCGCTCCCACCTTGCACTCTATCCTACCTCACATTTGCTCCTAGCTTACACTCCCTCTTGGCTTACAATAACCCTTGTATCTTCTTTTTCTCGATTTTCCTTGACTTTAACAATTTTTAAGAAACAATGTTCCACACATTCATGGTAAGGGTTTGAAGCATTGATGCACTCCAAATGAACCCGCGACTCTTTCACCATGATTGAATCTTATCTTGCACTCCTTAGATCGCCCTTCCTCCCAGCTCACACTAGATTTTCTTCAATTGGATCACACTTTTCTTTCTACTTCCTACTCTCACTTCACTCTAGGCCCATGCTCACACTCACTTCCCATTGCACTCACTCCTGGTTTATGCTCACACTCATTTTCAACTACACTCACTCCTAGCTCATGATCACACTCACTTTTGATTAGATTCACTTCTGGCTACACTCGCTTTTAGTTGCACTCTCCCAAATCTTAGCTCACGCTCACACTCACTTTTGGTTGTACTCACTCTCAAATTGCACTCGCACTCACTTTTGATTTTGACTGCACTCACTCCTGGCTCAGTTCATGCTCGCACTCACTACTACACTCCCTCCTGGATTTTCAGTTTATGAATCTTCTTCGATTTTCTTTGCAAATACAAATATTCCAAAAAATTAGCATCCTTCTTGATTTTTTCCTACAACAACCTTCACAATACCAAAACTTCACCTCTACTATCTACACATTGCATCTTAGTAGAGTAATATTTTCAAAACTTTGTACTATCATAGTCTGCTTTCTCAGATTTGGATTGCTAGTTTCCTTCTTGAAGCATAAGTGCAAACATAAGAATTGTAATAAATAGGTTATATGAAAGCACATTATTATTATAAAACACAACAAATAATACCAATGGAAAACATTATAGTAAATTTTAACCATTATTTGATTCAAGCAATCAACATTTTCTTGTCATCTTAAACTTACTATTTTCTCTAACCATAGAAAAGATAATTTAACTTCACAATCCTCTATCAAAATACCTATACTGGTTAGCCTATCTACACATGTGTTCTATTGTTTCCTTGGCTTACCATATGTATAAACCTAATTTCTTTAAAATTTGTAGTAAGGTCTTGAATTTCCACCTTGATCTCTTGTATGTTCCATGAGTCTTTGTTTTCCTTAAAATTACATTTATTACTATTAGTGAATCATATTTAATCCACACCCTCTTCTATTTCATTTGTCTACATATTTTTAACCCTTCTAAAGCTACCTAAGCTTCAACTTCATTATTTATCTTATATCCACTATTGAAAGCACAATGTGACAAAATTTTATCCCTATTATTTCTAGTTATTTCTCCTCCTTCTACTAGTCTTGGATTTCTTTTAGATGCCCCATAAAAATTCTATTTGATCAACTCCACTTCTAATGATTTCCACTTTACATTCTTTGCCTTCCTTTTGTTTCATGTGTACCTAACATCATAATTCCATTTATGACTTGACTTCATCTATCAAGGCTCTCTACTTCAAAATTAGGGATTAGTTGAGTTGATAGGTTGGTCAGAATCCTCTATGGCTAAACAAATATTCCTTTTTGTTACCTCTAAACTACTTTATTTTCTTTGAAATATTCTTCTATTATTTTCTAGCCATACAATCCATATTCAATTTTTATTAATATATTTATCTATTTTTTTACACTTATTTTTTTATTAATATCTAGTTTTTATTAATATGCTATTATTTTTTTAATAAGTTATATTTGAATTCTATTGGGGGCACTTCCATAAAAATACCAAAATATTACATTTGTTGTTATATCAATTAAACCTTAATTGGCATACATTTTTATCGCAATTTTTTTCATTTCTTTTTCTATTAAATATATTCTTCAACTCCATCAAAGTGTTATGTTTTCACAATCAACATCTACATCATTTTTATTACGAGAAAAATTCTCACTTGGCTAGTTGTCTTTTAAAATTTGAATTTCACCAAGATGAAGATCAACACCACAATTGGCTAAATTATCTATTACCCAATTTCCTTCTCTATAAATATGCTCACACTTCCAAGAGATTGCCTCTAGTAATAAGTGATGAACATCAACAATAATATTATTTTTTATCCAATTTCCACATCCATTTTTGTTAATAACATTGATGATAATTTGTGAACCCCCTAGATTGAAATATATTTCCATCTTTTTTGTATTGCAATTTTGTTCCCTATAAGAAGTTCCCTAGACTTTACATAGTTGTTAGTTGAAATTACACATGATTCTCAGTAAGTGAGGAGAATTTTGAGAAGTTCCTATGATGAGTACCATATTTGTAAACATTTTGCAAGAGAGGCAATAATATAGTTCACAACTTGAACATGATTTTTAGATTTATTTTTAAAATTTTATTATTTCTTTCAAGCCATAAATTTCAAAAAATAATAACAGGGGCAATCCTCCATATAATACATAATGCTTTAGATTTGAAATAATTAACTCAACATTTCATCAACTCTTTCAATGTTTATAAAACTACCCAATATAATTCATATCCCAAATGGCCCAATATAATTCATATCCCAAATGGTGTGAACAAAGAGACAATGAAAAAATAAATGGTCTTATTTCTAAATCCTTCTCACAAGACACATCTAGAAGGTCCACAACATACTCTTTGTAAACTCTCTTCTGTAAGAATATTACTTTGAATTCTTCACCATAGGAATGTCGAGGACTTAAGGAGAGTCTCTAATGACCAAAGATTCTTCTAAGGAAAATATTTGGAAGAAATAAATTTTGATTGTTCTAAATCCTCATATCCCAACATGATCAAGTATCCACCATCCTTTGATAAATTTCAAACCAACTCAACCTTTCTTGTAAAAATAGGCAAATAAAACTCTTGAAACATCTTTTGAAGTTCATGTGTAATTTGTTTGAGTTTCTTTCCTTCAACTAGGTTACTAAAAGAAATCCATGATCTAGAGTTGTTATTCATACTAATATAGTCTTTGACCTTTGGACTTTTACATGCTAGACATGCTTGAGCCAGTAAATGTTGTTTTGAATCATAAATAAGAGCATAATATTTCAACCAAACATCAAACCAAATATTTGTATAATTTTCTTTATCAATTACAAATTATCATATATAAAATACTATATTAATAATCCTTTAATTAAAATTTTCAATGTTTATTACTATTTATTTATTTATTAACTTTTTTAAACCCTAACCGATTAAATAAAACAAACCTAACTAAAAAAATCAAATCAAAACAACTCATCCAAAAACACTGAATTGCCCAAAAATAATAAACAAATTCTACTATTTATTAGAATGAATCACCTTATAAAACCCATCTCAATTTCTCTTGGCAATATTCGACCATTAATTATTTTCCTTGCCATATGTATTAATCTCCCATAAAGTATTTTATGTCGGCTAAACCACGCTTACAATTAGTTTTATCGCCACTACGGACATAAGTGATGTATTCAAATATTAAAACTCTTAAATCGTTTTCGCATGGTACAAGATATAAAAATCTCAAAGTATTAGGAAGAAAATTAGGTTAACTTCTACATAGGTAAGTTAACATTCAGATATTTATATGCGTATGTCTGTCGATGAGCCCGATTTGGTTTAAATATTTTTCATGTTTTTCACTTCCTTTCAATTTATACTGTTGTTCAGAGTGCAACCCTTTGAGTTTCCGCCACTTGAACCTGGGGTTTTTCTATCTTCACAAGATTTCAGGTCTCCAGAGGTGTTTGAAGGCAAGTTATTATCGAATTCCATATCTTTGTAGCAAACCTTTGTTTCCTTATGAGGTTGGTATCTTTAAAATGTCTTTCAACTTATATTGAAGTTTGGAGTTTATACTACAGCAAGAGGTTGATCGCTGCAGATTGTTCATTCACAACCTGACCTTTTTCTATCAATAACTTGAGCCCAATTCTGCGGGGAAGTTTGAAGGCAAGTTATTGAATTCCTTATCTTTTAAGCTAGATTTTTTTAATAGATAGGATTAATATGGATCCAGTCGAATTAGATCTCTATGTGTTATTTTAGAAGATTAGAACTTTTAAATTTATTCTATTTTATTTTCTAGATTATATTAAACAATGGATTTCACATCTGGAGGTGAGGAGTCAAGCCACAATAGGCAAAGGAGCAGGAGTCCAAGTCCAGCACCAAATATAAGTGGGGATATAATGCCCAATCATGGTGTGCATGAAAGGAGCAGAAGCCCTAGTAGAAGCCAAAATGATTACACTAGCCAAAGCCTAACTACAAGACTTAGCCACATCGAGCAGGGCACCAAAAGCCAGGAGGAAGTGAACACAGGAAATGTTACATCACACTGCTCAGAAGATTCGGCCTCAGATAACGAATCATTCGCAGAAACCAGGATTATACCTTCCCAACGAATCATATTGGGGAGAGGAGAACCCACCCGTTCTTATTCTTCAACCCATGGGCAGATACTATTCCCCCAGGCCCTTGATGAGGAAGAAGATGATGGAGTGAGCAAGGATTCCTTCAATTCTAATATCACTTCGGCTCCTTCCCAGAGAAGGCAACGACCATGTCTGGCCCAAGAGCAGAGGGAGGCCAAAATGGGGGGTGATAATCAGGAAGATGAGGGAGAGAATGAAGAAAGAGAGAGCAGAAGGATAACAAAATCTGAGAGACCTCCACAAGGCCCAACTTCTTCAGCAACTTGAAGTTTTATTTTGCATAGGGTTTAGCATTGTGTAGGTGTTTTGTATTATCTTGCATCAGTTCGATTTGCAGTGACTGCACACCAGTCAAATAGTGCCTTTGATTTTGTGGGTCTTAAACTTCTTGTTATTCTGTTTATAGCTTGTAGTTCCCAGTTTTATTTAGAATACAAAGATTGCATGAGAGGACAACTATGTCTCTTTTGTCAATGGATTTTAAGTAAAATATGGAAGAGTGTGCATGGATGGGTGAACATAGTGTTCTTTTTAGTAAAATGAGTGTGTATCAAGCAGAATAGAATCACAAATCTGAACATGAATGAATGTGCATGTTTTTAAGTTGTTGATGTACTTATTTATTTATTTAAAGTGAATTTCATCAATTTTAAGATATGGTTATTGTATGTTTTTTTGGTTGATATTTTTTTTTTTTATAGAGAGAAAGTTTATTGATGTTTTATTCAAATAGTTAGATATGAAAAAGGAAAAAATAAAAAATAATAGTTAGATGTGTTTCATTAGGTTTAAGAGATATTTAATTTGAAAATAATTTTAGATGGTTTAGTGTATCTTATCTTAATGTTTTTATAAGAAGGGATATCTATTTTAAAATAAGCTTCCAAATAAAATGGAGTTGATATGGTATTTGGATATGTTTGCTTGTTGATGGACTTATTTGTAAGTGTAATGTTTAAGTTTTATGATGCAAATAGTTGGGAAGAGTGTGCATGGATGGGTGTTCTTTCGAGTAACTGTTTGTTGAGTGTAAGAGTCATTATTTTATTTTATTTTATTTTTTATTTTTATTTTTTTTATACACAAACGAGTTAGTTACATTTATACTATTTTTATTTTTTATTTTTGGATATACAAGGGGAGTTGGTTACATCTACATTATTTTTAGTAACTACAAAGTGCAAGGTTTAAATTAGAGGGGCTACCTCCAACAAGCCTATACCACCTCGTTATTTTATAACCTGGCATGAAGAGAACCATTGGTCACTCGGGATTCGTACAGTCATTTTCAATCACATGTGCACCTAAAGGATTTAGAGCAAATTACTACCTTTGCAATAGACATGCTCCCAAGGTTTGAACCTAGGTCTCTTTTTGGTAAGTGTCTAGCCAGATAAACAATTACCAATCCACCTATGATTATAGATTAAAGAACATGAATGAAAGGAACATGATTGGAATGTTATTATCTCTGCATGTTTTTAATTGTTAATGCCCTTATTTTAAGATATGTTTTCTCAATGATTTTACACAGGTTTTTATGAGGGGTCTGGGTCCTCTCATATTGAGTGAGGTTTGAACCTTAGACCTCTAAGCCAAAACCCTTACCACTATAGTAAGCTTGTAACTTTATTTTAGAATATAGTGTGTATGTGTTTTATTATTTTTTATTTCTATTTGTCCATATGTTTTATATAAAGAAATTTTATTGATATTTTATTCAAATAGTAGGTGTGTTTCATCATTTTAGATGGTTTAGCTTTATCTTATCTTAATGTTTTTATAAGAGGGAAATACATTTAAAAATAAAATGGTATTGATATGGTATTTGGATATGTTTACTTGTTGATGTGCTTATTTGTTATTGTAAGTGTTATTTTTTAGTTTTATGATGCAAATAGTTGGGAAGAGTGTCCATGGAGGGGTGGACATCTTGTAAAATGAAACGAGCAACTTAGTTTATCGAGTGTTTATTGAGCATAATTACAAATTTTATCTTTTTATATTAAGGAATCTGAATGGATGTTGGCACATATTTTATCATGCACCACATTCATTCAATATTGACAAATAACTTACCACTACACCCATAAGAACATTTTATAATGACAATTTTTATTGATTTTGTAAATACTTTTGTTTGAATGTTTCATATGGTACACAAACAACACTTCTTTTTCCATGTGTTTTTCATCAAGTTTACACAAGTTTTTATGAGGAGTCCTGATCCCTTGATATTGAGTGGGGTTTGAACCTTGGATCTCTCAAAGAGAGGCCAAAGCCCTTACCACATCAGTAAGCTTACAACTCTTTCTCTTCCTATATATTGTACACATCTAAATACATAATTATTTGTTGATATAATATTTTTCATTAGTTATGGATTTTATGTGTAATAATATATACTTGAAATTATTTTATAGCATTGTTTTCTTAATCGTGTAGTTTGCATTCTAGTTATTCAATGTCATTTGATTTTTAAATTCTACATATTGATCTTCCTATTTTATCTATTATTTTAATTTATTTTATGATTACTAAGGATTTTAAAAGTTTAACATGATTATTTAAAGTTATATACAAATAAGATATTTAATAAGGTAGGTTACTTTGAATATTGGGTAATTAAAAATATTTTATGGTTATTTTGATAAGTTAAGTTTTATCACAACAATTATTGTCAAAGAATTCCTCAAAAAACTTGATGGAACTTGTACCAAGTTTCAACTAAAAAGAGGTCCACCCAACCCTTTGGAAACCACTTTACTTGTATCATGTTTAGCATGGCTATTCCCTTACATAAACAATAAAAACATTCTATACTTAATTCATGTTGTATTTTTATTTAACACTTTGATGTGTTTTCCACATAAACTTCAAACATAGGACTTTTCTTATGTTGAGATAAAACATTATGTGGTTTTCTAACATCTAAACCATCTATCAAGACATGGTGGAAAACTTACATGAAAATCCCTATCCATAGCATAGAATGAATAACCCCAACCTATACAGTAGCATCACTTTCCTTCACCCTTATTTGGATTAATTTAAGGAAGGACCCACTACCCTAGTTGTATTGCCATAGTCCTATAATTTCAACAAGATAACTCAATATCAATTATGTTTATGATAGATAGGCTTTCTATATCCACATGGGAACCAATTCAAGATATTATGTTACTTGAATGCATGCATGCATCATTCTCTTTTGAAATAACATAAATGTGATATTTGGAATACACATGTACATTTATTTTAAAATTATCAAATATACTTAAATTTTTCCAATCTTTATTTTTACTTTTAAACCTTGGTGTGGAAGGTAAGGATAGATTGATTAGGATAAGAATTAAAAATCCATATAGAAAAACTATGATGAAAGCAATATGAGGAAGGAATGATCATGGTAAGAGTAAGGAAGTTGTTCAAGATGAAGTTGACATAATCATGAATAAGGAATAGGTGTTTGTGTTAATATTTATTTTCTATGTCACGTTTACTCTTGAAACCCACAATTTTTTCATTGTTTATAAGCTATATGCAACTTATGTTGGGAGGCACTCCCGTGAAAATATTACATCTATTAGTAGGTCAATTAAACCATATCTAGCTTGCCCTTTTATCAAAAATATTTTCATTTCTTTTTCTATCAAATATGTTATTAATATTTCTCAAAATGTTAGATTTCCACATTCAACTCAACATTATTTTTATTAAAATAAAATATATCATTCATTTAATCTCCTTCTAAATTTGAATTTCACCAAGACAAAGATCAACATATGATTGACTAAATTATCTACTACTCAATTTTATTCTCTATAGATATGCTCACATTTTCAAGAGATTGCTTCAAATAATAGAAGATGAACATCAACAACAATAATATTTTTTATCAAATCTTCAAATCGATTTATCATGTATATAAGAAGTTCCCTAGATCTGCATAGTTATTAGTTGAACTTCCATATGATTTTGAGTAAGTTAGGAGAATTTTATCTCTATTATTTTGAAAAATACCATTTTCATGAGTTTCTCCTAGATTTCCTTTGGAAGCACCATCAAAGTTAATTTTGATAAACCCAATGTTTGAACATTTCTATTTTACCATAGTTCAAATAATATATTTTCTTTTAATACTATTGTCACAGATGACTCTTCCATGTATATTCAAATCATGTAACCAAATTTCTAACGCCTTTTATCCATACTTGAGACTTCCTATGATGAGCAATATATCTATAAACATTATATAAGAGAGGAAATAATACGATTCCAAATATGGGCATGATTTTGATATTTATTTTTAAAAAAGTGCATTATTCCTTTCAAGTCATAAATTCCAATAAATAATGTCAAGATGAGTCCTTCACAAAATATTTAATTCTTTAACTTTAAAATAGTTAATAAAATATTTCATTGGCTCTTTCAATGTGATGGATCTACCCAATATATTCTCATATTATTAAAAAAATAACCCCAAATGGTGTGAGCAAATGAACAATTAAGAAGTAAATGGTATGATGTTCCTCAATCTTTCTCATAGAAGGCACATGTAAAAGGTCCATGATATCCTCTTTGTTGTAGAATCTCTGCTGTAAGAATCTTACTTTGAACTTCTAACCAAAGAAATGTTGAGGTCTTAGGGAGAGCCAATGGTTATCATTTTGAATCAAAGATAAAGCATGAATAAAAAATTTGCATGATTCCCCTCATTGAATAACCATATAATAATTCATTTTAAATATAGGGTATTTTTTAGAGAATATATTACATTATTGGGTACATGTCAATGTACCACCTTGGGTACATTATTAGATTAGGAGTTTATCTTATGTTAAGTAGTTACTTGGGGAAGAAGTAATAAATGCACAAGTGTTAGAATGTGCAATGATGTAAATGTGCATGTAGTCCACATGTACATGAGTCATAGGAATAGGTAGAGTAAAGCCCAAGGAACCTATCTTATATATGTACCTTGAGCTATATATAGAGAGAGTGAGAAATAGAGATAAAGTTACTATAGAGTAGTGAGTAGGTACAATGTAGATCTTCATTGTAAAAATATTGGAGTGTTCATTGTCCTCCATTGTATTGCATTGTACTATTTTCGTGAGCCTTCATTAATGGTATTTTATTGAGTTATTGCAGAAGTCTATTCTATTATTTTCCTGCATATTTAAGTACCATTATCATATACTTACCATAGCTTGCATATTTTACATCTTGTGGTTGCATCTCCATTAGTATACATCACCAAAAGCTAACAGTGGTATCAGAGCACATGGTAGATCAATAGGAAATAGGGAGAGCCACAAAGAGAGATTGAGAGGAGTTCAAAAATCTTAGTTCTAGAATTTTTGAGAGTGCATGTGGCTAGAGTCTTTCCATAGAGTTGCAGAAAAACTTGTGAAGACTAGGACTCAATATGGATTCCACTAGATTGACAAATCAACTAGTGAAGTTCATTATCTCTAGAATTACAGTTTCTTCCATTCCAGTTTCTAACATCTTGTTGCAAGAAAAGGAGATTCAAAGAAAGTTGGGAAGCTTCCTACAAAATAGCTAGGAAGAAGATCTTCATTAGAATCATTCCAGCACTTGAAGCAACAAGTAGAAGAATGAATATTTTAGAGGCCTGAAGAAAATGTCCCATTACTAGAGATTGCAGACCTATGAAGTGAAGAAGGAGAAAAGGCCATAGAAGCCTTGCTAAAGATTCAAGGGAGAGAAGAGACTCCAGAGAAGAGTCCTAGTGAAGATAGGAGATTGGTGATCTCTATATTGAAGACTTCCCTAGAAATTGAAGAGACCCTGAAAAGGTTCTTATAAACCTTACAATAGAATCCAAGAAGAAGAGACTCCAAAGAAGAGTCTTGGTGAAGATAGGAGATTGGTGATCTCTACTAAAGATTGAAGAATTCACCTTGAAGAAGCTAGAAAATACCTATAAGAGGTCCCATTGAAGAACTTCCAATTCAGGAAGATAGAAGATTAAATAAGGACAAGCAACAAGTCCCATTCTAAATTCCAGCAATAACAGATTTTAGAGATCCAGGAAGGAGATCTCATTGCCAACACTTCCATAGTAGAAGGTTGAAGGAAAGGTCTCATTGGGAAGACCAGAGAAGCTACAAGAGTGAAGACCCTAGAGAAGAGGTCTCAAGGAGAAACAAGGAGAAGGCTTGGTGAGCCTCATTGAAGGAGATTTAGAGAAGGCCATTAAAGGAGTTCCTAGGAGAACTCATTGGAGAAATTTACCACCAAGGAGAAGTTCCTGATAAAGGAATATTTTGGGACAATTATCACCATCCAACAACAAGCCCAAATGGAGATAGATTTGGCAAGAAGCTTGCCAAATTTTAGAGGAGATTGGTGAAGACCTCAAGACTTTCAGATTCTTGAGAAGAAGGCCTAGATTGAAGTCAGAATTTGACAAGGAGAAAGGAGCCAAACATTACTACCAAACCTGAAAGGTTTGAAGATTACCCTTGAAGGCTAGAAGGCTCATTCAGAGAAAGGAGATATGGGTTTTGTTGAATCTACAGCATAATATTGAAGGGTTCTTGAAGGAAAATATCAGCTACGATTTGGAGGAGTTCCCTACCAAATTTTTGAGATTCAAGGACAACATTTTAGGAAGAAATATTGACTATGAAAGGGCAGCAATTAGGACAACATTACTAGATGCAAAAGTTCAAATTTCTAAGATACATCCTGAAGGAGAATTGAAGTCACCTACTATAGTTTCAAGGCAGCAAGTTAGAGGGTTTCATAGCTGCAAATAGGTGAGCTAAAGAGTTGTTTCGGACAACCAAGAAGAGTTGCAAGTCCATCCAATAAAAGGTAGCAATAAGGTGAATCTAATCACCTTGCAATCCTTCATCTACAAAGTTCATTAAGGTAAGCAACTTTGGTGCAATAGGTTCATTATTGAACATTAAGTTACTTAGTTCATTATTAAGTTTCATTAAGCACCATATCAGAGTTAAAGTTGCAAGGAGAAGGTTGCATATTAAAGTCTTCAAAGAGAGTGCAGAAGATAGTTTATTTTAAGGTTAATACCTGCACATTAAAATAGGAGTTAGATATATTTCGATAGAAAGAAAAATATCATCTTCCTATTATCTAGTTACAACAAAGAAGACATTACTACTAAGTGAAAGTTGCAGAGGTTATTAGTGCATTTGAGAGTTCTTTAAGAATTACTATTAGTGCATCTTGCAAGTTACTTTGAAGGAGCAATAAGGTGAGATTACTATTGCACTATTTTAGTTATTCTTAACTACATTAAACTCATTACTCTCAAAGGTTATTATGTGCATTGGTTGTTAAGTTAGAGTGGAAAACCAAAGAGCACAAGTCAGTGTACTATCAAAGTGTCTAGAGACACTATTGAAGTACACAAAACCTGTAGCTTATTGTGGCCTAGAGAAGCCACCAAACAAGGTAATATTCCTCCAAGGAGTGGAGAAGAAAGCCACCATCAAAACTAGTAGAAGGAGCTACAAAACGAGACTAGGAGAGTCTCATATTTCAGGTGCAACTAAGGAGCATTTTATAGGGTTATACAAGCACCAAATTTGTCTCTATTATTACATCAAAGGGAGACAAAGGTTAAGTGTCCTAAGGACACATTACATAGCCTATCCTCTACATCTACAAGTGACCATCATTAGTAGAAGGAAAGCACACTCAGAAGTGCTTAGAGAAGAGCCATACAAAATAGGGTTCAACATCCACCATTTACAAAGAGTAAGCACTAACAAAGGTGCTTAAGAAATGAGCCAATCGAAGGGCTCGATATCCATCATTGGTAGGAAAGAAAAACACAACCCATGGTGCTTGAGCGAAGAGCCATCCATAAGGCTCGGTATCCACCTTGTCAAGGTGCTAGAAGACACCATAGTCCAGTGCTATAGCTAGATAGGAGCAACACATTACAAAGGACACATGTTACAACACAAAACTAGCAGCAAACACAACATAACAAGATAAGCCAAACATCAATAGTACAAGGAGGAGACAACACGAAAAATACAAGGTGAGTTACCCAGGTGCTAGAAGAAATCGAAGGGCCATCAATCGACATTGGAAAATGACCATTGCCAAGAAGTGAATCTAACCTACGAACGAAGTTAGAGAATAGGTGCTCAAGGAAGTAAAATAAGCCAAGATAAGATTTAGGGTTAAAATAAATATTGAAACATTTGATTCCATGCAAATAAGGTACATCCATTTGTCCCAACATCACTAGAAATAAAGTGCCACTTGGCACTAAGAAAGAGCATTATACATTAAAACACCCAGAATGACCTCAATGACAAATATGAGCATTACATTATCATTATTTGATTCTCAAATAAGATTGACAATAATAAATTCTCAAGGAATCAAATAACTGTCACAAGATAATCATTTAGGAGCTCTAAGACATTAATTGATATTCATAATCATACGCAGGAGACCAACAAAACCAGCGTGCAGTCATGAATAGATTCAATCCGAAGGACCAATCAGAGTGCAGCATAATTCATTCAAAGGGAAGGTAAAGTTTAATATAAAGTTTATAATTGATTTTGTTAATATTTAGGAGTTATAAGGTGGTTTATTATTTAAGGTTGAAACTTATTATTATTTGCTTGAAGATAGGCAAATTACAACCTTAGAAATTAGAAAGCAAAAATCAAAAGTGTACTTCCTTGAATGATATTTCAAATTGCACTAAGTTAGAATATACATATTATAATATTTGCAATAGGAGTGATAAGGTTTTATATCTAGGAAAATCAAAGTGAAACTATTTTGCAAATATTATTATTTCTAAAATTCCAAAATTAGGGAGTTATAAGGTATACTACATCAAACATAGATTATTGGAATTTAGAAATATTAAACTATTGGATATTAAGGGGATAAAAAGAAGTTCATTATTTACTTAAAAGAGTTGGAATTAATTACTTATACTTGTCTCATACTCACATTAAAGGGACAAAAGAAATCCAACCATAGAGAACTTCATCAAATTGAAAAGTGCATAAGGAGAAAGGAAATTAGGAGTTGAACATTATATCATCAAAACCATTAGGGAGTCAAAAGGGATTCAACTCAAAGTAAACCTAAAAGCTAAGTTTACTATTAAGCACTTTATCAAGCTTATAGCATACTCTAATCACTAGGGAGATATAAGGTAGCCAACAAGGATCATCATGACAACAAATAAATTCATCCTTATAGAATCTCAACTACTTAAAGGTCCAAATTACTCCTCATGGAAAAACAAAGTGAGGGTAATTTTAATAGTTGAGAAGCTTTGGAAAATTATCAAAGGAATAACTACTAAACCTAATTTAGGTGATACAAAGATTCAAAAGTTTGAAGAGAGTGATGCAAAAGCATTAATGATAATAACTTTTGCCATCACAAATGAAATACAACCTTACATTAGTTCAACAAGAACATCTACAGAAGCTTGGAAAACCCTAGAAAAAATATTTGAAGGGAAAAATAAAGCTACTATCCTAAATCTTCAAACTCAATTACATTCCCTAAAAATGAACAATGGTGAAAGTGTAGAACTATTCCTAAGGAAGGTAGCAGATATTAAAGGAAAATTATTAACCTTAGGAGAAGAGGTTAAAGATAAATTTCTTGTTCAAGTAACCATGAGAGCTCTTCCAGACAACTACAAACATCTAGTTACATCTTTACAAGTTCTAAGTAAAGATATATCATTTGATGAGCTAGTTAATATTCTTCAAGAATATGAGGTGGAAAATACAATGAAGGATGAAATGACTAACAATGCATTGGTTTCAAAAGATACTCCACAAGGAAATGTTGCCTCATCCTCAAAAGGATGAAGACCATGGAATAACATATATTATCATGTATGCAGGAGAAAAGGACATAGCACTAATTACTGTAGATTCAATCCTAGAAATCAGAATCAGGGAAATCAGACAAACTATGGAAGCCAATCAAATAGGGTATTCCAACCAAGATAATATCAGAATCAGTATAGTCCACATCAACAACAATTTCAGCATCCATATCCTTCTCAAAATCAATACAAATATCCTCAATTGCAATATCGAGAAGGGAATAAAAAAGGGCACTTGGCTCGAGAGATCCCTGAGATTCAAGAACTAGAAGAACCTACAAAGGAACATGAAGTTAAAGCTCTCTCAACAAAGATGACATTTTATGAAGATCCTAACTACTTGCTTGAACATGATACAAACATCAGAGAAGAAGAGTACAAGGTCTAGATAGATGAAGATCCATATTGAAGACTAAAGTCTTCAATACCCAAATAATGTAATACATGGGGGTGTTAGAGAATATATTACATTATTGGGTACATGTCAATGTACCACCTTGGGTACATTATTAGATTAGGAGTTTATCTTATGTTAAGTAGTTACTTGGGGAAGAAGTAATAAATGCACAAGTGTTAGAATGTGCAATGATGTAAATGTGCATGTAGTCCACATGTACATGAGTCATAGGAATAGGTAGAGTAAAGCCCAAGGAACATATCTATATATATGTACCTTGAGCTATAGATATAAAGAGAGTGTGAGAAATAGAGATAAAGTTACTATAGAGTAGTGAGTAGGTACAATGTAGATCTTCATTGTAAAAATTTTGGAGTGTTCATAGTCCTCCATTATATTGCATTGTACTATTTTCATGAGCCTTCATTAATGGTATTTTACTGAGTTATTGCAGAAGTATATTCTATTATTTTATTGCATATTTAAGTACCATTATCATATACTTACCATAGCCTACATATTTTACATCTTGTGGTTGCATCTCCATTAGTATACATCACCAAAAGCTAACAAGTACTGTTAATGAAAAAGTCTAGATTTTATAGTATTGACAAATTTTCTAGTAGTCTTCTCATGGCACAATTAAAATGATTTCAACTCCATGACCTCATTTACTAAGGGATGGCTTAAAAAAATATCATAAAAAAATTAGAGATGTGATTCGAAGTGATAACTTTTTTCAACCTAAATACCTTTGATTTATTCTTCTGTTTTTACCTTTGAGAAACCTCTCCCTAATGCCTCCACAAGAATAATAAATAGATAATGATATAGTGATTCATCTTGGTGAAGTCCATAATATGACTTAAAATTACCAATAGGAGAACCATTGATCAAAATAGATTTTTTCAAAGTGTTATAACAATATTTGATCAAAGGCAAACATTTTGGGAATATCATATAGAAAAATTTAGCAAACCCTATCATATGCTTTTTTCATATCTAATTTCATAAGCATACCTAATTTTTTCATGGAATGAAAATAATGTATAGTCTCCTATGTAATGATTACACCATCAAGAATTTGTTTTCAATGAACAAAACCACCTTGTTCTTCTGAGGTAACACAATCTGGAATGCTTTTTAACCTATTTTACATATTTTTTGAAATAATCTTATAAATCATATTACAAAGACTTATTGGATGATAATTATCATAAAATATTGTCTCAACTTTCTTGAGAACCAATGTAATAAAAGTTTCATTGATCTAACTCATTTTAGCCTTCCTTTTCTGGGCCTCTTCAACCACAACCAACACATATCACTCTTCAATAAATCCTAAAAAAAAAAGCAAGAAATCCATCAAAGTCAGGTGCCTTGTTAGGATGGAAGGAGAATACTTCTTCATGTAGCTCCTCCATAGGCATATTCTTCATCGAGATTTCATTTTATCCCTGTGTGATAATTGATGGAATATCTTGTTAAAGCTTACATTGTGCCTCCTTGTCTTGCCTAGTATTTGACAGAATATTTTTAAAAAAATTATTTGCTTCCTTCCTGATATCTTTTTATTTCTTAATATTTTTTCCATCTAGATTTAAATTATTTTTTATAGAAAAAAAATAAAAAATTATTTTGCTATAGCATGAAAATTATTGTCTCCTTTTTTTAATGCATTATGATAATCATTATTTTTATTTTTGGAACCAATATGTCTCCTTATTTTTAATGCATTATGATAATCATATAGTAATTATTTTTCTTGCATATAAGAATCGTAGTCATTTCCATTGATTTCTACTCTCTTGTAAACTTTTAAGTTTGGATTTAATATCCTTATTTTATTTAAAAATACTACCAAAATACTTGGTAGTCCAAATCTTCTTTTTTCCCTTTAGATATTTCATATTTTAAAAAAACTTATACATATATGATCCTTCAAAATTTGCTTCATCCCACTATAACATAACCATTTAGAATAAATAAGATTCTTGAAGCCACATAAACTAGAAGCAAGATGGATTTGATAACCATTATTAAGTAAAACACAACTCAAACTAATGTGTTTGTGATATGAACTTGCTTGCAATTAAATATATGAAGAGATTGCATACTCTGTTGGAAAAAATATGTTGGATAAGAATATTCTATCCAATTTTTAAACAATGTGATTTTAACTAATGCATCTATTATCCTATGTAAATTAAAAACTTGAAGGAATAACAATCCAAATTCCATTTTAAATAGGTCTAATGAAGTGAAATATTGTGTTGATTTAGACCATACAAGAGTACCACCCTTATTTTCTAATGGATACATAACCATGTTGAAGTCACCCCCAAGAATCCATAGATCACATTTATGAATCATCATTGTGTTTAAAAAAAATATGCTAATGTCCTTCCAACATATTTCATGAGGAGTAACTATAGTTGGATCATATACATTTATAACCCCAACTTTGATGTTTTCCTCTTTCTTGCAAAACATCCCAACAACCCAATTAATTTTTTCTTCTAACAATTTTCCATCCCATTTGTATTTGTCCCATATTGTTGCAATACCATTAGAATCTCCTATAGAAGAAATTGCTATAAAATTGTCCAACTTCTAAATATTTTAAAAAGCATATTTACATTCCTTGCTACTTTTGTTTCTTGTATTAAAATAAACCCAATACTATAACAACCTATTAATTCCTTAATAATTTTTTTTAGGGGTCTTATTCATACCCCTAATATTCCATATTACCATGTTCATCATCACTTTTTATTTTTATTAATGTGATTAGTCCCACTTGTTAATACCTATGATATTTTTACTTGGATCCCCAATTTGATATCACTTTGAGCTTATTTTTATCTTTGTTCATGCTTTTATGACCTTCATCTTCTTTTTCCACAAAAAATTTTATCTTCATAAATCTCTTCCATTTTTCTATATTGTTCATAATGAGAAGTATTCTCTAAAGATTTATGATTCCCTAAAGAATATGAAATGAAAGGAATGACCTTATAAACACTTTTTTCTCTATGTTACCATATAAACCCTAAAGTGCAAGGATGATCTTCCATAGTAATTACTTTCTTATGCTACCCTAGAAACTCTAAATTTCCATGGATATATTTCATATGTATTTCTTTATTATGATGCTCTTGAAACCCTAAAGTGCAATGGATACACTTTGTTTTACTTTTATTTTTATTGCAAGAATAGGATTTTATGCTACTTCAAGAAAATGAATATTATTTACCTAGATTAACCTTGAACTCCTTTATCTCATTCACTTTGAAATTTATCTTCCCATCTTCCTTTGCAAATTTAACTGCTAAATTTAAACTTGTACATTGTACTTTTTTATTCCTTGTGTCATATTTTTCTTCTAATGGTTGATTCAAGCAAACTATGTTAGCATTCCATTTGATGTAGAGGGGTTTATTTTCTTATTTTAGAACTGGAAAACCCTTGATTTGACCTAGCTTCTATTACAATATGATATCCTTGTTTCATATTGAAGTTTGTATCATGCCTAAAAAAAAAAATTCTTTTTTCCATCATTTTCACTTTGTAATCTCTTGCCATGTGTCTAGTCTCATTAATTGTGTGATTTTGAAATGCAATGTTTTCATAATCCACTTATTGATCCTATTATCTTGATTTAGATTTAATCCTAATGGATTATGGCAAAGTTTTTAATATATCCATGGCAACACATATTTGAGTGTATGCAACATTCCTTCTCTCCTTAGTTGTTGGTATTTACTGGATGAACTCTTTTAGAGTATTATCAGTATTATTTAAAGTATCCTTATTTATGATTTGATAAGGAAATCCAAAAATACTAATACACATAAAAAAACCTTTTAATAGCCTCTATCTCCACATAAAAATTATCAATCCATGGTCTTAAATATAATGCATCTTTACCTCTAAACCAAGGGCTATTATCCATTATTTTATCCCTTATTTCTAAACTAGATAAAATAATGAGGTAAAATTCTTTCTAAAAAAAATTCATGGGCTAATTTGAATTCAATCCCTGCTTTCACTTGATCTAGTTTTGAATCAATAAAAAAACTTGACTAATATCCATAGAACTAGCATATTAACCCTTTGCTTTTAAGAATCATTACACCATGCTTAATCATCTTGTCCTTGAGAGTCACTTTTGGTGTAGTATCTGCTACCTGGATAGGTTTTTCCATAGGTTTGTTCTTCATTTTATTACTAACTAGGGCATCCATACTTCCAGCTTGGTAACCCTTATTTTCAACTAGGGAATCCTTCTAGTAAGGACTTTTGAAAATGAATTTCTTGCCAAGTTACCTACCTTTTCTTCACATGAATCATTTAGTTTTTGAGTTTCTCTTAAGATATAGAACAAGAATAATTTGCACTTGCTTCTTGCTCACATTTTTATTCCTACTCAAGCTTCATGATAACACACATAACACTTGCTTCTAAAACAAGAAAAATGTGAGGCTCACTCTTCAATTGCAACCCATAATTGCATGGGCTGAAAATTAGAGTATTTATAATTATATGTTTGAATTTGCAATATTTTCTAAAAACCTTCCAAAATATGCATTCACCACAATCATATGCCACAAAGAAGAAAATTTGATTAAAATATAGCAACAATAAACAAAATAAACTAAACAAAAAGGGACGATAAAAATTTTAAGGTGGGTACCCATGAGCACCCCAATATATCACATCTTATTCACACTTATGATACAAATGGATCCTCATTGAAGAGTATTTATAGTGATACCAAATCCTCATTGAGAGGTTAACCTTAGGTGCAAATAAAATTAACCTTGAGATTGACCTTACAATATAATAATAAATTACCCTTTAAGTGAGGTTATCCATAAAGGTGGATTATCCAATACCACTAAGGGTGGAAAATGAAAGAGCCCTTAGGCTTACATGAATATGTCCATAGGCTTACATAAAACAATGCTTGTAGGCTTATATAGAAATATGTCTATAAAATTATATATATAATGCCTATAGGCTTACATCAAGATTCTTAAAGCCTTACATAGCTCTTGTCCATAGGCTTACATCAAGAGGACTTGTAGGTACTTTGACACTTTTGTCATTAACCGAATAAGTTCATATTACAAATATTTATATACCCCCCATAATCTTAACTAAGGGTTCAAGGAAAGAAGACATTAGAGATGATACATATCCTCCCATAATGAATGTTTATATGGGTCACATGATCCTATTATATTCTCTTTTTCAAAGGTAGATAAACTAGATCAACCTCTCTTGACATGAAGCCATAACTCAACCTCCTAGATCAAGATGTTGAGCTTCTTGTAATAATATCTCCAACATGCACTATGGTGACCATAATTTGTCCCTCAATCTCAAGATAAGGCAACCAAATAATGAAGCAATAGGTATATCTTTAAATAATCAATTCCAATGATTAGAAAGGGCCTATAGTCCTAAGAATTGTATTGATCATCCAAAACCTACTCCTCTTTTAGTCCAAAATATCACCAATTACCATACTAAATGGTTGTTAGAGTTAGAGAAAACATACATTATGAGAAAAGAGAAGAATTATACATGATATCCATATGAATGGTTTAAGTTTTTGAGTAATCCTACCATTTAAAGTAACCAAGTGCTATAATTTCACCCATTGAGCCTAGTAACATACCCTAAGGAATCCATATTGTATAAAAATCCTAAATAGATCTATAGAAGATCCATAAATTGATGTCACCACTATGTGGAGCTCAATATATCATGCAATCTAAAAAAATGTGCTCCAAATATTTTTGTATACAAAAGTTATGGCCTCTAGAATATTTGGTTGAATTAGCACTCAAATTAGGAAAAAATCAAATGCCAAACCTTAAAAAAATTATTGAATCAACAGTTATGAAATGCCATCACTAGATTGATTGTTGTATCTTTGAATTGATGTTTGACACTTGTTTCAATATGATTTGAAAATTTATATTCATACATACATACATATATATCTATCTATATATATATGTGTGTGTGTGTGTGTGTATTTATATATATATATATATATATATATATATATATATATATATATATATATATATATATATATATATATATATATATATATATATATATATATAAATAGGTTTTTGGATTCGATGGGGCTCCAGCCCAAGATGGCTTGTTTCCAAGGTAAATGACCAAACCACTGCTATGTACATAACTAACAGCATAGAGAAGAGAAGTGTTATTTGACCTATGAGCACATATAACTTTACTTGGATAAAAAAGAAGATAGTACTAGGGTTTAAAACTATGATGTCATGTATATAAGCCAACTACATGACCACTATGTCACTCAATAGTTTTGAAGCTAATGAACCTTTCTTTCACCTCAGTGCATATGCCTTCCATATTTTAGAAAAATGACTCTAAAAAAAATTGACCTAGGAATTTGAACTACTGACTTCAAGCTACAACCAAGCTAACTTAACCATTGCACTATAAATACCTAATGTAATCTTAAAGCATAGGAGGAAGCCTCTTTAAGAAACTTCTAATGAGAAAACATGAAAAAAGGCCATTGCCAAATTTGATCTAGTGACATCCTCTCAGGAAAGCTATGCCCCTCCCATCAAACCACTCCAATATGGCAAGTAAATAGGAGGGGGGTCTATATTAAAATCATATATGACTATAGTAATTTTAAAGTAGGAAAAAAATGGGATTCGAACATCCCTGGATAACTACATGCAACTCCACCAATTGCACTCACCATGTCGTTGCACTCTTTGTCGTCTTCACGTGGAATGTTGTAGGTACAAATAGGTAAGCCACATGTAAATAATGGAGATACATGCCCATTATTATCAAGAGATATTTGGTACCAAACATGGATTTCAATTTAAAAAGTGAACCTCTAAAAGCAAACAAGAAATTAACCTATGACAAGGCTAGTAAAACAATATTTTCTACATAAAGAAGTAATGTAGCTATGAAATCCACTCTAATACCATGTTTGAATTTGTAGTATTTTTTAGAAACCCTATAAAACATGCATTCATGGAATTCATGCCAAAAAGAAGAAAAGGAAATTAAAAGATAGCAATCATAAATGACAAAGAATAAACAAAGGGAGATAACAAGAAGTATAATGTGGGTGCCCATGGGCACCCTGATATCACATTTTATTCATACTTATTATACATATGGATCCTCATTTAGGGGTATTTATAATGATACAAAATACACAATGATACGTTAACCTTAGGTTGATACAAACTTAACCCTAAGGTTAACCTTATAATATAATAATAATAAATCACCCTTTAAGTGAGGTTATCGATAAAGGTGGATTAACTAATACCACTAAGGATGAAATATAAAAGGGGCCCTTAGGCTTTTTTAAAGATGCTCATATGCTCACATAGAAGAATTCCCATAGGCTTACATATAGAATGCTTGTAGGCTTACATCAAGATGCCCGAAGGCTTACATAGCACTTGCCCATAAGCTTACATCAAGAGCACTTGTAGGTATTTCAACACTGTAGGCCTTTTTAATAAGGTCAAAATACAAATATTTCAAAATTATAGATATTTTTATGATAATATCTAAGGTTTATTATAGTTATTATATTTACACAAGTTGAGGATTAACACTTTTGTGTTTATATATCTTTACTAATGATATATAATAATTTTTTGCATGAATATGTTCCTTTGAGAAATATGTAGGATGTTTTAAGATACCACTACTAGATGGATATTAAAATTATATTTTTATTGAATGCTTGATGAGGTCTTGGTATAAGTATAATATTATGATTTACATCTTGTGAAATATATTTAGGTAGATCACTATAACATCTTGCCATAGTATTATATTCATATAATGGATATTGCACTTACTATTTTTTGATACATTATTTTTTGACTAGCCATGGATTCCATGTGTAGAAATCTATTTTTAAAGTTATTTTATAAGTTCATTTTCTTAATTATGTAATTTACATTGAAATAATGTATCACCTATGTTACATCTATTTCAATGAACAACATTAAATCGCATTAAATTAAATTGTATATACCTTATCATAGAAGTGTCCATCAAATCATGTTGATACTCATTCTAATACCATTATTATCCTTATCATGAGATTAAATTGGGTCAAATATCATACAATTGTATATCATTTTCATTGCTCCATAATATGAGTCATATTTGAGCAATTGAAGTCCATACAATTGCTTTATATTATAATATGCAACATGTTCACTTTACAACTTGGTTAAAGCTAGTAAAGAACGTGTTAAGGTTATCATGGTTTTGAATCCATGATTTTGAGATTCATCCCTATGTACTCTCATGGATACATAAGGTGTTTCATTATGGAATTGAAACCTTGGTTTCTATAAAATATTCATACCCTACAACTTGTCCCAAAACCATTGAGTATTATAAGTATTCAATTTTTTAAATAGAATGCATACTTAGTGATGCACCACTCATGAAATTATTAAGGATAAAACTTTGAAATATTTTTTGTATGTTTGTATCAAATGCTAAGTATAATTAAATTATATAGTTTTATTTCTTTGAAAATATAAATTATCAACTATCACATTAAATCTAAAAGAGTAAATCAACCTTGTGGTAGAATAAGTTGACTTAATCATTTTTATATTCATGTGTATATTTTTGTTTATTTATTTGATCCTGACACTGTCAGAACAGTTATAAAGCATAAAGTCTGTAGCAAACATAAAAATACAATGAAGATATTTTATTCAATCTGGTTGGGGTTATAAAAGGAACATAATTTTATATTTCCAGATTGAGGTTGCATTCATGGTAGGAGTTGCAAGTTTTATTATTTCTAGCATGATATCCATGTGAATTATTATTCTTTGAGTATGCTCACTAATATTCTAGAGAATGATGGTCACATAGAAGTTATTCTTTGAAGCATAGTCTACTGATTTCATCATTTTGACTCTTGATGCCCAATGGATAAGACTCTGAGTTCTCAGGCTTTGTGAGCAAACCCTCCCAAGAGGTGCCAGAATGTAGGCCCAAAATGGCCACATCCTTAGAAAATTTTTGAAATATTTTCTAAGGCAAGAAAACCTTATTCTAGCCCATGCAAGCTCTAATGTATTTTTTGGCGGTGTAGTGCAAGACGTTCTACCTTGTGGTCAAAGAGATCAAAGTTTGCACTTAGTGATATTTGAATCATGGATCATAGCATATTTTTTGTTACATCTAAAGCTCAGTGGTATGCAGTTGGTTCCAGCCTGCATGGCATAGAACATGGTTCCAGCCCATGATCAACATTAGTCAAAGTTGACTTCACTACTTTCAAAATCATGATGTAGCACAAATTTTCCATCTCGTGTAAGCTAAATACTATTTTGAGTTTGTTCTATCCCACTCAAGTTCAAGTGTATTTCTTAATGACATAGAACATTGCTCTAGCCCATAGTCAAAGTGGTCAACATTCACGAAGGAGAGTTGCAAGGGAGTGGGCCAGTGCAAAGTCTTATATAGCATCATTTTACGTTATATCACTATGGGCCAGAGCAATTATCTACCCCACGGTCAGTGATAGTCAAACTTGAATAGGTAAGTTTCAAGGCACAGGCAGGCTACAACATGATTTTACTCTACATCGTAGATACAAAACAAATTTAAGCAAATTGAAGTATGAGATAAGTGGGTTAGTGCAATGTTTCATCTCATGCAGATTGAAGAGCATTTTTTACGTTGGAGTATTATGTTCTCTAGCCCATGGTCAAAGTTGTCAATACTATGTAATAAATTGTTCCAAGGAGTAGGCTACGACATGTTCTATGCCATGCATCTACAAGTGGTGTTTGAGCTTTAATCTTAGTTGTTCATGAGCAGATCAATGGTTAGTTCATCTTGATGACCTCTAAGGCATAAAATGGTAGAACCTTTGTAATGTAAATCAATACAAACCAGTAGATGAAGCATCAAATAATCCAAGAACCAAGAAGTGTAGTCAGTTGTAGATCTATGGTTAAATAATATCTACAAGAATGATGGATGACCTGGATCATGGTTTTGATAATTTGGAGCCAAGCACCATGAAAGATCAACAAGTTGCAGAAGTTAAGCTACAAAGGAGAGCAAGATCATGCATTTTCCTCTGGTCTCAAATACAAACAAGAGGCTTCCACCTCAGCACCTAGCTAATTTGGCATTTTATTTTGATGCAGGAGCATCTAGTGGTGTACGAGTGATCTTGCATCATCCAAATTTTTACTTGTTTTATTCTATTCTAAAGTTTGATTAGTTGTTTAGAGGATGGATAAATAGATCCAATGGTGAAAGAATCACCCAAATATCCTAAGCGGTTTGGGAGATACATAAGTTTTATGGTAAAACCCTACCAAAACGGTGAAAATCCTACTACTAAATATTGCAGGTGAATTTTGAAGGCCTTAGAGGCCTCGTAGAGGGATGAAAATTAGGTGTAATGTAGAGGACATTACATTGTTATAGGTATTTTTGAGAGCTTTCCGAAAAGGTGCACTAATAGTCAATCCGAGCAACAAGCGAGGAGTTATGACCCCAAGAAGTTTTACCCCCAAAATTCAAATTTCAAATGGATTGTTTTAGGTAGGAAAAGTGGAAACAAGATATTATAGGGGAATTTTGAATTTGTAAAAGGGGTTTGATCTGTATCCTCAATTTTTATGAAAGGTAATACAAAGCTCTGGCTCAGATATTACAGTTTCTTTGTAACTTAGTAGATTGTTTGTATTTTTTTGATGTTGTCATGCTTTACATTTTTCTTGTAATGTTCCACTTATTTTCATTTCTTTTCAAGCATGTAAAAACTATAAAAGGAGGTTGAACCCTCATTTTTTAGGGTCAACTCTAGAGTGTTTGATTGCCCTTTTATGTAATATTTTTTTGTAAATCAATAGAAGGAACATTACTTGGATGTTTGCCTCATACCGGTGTCTTCTATAATTATTAAGAGATTCAAACTATGAAATTATTTTCTGCTATTGTTGCTATGGTTAGTCTATTCTGTTGATATTGGATTTCTAGCTTAGAGCACTTGAAATATTTCATAATTGAATCTATAATTGCAAGAGGTTCTTTTTTGTTAAATCTTGATGATCTTATTCTACTAATTTGGATTATTAATATATTTGATGTTGAAATAGCTTCTTGAAGTATATCTATATTCTATAAATTGATGAAGAATATCTATTTAGAATATTATTAATATCAAGTGTGGAACACTGTAAATTGTTTATCATAAGGGTTTTCTTGTATATGCCTATGTTGTTAGCTTTATTTGGCCACTGTTCAATTACCATTTTATTAACCCTAAACCCATTTCTATCCCTATATTTTAAACATTTAATTGTTCTTAAATGAGTCAACACCTTAACATTTAACAAGGAATACCAACCTAATATGGAGGTTGTATTAGAGCAATCTTTAAATCGTCCAATGTTGAATTCTAAACTATGATTAACAGGTGCATGCTTAATCAGAGAACTAGAAGATAACAGTCATATTTTTGAGCTTTTGCTTTATGTCAATTTGGATCCCAACAGATAATGTTTTGAAATATTTTTTAATAGTTGTAACTCTAGAAGAACCTAAACAAGTGGTGCCATCATATATAACTATTATCAAGAATGTAAATATTTTGTACATAGGAGATTCTATCTTGGGTGGCATTTTTCATGTAAGCCAACCTTGAGAGTTAGGTGGTAGATGAAATATTTAAAACTATAATGGATAAGGATTTTATGTATCTATTTGCATATTTGAATGAAAATATTGAAGGAGGTTGCTCCCTCAAAGTGGCTTGTGATTCTATGTTATCTGTAAGATTGTTCTTTTTTGTACTTATATTTCATAGTTGTGTTGTGATCTTTATTTTTATTGTAATATTTGTGTAAGTGTGTTTAATTTTAATAGTAGTTTCCTAACAATTTAAAATTCATGCTAAGGTGGAAGGCCTAGAATATCCTTTAAAAATACATCCCTAAATGCATGCAAAATTGAATGTTTCTCAAATATTTATGCATCTCTAGTATTGCCCTTCTTACCATTTATCTTAACTAAATACACCATTCCACCTTTCTTGATTGCTTTCTTAATTTGCATAGTTGATAACAATTATGGTCGAAAATATCTTTGCCCACTTTGAACCCTTACTGTCTTCTTATCCTTATCAATATAGTTCATCCATATTTATTGGAAGTTAATTAGGGCTCCATGATCCTTTAACCAATTCATTCCTAAGATTATATCAAAGTCATGTAGCATTGCTACATATAAGTGCCAGATAGTAGATTTATTGGATAAGGTTATTTTGGCTATACATAAATATTGATCCATTGAGTAAGTCTATCTAGACCCATACTTTCCACCCTTATGCAAAAAATCTTGGTCTTTTTGACATATCTCCAATAATACTAGTGGAAATAAAACTATCTATAGCTCCACTATCAATTAAGACTAACATTTTTATTAAATAACTTACCATTCAATAATATGGGAGTTGCTTGTCCATCTAGGTTTTGACTTTTGGTAGCTACATAGATTCGATGTGGTTGTTCCTCAACTCTATTACTTGACTATGGCCATTGGGTATACTTATTTGCATAATGCAGACCCCCATAGATAAAATAACCTATCCTAGGTGCTTGAGGTCTTTCTTGCCTTTTATCCCCTATTTCCTCCTTCTGAGTTGTTTCATTTTGTGACTGAGGTTGAGGTTTTGAATTATTCTTTTTCTAGACTTCATTCCCTTTGTTATTATTTCCAAAATTTGGGTTCCTTTTACTTTTCTTGTTCTGATCCTTGTCCCATTTCATAAACCCAACACTTTTTCTTTTTCTAAGTTATTTTTATTCCCCTTTAGTCAACCTTACATATTTTAAAAAGGTCTTCTTGGTTTGTAGATTGGTCTTCTCTTACTGAACCAAATCATATGCCTTTTGAAGGGTCTTGGATTTAAGTAAAATAATAAATATTCTAATCTTAGGATCTACTCCTAAGATGAACTTATGTACCTTTAGTTGTTCATTGACCTCATACTTAGGAACATATTTCAAGAGTTTCACAAATATTTGGTAATATAGCTCCACAATCATTGTACCCTATTGGAGTGTAGAGAACTCAAAATTTTCTACATAGAATTGATTCGATAAGAATCTCTTCTTAAATGCTCTGACAAAACTATCCCATTGGAGATTCATTACTTGGATTCCTCTACTAGACTTGGATGTGTTCCACCATTCCAAAGCCACATCCTATCGATGAAGAGTAGCCCAAACTATTTGGGTTTCGAATGAATAGTTCTTCATGGAAAATATATTTCTAACTCATTCAATCAATATTTGTTGAATTACCTCCTTCTCTACCATTGAAATTAGGTAACTTAATATTCTTAAGGTCTTTGGAAAGCTCAAACTCAATTTGAGTCTTGCCTTCCTAGTTTTCTCTAGCAGGATTCTCTTCTTACCTTCCCTTAGAATTTCTATTATTGAATACTTGGTTAAAAATTCATTCAAGGTCCTATGATATAGGCTATGATACCCTCAGAAGCTTCAATCCTATGACCTAGGCTCTAATACCCTTAAAATATTTTAGTCCTATGACCTAAGATATGATACCAACTATAACAACCCACCAACTTGACCCAAAGAAGAGAGAATTATTCTTTATCAAGGAGAATTCACTAAATATGTCCTAATATTTTCAATATCAAAATGCATAACCACATTTTGAGATCTTGTCACTATAGATGACACTCCAGTTGATAGGGTTGACCCATATCTTGTACTTATGGGGTTCACATTTCTAAACCTCTCCGTTTAGAAAGGATGTTGTTGAGTGGTATTTTCACCCAATTGTGAAAGTACACTCTCCTTTAGGATTTGGGTTCTAAATCCCCTCTTGCAAAGAAGTTAAATAAACAACTTCTCCAAGGTCTCCATTGTATTAGCATTTGCATATGTGTATTAGTAATCTCAAATAAAGATATTCAATTTAAATGCTTGGAACACCTTAGTGATTGTAAGTAACTGTAAACAATGGGCAATGTTGATTTATTTCACCATGAAACTTTAGTGATTGTTCATTGTTTTTTTGCATTTTGAAATTTTTTAAATGTTTATTTTAATGCCTGAAAATAAGTTAAAATTTCTGGAAAAAAATAAAATGCAGAAAAATGAAAATAAAATGCAGAAAACTGAAAATAAAATGCATTCAGTATGATGCTATCCTATTTCGACAAAACTGAAGATGTGAGGTTTTCATGCATGCAACCTAACCTATTGGACTCTTTTAGATCTAGAAGGAGGGATTTTATGGCAAGTATTAATTTGTAATTTTACTGCAGTAGAATTAATAGATTGCTTGCCAGATTTTTATTTTTATTTTTATTTTGTATTATGTGATTTATGTTTTCTATTATGTTTGTGTACAACATTTGTGTGTATGTCAGTTGAAAAATTATATTAAGAATTTTTCCTTTGCTTTCTATATTTTCCCTGCTTTTCTATTTTAACAACTTTTCATTTTCAGCATATTTTATTTTGCTGTCAATTCCTGTAGCAGAAGCTTGATGACCTTTTGTGGTAGGGCATTGACAGGTGTTTTATTTCTAAGCATCACTTCCATTCTGCAATAGTAAAATAGGTTTCAATTTTGCAAGTGTAATTTAGGATTTCATTTTAGCAACATTTCAATTTAGCAATTTCAATTCTGTTATTTCAATTCTGCAAAAGTAAATTAGATTTCAATTCAGCAATTTCAATTCATGCAATTGCAGTTAACTTTAATTTTCTGAAATAAGAATTAGTTTTTTATTTCTTGCAAGTTTCCATTCTGCAGATTAGGTTTAGTGTGACACCAAAAGGCTAAACCAAATCTGTCTCACCCAATAAATGCTTGAAATCTAAATGCCTGAATTGTACTCTACCCTAGCTTTCTATCGTAGACAGCCTTGGACACCACCCTGGATTGATAAATCATTGAGATTAAATGATGAGACTCAACGACACTCATCAATGAGTATTATAACGACCATTTTTTCAAAATGTAGTCCAAGAATGACAAACTTGAAGAGGCCTTAGTAGTGGCAAAGAGACAAATTGAGGTACTGGAGTCTAAGGTAAAGAAATAGGTTGAGACGTTGGAGTCTGAAATTTCATAATTGAAGCAAAAAGTACTATCGCTTGAGGCATAAAATGATGAAATATCCAAGTTGTGTGATCCTCATATGAAGTCACATGCTGAGGCAAATCAGGAGATCCAAGTACTCAATATCCAAAATAATGAGTTGTAGGATAAGTTATCAGAAAGAATGGAGTAGCCTATTCTATTCTCTAAGGAGCGCCTCAAGGAGATGCACCTACAGTTCTCGGGGGAGTTCTCAGTAAGAGCAGCAAAGGGAGTTATAGTTTGGAAATTTTTAAAGAAGCTCAGAAGGCAATTACTTTTGCCTACCCTATCTTGGAATTCACTCAAAAAACATCAATTACTGGTTGGACTTAGCCATGCAACTCAAAAAAATTGAATATGTGCATGTTCGCCTTACCCCTATGAGCAATCTATCTTGATAATGGGTGATGGCAAAGACGACTCTACACTACTTATTCACAAAGGTCGAGCTAGCCAAAAAAATCACCTGCTATTGGACTCCCTTATGCAAGAGCGAGATGTTTCACTGAGATATTTCAATACCCTTGCTAAAATAATTATCCCTAGCTTCACTGACCTTGAAGGACCCATTCCATCAGTTGAGGAGTTAGAGCCCGTATGGTCAACATTCATTGATAGTACCATGGACATTGATGCTTGGGAAGTCCCAACTCCTGATGCATAGGTAATTCTTTTCATGGCCAAATATGCCCAGATCAAATCTTGTTTACAGGAGTTCGATAGAACACTAGAATTTTTTGATTTTGAGTGTATCGAGACACACCGTTGCCTAATCTAGGAGCTTAAAAAATAATCAACTTTCTCTCTTGATCGTTGGATTGATGCTTTCGCAGTGTACAAGTATGTATTTAACAAATATTTGGACCAGTATCTCACCCAATCATCCAAAAAAGATGAGGAAAAGGAAGCGGAGAGTGATCTGGATTTAAAGGCACAAGATACAGAAGAACAAGAATAAGGGACGAAAGAAGAATCAAATAATGGATAAGACGAAGAGAAAGAGCCCAGTAGTAGTGAAGAAAAATCAAAGGATCAGTCCAAAGACTCTGATAGTAAGGAGGAATTTCCTACCCAAGGATAAGTTCTGGGATCTTCATATTGAGCCAGGCTCAATGCCCTACGAGCTACCAGATGTGTTGCCAATTTTGCCACACTTTGTTAAAATTCCTATTGTATACATTTTTTGAGGAAAAGGAAGCGGAGAGTGATCTGGATTCAAAGGCACAAGATACAGAAGAACAAGAATAAGGGACGAAAGAAGAATCAAAGAATGGATAAGATGAAGAGAAATAACCCAGTAGTAGTGAAGAAAAATCAAAGGATTAGTCCAAAGACTCTGAGAGTAAGGAGGAATTTACTACCCAAGGATAAGTTCTAGGATCTTCATATTGAGCCAAGCTCAATGCCCTACGAGCTACCAGATGTGTTGCCAATTTTGCCACACTTTGTTAAAATTCCTATTGTATACAGTTTTTGAGACCAGTCATTGTAAAAACTTCTCGTTTTCCATAAAAAAAAGGTTAAGATATTGTTATACTATTGTGATTTTTGAAGTAGGGAAAAATGGTGCACCAAATGATGATAAACAATATGTGTATCTATGTCCTATTGTTTATGAGCGTCAAACGAAAGCATGCAAGTAAGATGGAAAGATAGCGAATAACAAGAAATAAAGCAAAGCAAATTGATTTATTATTAATAAGATAGATCAAATCCAGGTTACAAAATATCCCCTTTGAGGGCTCAAAATGGATGATACAAATGTTTACAACTCGGGTGCCCAAGGATCGAAATCCTTCAAGAAATTCGGGTGCACATCCAATGTCTTTCCTCGTACCCACAATCGAGGTGGGCGGGCCAAGGTTTTCACTGCTTGTGTATTTGATCCAAGTGTATTATTATTCTTCCCAATGCACTGTAATGACCTGTACCTACACACAAGGAAACCAGAAACGTCAAATAGCGAGTGCGTGTGATAGAAATCATGCAATCCCCATAGGGGCCAAACGACTAATAATGATAAAACATATCAAATCAACTCCAAATGATATAAATTGTAGAGGGATGTAAAATATAATGTTTTGGGAAGATATCACCAAAAATTACACCAAAATTGCATCCGATGGGGCTTCGAAATTTGAATGACCGTTCGCAACCTACAAAACCCAAAGCAAATAATTTTCGACCCTACGCATATCCAAAATGCATGAAAATTGAATATAATACATAAAATTATATTCTAATAAAACCCATTTGATCATATTTGCAATATAAGTTACAGTTTAGGTGTTCTTTCAAATGACCACCGGATACCTACCTGAGACCCTGCAAAACACTAAAAATGCAATATCTCGGCCAATATAGCTCAGAAAGACCTAAAATTTGAACCACATAATAATTATAGCATATAGAAAATAAAAAATCAAAAATAGTAATAAAATAATGCACATATTTCTATTCATCATAGGGTGGGATGAATAGGACTGTCACAAATTGGGGGGCACCCGGGGGTGGGACGCCCACCATTTTTGCCTAAATTTTACCACCAATTCCATCGGAGATTGATGAAACACCCTATGGTATGTATTTTCATTAAATTTGGTGAGGTAATTCACTCATATGGTTCGGTTATGTGACATATTGCACCTACTAGTTCACTCGCAAACCTCCTTCGCTAGGTAGAGATTTCGAGGGAAAAATGGGCACAAAGGGTGGAAAGAAATCTTAGCAGCACTCCATTGCATAAACCTAAAACTCCTCTCTATGTTTTGTGTGGAAATTGGATCCACTTTATAGCCCAAGGAGGCTCATGTGCAAAAAGGCATGCAAGGGCATGCATGGCAAGAGGCGCCATTTGTCTAGGAGGAGGCATGCATTGGAAGGGGAAGAGAATCTCCCTTTTTGGCCTCCATTATGAAGCATGTCATAAGAGTGCTGTGTGCTCTAACCCGCATGCTAGGCTAAGTAGGGCAAATGGCAGTTTTTGGGTGCCATTTGTCCAAAATTTGACTTTTTGGGGGTCAAACTTGCTATTCGTCCCACCCTAGGATGAACGCTGCTATTCGTCCCAGGGTGGGATGAATAGGATCTATATTCATCCCAGGGTGGGACGAATAGGAAAAAGGAGCCAAAAGGTCCCAAAAATGGGTTGAAACCTTCCAAAACCTTGTCGGGAGTGGCTAGAACCATTGTATGACCTCTAAGGGCTGCCCTAGGGGCTATGGGATGTCAATTTAGTCATTGTTCATGGATGCCTAATCGGATTGACCAGATTTTAGTGTCTACAGATGCCCCTTTTTGAGATGCGTTGTGTGCAGCACAACGCTGAGCAAAAATAGATAACTAAAATGTTCAATTATTAAGGTTTTTCAGTAACCTAACCAACTTTAGATGCCCCAATCATGGAAAGAGCATGCGTTCTTGAATCCTTGCTTTTGATGAGCTAAGGAACTTGCTTTTATCTTGGATATCGTTCAGTCATGAAATGGGGGTTCTCAAAGTTACACATGCTTACTAGATGCCAAGCATTTTAATTTGATATTTTGTGCTTGTTTGCTGCCCCAAGCAAGAGCATGATTGTCTTTGTCAATGATTCATTGAATGAACATAATTTGCATGATTGAGTGTGTGCTTGTTGATTTTAACTTGAGTATGACTACCCCCTCAAGCGACGAGTCAATGAGGGAATGAATCATGAGAAAAGCAATGAATCGCTTGACCTAGATGACTTTTTTTGGGGTTCCTTCTTGACCTTGAGTGAGTTCCATTAGATTTAACTTGTTTTTGGTGGGTTTTGGACCCTTTTCTAATGCTTTTTTTTGTTGTTTTTGTTGTTTTAACTATTTTAATTGTTTTAATTATTTTTGAATTTTGTATTTTTGATGAGATTTTATAGAATAATACCTCATCAACACTAAATGCCCCAATCATGGAAAGGGCGTGCATCTCAGATTCATTACCTCTAACAAGTTAAGGAACTTAATTTTGGAAATCTTTGGCATATTGGTAAACAAGCTTAATTCTAATCCTAGCCTTGATGGTGATAGAAGAAAGGCTTAAATAAAATCCTAGCATTTATGGCAATTAGGAGATAAGCTTAAATCAAATCCTAGCCTTGATGGCGATAGGAGATAAGCTTAAATCAAATCCTAGCCTTGATGGCGATAGGAGACAAGCTTAAATAAAATCCTAGCCTTGATGGTGATAGGAGACAAGCTTAAATCAAATCCTAGCCTTGATGGTGATAGGAGACAAGCTTAAATTAAATTCTAACCTTGATGGCGATAGGAGACAAGATTAAATCAAATCCTAGCCTTGATGGCAATTAGGAGATAAGCTTAAATCAAATCCTAGCCTTGATGGTGATAGGAGATAAGCTTAAATCAAATCCTAGCCTTGATGGCGATAGGAGACAAGCTTACTAGTTTGCTTGAATTTTCTTTTGATCTTTTGCTTATTTTCCCCAAGCAAGGAGGGTGGATGATTGTCTTTGGCAATGATTCATAAGACAAACACGATCAACTTGATTAAGTTATCAATTTTTTATTTGAATTATATATGTTGTTATTATGACCAATGGGCTTAGTGGGTGTCTTTGGGGTATTTTGGGTGACCAAAGGGTTTATGGATACCTTTGGGGAATTTTGGATTGACCAAAGGGTTTATGGGTACCTTTAGGGATTTTTGGGTGACCAAAGGGTTTATGGATACCTTTGGGGCTTTTGGGTGACCAAAGGGTTTATGGATACCTTCAGGGCTTATGGGTGACCAAAGGGTTTATGGATACCTTGGTGCTTTTTGGGTGACCAAAGGGTTTATGGATACCTTTGGGGCTTTTTAGAGGTTGATTTCTTGACTATTTGATTGCTTATTAGGGGAGGTATGATACCAATAATGCCCTAGTTGATGTGTACAAAAATGTTTGCTTGATTTTGAATTTTGATATTTTGGAGCATTAGACGCATTATGTGTTATGATTTATGGATGCATTAATGGATGCATGTGTTGTACTATGATGTTATTTGATGATATGCAATGTATGTATGCATAATGAAATGGATGATCTATTGATATGTATTGATGGAATATGAAAACTATAGGACATACTATGTTAGCACCATAGACCGTATAAAATTCATCAATTCTTTTTTTCTCTTTTTCTGTATGTATTTTTTTTGTGTAATGGAAATGTGGAAATGTATTATTGCGATGTGGTGAAATGGAGTAAATGAAATGAGATGTGTAAAAAATGTAGGTGAGGTTTTTATGAGACTCAAACACTCTAATTAACTTGATCAAATTTGTTTACTGACTATGCAAGACTTTTTGACAAGGTATGAATCTTCTAGGATGACCAAGGTACTTCATATCCCTGTGTGTGCAAGTGAGTTCATTCCTATGAGATGCATAAAGATACCGCCATTGCCAGATAGGCTATCCACCAAACCTGTAATGAGGATCACCTTATGAATATCACAATCTTAGGTTTTGTACTTAGTTGGATTATACCACTAGGCAATCTAGGTTACCAAAAGCTAGCTCATCCACATGCAAACATTGGTCTACACACACGCCAAAAGCTAATGTGACATACATATCATCATGCGGGAGGCTACTACCATTGATAAGTAGGCTATCCACCAAACCTGTAATGAGGATCACCTGATGGTTTTCCAAATGCTGAGAATTCCAAGGATTCAAGTTCAAGCTCCCTTATTTTCTTCAATTTTATTGGGATACTTGCTCATATGTAGTGATGAAAATCACTGTTTATTTTGTATTTTGTTTTCTTTGAGCAAGGGATTTGGGATTAGTGGTGAAAACCACTGTTTATTTTGCTTTTGCTTTTTGCTTTTTGAGGATTTTGATATTGAAATTTTGAGATTTTATTTCTTTGATTTTCTTGAGGAATTGAAATTTGTGGGAATTGGGATTTTTGATAGTGGTGAAAACCACTATTTATTTTGGGGAATTGGGTAGGGAAGAGCTTGTCCTTTTGCCAACTCTCAGCATTCTTGAACCATTCGCACAGGGGGATGAGCAGGATGACCTTTTCACTTAAAGTAACCTAGACCACTTCATGGATTTCATCTTTCTTTGTGCAAAACTTGGATTTATTAATGTTAAAAATGTGTTTGGGATCTGATGTACACAAGGCATAATCTAAGCAAGACTCTACCTCCTAAAAATCAAGATAGCTTTCTACAAAATTTGAAAAGAAAACTAGAAATGGTTGAGTGACCAAAAACCCTAATGACATTCTAGAACAAATGACTAGGTGAAAGGGGTGGACACAAATATGGAAAATGGAAAATGTGGGTGAAAATGATAAGTGAAACATTGAACTATGTGAATGATTACTTTCACAACATTGATTTTGAATGATGATGAGTGTACCATCATGGTGCTAGACATGTATGAGCAACTCTAAAATGTAAAGTGCTAATGATGAGTATGCCTAAATGCAAGCGATGATGGAATGCAATGGGATGCAATGTGATGAAATGCAATATTTTTGTATTTTTGATATTTTGATGATATTTTTTGAAATGCAATGCGATGCAATGTTTTTGTATTTTTGATATTTTGATGATGTTTTTGAATTTTTGATTGATATATATGTATGTACATGTGACCAACGGGTTTATTAGGGGTCATTGGGGTATTTGGGGGGGACCAAAGGGCTTATCGATGCCTTTGGGGCTTTTTGGGTGACCTAGACGGTTCATAGACCACCTAGGAGCGTTTTAAGTTGACCAAGTGGGATGTAAGCACCCTTGGAGCATTTTGGGGTGACCTAGATGGTTCTAGACTGCCTAGGAGAATTTTGGGTGACCTAGACTAGACCGCCTAGGAGCATTTTAGGTTGACCAAGTGGGATGTAGGCACCCTTGGAGCATTTTGGGGTGACCTAGATGGTTCTAGACCACCTAGGAGCATTTTAGGTTGACCAAGCGGGTTGTAGGCACCCTTGGAGCATTTTGGGGTGACCTAGATGGTTCTAGACTACCTAGGAGCATTTTAGGTTGACCAAGCGGGTTGTAGGCACCCTTGGAGCATTTTGGGGTGACCTAGATGGTCATAGACCACCTAGGAGCATTTTAGGTTGACCAAGCGGGATGTAGGCACCCTTGGAGCATTTTGGGTTGACCAAAGGGTTTATGGATACCTTTGGGGCTTTTTGTAACTTTGATTATTTTGTGCTTTTAGGAGGAAGGTGCAATACCTTGTGTACCCCCAGTATGCAAAATATTTTTGTGTTTTAATATTTTGCAATGTTTTTGGATTTTATTGCTTTTTGATTTGTTTGAAATTTTGATGTTTTCCATTGTTTTTGAAATTTTGATTATTTTGTGAGGGGAAGGCATGATACCTTAGGCACCCAGTGTGTGTGCTAATGTTTTTGTGTTTTAATGTTTTGCAATGTTTTTGAAATTTTGATTATTTTGAATGTTTTTGGATTTTGAATGTTTTGTGAGGGGAAGGCATGATACCTTAGGCACCCCCAGTGTGTGTGCTACTCAATGAAAGTGAGAAAGGTGTGATACCTTTAGAGTTCTCACTATGATTCATTGGTTGTGATGTGGATGGTGGGGAAGGGAAGGTATGCTACCTTTGGGTTGCTCAAAGTGGTTGGCAGATGTTGTGTTTGCTTCGTGTATGGGCCAGAGGTTTTGGAAGTCTCCTATTTGTTGGTTGTTTGAAGCAAGAGGATTGCCCATCGGAAGCTCTTACCTATCAATCATATCCTGAACTACATATCTAAAGGGATAACATGTTTGGATGTCATGGCCTCTTTGTTGATGGTAAACACAATATAGATATTTCCTGTGCGCCTTTGATCTACGCTTATTAGGTTTCAATGGGTGGGTCTCAGGGAGCATGATTGCTTGTGCCTCATACAATCAATTGAAGATCGATGCTAAGGGCTCTAACAAATGAGTATACTGTCATAGTGGTTGACGTTATTTTCCTTGTCTTTGGTTTGTTGGATTGTTGTTGTCATAGTTTCTAGGTGTGGCTTGATGGTTGGGCTTCTGAGGTGGCATAGGCTGCACAGGTCCTGGAACACTAATGGAAACCTGATTGATTGATGCTAGCTTTGGTTGTGCCAAGTTGTTTTTGGTATCCTTTGTCCACTCCTTGTGTGGCTTCACAATTTCTCCCTCTTGAATCTTGATGTCCTCGATTATTCTAGCTTGTGCTAGAGCATATTCAAGAGTGGGATACTTTTGGAGTTGCAATAACAAGGAGATAGGCTTTAGACAACTCTTAGAAAACATGCCAGTCAACTCAGACATGGGCAGTATGTATGGTAGCTTAGCAAGAAGCATTTGCCACCTATTGCCATAATCGATGATTGACTCATCGTCATATTGCTTCAACCCTACGAGGTCAGCCAGTGTTACCTTTCTCTCAGTGTTGAAGGTGAAGCATTCTAGGAATGCATCTATGAATTGGTCAAGATCATAGATGCTATGCTTTGGGAGTTGGGTAAACCACTCCATGGTTGGGCCAGAGAGGGTAGTCACAAATGTTCACAAGATTAAAGCATCATTATCCTGAATTCCAAAGCATTGACTCAGGAATTTGGTGACATGTTCCTGTGCATCTTCCTCCCCTATAAAATTATTTAGTTGGGGCATTTTGAATTGTTCTAGATAGGAAGGGGTAGGCATGTAAGGATGGAGCGATTGACTATGTAACTTGCATAAAGTGGGCTTCTGGGTCCTAGACCTAGAGATCTTGTTCTGGACTGAATCTAGGCACTCTAGCAATGCCCTATATGCATCGAAGGATTTGATCTCATCCTATTTGCTTCAATCTAATGGTGGAGGGCAAGGAACCTCAAGTCTATCATGCGATGATGAAACATCACCCCCCTACTTTGATAAGGCATATCAAGATATTCTACTTTTGAATCATGCTCGATGTAAGCCCCATAAGGTGTCTCCTGAGCTAGCCTATAGAGAGGGGTAACTACCTGCGGTGGGTGCCCTATGTTTGGTCTAGGAGGCAAGTCCTGATTAGGCCTAGGAGGTCTATGAGGTGACATTAGATATTGTATTGGACACCTTGCATGTCGTTGCATCTTATAGGTGCTAGGTGTAAGCACCACTTCATGTAATGCACCTTGCAATTGCTCTTGTTGTATATTTTGTTGTTCTTGTATCTTTTGTTGATACAACCTTTGTAGGTGTGCTCATTGTGAGTCCACCCATTGTTGATTTCTTTGTTGTTGATCCAACTGTAGTTGATCCGTATATTGTTGTCTATTAATATTTGGCCCAATTACCTGATGAATATGATTTCGTTGCTCAGTTGTATGGGGTTTGTGTGCCCTTGTATTTGAAACATGGATGGGTTTATCATGTATTTCACCCCTATTAGGATCTATTACTTGACTTCCACACTCTCTAAAGGTTGCATTGTCCTGATACTCTGATTTTTGAATCAGCTCCGTGTAGTTCGATGATGTAGAGCCATCATGTGGTTGCACCAAGTACTCTTTACGAGGAGTAGGAAGATGACTTGGGTCTTCTTCTTCATCTATGAGGAAAGACTCATATTCAATTTTGGATGTAGGCTCTATATATTCAGGATGCACAAGAGCATGATGTGTGGATGTTGAGTGCTCTCTATGAGGAGTATGGGGGTGACTTGCTCGATCAAACGGGGTGGTTTGGTCATCCAAGTTGGGCCATGGTGTACTCTCATGTTCACATTCTGATTGATGTATAGAGCAAGTTGGGGTGTGAACCCACAATATTGATCTATTATACCCTTCAATGGGTAGATTATTTTCTATATAGAATTATATCAAGGTATCCAAATCAGGAAGTTTCCCTAGAGGATCTATGGGTGCTACCCTAGTAGGGGTATCTTGAAGGTTTGCCCCCCTAGGGATGATATTGTTGTTATGATAGGACCTAGGATGCCATTCAGATATGGGCATGTCCTCTAGAATTATTTGGAGATATTCACTAGCTATGGAGCTTGAATCTCTCTCTGAATTGGAGATCTTGTTTTTAACCGCATTTGGACCAAACCCGTAAAAGGGGGGTCCATCGGCCATTTTTAGAAAAAATGAATTTTCAAAAAGGTTGTGTTATATATCAAGGTTATAAGTGTTATATATCAAAATGATCAGTGTGACAAGCTGATCGCAATGGGATAGGGCTCCAAAATATGAATTTTGGATCAAAAATTTGTATTTTTGGAATATTTGGCCAACCGAGGCCCGTGGGGAAATGCCCACTTTTAGGATTTTTTGGGAAATTTTGAACCATGAAGATTTAGGACTCAAAATTTCTGTGAGAGGTGCAGAAGGGGCTAACTAAGACAAAAAAATAAATTTGGTAGTTTTTGGAGTTGTCTAGACCATTTTATGACCATTTTAGTGCAGTTTTTCCCTATTTTCGGCTTCGAAAATAGAGTAATCATAAAACCAAAATAACTTTTTTGTTATAGCTCTGATTTGCACGATTCTCGAACCGTTGGATGCAGAATCAAAAAGTAGACAATAAAGAAACACATTATTATTATTATTATTATTATAATTATTATTATTATTATTATTATTATTATTATTATTAGGGTTAGGGTTTGGTCCCAGATCAAGGATCTTATGTTGATTACCCAAATAATAAAGAAACACACAAAGTAGACAATATGATTATCTCTTTTAAGGATTATATGTGAATCCCTAAGCTGTTTGGTGTGTTTAGATTTGTTGTTTTACTCTTGCTTTCTTGTTCTTGTTTTGGAATTAGAATGGGGGAACTCAACCAAAGTGGTGACTAGGAACACTAGTGCCAAACATGATTTCTCAAAAGAGTCTAGGGTACACCGCTTAAAACCCAGTGGGGGGTTCACCTAGCTCTTCCACTCTGAAATAGTGTTTCCAACAGTGGGAGGCAGTTTGAAAATTAGTGACCTATTCCATCTTGAGAGAGTGCCCTATTCTATCTAAGGCATCTAGAGGGCAAGCTAGTGGAAGGAGGTGAAATCCAACGTCACCAGTCTGAATTGGAGGTTGGTGATGAAATCCAACCTTACCAATGTTATTGTGATATGTGCAAGTGTGTGTGATTCTTTTTAATTTAAAGAAAGTAATAAAATAAGCATTCAATGATCATTCACTAAATGCATGCATAAGGTGTGTTTTAATTTCAAAAATTTATGATAAAAGAAACCCACAAATGTACCTAGAAATGTAAAACCCTAAATGTTAGCCTACCCATTGGGTAGGCTACAAGCAAGCAAACCATAGAGATGCATTCCTACTTTGATTTTCTTTGATTTTTCTCCTTTTATATATTTTTGTTATTTTGTGTTTAAGAAAAAGGAAAACTAACTTTTAACCTTTCTAAACAAGCAAAATATGCGAGAAAAACCAAATAAAATTAGTTTATGAAAGTTGAAAATAGAAATGGAAGGTTCAGATGCCTACCTCATCACTGTCGAAACTTGTTATTTCTGGAATTATGCTTTGAAAGCTCTCTAGTTTCTATTCGCTCTAGGGTGGGATGAATAGCAGGTCTGTATTCATCCTAGGGTGGGATGAATTCACATTCCTCCCAACGTGGGACGAATAGCAGGTCAGGGTTCGTTTCAGTTCAAAATGATTAGCACATGCAACATAAAAAGATGAAAATGAGATTCAAAATTCACCTAAAGAAAAAGGGACAGGGTCCCACCATGATCACCACTGAAGTAGGGAAAAATAGTGCACCAAATTATGATAAAAAATATGTGTATCTATGTCCTATTGCTTATGAGCGTCAAACGAAAGCATGCAAGTAAGATGGAAAAGATAACAAATAACAAGAAATGATGCAAAGTGAATTGACTTCTTATTAATTAGATAGATAAAATCTAGGTTACAAAATGTCCCCTTTGAGGGCTCAAAATGGATGATACAAATGTTTACAAATTGGGTGCCCAAGGATCAAAATCCTTCAAGTAACTCGGGTGCACATCCAATGTCTTTCCTCGTACCCACAATCGAGGTGGGCGGGCCAAGGTTGTTACTACTTGTATCTATTTATTTGAGGTCCAATATTGATCCTCCCAATGTGCTGTAATGACCTAAACTTACACACAAGGAAAATAGAAACGTCAAATAGCGAGTGTGTGTGATGAGAAACATGCAATCCCCATAGGGGCCAAATGACTAATAATGAGAAAATGCATAAAAATATCCAAATTACTTGAAATAAAATGGGCATGTAAAATTAGTAGTTTTGGGAAGATATCACTAGAAATTGCACCAAAATTGCATCCTATGGGGCTTCACAATTCCAATGACCGTTCGCAACCTACAAAACCCAAAGCAAACAATTTCTACCCCTACGCATATCCAAAATGCATGAAAATTGGACATAATACATAAAATAATATTCTAAGAAAACCCATTTGATCATATTTGCAATATCAGTTACATTTTAGGTGTTATTTCAAATGACCATCGGATACCTGCCTAAGACCCTACAAAACACTAAAAATGCAATATCTCGGCCAATATAGCTCAAAAATACCTAAAATTTGAACTACAACATAATAATAGAATATATAAAATAAATAATAAAAAATATTAATAAAATAATGCACATATTTCTATTTGTAACAGGGTGGGACGAATAGGACTATCACAAATTGGGGGGCATCCTGGGGTGGGACGCCCACCGTTTCTGCCTAAATTTTACCACCAATTCCACTTGGGGATTGATTCAAATCCCTATGGGATGTATTTTAATCAAATTTGGTGAGGTAATTCACTCATATGGTTCGGTTATGTGACAAATTGCACCTACTAGTTCACTCGCAAACCTCCTTCGCTAGGTAGATATTTCGAGGGAAAAATGGGCACAAAGGGTGGAAATAAATCTTAGAAAAACTCCGTTGTATAAACATAAAACTCCTCTCCATGTTTTTTGTGGAAATTAGATCCACTTTATAGCCCAAGGGGGCTCATGTGCAAAAAGGCATGCAAGGGCATGCATGGCAAGAGGCGCCATTTGTCTAGGAGGAGGCATGCATTGGAAGGGGAAGAGAATCTCCCTTTTTGGCCTCCATTATGAAGCATGTCATAAGAGTGTTGCGTGCTCTGACCCGCATGCTAGGCTAAGTAGGGCAAATGGCAATTTTTGGGTGCCATTTGTCCAAAATTTGACTTTTTGGGGTCAAAATTGCTATTCGTCCCACCTACTATTCATCCCACCCTGGGACGAACGCTGCTATTCATCCCAGGGTGGGATGAATAGGATTTGTATTCATCCTAGGGTGGGACGAATAGGAACAAGGAGCCAAAAGGTCCCAAAAATGGGCTGAAACCTTCCAAAACCTTGTCGGGAGTGGCTAGAACCATTGTATGACCCCTGAGGGCTGCCCTAGGAGCTATGGGATTTCAATTTAGTCATTGTTCATGGATGCCTAATCGGATTGACCAGATTTTAGTGTCTACACTTTCACCAGCTCTCTTTGATTTAAATATTGTATTCTGTCACATTATGTGGTTTCTCTTATTTCTTTGTACTTTTCTCTGTCATGTTGCATGCAAAATTGTAAATGTTTTAGCATGGGCATTTTTTTGGTGGCATCTCTTCCTTACTTTTATCTTCAAATCCTTTATTTTTTATATCTGCACATATGGTTGCAATTTCCAACACTTAGACACTTTGGTATGTTTTTCTGTTAATTGATACTATCACTTTGGCAGTGGGAGTAAAAGACCAAAAAGAGTAAAGATAGGTAAATATGGCTAAGTATTATGAAGAAAGTCAAAACATAGTTGGAACTACAGGCGCTCCACTCCTGGAGCGAATCCTCAAAGCACTCCACCTATGGAGCAACACTCTAAACAAAAAAAACAACTTTGAAAAAGGCCAAGTGTAAAGAGGTCAAAGTGGTAAAAGGTCCCGTCACTCCACTAGTGGAGAGACAAGCCCTGTCACCCCACTAGTGGGAGCAAAGGTCCAGAAAGGCAAAATAAAGTAAAACAAGTTAAAACATTGGTGCAAAAGACAACTCCCAAGAAATTCAACATGTGGTCAAAGGGCAAAGTGCTCCACTAGTGGAGTACCTCTCCCAAACGCTCCACCAGTGGAGTGAAGGACCAGAAATGCATAGAGATAATAAAAAAGCAATAAGGGTGTAGTAAGAGAGGTCAAAATGGTTAAAACACAAAGTGCTCCACTAAGTGGAGTGCCTCTCCAAAGCGATCCATTAGTGGCACGAATTTTAAAAAAAGGTATTAAGAGAGGACAAGGCAAAGAAAAGTCAATTTGGTCAAAGTGTCGAGCGCTCCACTAGTGGAGCAAACTTTCCAAGTGCTCCACTAGTGGAGCAAACTTCTCAAACGAAAACAAAATAAAAATAAGTATAAAAAATTCATAATAGTCAAAGGCATTGTCGCTCTACTAGTGGAGCGATAGGCCCTATTGCTCCACCAGTGGAGCGAAGGGTCGGAAGGACTTAGAAAAGGGTAAAGTTGGCTAAGTTTTTAGCAAGGAAGTCGATGAATTTGTCAAAAGGCCAAGCACTTCACTAGTGGAGTGAAGGTTATAAATGCTCCACTAATGGAGCGAAAGGCCTAGGCGCTTCAATTATGGAGCAAAGTTCCTAGTAGACCTCAAATGCAACACAAACTGCCTGGAATCACCATGAAGCTGCCCAAAGCTATTAGGAACTACTGTAAATCTACCATTGATCGGTTGAACTGACTCCAAGTTGCACTCTGAACCGTATGATTGTGATCATTGTTGGAACATTTTGCCTTTAAATACTGAGTTATCTGTAAGGTTGGATTGACTATTTTAAGTCATTACCAAAACCTTCTACCTTTAAATGTTGACTTATCTGTAAGGCCAAATTGACTGTTTCAAGTCATCATCAGAATCAAGCCTGCCTATCACGGGAGTGGTTAGGCATTAATGCCTTAAGTAGAATATTTCTTCTATAATATCTAGCTTCTTATATGTAACCAAGGATGGACAATCTCTACTAGAGAAGCAACTTTGTACTTTAAAATTTGCTTTTGAAATACAAACTTCTGGCTCCAATTTTGAGTTTTCTTTCTCTGTGTATGACTTCTATTTTGTAATTTCTATCAAATTAGTCTCTTTATCACACAATTTAATTCTATCTTCTAGATTTCATTTCCAATAGAGGACTAGTCTCTGGAATACTTGCTAGAGTTTACACGGTTTAGAGAATTTAATGTTGGTTTCTATTAAGAGTCTATTGTTTTGATTGTTGTTGGTTTAAGTAGTTAAGCTATCTATCGTGCTTCTTTTCCATCACCCTGTATTTTTTGGATTTTAGCCATTTCCTATTCCTTTTAGCAATTTCCCATCTCTTTCAGTATATTCCTAACTTTGATCTCAAAGTCCCAATTTTATTTTTGAAACCAACCCTACTGGAGATTGCTACAAAGGAAATTCCTTTTCTTCATGCATTCAATGCTTGGTAGTAGGCCTAGGGCACTGCAGACTTAGAAAATATGTTTCTAGGTTGGTTCGATTGCCAACAGTTCCCTCATCATATACCTTGTAAATGGACTCCTCTTGTTGAACCATTATTTCAAATATTTCAATCTTTGTCCAACATAAAAGCAATAATATTTTTGGATGTTTGAACACAAGATCCCGAGTGGGTGAAACCAAAGTGGTATAACAAACATCACTTTTGTGTTTACCATCATCAATGAGAGCATGCCATCAATGATTGTTGCTCCTTTAAATATTTGATCTAAAATCTGATTGATAAGAGGACATCAAATTTGATAATCCCCTCACCTCTTCCAATCAATACCTTGGTCTATTATCAAATCCATTACCCTAAATTGGTATGCCATAAACACACGTTGACATTACAACTTCTCATTCTATACCTTGTGTAGTCCTAAAATTTTTCTACTTCTTTCCTTCAGGCTAATGGATTCGCACCTCGAAGGGGAATGGTAAAATAATGGGTCTGCACCTCAAAGGAGAGGCACTTGATATTGTGTCTTCTTTAGTGATTGTCGACGAATTGGGTGGGTTCACTAGGAAACATTTGTATGGCAGTTTCCATGCCTACGTTGGGAGTTGTTTGATGTATTCCTTTTAGTTCACTCACATTCACCTAGTTTGTCCCAATGCTACTAAACCTATACTATATGCAATTTTAATTCAAATGAATATAACACCCAACAGAATACAAAAGAGAAATAGATGAAATTCTTGATTATTAAAAAAAATTCATAATATTACTCAATCTGGATGGCTTATCTAAAGTCTTTTTTCTTGATGCAGGTTATATCAAACATTGCAAAGCGATATCGGGCATCCGATCTAGTATCGGCAGGTCTGATCTTGTATCAAATGACCCAATATAGTTAGAAACTTGTAATTTCATAGATTGACACCAAAAACATAGATTTTGCAGTATAACATGAATTGGATTAGGCATGAATTAGATTATATGAAACTTATTATGTGCAATACTTGAAAGAAAACAATATGGATTTTAACTATAAATGCAAAATAACAAATGCAATGCAATGGTGGTGAACTCCTGATATGATAAACGAAACTTTATACTAGAATAAGATGATCAATAGCAGATATGATCTTAGAAATTTAAAATAGAAGGCTATAAATGAAGGTACCCCCAAGCAGCCTACAGATGATATCGGATGTTGCAAGGCAATATCGGACATTTTCGAGTGATATCAGATGTTTGATATCATTTTGTACCAGTTGATACACAACTTCGGACCTGCAAACCTACAACAAACATAACAATAACAAAATTGCAATGGGAAACAAGGGGCAAGAAATGCTCAGGGATCCAGGGGGAATCCAAGGAGAGTTCCTAGATTAAATAAGCAAAGGCGAGTTAAGGGTTGGGCTAAAAAACAATGGGATTTATGATTTCCCCAATCTGTATGATATTAGCTGATCAGATACCGTAACGTTCACGTAGTTGGCCAGGTATGAACAAGGGAGGTTAAAACAAATTTTATCTTTTTGTTGTTATGGGTATTTTTTAGTTTTAGACAAAATCAAACATTCGATCTCGTACAATAAAGTCTGATATCATACAATGAAGTCCAATATCATCAAGAGGTTATAAATAAACTTGATACATATGTGAAAAATGATGTAGGAGGTTAGCAAGTAGTTTTAATTAATTTTTTAATGTTTTTTACTTAGGGTAAATTGACATGGGTTAATTTTAGCCTATTACACCTTGATAAATTAATCATATCAATAGCATCCCTTCCTACCAAGGTTTTGTTGGTATAATCAATCTTGCTACCAGCAATATGTGCCATCCAGGGTAATATTCCTTGACAATATGACCCTCTTGGTCCATACCCACTATCATCCATTCTTTTACCAATAATCACTTACCTGCCCGCTCCTTTGTAGTGACCCCTCCATCCACTTCTTGTTAGTGGCTACCATCACATTCACAAGTTCAAAATCAAACCCCATACTCATAAACTCACCACTTGAGGTGGATGACACTACCTATTAGTGCTATCAAGAGTATGATCAATATCTAAAACACTTATTATTGTGACCTACGTTTATCAAAGAACCTTGCCTAAGACTATCACAAACCCTTCTTTGTTGAGGCCAAAGAAAAGTAGAATTTCTCTTCTCAATTCAAACTTTAAATCACTCAAATTTGGTATGCCCCATGCCACAATTTCTTAGCTTACTCACACATTCAATTCATTGAGGTAGAAAATATAAACCACTAACAATCAATCGAAGCATCTTGAGGATACCTACCTATGGCTAGTCAACTTGTTAAATCAAATGATCTCAATAATTTGTCAATGTCAAGGCTTAAATGATATACATCATTTCCACCATTCGGGCATCTCACGTTGATCATGATTTGAGATAATCTTACATATTCTCACTCAAGTATCCTTATGGCTCACTTAATACTGTAATCAACCACTATTATCATTTATTCCCTCACCAACTCTTCCCTATCCACTCTGCATTCTTTACCTCTTCAACCTAAGTTCTGCCATTGTTGTACAATAATACACAAGCGACTATGTACCTATGGTGGATTCTCTTCCTTCTCTTTCTTCTTCTCTCCTTCCTCCATATTATTTTATTCCTCAACCTTCTCCCATTTTCTTACTTCTTCTCTCCCTCCACCTTCTTGTCCTCATCATTTCTATCCTCTTCTTAAATTCATTTCCATAAATGGGGAGTCCACCCCCTTTCAAACAATTTTTCATGACTGGGGGATCCCACCCTCTTTCAAACCATTTTGCAATTGAGGGGGTTGGAATTCCCTCACATTTTATCACTTCTCATTTGTTCATGTTGATACTATAAAACATTTGTGCTTCTCTCTCATTATTATTTTGCATTTCATTCATTACCCACCCATGCATAAATAACATTCAGATCATATTGTGCTAATTTGATCACCTTTTGGATGCATGGATATGCATTGATCCATCCTAATTTGCATAACTAATCAATGACACATTTTGTCACACATGTTTGTTCCTATTTTACATGCATCATATGTTCATATCATTGTCATATGTCTAAGTGTAGTGCCATCATTTGCCTTGTAGATTTATCAATCATGTTGCACATACATATCATTTGTCTTTCACAAATAGTCAATAAACATGCACCAGTTATTACAATTACTATGATGTCTTTTTAAATCATATTCTTAGGTTGCTTGGTAATAGAAATCTTTTCTGTTATTCAACCATGTCTAGTTTATCCAATCAACCTTTGTTGAAAGTCGTTATGTTCTAAATGTGATTTTAGACTTCCCCTGACTTACTTGAGTTCTCTCATGGACCAATCACAAATCAAACATTAAGAAAAAAATTTATTTTAGGGAAGACAACATCATGTGTAGTCTTGCCATTAAGTGAAAGTAATCTTGCTCATCCTATCATTTGAATTATCCAAGCCTAAGGATCCAAAAAAGGACAAGTTACCAAAAAAGAAAAGAAATAAGAAAGAAAAAAAAGAGCACCAAAGAATCATAAGCAAAAAAAATAAAGAACAAAAAGAGAACTACCAAAAACTTGTCCTTGGTTCCCTTAGCTATTTTAGAAATCTCCACCAGGGCTATAGATGTTTGGTTGGCAGTGGAGAAACGTTGATGGATTATGGGACTAATCTCCATGGGGGCTATAAACTCCTATTTGGCAATGGAGTATGCCTTATGAGTGGTGATATGTCTATCACATTAGTGAACTTCTTTTGTACAAACCACTATGTGCTTGTGGATGAGCTAGCTTATATTGTCTAAGCTTACAATTGGTTAGTCCAACCTCACTCAAGATGAAAAATGAACATCATTGCACACACTTTGATCCATGATAGGATTAATCTTATTAATGATGATCTGAATTTATAAGGGATATTGACTAACTATTAGATTATTTTGATTGTTCAAACTAAGGTTTTTGAATTTCTAGATATTCTTCTAGCATCAAAAAATCCTTTGAAATGTGAGTGAACCACATCATGACTAGCTTCAAGCTACTAGCTCTATCTTGAATTCATTAGTCCAATGTTCATTCACATTGTTCCTTTTGTTTAGTATTCCTTGTCATTATATTCATAATAGATCTATTGTTATCCTAGTCTACTCATGATCATTATTCACATTGCATTCATCATGTCCATTACATATTAGTTTATCTTATGTTATGTTAATATGTCATTGTGATTGTTAACTTGTCATTGATTAATTAAACCATTTATGATTGTAAATTCAAAGACACAAATCCAAATATTTATTAAACCAACACATGTGAGCCTAAATCATGTAAATAAATGGAGGACTCAAAATCCATCACATAAGTATAGTGCATCCATATCATCCAACATGTCATTTCTATCTACTCACATAAATACATCCATCCAAAATAAAAAATAAAACAATAAAAAAACAAAATCCAAATAATTAAATCAATAATCAAACAAATCAAAAAAAAAAAATCAAACATCCCAAAAAATTTAAAAAATCACCAAAAATCCTAAAATTTGCAAAGCATCCTATCAAATATGCACTATATCATATTACATATCAAATGTAACTTATGCATCACATCATCTATCCATAGCATCATATAATATCACCTATCAAATAATAATCATGTGTTTATATCATAAAAAATTAAAACATAGTCCATCACATATCCATATACATATATTATCCTCATCTCATCAAAAAGATAATGCAAAAATCATGGAAAATATGCCACACCAAACATGGATTCACTATTGTTGATCCCTTGAGGTTTCGCCACTTTCCTCCTACTTACCATATCTATAAGCACTAAAAATGACCCACTTTTCATCAATTTTTACCAATTCGTCCTCATACATCGACCCTTTAACCAACCAAGCCAAATTTCCCTTTCAAAGACCTAAAATTGATCATTTATTGCTTCAAAAAGTAAGTTCAATTTTGAGCCAACTTTTACCTTATCAAATATTCTCCAAATTTCCTATAACCACCACCATTGGATCGGGCTCAAAAAATATATTTTCAATGAGTATAGGTTTTACTATATTCTAGCATCATTTGGTCCCCCAAAATGTAAATAAACTCCACACAGGTCACATAAGTTAGTAATCATATGAATCCATACGATCAATGCATAGTGATCGTACCGATCCGTATGATCCCCACAAGTTTTGACCTTTTCACCAAATTTTCCCACATTTCATACTTTTCATCATTCTTGTTCACTTTGTAGTTGCACAATGGCATTTTTTTCAAGTGCTTCACTATTGTGTTCTGCTTCTTCACTCTTCAACTCATCACTTGAGGGAGTAGATATCACCCATTAATGTCACCTTGCACATGATCAATATTCAAACACTTGATCTTGGAATTATGTTTGTCCAAGAAATTTGCTTGAAACTATCACAACCTCTCCTTTTCTAGGGTAAAAAAAAAGCAAAATTTCTTTTTTTCAATCAAAATCTAATCCAAATTAAATTTCTTTCATTTCCAAAGATCACACATTTACATAATAGAACTCTATAAAAATCACTCTGGCCTCCATTGCACACAAACACCCTTTTCTACCAACCTCCTTGTATGATTTCATGTACCTCTTGTTGCCTCATTTTATGTTATAAATATCTCACAAGTGCATATTTAGAAGGTCACCAAACTTGGGCAAGAGCTCCTATAGGACCAGCAGAACTACCTCTCCAAAATAATTTTATGTTTGACTAACACAGAGCCGACTGTAGGGATAAGTATGATCAGGTTGGATTATACCCATGGGTACAGTTCCCTCCAAGGACCTATTTCAAAAAGCTATAGAGCAAAGGATTAGAAATTCGGGTAACTGCTACTATTTTTTACTTGTTTCAACACTATAATCATGCAATAGATTAGTTTCTCTTTCATTTTATCTTTTATCAATTAGGGTATGATTAAGACAGACTCATAGTTGCTCCTAACTATTTTATTTAGGTTGTGTAGGTTTAGAGGACCTTCAGCTAGTAGTGGTATACGTGTAGTAAACCCACTCCTCCTGAGGTGCTCATAGAAAGCCTTGATGTGATTACTAGTTTACTAGAAATAGGGTTTCCTCCTTGGAAAACCCATATTGTAGCCCATCGGGTAAAATTTATAAAGAGAATCATTTTGTAACACCCATTTACTTTTCAATAGAATGGTACATTTTTTTTAACATAAAAAGTATATCTCTCCTCATAGTATAGAAGTATTTAAATCATAAAGGATATTTTCTATTCATCTTCTTTATCCTCTTTCTAGGTTAACATAGTTATAATTTTTTCATGGTAATTATAATTTTACTGATGATCACTCATTTTTACCATGGTAGCTCTAGAACTTATTGTGTGGTAAAGTCTATTTACTGGGGTCATTACGTTACCACTAGTCAATCTCCTTCTTATTGAACGCGTTCATTGTACTTAGTGATATACTTGTTTGATAAACTGTGGTCAACTAGTGTATGCCTTCGTGAAATTATAGATGGCTTGTGATTAATCCATCATTCTATCATCTGGTTTGCCTTGCTTTCATTTGTATATCTACTCTTAAGGGATAAGATTACTGAACAGATAGGAATAATCTAGTAAATTTGGTATTCATAGTACTTTGCAAGTAGATTAAACTTCTAGTTTATGAGACCTTGGATTTTTCACTAGGAAGAGTTGTACCTAGGATTCCAAGCATGTAGTAAAGATGGAAATTTTTTTTTTTTATCCCAATATTCTAAAGATGCCAAGACTTTCATTGAAGAATATAAGACAACGTACTTGTAATGGATTGATGTAGAGGGAGCAATGGATAAATTTCCTTCCAACATTTTAAAATGGTGTTGCTTTAAGATGGCATGTGATGCAAGAGGATCATATCAAAATTCATGAGACAATATTAGTTAGAAGATGATTGAGTACAACCCACAACAAAAATATTTTGAGTTGATGATCGAGATAAAAAAGCTAACTCAATGACCTAAAGAGAAATTTCATGACTACTATGCATGAATGTAGGAAATATGAATAAAAGTGGAGGTCTAATAAAAAATGATAAATTTCCTAATGGCCTAATAGATGGCATGGATAACATGATTTGTAAGTATTTTATTGCAGGACTAAAGGCAACAATTAGACCAAGGGTTAAGTATGATGAATGAGCAACCTAGCATTGCCTAACGTGTGTACAAGTTTGCAAAGCAACAAGAAGAAAGTCTAAAGGAGGAGCTACTTTTGCTAGCATTGTTTACTCTAATAGCTTTTGGTCAAGTTTCATAACTAGTAGCAATAGTAGCAACAATAGGTCCATCTTCCTCTACTTTTGCAGTTGACGTAGAAGATCTAATTAAAAATATGGGACAACTTGCAATCAATTTGTTGCAAGAAAAGGTCATAAGAACATAATGATCCCATTATAGAGATAGAAGTTCCAAAATGAATTTGTCTAAAGTAGTCTGCTATGAGTGCAAAAAGAAAGAGAATTACAAGACATATTACCCTAATAAGGCATCTACTTTAGGAGCAAACATTAATGAGAAGGGAAAAGCTTTAGTTAACATTGTTTATCTTGTTCAACATAATGAAGAAGTTAACGTTATGGCAACAAAGTGAGCTTGTGATAGGAATATCAATGAAGGAAAGGAGGCTAAAAATATTTAAAAAAAGATAAAATAGAGGAGAAGAAAAGTAGGAGTTCAATATTTTCCAATATTAGTAGGCTAGGCACCATAGTTAATCATGGAGAATTTGTCAAAGCAAATTGCCAACATCACATATGGGCAACTACTGGTATTATCATCAATAAAGTGAAGGGAGTTACATAGTGGACTCATTGCTAGATGAAGGAAGAAGGTTGAAGTGACTATGTTTGACATAGAGATTGATCCACATGCTCCATAAGTTAAAGTATAGTGCAAAGGTATTTTTATTCCTGATGTCATGGTAGATGGTGGAGTTACTATCAATATAATGTTAGAGTCCACCTTGAAGATATTAGGACTAGATATAGACCATAAATCTAATTTAAATTTGAATTCCTTAAAAAAGGAAAAATAAAGCCAGTAGGAGTAGTCTCTAATGTAGTAGTTTCAATCATGGAAATCACTTCTATGATAGATTTTTAAGTCATGAAATATGGTTCAGTAGCCTATCCAATGGTGTTAGGAAGGCCATGGTTAATAAAATCCTATACTTGGAATTACTAACGTCAAGGGTACATTACCATTGATCATGATCCCAATCGAGTGAAGATAAATGTGATACCTCAACGACATACATTGAGGATAATAGAAATATAGAAAGAAGGTGAGTGGAAAACCTCAGATTATGTCAATACAAGCAAGGTGAATACCAAGGATAAAGAAGAAAATGAGGTGGATGTTTGATTAGTTAACATCCTTCTTGGTGCTCTAATAGATCACCCACATCAATTTTATAAGGAAGAGATAGAAAATCCACTATAAGAGTTACACTTTGGGGATGAAAGAGAAGAGCACAAAAAAAAGGATTAGTTTTAGCTCTTCCACACGTATATTCATTTGTTCACTTTTGATCATAAAGTGTTACAACAAGTGGATTGGGTAAAGCATCATATAGAGTTGGTTGATTTGCTAAATCTGTGAAGCAAATTCCATATCGTATAAATCTAGATTTTGCCAAGTCTATGAAGGAATGATAGACAAGTTATTAGATATAGGCTTCATTTTACTAGTAGACAACTCATAGTGGATGTCTCCAATTATAATTTCAAGTAAGATGAATGGGAAGTTGAGGGTCTATGTCGATTATTGAAAGTTAAATAAAGCTATAAAGAAAGACCATTTCTTGTTCCCCTTCTTAGATCAAATTTTAGATGAAGTTACATGACGAGTGCTATAACTTTGCAAATTGCTATAGTGGCTACAATTAGGTTTGCATCGTAAAAATAGACCAACTAAAAACAACCTTCACCACTCAATGGGATCTTTGCTTATCAAATAATATCATTTAAATTGTGAAATGCACCTATAACTTTTTAATAATTGATGAATAAGATATTTAAATTTCAATTATGAAATATCATTCTATTTATATTCTTTTTACTTGATAATTATTTTTATTTTAATTATTAAATAAAAAAAAATTATACTAACTTTTAAACTACCTATATACATATGTAATATCTCTAAAAATAAGTCCAAAACTTCAACATTTATTTTAATTTTTTATTAAATTTTAATATTATATATATGGCTTATGATAGATTGAACCTATAACCTTCTAAACCCTAAGCCATAATGGTTTCTAATTGTCTATATTGATGACAATCAAACAAACTTTACCAAATATCAGTAATTACACAACCTTGATATGCTCTATAATGACACATAATAAAGGATTTTAAAAAAATTATAATTTAAAACAAACTAATAATATAGTGCGAAGATCTGTGTGGCGGCTTCTGGGACGGACAACGCAGAATACTGTGGTGGTCATAAAAAGCTGGACAGCCTGCCCGGATTCGTGGCGGCTACCGATTCCACCATATAAATTCAAAAAAATAATAATATAGTTTTAGATTTTTATTTTAAAAATTTAAATTTAAATAATTATAAAATGTATATAAATGTTTTTATATTTAAGACTTTAAATAATCTAAAAAACATACATTACGTATGTGATTATAAGTTATTTATTTAAAACATTTATAACTTGAAACATTGTAATAATATAATTTTAGGTTTTTATTTAAAAATTTTAAATTTAAATATTTTTGATACGATCAATGCGCACACAAATACAAGCATACAAATAAAGGATTGTCTTTTTAAAAAATCTTAGTAGTATATATTGAAAATATTTTTTAAAATACCCCAATTTTCAATTATAAGAAAAAAAGAGCCTTTATTATACTTAAAAATGATACTACTCTTTATACTTTATCTTACTTCTTAAAAAACATTGACCATACATGAAAGAAGATAAAACATTGACCATACATGAAGAAGATAAACCTGTTCTCATCTTCTTAAGCACCAGCCACGACTTACCATTAGAGACTTGTGTTTTTCGATTATTTTGTACGCACACGGTTATAGATAAAACTGCTTTTAAACAGTTTTTTTAATATATTGGTGAATCGCTTTTGTTTAATATGAGAATGAGATAAACTTATACGTTGTTATTATAAATTTTAATTTTTTTTCTTTTAATAAAACGAAATTAATGAAACCTCGACATTTCAAGAAAGAATTTTTACGTCGCTAGTATAAACTTTAGTTTTTTTTAATAAAAGGAAGTCAACGAGACCCCGATCTTTCAAGAAATGGTAATGGGGTTTTGGGGCAGTCAACCGGTAAACACTCTATCATCCAACCTATCTCTTTTTGGGTATGTTATGATTTGAACCTGTGTCTCCTCGAAGATAGCCCAAAGCCCAAATCACTATGCTATCATTGTAAACTAAAATGTTAGCTGGTTGAGGTTTGAACTGAATATTTTATATATAAACCCAAATTATTAAATAAAATACGGGTTTTTACGAGAGGTTCCAATCTCCTCTTATTGAGTAAATAAAAAACCAAAAATTTATCACTTTTTAAAATAATTTTTAATAAATAATTATTTTTTAATAATTATTTAAAAAAATTATCTTAATTTTTTAATTAAAGTTTTAAAATAATATTTATTTTGTTACATTATTTTATAGCTATCGAATTCTTCCTTCAATTCACTATATAAAAATTTCAAACAAAATTAAAATATTTATTTTTAAATATAAGGGAGTTGGTCACACTATTTTAGGAAGTGTGGGGTTCAAAATAAGTGTAGGGTTCAAAACCATAGGATTGCTCCTAACAAGCTTATACCGTCTCTTTGTTATTGTTGATTTTATGTGAGGGAGACCACCGTAGGGTTCAAATCATAGGGGTTGCTTCCAACAAGCTTATACCACCTTTTTGTTATTGTTGATCCAATGTGAAAGAAAAAAAGAGGGGAAAGGGGATGAAGGAGAAGGTTATGGAGAAGCTTCCAGGACAGCAGGTCAATCACGGAGGCGGAAAACAGCATGGTGCGGGTAGACAGAAAAGGGGATTAATGGAGAAGATTAAGCGAAAGCTCCCCGGATACCATGGCCGGCTACAGAAAACGTATTAGGCGTTGCAGTACGGATGATATTTGTTTTACTTTAAATGCAGAGCTGTGTATATACATCTGCGTACGTTTGTGTGTTGTGTATGCATTGTTTTTCAGCTGTAATGAGCAGGGTTACTCTGTGGCCCCGCACTATATCGATTTCTATAATAACGAATTTGGTTTTGTAATCTCCCTTTAAGCGTCTTAAAAGGTGGCGATAGTCGATCTAAGTGCCCCCATGAACATTTGCATTTGGATGACTGTACCATGATTCACGGCTTTTATATATTTTTAGAAGTTTCCTAGACCATATTTTTAGAATTAAATGAAGTGCACACTTCTCTACCTATGAGATTTTGCTTAGTGAAACGGGGATAATCTTAGAATAGAAGTATCAATTTTATATAAGATTTTGCTTAGTGAAACAAAGATATGAAGATTTTAATTGCTAGAAATAAAATTGATTATATAACAAAAAAGGTGAAGTTTTTTATTAAGAAAATAGGTTCAAAGTTATAATAATTGGTTTGTCACTTTTGGCTAGCCTCAAGATCTTAATAAAACTAAATTGAACATTTTCTTGTACCACAAATTTTCAAGTACAATCCAAAGAGTAGAAACTCCTATCTTGATTACAATTTTGAATAATACTATTCCATATAACCTAGATTAGCTTCTCCCTCTTGCCATGGCTTTGGGAACTACCTCATATTGGAATTAAGAGCACTACAAGCAATAGTATCATATCAAACCAGAGGCTAAACATCATAATCATCTACCTAGGTCTAGCACACTTCATTGCCTAAATCCTTGTTGGCTAGTAATAAAACTTGTTGGTTCACCTCCATCCAATCCATAGTATCCCTTTTTAATAAGATTTCAACAAGCAATCAACATTATGTTCGCTTCCCTTTTTAGCCAAAAAGTCAATCGTTGCATTCTTCCCTCAACCTACATGAGCTAGAATGGCATCCTCAAATTGTTTCTTGGTGGCTTAGATCTGACTCGCTATGCTTTTGAGCCACCATGCACTTAAATTGAATTTCCTAATCTCATCTAATGACCCCACAAAAATTTCTGAGTTAGACTCCACTATGATCTTTTGAACTCCATTCTCCCAAGCATTGAGAGAGCCTTGTTTGCTTTCCAAAACCTCTACTCATTATTTGTTGCTACTACTGGGCCTTCCACCTTCCAATTTTCAATGAAGGACCTTCCTCTTATAATTTCTTCTAAGGAACCAATGTCCACTACCCTTTGGTTATCCTTGGTTGCTCCATCCGCAGGGTTATGCATAAGAGGTTGGACACAAAATGTACTTGTAAAAAATGACAAATCCTAATCAAAATCAAGGTGAATCATGGAGAATCCTAAGCAAATCAAATTGAGCATTTTCATACCAAAATTTAGGGTATTTGAAGCCCTAAAATGTAAGGTCATATTTGGGACCACTTTTGACCTATTAAATCATCTTATAACTTCATAAAAAACACCACCATTAGATCAAGCTTGAAACGATATTTCCAACGAGTACAAATATGCCTATGTTTGGATATATATTGTGGCAAATTGACCCTAAGAAAAAATTGGTCCTGAAAATTTTAGGTGAATGGACCAAAATTGAGGGTCCTCATATTTGTCAATTTCCAATTTTGGAAATCCTAATATTCACCCAATTTGTGAATATTCACCACTATGCATAAACCTGTCCATTCGTGTTGATTTTTTCCCATCCTAAGGGTGGGGGTTGCTAAGCTCCATGAGTATGTCTCATCATAACATTCTCTCCCTCCTAGTTTTTCTACTCCTCCACATGATCTTTTATTGTTTCAATAACCTTGTTTGATATTTTTTGCCAAACTAGCTCTAGTACAGTGTATACCTCTAAAAAAATTAGCATTTCTTTCGATTCATATATGCCACTAGATAAAACTCAAACCTAGAGACCAACCTAATTGAACTGATTTATTTTTTAACCTTCTTCATTTCTAGACCTCCCATATATTAATAAGTGTTAATTATTGGTTGATATGAACCTTGAAGAGATCCACCCATCAACTCCACAACTCGAGGGTAAAGTCACACTCGAAGAGCAAATGATCATTATTTCCTCTTGTGTTTTGCACATGATACATTTAGACGGTCCATGAAAACCCCTCTTTTGTAAGTTATCATAGGTGAGGAAGCTCCTATGCATAACTTGCCAGGCAAAGAAATTGATTTTTAGCCATCCCTTTGCCAACCATACTCTATCCCAAGGAACATCTAGCAACACCGGTGGGGGAGGGAGCAATTCATTATAACCTTCACAAATTGTATAGATGCCTAAATTTGCATGACCTCAAGTTATCTTGTCTTCTTCCTCCTTGTGCTTTAATATCCTCTTTATTAGCAACACCAAATTCAGAGAGATTGGGATTGGCCACTCTTCCCATCACTTTAGTTGCATAAGAGAGAAGGTCCCAATATACCTTATATGTAGATAGCATGATTTCTTGATCCAACTGTAGACACCCAAAATTAACCACTTTTGCAAGCATCTAAGCCCATATCCCAATTGAATCGTCGAAAACCTCTAATTGCCACAAAACCATCACCAATTGCCCAAATTCATCCAATTTCTCACAACTTCTCTAAATTTTCCCAATTAATTTCTTCTAATTTCTCTTTAATTCTTTAAATTATCTTAATTCCCCCTAATCTTACTAATTTCCTCTAAATATTTAATTCCCTCCTAATCCTCCTTTATTTTATTTTATTCTCCTATTTTATTTGTATTTCCTCTAATTCTTTTAATTCTTCACTAATCCTTCTAATTTCCTCCTAATCTCATTTAATTTCTCTAATCCCCTCTTTAATTTTTCTAAATCCTCCAATTTTCCTCTAATCCCTCTTTCATCTCCCTAATCCTCCCATAATCCCACTTATCCACTAATTAAACTCATATTTATCCCTAATCTTCCACCTAATCCTATTTAATCATAATGCCTCCTTAAAAATACCTCACATCAATTCCCCCCACACACCCAACATTTAATGCCTAGACCCAGTACACATTGCCACATCAATATTTTTGAATTTAAAATTTTCATTGGTGGCCCAAGTCAAGACCCATTTAATATTTGCATTTAATGCCCAGACCCACTACACATTGCCACATGATTATTTTTGAATTTAAAATTCTCACTTGTGGCCCAAATCAAGACCCATTTAATATTTACATTTAATGCTCAGTCCCACTACACATTGCCACATGATTTTATTCAAATTTTAAATTCTCATTTTGGGCACAAGTCAAGATTCATTTAATCTCCGCATTAAATTCCAAGACCCACTACCCATCCCCATGTAGGTTATTTTTGAATTTAAAATTCAAACTTAAGCACAAGTCAAAGAACATTAAATATTAACATTAAATGCCAAACCCCTTTGCACCCTCCATTGTGTTTTAAATGTCGACATAGCATTTAATATTTGAATATAAAATTCTAGTGCCCACATGCCCTCATGCTTCTTCACCTTCCCCTAGGGCAATTAAATGTGGTGGAATTCCACTTGGTTGCCATATCATTGCCACATCCCCTCTACCTCAACACCACTTCAGCACCCCTTTCCCTAAAAAAAAAAAAATTATAAACACCATACCTTTTCCTCCATTTGCAGGATGCTTGTTGGTAGGTGCCAAGACTTTACCTAAATTCTGCCATGAATCTCCCTTGAATTTTTTAGCTTCCATCCATCACCACCCCCTCTATCCATTGCCCATTCACCATGAATGTCATCCCTCTCATGCCCTTGACCCACTTTTCACACTGCATATCGGTAAAATACCACCTCAATGCCAAATTGCAATAGAAAGACCCATCTTACCCTCTTGGTCTAGAGTAATCTTGGTGCAGTAGAGCAACAAATATCTTAGCTATCTGACACTGGGACAACCAGAAAGCATAGTCATCTGACATTAGGATGATCTACAAAAGAAAGTCACAACCCCCTAGATGATCAAGAACTAGATATGATTTCAACCCAGATTCTTGTGATAATCAGAGCAACAAGGTGAGAATAGGTTCAATTTTAGTTTTTATTATATTTTGGGTATCATATTTATAGTGTTTGCAAGATTTGCTTTTGGAATATTTTACATAAATCTGGGGTCTAATCTCGGTAGGCCCCTTTGATGCTACTAACTAGTTGTTGGTTGTTGTGTGTAGGTATTTCAAAGTTTTTGGTATCTTCGAATGGTTCCTTGAAGCTACCAAAACCCATCCAAAATTTAAATGTGATGAGAGAAAATGTTGAAGGCACCAACTACTTAACTTATTGTACAAGAGAGTTTTCTCATCTCGAGGACCTGATTTGTAAACACCCATAGGGTATTTTGTAAATAAAAGAAAATAAAGTCGTGTAATAAAGATTATATTTTTTCACATATATGCATGGTACCTTTTCCTTTGTTACATATATGGTAATCATGGTGGGTATTTTATAAACCCCCAAAGGGTATATTCTAGCCTCAAGGAATTTTTTAAGGGATTACATATCTAGAAAATTTTTAAATTAAGGGGGAGTATTGGTCCTAAAATCGGTCCAAAAATTTGCTTTATTTCCTCTACCCACTTTCCAAAATAGTCTTGGTTTTACCACTTAATCTCCTAATTTCAACACCTTCAAAAAAAAATAACTTTGGCCACTCATAGATATGTGACTTGCTTCCTCATGGCAAATATTACCCAAATACTTATGAGTAATAACTTTTCTAAACAATGCTTCATGATTGGAGATCCATCTCCAATAAAGCTTGTTTGTTAGAGCTTGGTTATTCAATGCTACTTTTCAAATTCCTAATACTCCACTTGCTTTAGGATGGTATATTTTGTCCCAAATTATAGAGTCCATTGCTTTCCCATCCCTGGTCCATCCCAAAGGAATTTTTGCATAAGTGAGTCCAGCATCTTCAGGATTCTAAAAAGAGCAACAAGGATAGAGAACTTGTAAATTGGTATTGCTTGAATCATTGATTGAAGAAGAGTCACTCTTCCTTTAAATGCATTCAATTATTTACCTTCACACCAATTATATCCACCATTGTTTCCCATTCTTCCACATTTAGCTTTGTATAGTGTAGTGGAATCCCCAAGTAGTCCAATGGTAGGGAACCCTATGAGAAGCCTAAGATGTTTAGAATCTGATATTGGATCCCTATTTTGATATTAAATAACACTACCTTGGACTTATGTGTATTCTATTCCTTGCCTATGGATTCCAGATAGGTGTTTAAGGTAGCTTTGAGCACCCTTGCCTCTCAAACATTGGTTATTTCAAGAAACCCTATGTCATTCACAAATTGTAAATGAGTCAAATTAATTACTCCCATTTGCACTTCAAAGATAACTCATTGGTGTCTATTCCTTCAAAGAAATATTCCCAATATTTTAAAAAATATAATAAAGAGGTATAGGGTTATAGGATCATCTTTTCAAATTCCTCTAGAAGCCTAAAAAAGACTCGAGGGAATACCATTGATAAGGATTGAGAAAGAGGCTGAAAAGATACAACTTATAATCCACCTTCTCCAGTTCTGAAAGAAACCAAAATACTCTAACATTCAATCCAAAATATATCAAGGGACTCTATCATAGGCCTTAGACATCTAATTTGATAAACATACCTCTTCAACATTTTTGATGCATTGTGTGAACTACTTCTTGTGCCAAGATTACTCCATCTAGAATTTTTGAGCCCTCCACATATCATCCTTGCTCTAGAAAGATAATACTATCCAATACCTTATTAAGCCTTTAAGACTTTATTTTGGTAATGATATTGTATTCTACATTACAAAGTGCAATTAGAAAAAATTCTCCAAGGTTTTAAGCCTCTCCCACTTTCGTAATCAAAGCAAGGAAAGTATGGTTCGTAGCCCGTGACATGCTTTTATTTGCATGAGATTATTCAACTGACCTGATTACATCCTCCTCTATACCGTCCCAAAAAGCCTAAAAATAGTCATTTTGGAACTCATCAATGCTTGGGGACTTTCTATTTCTCATGTTGAAAATAATGTCTCTCACCTCTTCTAGATCCACAACTATAAAGAGGACTTGATTTGGTTCAACTTTTATAATTTATGGGATACAATTATGTATATTTTGTTACAATGCAATATTAGGATGGGTAGTAATAAAGAAAATATTATCAAAGTAGATATTTGTAGCTTGTTGCATACCTAGGATAGTGTCTAGCACATTACCATAAATATATTTTAGGCTAGACAATGTGTTGGAGTGTCTTCTTGTCATGGCTGAGTGGTGGAAGAAATCAGTATTTCAGTCCCCCTCTAGAAACGAAGAATTTTTAGCTTTTTGTTTCCAATAGATCTCCTCATGTTTGTCTATACTCTCCAATTCTTGTTTGACCAACTCATATTCTTGGTTTCAAGTCTTACTTTATTGTTTTACTCTGAAAGAGTATGGTTAACTCCTCGATACTTGGATCCAACAAGACCCTTTGAAGTTGAAACCTTGATTTATTATTTATTTTCTAGATTTTGAGTTGGGATTTGACATGTTGTAGTTGTTTAAAGACTTCAAACAATGTTTTCCCATGGGCAAGGTGTCCCTCCTCCCACCAAACTAGGATTTTATTCCTAATCTCCTTTTCTAGCCAAAAATTTTCAAATTGAAATGGTATAGAGAAATATTTGTAGCCCATATCCCATTCCAAGAGAATTGGAAAGTGGTTTGATTCTTTACAATTGAATATTTCTAACCTGAGTGACCATTGTAGAAAATCCTCTTCAAACATCAAGAATCTATCCAAATTTACCTTCTTATTTTCCAACCTCTTTTGTTTGTTTATCCAAGCATAAGAAGGTCCTGCATACTAGACATTAGTTAGATTGAGTCTATTTACTTTAGAGATCATACATTTGACCCTTGATCCAAATATGGGATGCCCCCTTCCTGATACCTAGCTAAAATCTTAGCATTAAAGTCATTAGTCACTATCCAATTCATCACTTTATTTCCTATCCTACTTGTAAAACTATCTATTGGAGGAGTTGCTTGTATCACATGTGGTAGTATTCTCGATGAGGGAGGTGAACTAGAAGGTTTTGGGATGAATTCCAATAATTTACACTCAATATGGGCCAATTCGTACAACTGTACAATTACAACTATACGATTCCCAAAACATACAATTAGTGATTATAGAATCACAAAACATTTAATTGTACGGTTACAATCATACAATTGCATTAATTGTATGAACTTCCAACTGTACAATATGCCAAACTTAGTTAATGGACAATAACCTAGACATTTTGTAATCGTTCACTTGGAAATCATTATTTCTATTGTGGTAAGTATAAAACATGCAATTGCAAAAAGAATGCAAAGTTATTGATCAATTGTGCAATTACAAAGGTTGATTGTATGGTTACAGTAAACCCTTGCTGCAATTACTCAATCTCATATCGACAATGTATTCTATAAGGTTTTGAAATAATAGGAATTGAATAACTCTAATGATGGGATTACCAACTTAGTAATCCATCACGCACACTTGGAATCACAAATCCTCTTCTAGATCCAACCACAATACGTACTTTCCATTCTAGAAACCATACATCTTGCAAACATGACAATTACAAGTTACGGGAAGAAATTATGAACAATCCTTCATCCACAATGCTCATACACATTTGGGTATCAATCAATGCTTTATTCTCATTGTAGAATAATTATAGTACAATATTATATTTGTAAAATTTCATAAAATTCTATAATTCATACTCAATCGACAACATGTATGGACACAACAATGTTGAATTATGCTCTACAATTCGCCTTAGCAATCCTTAATCAATCACATTGACTAAGATCAAAAACAATGTATATCCAATATTATTAGCAACCATCAAAAACCATAAAAATCCATCAATAATGATGAAACCCCATAAAAAAATGAATGGAGGAGATTATAATGCATGTCCAGGCCATTCCAAAGCAGCTTCTGAGACATCACATCATTTACAACTACCACCCACAACTTCTCAGTCAACTTAATTTTATTAATGTTTTACTAAGGTTCCAATTTGATTTTCATCAAATTATATTTTTTGCACATTACAACAAATTTCATTTCATGAATTCACATTTATTCCTTACATTACAAAATTAAACAAACCCTATGTTGTTCAACTAGACAAATCCTATATTGTACAATTAGACAAACCTTGCATTATACAATTAGACAAAAAAATTACTTTCACCAAAATTGTTCAAATCCTTATATTATCTTTTTCTCTTCTTCTTCTGGGAGGTGCATTTGTTGCCTACATTTGTCCTCCCCTTTAAATTATTTGGCATCCCCATCGACTCATCTTTATTGGTCTTGGCTAACCGGTCTTGTTGGATATCTTGAAGTTGAACTTGGAGAATGACCCACTCTTTCTACAATTGTTAGCATAGTTTTTGATCTCTACACCTTTTAGTCCATATTTGTTGGATTTCTCCTCTATAGTAGCTAGGAGTTGTAGCAAATCCTTCTTCTTCTTAGATATGCTCTTGCATAGTTTTTTTTCAAAGTTGCTTCTATCCAAACGATAATGACGAGCTTCTCTTCATTCTTTGCAATCATTCGATCTCTCTACTGCAATTTTGATTGATGAGCTTGTTGAAGTTCTTCCTTGACTTGAAGCATAGCCATATGATCCATAATCATTTAATTCTAGTGGTTTACATTTTTTCCATTTCCTTAATTTTACGATCCTTTAGTTGTAGTTGTCCTTCATATATCTTCAGTTGATCTTTGTTCTTTTTTAGTTGCTCCTCTTGTACTACCAATTGTTCTTCCTATTGCTTGAGTTGTTGGTTGTTCACACTCAACTGCTCCTCATGTTGTTTTAGCTATGCAACATACCACTGTAACAACTCATATTGTTCATGTAGTTACTTCTATTCTTCCAATTGGTGGACCATAAGTTGTTTTTCCTTTTCTTGTGACTAAAACTTATCCTCATAGGCTTACTTCATACTAGTAACTTTTGCTTCCACCTACTTCAACTTCTTCTCAATGTCTTTCTTGCTGCATTCCAATTCCTCTTCAATTGCAGCCATTTATTTCTTAGGCACTTCTACTTCTCCTTTCTAATCTTCCTTGGTTTGATAGATATGTTCCAATCCCAAGCTAAGCCATTCAATTCAATGTGTTAGGAAATTGACTTTCAAAAAAATAAAGGTCAATTGCGGTGATGCCCTCTGGTATTCTATGTTGGTTGTATTCAATGGACACCTTTGATTTTTATCCAAATCTAGATATACCTGTGGGTATGCCATGCAGTTTGTCTTCATATATTTTGACAAATCATCAATTTCTAACATATTTTTTACCTCCCCTATCGGTAACTTCCATGGGTGTTGTGCTTGTATCTATGTTATTCTCCTTATTCGGTCTTCATTGCACACCCACTCCATTATCTTATCCATTTCCATGTTGGTTTCATCCCTCCATTACTTAAACTATCCTATAAAGTCTATTTGAAACTACAATCGGGTACTTAGAAACAATTTAAATATATGTTCCAGGAAATGGTCAACTTGTTCATCCGTGTCTTCACCTTCTCCATCTACAATTTTGAACTGTGATAATTTGAGAAAAAAAATTGTTTGAATTGTGTGGTCCATCTCCTATGTTTGTTTATTTTCTTCATCTTCCTCATCCGAAAGTGATCTTTCCCCAATTTCCTTAATGGGACCTATTGTAGTCTCTTCTTATAGCAAGTTTTGAGCTACAATTAATGCTTTACGATCCTCTTCCTCTGATTTGATCTCATTAACATCAATGACTTCTTTAGTTGACTATTATTATTTTTTAAGTACTTGGACTTCTTTCGATGGTTGTGGTTTCTCTTCTTTCATTGCTATAGGTATAAGTACCAGATCATATTACTCCTGTGATTGTATCACATTTCCCTCCATTGGCTAACTATTGCCACCTTTCATAACGATAAAAGTTTGTGGCTTTTTATTCTCCTTTTTCACTTTTTATGGGGCCACCATCACTTTTTTTTCTTTCATCCATGGTGGTGTTACCATTCTATCCAGCCAGTGCTTGTATGCCTCCAGTATTTCAAACTCATTGGCATCGATCAATACAGGAGATCCCATTGCTTCTCCTAACTGGTATTTTTCTATTGGCACATTGACATTTACCAACTCCAATACCTCTAGTCCCAAGTGCATTTCCTTAATTGGATATGTGAGCATTGTTTGCAATTGCTTATTTTGTACAAGATATTTTTCTTGTGTTTACCTCTCCCATTGCCTTTGTGTTCACATTGGACTTGGTGTTTGTGTTGTCGCCTTATCATCCTTGTGAGATAGGTGCTGCTCCTTCAACCTTTGTACAAGTGTATGTTACTCTGAATATTATTATATATGTAGTTGGCAACATATTTTCCATCAATGGTGGAATTCTTCCTCTAAATTCTCAATCTCTTCAGCCAAGGTAGGTTTTTGTCTCCTTGTGTGCTTCCTTTGCTTCAATTTTTGTAGAGTAGCCTTGTAGATCAGAATTATATTTACCCATTGCAGTATGGAAGGTTGATCCTTTGGTAGATATTGAGGATATTTTAACCCATATAATTGGATTCCTTACTAAGAAACTACAAACAACATTACAATTATTGCATAGAATATCATTAAAAAAAATCCTAGTCCTCTACAACAACCGCTGGATCCGTTTAGTTAAGTATGTGTCCCATTCATAATGTACTCCCTTGTTGATGCCCTCCACATACTATTCCATCCAGATTGGAATTTTTTAATATCATGCCTCTCATGACAATTGAAACATGACCAAATTCATGGCACACATAAGCTCATTGGTCTTCAACATACTTTGTTTGATATCTCATCCTCTAGGACTGAAAGACTCAGTGGCTAATGGGGACTTAAGTAGTGTCAGCTCCATAATTAACCTGTGGATCTCAATGAAATCCACATATACTTTCTTAATTGCTAGCCCTTCTTTTGGAAACCTAAATATTCTCCAAAAATTGGTATCCAAGAACTCCACCTTCAAATGACGATTCCCTATCATGACAAAGGTGTAATTCTTACTAGCATCATAATACTACACCATCTACAACAAGTAATCATTAAATAAAACTTTATCCAGTGGGGGTACTCATGCCAAAACACTCACTCCTACCTAAGTTAATGTTATCTTCAGTGAGTGATCTTCATCATGTTCATTCCACTATTTTTGACATAATTCACCTACTAATTGTGTGAAGGTGATGTCATTAAATTATACCTATTCTCCTTCATCCTTTTTGGATAGGTCCATATAATTTTTAGGGTATATTATATATGAATTTCACTTCTAATATCCCTCTGATGTGGTCTAGGTGGTTCCATATAAATATCCTCTCAAAATTGCGGTTTCTCCATTCCTCTACCACCATGCCAATTTATATGTCCCCTCCACGATCTATAACCTCTTCCCCTCCAAGGATGGTAGACCTATCCTCCTCATGGCTAAAATAATAATCCTTGGCCTTGTGTAGGGTAGGTCACTTATCCTTGCCTAGGCCATAGATCCCTCTGATGTAGTGGACTTGGTGGAGCAGTTTGTTCTTATTTTCGCAATTCACTATATACGAGCCCAAAATTCAGACTCAGTGCTCATCCTTCACATACCTTCATCTTTATGGAACCACTCCTCTTCATCAATTGCATACATTTTAACATATTTTGAAAAATTACATCCAAAAATTGTACAATCTTCCCTAATAATATACAACTACACCCAAAACATATAATTGCTCCCAAAATCATACAATTGCACTTGAAATCATACAATTGCACTATAATTGTTGAGCAAGGTGTTGCAAGAAGTTTGTCATTGTTGTCAACACAGGCAGTTAGATCCAATGATGCAGTGGATAGACAGTTCAGGAGCCATTCAGATGCAGAGGACAGAAATTCAAAGGATAGTCAGATTATGTAAAGTGCAATTCTAGGAAAACAGAAGTGACCTAGTTTCAAAAATTCGAAGAAAAAGACAAGTTAGAAAACTGTCGCGATATCGCGACATGTTTTCTGTCGCGATTTCGCGACAGGTCGGAGGAGAGAGAAAGCGCAGCCGAAAATGTCATGATTTCGCGACAAAAATGAGGAGAGAGAAGGCGCAGCTGAAAATGTCACGATTTCGCGACAAAAATGAGGAGAGAGAAGGCACAGCTGAAAATGTCACGATTTCGTGACAAAAATGAGGAGAGAGAAGGCGCAAGGCAAACTGTCGCGATTTCGTGACATGCTGGAGGCCAAGAAGCTAAGTCGAGAAACTGTAGCGATTTCGCTACATGTTGGATTTTCGCTGGCCGAAGCAAGGAGAAAGCGTTAAGTGAAAAGTTGTAGCGATTTCGCTACATGTTGAAATTTCGGTCGAAGCAAAGGGAAGAACGTGTCAAAATTGCACAAAACAAAGGTGTAGCGATTTCGCTACAAGTTGAAAAAGCACAACACGAAGGTGTAGCGATTTTGCTACGAGTCAAAAGTGCACAACGCGAAGGTGTAGCGATTTCGCTACCAGTCAAAAGCGTAGAACTCAAAGATGTAGCGATTATGCTACAAGTCGAAAGCACAAGGCACAAAGTTGTAGCGATTTCGCTACTGCATGAAGCAAGAAATGTACGGAAGCCAAAAGCGTCATGATTTCACGACAAAGATGAGGATGACGTCAGCAAAATTGAAAGTGTCACGATTTCATGACAGGCTGCAAGAAAAGCCTCTGGAAGCCGAAAGCGTCGCGATTTCGTGACAAAGCTGAGGATGACGTCAACAAAATTGAAAGTGTCACGATTTCACGATAGGCTGCAAGAAAAGCCTCTGGAAGCCGAAAGCATCGCGATTTCGCGACAAAGCTGAGGATGACGTCAGAAAAATTGAAAGTGTCGCGATTTCACGATAGTGCAAGAAAAGCCTCTGGAACGAAAGCGTCGCGATTTCATGACAAAGCTGAGGATGACATCAGCGAAAGCTGAAAGTGTCGCGATTTCATGACAGGGTGCAAGAAAAGCCGCTGGAAGTCGAAAGCGTCGCGATTTCACGACAAGAATGAGGATGACGTAAGCAAAAGTTCGAAGTGTCACGATTTCACGACAAGAACGATGGCAAAGCTATCAAAGGCCAAAATGGTCACGATTTCGCGACATGTTATTGTTTCGCGGTAACAGTTACAGAAAGGTGACAGAGGAGGCAGTAGCGGTTGAGGCCGACAAAGTTGAATCAAGGCCGATAGATTTTAGGGTTTGCAGTCGACAAATTCTAGGGTTTTGTAGCCAATAATTTCTAGGGTTTTGTAGCCGACAATCTCTAGGTTTTAGCAGCCGACAAATTCTAGGGTTTTGCAGTCGACATTCTTAGGGTTTGCAGCCGACGTCCTTAGGGTTACAGTCGACTTTGATTTAAGAATTGATCTTGAATTTTCTTCTATAAAAGGAGGGTTGTTTCGAGGTTGAAGAGTGGGAGAAGTGTGAAAGAAGTTCGTGTCGAGCAGAGAGCGAGTCGTTTCGATTCAAACTGTGTGCGAAGTGATGGTTCATTGGAGTCGAAGTAAAGAGGGCGTATCGAACCTTCGCGGGTAATGTGCGCAGGGTGCAGAGGTTGAAGACGCACTGATCTAAGTGCAAAGTGATAGCGCATAGAGAGCTATAGAAGGTGTGATTTACGACTGCTATGCACAGAAAGTGAATCGTGTCGATCAACTGTCCTGTAGCAGAAAGTGCAAAGCATTTGCGAAGTAGCAGACTGGTTGTGCAAAGCTTTTGTGCAGCAGAAGCAGAGTGCTTGTAAACTGCAGACTGGGTAATAAGGTGAAGGTATTGTTGCTATAATTTTTATTATTTCTTGTCATGTCCAAGTTGCAACTTGGCATAAGAAGTTGGTGCTTCTTCCAGTAGTAGCTGGTGTCTTGGGGGTTGGTGCTCCTTTCTATTGGTGCAAAAAAATTGAAGGGTTGATGCTCTTTCCAGTTGGTGCTGGTAAAATGTTGTAAAGTTGTTGCTTTGCATAGGCTGGATTTGGATGGTAGTCCAAGCAGCCATTTTTGAGGAGTAGCCACATTGGTGAACCTCGTTAAATTGCTGTGTTATGTGTGATGCTTTCTTGCTGTAGTTGATATATCTTTTATAAGTTTTAAACTGTTGCTGGTTTTAGAACTGCATATTTGAAATTTAAAAGGTCACACTGATTCACCCCCCCTCTCAGTGTCACTGTGATTACAACAATTGGTATCAGAGCCAGGTTCCTGAATAGGCTCAAACAGCTAGGGTGATCTTGGAAGTGACGCAATGGCAAGTGGTGAAGGATTCTCCTCGAACAAAGCACCATTGTTTGATGGAACTAATTATGCGTTCTAGAAAATTAGAATGCAGACATATCTCAGTGCTTTGGGTTTTGACATCTGGGGTGCAGTAGTTAATGGTTACACAGCTCCCGCCACCGCTCCAACAGACACTGCTGGTAAAAAGGCATTTGAAAATGATTCAAAAGCAAAAAATGCCATCATGTGTGGACTAGTGGACAACGAGCTAGTCAAGATCATAAATTGTGAATCAACAAAAGATGTATGGGATAAACTAGAGAACATTCATGAAGGAGATGATAGGATCAAGGAGGCCAAGCTTCAAACACATCGAGCTCAATTCGAATCTTTAAATATGGACAATGATGAGAACATAGAGACGTTCATGCAAAGAGTCAATGGGATCACCAATTCAATCAGAGGTCTCGACGAAAATATAAACGATGCTACTATTGTGAAAAAGGTATTAAGATCGCTCCCTCCTAGATTTGATTCTAAAGTCTTTGCCATAGAAGAAGCCAAAGATCTAAATCATTTTAGTATGGATGAGATGCATGGTTCTTTGACTGCTTTTGAAATGAGAATAGGAAGGTCTAATCCCACAGATAGAGAAGCTACTTTCAAAGCCCTAAAAGGCAAAGTCACAAAACCAGAGTCTGAAGAAGAGGATGCATCAGATGAAATGGAAGCAAATTTTGTCAAAAAACTGAGAAAGGGAAAAGGAAAATACAAAGGAAAGCTACCTTTTAAATGTTTCAATTGTGGAGGCATTGGACACTTTGCTACCAAATGTCCTCTCAATGACAAGAACAAAGGTGAAGAAACTCCGCATCAAGAAAGAGGTGAATGGAGGAAGAAAACAAACTTCAGAAAAGGTAATTTCAAAAAGAAAAGTTTTATCTCCCGAAATGCAGAATCTTCAGAGGACAGTTCTAGTGAAGACTCTGAAGAAGGAACAGGTGAGGCTCTCTTTATGGCGTTTGAAGTAGAAAAATCAGAAGAGGCAGAAAACATAGAAAAGAGAGAAGGAATGAACTCTGAAGTATCTATTGAAAAAGGTGAGGCTGAAGTTGATTTAGAAGGTGAGCTGATTTTTGCTCTTATGGAATGGAAATCTGAGAAAAGAAAGAATAAAAAAACTGTCAAGGAAGCTTGAGGATGCAAATGACATTATAGCCAGTCTAAAAACATAGACAGAAGAGTACAAGAAAATGTTCGAAGATCTTGAAGTACAGGTAACCATGAAGATAGATTACTATTGCAAATTGGAAGAAGAAAATGTTGGTCTTCGAATACAGATACAAGAGCTGGATCAAAAAATTAGCTGTCATTTAAAACGTGAAGAAAGTTCGATGAAGCTGGACAAAATCCTAAGCGATCAAAGACCCATAGGTATCAAATTCGGTCTGGGCTTTACTGAAGGAGAATCATCAAATGGACCAAAGGCAAGCAATGTTGAATGTGAAAAGAGTAAAGACAAGAAACAGGCTGTTGAAAGAAAAACAAATCGAGCAAAAGAAAGCAATAATGCCAGACCTGAAATAGGAACTGACAATGAGGGCTTTACCAAGGTCACACATCAAAAGAAAAGAAGATCTAAGGCTCCTGCAACAACTTGGCAAAGACCATCTTTCAGGTTCAATCATTATTTCTATGGTTTCTGTTTTAAATGTAATGGTTATGGGCATAAAATTGTTGACTGCAAGTATAATATAGGTCCAAGAAGTTTCACTAGTAGAAATGCTTTTGCTCCTCTAATGAGTTATGCAGTAGAATGCTTTAATTGTCACAACTTTGGGCATATTGCTAGAAACTGTCATAGAACTTCTGTTTCAAATCAATCTCAGAAAAGAAGAATTCAACCATATAAGGCAAAACAAAATAAAATTCCTTCTGAAGGATATGTGCAAGATTCTGAAAAAGGGAAATCCAAGCTAGAACCCAATACCACAGTTAAAACAGAATGGAAACAGAAAGAACAACTCAGGGAAGAAAAGGAGTCTTTAATAGTGCAGACAGATTTTAGAGCTCAGAATAAATGTGTACCGTGGATCCTTGACAGTGGGTGCTCAAGTCATATGACAGGTGATAAACAAAAATTTGAAAAACTACAGAAATATGAGGGTGGCTCTGTGAAGTTTGGAAATAATGATGGAGCCAAAATAATAGGAAAAGGGTCTGTCAAAATTAGTGAAGGGAAAATCAAGTCAGAAGAAGTTCTATTTGTGGATGGTTTGAAACATAATCTGTTAAGTGTTAGTCAAATCTGTGATAAAGGTCATGAAGTAGTCTTCAAGAAGCAGGGTTGTGAAGTCAGAAAAATAAATAGTGGGAAATTGATAGCAACTGGTTCAAGGACGTCTGGTAATCTGTACACACTCTCAGAAACTTTAGAAGGTACGTGTTTTATTGGACAAGAAGAAGAGAACTAGCTGTGGCACAAGAGGCTTGGACACATAAGTTTTGATAATTTGGTGAAAATCAGCTCTAAACAAGCAATGAGAGATATTCCAACCATTAAGAAACCTTCAAACAATGTTTGTGCTTCATGTCAGAAGGGAAAGCAAACCAGAGTCTCATTCAAAACAAAAGAATACCACACTAGCAGGCCTTTGGAACTTATTCATACTGACTTATGTGGACCCATGAGAACTCAAAGCATAAACGACGACAAATACTTCATGCTGTGTATCGATGATTATTCCAGAATGACATGGATATTTTTCTTAAAAGATAAATCAAAAGCTTTTGAAATGTTCAGATCCTTCAAACAACTAGTTGAGAATGAAACAAGAAAAAGGGTCAAATGCTTACGATCAGACAGAGGAGGAGAATTCATTTCGAATGAATTTATAGAATACTGTGAAAAACATGGTATCAGGAGACAATATTCAGTAGCTAGAACTCCACAGCAGAATGGCGTAGTAGAAAGAAAGAACAGAACTATACAAGAAATGGCACGCACCATGCTGGCAAAAAATAAAATAGCAGATAGATTCTGGAAAGAAGCAGTTCACACTGCAGTATACATCCAAAACAGATATATGTTAAGAACTCATGAATGCAAAACACCTTATGAGTTGTGGTTTGGTAGAAAAGCAACAACAAAACATCTCAAAATATTTGGCTGCAAGTGCTACATCAGAAAAATAGATGACAACCTTGGGAAGTTTGAAGATAGAGCAGATGAAGGTGTTTTTGTTGGGTATTCATCAAAAAGCAAAGCTTACAAATGCTACAACAAGAGACTCAAGAAAATTGTGGACAGTGCAGACGTTAAATTCGATGAAGTTGGGAAACGATTAGCTGACTTTGAGGAAAACTACCCAATCTATGAAGAAGTCGTTGAAGGAGATGAGGTGAATGAAACAGAAAATAAATCTACGCTTGATTCAGATGAATTAGTCGATGACTCAGAGGTGCAAGAAAACAAGAAATTCAAAACAGTTAGTGGCAAGAAAAATCATCCAAGAGACCAAATAATTGGAGATCCCACAGCTGGCATTCAGACAAGAAGGAAAGTAATAAGTAATTACTCTCTTTTATCTAGCATTGAGCCCAAAAACATAGATGAAGCAAGCAAAGATGATAGCTGGATGAAGGCAATAAATGAAGAGTTAGATCAGATTGAAAAGAACAGAACTTGGGAATTAGTACCTAGACCTGCAAACAAGAATGTAATCGACACCAAATGGATATTTCGAAACAAATTAAATGAAGACGGATAGGTCATTAGGAACAAAGCAAGACTGGTTTGTAAAGGATATGCACAGGTCGAAGGCATTGATTTTGAAGAGACTTTTGCTCCAGTGGCCAGATTAGAAGCAATTAGAATGTTTTTGGCCTTAGCAGTTCACAAAAACTTTAGAGTTTATCAGATGGATGTAAAATCTGCCTTTTTAAATGGGAAACTCGAAGAAGAGGTCTATATTGAACAACCGGATGGATTTCAAATTAGTGAGGATCCTAACCTTGTCTGCAAATTAAAGAAAGCACTGTATGGATTAAAGCAAGCACCACGGGCATGGTATGCTAGGCTAGATAACTATCTCTCTCAACAGGGATTCAAGAAAGGTTTAGTGGACAGTAATCTGTATGTAAAAACAGAAGGTGGGCATCTCATTGTTCTAGTTGTCTATGTAGATGATATCATATTTGGCAGCAACAAAGATGAATCTTGTAAAGACTTAGCAAATAAGATGCAGAATGAATTTGAAATGTCTATGATTGGTGAACTGTCTTACTTTCTTGGGCTACAAGTTAATCAAAATGAGAAAGGCATATTTATTTCCCAAATCAAATATGTGAAAGAAATGCTAAAAAGGTTCACTATGGAGGACTGTAAGCCAGTCAACACTCCCATGACAACAGGCTGCAAATTGAGTAAAGAAGACAAATCTCCACCTGTAGACCAAACCATGTACAGATCTATGATTGGAAGTCTATTATATTTAACAGCCACTAGACCTGATATTCTGCAGGAAGTTTGCATGGTAGCTAGATTTCAGGCCAGTCCCAAAGAGACTCATGTGACAACAGTTAAAAGGATTTTTCGGTATCTCAAGGGCACCATGGAGTATGGGTTGTGGTATCCAAAAGGCAAAGACTTCACTCTTATATCATATTCAGATGCAGATTGGGCTGGATGTGTTGATGACAGAAAAAGTACCAGTGGAGGTGCATTCTATTTGGGGGACAGATTGGTTGCATGGCACAGTAAGAAGCAAGAGTCAGTTTCTTTATCTACAGCTGAGGCAGAATATATTGTAGCAACAACATGTTGTACACAAGTCTTGTGGATGAAACAAACTTTGAAAGATCTTGGAATTAATTTTAGTGAACCAATATCAGTTAAGTGTGATAACACCAGTGCAATTAACATCTCCAAGAATCCAGTTATGCACTCACGGACTAAACACATTGCTATAAGGTATCATTTCTTGAAGGAGAAAGTTGCGGAAGGAGAAGTCAAATTGGATTTTGTCCCAACTACAGAACAAGTAGCAGATATTTTTACAAAACCTTTGCCCAAGGAAGTATTTGAGTACCTTCGAAGCAAATTAGGAGTAGTCACACTTCCTAAGAAGTGACTAGCTACAGGGATCACTTTCTCAGGGGGAGCATTTGAGTATTTGACTATTCTTTTGCTCATGATCATAATTTGTGCCAGATGCAACAAATTGTGCCTGAGAAGTGTGAGGATGGACTCAGGGGGAGTCTGCAGCAGCCCTTTGGTATTATTGACAAAGGGGGAGAAGAGTTACAGGAATGTACACAGGTGTTGCCAACAATTCCAAAGGGGGAGATTGTTGAGCAAGGTGTTGCAAGAAGTTTGTCATTGTTGTCAACACAGGAGTTAGATCCAATGATGCAGTGGATAGACAGTTCAGGAGCCATTCAGATGCAGAGGACAGAAATTCAAAGGATAGTCAGATTATGTAAAGTGCAATTCCAAGAAAACAGAAGTGACCCAGTTTCAAAAATTCGAAGAAAAAGACAAGTTAGAAAACTGTCGCGATATCGCGACATGTTTTCTGTCGCGATTTCGCGATAGGTCGGAGGAGAGAGAAAGCGCAGCCAAAAATGTCATGATTTCATGACAAAAATGAGGAGAGAGAAGGCGCAGCTGAAAATGTCATGATTTCATGACAAAAATGAGGAGAGAGAAGGCACAGCTGAAAATGTCATGATTTCACGACAAAAATGAGGAGAGAGAAGGCGCAAGGCAAACTGTCACGATTTCGTGACATGCTGGAGGCCAAGAAGCTAAGTCGAGAAACTGTAGCGATTTCGCTACATGTTGGATTTTCGCTGGCTGAAGCAAGGAGAAAGCGTTAAGTGAAAAGTTGTAGCGATTTCGCTACATGTTGAAATTTCGCTGGTCGAAGCAAGAAGAAAGCGTCAAGTTGAAAAGTTGTAGCGATTTCGCTACAAGTTGAAAAAGCACAACACGAAGGTGTAGCGATTTCGCTACGAGTCAAAAGTGCACAACGTGAAGGTGTAGCGATTTTGCTACCAGTCAAAAGCGTAGAACTCAAAGATGTAGCGATTATGCTACAAGTCGAAAGCACAAGGCACAAAGTTGTAGCGATTTCGCTATCGCATGAAGCAAGAAATGTACGAAAGTCAAAAGTGTCGTGATTTCATGACAAAGATGAGGATGACGTCAGCAAAATTGAAAGTGTCACGATTTCACGACAGGCTGCAAGAAAAGCCTCTGGAAGCCGAAAGTGTCACGATTTCGTGACAAAGATGAGGATGACGTCAACAAAATTGAAAGTGTCACGATTTCATGACAGGCTGCAAGAAAAGCCTCTGGAAGCCGAAAGCGTCACGATTTCGTGACAAAGATGAGGATGACGTCAGCAAAATTGAAAGTGTCATGATTTCATGACAGGCTGCAAGAAAAGCCTCTAGAAGCCAAAAGCGTCATGATTTCATGACAAAGCTGAGGATGACGTCAGCGAAAGCTGAAAGTGTCACGATTTCGCGACAGGGTGCAAGAAAAGTCGCTGGAAATCGAAAGCGTCATGATTTCATGACAAGAATGAGGATGACGTAAGCAAAAGGTCGAAGTGTCACGATTTCGCGACAAGAATGGTGGCAAAGCTATCAAAGGCCAAAATGGTCATGATTTCGTGACATGTTATTATTTCACGATAACAGTTATAGAAAGGTGACAGAGGAGGCAGTAGTGGTTGAGGCCGACAAAGTTGAATCGGGGTCGATGGATTTTAGGGTTTGCAGTCGACAAATTCTAGGGTTTTGCAGTCGACAATTTCTAGGGTTTTGCAGTCGACAATCTCTAGGTTTTAGCAGTCGACAAATTCTAGGGTTTTGCAGTCGACATTCTTAGGGTTTGCAGCCGACGTCCTTAGGGTTACAGTCGACTTTGATTTAAGAATTGATCTTGAATTTTCTTCTATAAAAGGAGGGCTGTTTTGAGGTTGAAGAGTGAGAGAAGTGTGAAAGAAGTTCGCGTCGAGCAGAGAGCGAGTCGTTTCGATTCAAACTGTGTGCGAAGTGATGGTTCATTGGAGTCGAAGTAAAGAGGGCGTATCGAACCTTCACGGGTAATGTGCGCAAGGTGCAGAGGTTGAAGACGCACTGATCTAAGTGCGAAGTGATAGCGCATAGAGAGCTGTAGAAGGTGTGATTTACGACTGCTGTGCGTAGAAAGCGAATCGTGTCGATCAACTGTCCTATAGCAGAAAGTGCAAAGCATTTGCGAAGTAGCAGACTGGTTGTGCAAAGCTTTTGCAGCAGAAGCAGAGTGCTTGTAAACTGCAGACTGGGTAATAAGGTGAAGGTATTGTTGCTGTAATTTTTTATTATTTCTTGTCATGTCCAAGTTGCAGCTTGGCATAAGAAGTTGGTGCTTCTTCCAGTAGTAGCTGGTGTCTTGGGGGTTGGTGCTCCTTTCTGTTGGTGCAAAAAAATTGAAGGGTTGATGCTCTTTCCAGTTGGTGCTGGTAAAATGTTGTAAAGTTGTTGCTTTGCATAGGCTGGATTTGGATGGTAGTCCAAGCAGCCATTTTTGAGGAGTAGCCACATTGGTGAACCTCGTTAAATTGTTGTGTTATGTGTGATGCTTTCTTGTTGTAGTTGATATATCTTTTATAAGTTTTAAACTGTTGCTGGTTTTAGAACTGCATATTTGAAATTTAAAAGGTCACACTGATTCACTTCCCCTCTCAGTGTCACTGTGATTACAATAATAATTTCATAGAACCACACCTGAAATCATACAATTGCACTATAATTTCATAGAACTACACCTGAAATCATATAATTATATCCAAAATCATATAAGTACACTCAAATCATACAATGATGCCCCAAAATCATACAATTACATTCAAATCCCCAAATCATACAATTGTACCCCAAATCATACAATTGCACACCAAATCATATAATTGTACATGAAATCATATAATTGACTTCAATTCATATAATTGCTTCTAAAAATCATACAATATGTTGTTGAAACTTGCACTTGACCCCAAATTTGCTTACTTGGTCAAATTTGTACAATTTTCTCTATGCTTATTACCATCATTATGCAATTTTCGCTTCTCTGGTATGATTTTTGGCTTACTTGTGCGATTTTCCTTTTCTTGAATGTGAAATTCTTTAGTTGTACACTTCTGTGGGTAATTTGGTCAATTTTTTATTTTGTATGGCCTTCCACTTTATTCTCCTCCATATGCAATGGTTGAAACATCTTCTCTATGGAAATTTTCTCATATGTAGTTAGGGTTTTAACTTCATACTCCTTCCTTTGATTTTCTAAAAAAAAACCAAAAAACCCTATATTTAAAAAAAAAATTCTAAAACCCAATAACTTAGGGTTTGTCTTTAGAAAATTTTTGCAACCCTAGCTTTTCTAGAAAAAGTAATCTTGGATTTTTTCAAAAAAAGCCTTCCATCCGTTCAAATGCACTTCGCTTTATGTTTGCTTGTTTTTTAGAAATTTGGAATAAAAAAATCCACTGTGCAAGTTCATAATGGGTGTGAAAAAATAGTTAACTTGTGTTGTTTGCATGCCCATATAGTCAATTATTTTTCTACACTACTTGCTTTTTAAAATTACCTAATCCTAACCATTCAATTCATTCAACTAGTTAAAAAAAATGTGCATGGCACTCTCTTTTATAGCCAAAACCACCTATTGCATGAAAATTTTCTACCTTAGCCTTCCTTGCATGTGTTTTTATCTTTTTGTACGAATGACTGGCAACTCAATCCTTTTTACATGTATTTTGTCCTTTTATTTACTTTTTTTCTTTTTATTATTTTATTATTTTTGCTTTTCTTTTATTTTTCTTTTTCTTTTTTTACTTTTTTGAACCATATACTGGTATCACTTGTCATGCTCCTTTTGCTTCCACTTATTCTAAAGGTTTTCTATAACTGGAAACATGTCAATTTGCATCTCACACCATCTTGTGGCCTTGATCAAGATGAACAACACCATCAACATGATAGGCAACACCCGTCGCCATATATGTTAGGGGTCAAGGGGTCCATAGCCCTCTTTTAGGATCAAGGGATAGCATCCCTTATGGTGTTGTGAGATAATGCTCTTCATTCATATCCTATCGCGATATAGTGTGGGATCGAGTGGAAGAGCCCTCACAGGGTTTAGGGTAGTGCCTCAAAATCTCAATGGCAAAGCTATTAAAACCATCATTGTAAAAGCTAAATTTTTCTCTTCATTGACACTTTGGTGGCTTTTACTCACCCCACTTAAGTAGCTCAACCTCAACTCCATTTTTATTCTCCCAAGCTCTAGGTAACTAAATCTTGGCCTCAAACTACCCTATATTAATCATTATTAGATATTCTTCTCTTTGTACGGTAGCACCTTGTAAAGTTCCACTCTGTATGATTTCACATGGTACAGTTTCATTTTATACAATTTCATATTGTATGATTTGATGTTGAAAGGTTTCATATTGTATGATTTGACTTGCAATCGTACAATATCTATCAACTATACAATTTCACTCACTAGTATGATTTGTACCAATTGTATAATCACACCTAGTAGTTGTATGATTTATATCAATTATTCTATTTCACCCAATATTTTTACAATTTCATTTTGCACAATTGTACAATCTTGTTGTTGGACAATTTTGATTGTATGACCAGTTGTTCTATTTGGAAAACATATTCCAATTATACAATTGATTGTTCTCTTTAAACTACATTCTTCAATTGTATAATTGGTTGTTCCACTTGAAAAACATCCTCCAATTGTATAATTTATTGTTCCATTGGAACAACATCCTCCAATTGTACAATTAATTATTCCATGATAGGTTGTTATACACACTCGTATTACGTAATATTTTGTGCTACTTGTATGGTAGTATTTTGTTCTTTCTTGTCTGCATCATGATGCCAATTCTTTGGTGGTGTTTTTGCATTACTTTCCCAAATCAAGGCATAATCAAAAGCCTCTCAATATGATATTGGAGGAAATATCTTCATCTTCCTTTAATACATAAGAATAAGTCCATCTATGAACCATATTCTCTTCAGTGCTTCTAATTGGTCTTTCTCCAAATGATCAAACAACCCACTCAACTTTCAATTGTAAGAATGAACAGACTCGTTCTCTTCTTATTGCATTCTATAAATTTCATTAAATACCTCATTGTCATTATCATATAATCAAAATTATTTTACAAATGCATCACACAATTCTTCCCATTTTTGGTACTTATCCTATGGTAAATTCATATACCAGTCTATTGCAAATCCTTGAAATATTGTAGGAAACAACCACCTCTATTCTATCTCATTGTTCTACCGAATCACTTTCCACACCATGCAACAATTTTTTTAAATACCTAATTGGGTCTTCCTTACCTTCTCCTATTAAAATGGACATCTTTGTTTCCCTGCTCTTGTGGCTATGTTAGTCATTGGTAGGGTTCCTCCGTCATTGTCACTTGATGAAGTATCCCTTGGAATCCTTGACTAATTTCTCATTTTTATGGATTTTTCAATATGTTGCTCTTCATAGGATATTTCAATCCTTGGTACATTTTTCTCACCAAACATTCATATTTTGACCTCTTGTGAATCCTCACTCCATGACCTCCTTCGTTGGTGTCTTGGTTGTGGTCCTAGTATTCCTTTTTGAGACCTTGCACACTGTCACTCTGGTTCCCAACTCCTATGCTCTACACCCCTTTAAAACCTTATATGTTGCTTGTTCAATGTTATCATCCACTCATCGTATCCTCTCATGGTTTCTACATCAATATCTTCTCTTACGTTAATATTCTCCTTGAATATTGGTGGTCCTTGTACCATTTCTTCCATTTATATCAACAATATTTTCCACCTTTCAATGTATTCCTCTTCTGAAGTCTATACTTGTTCTAATACTAGTTCATTTGTGTCTCGTGGCTAATTGTTCATGTTTTCTCTTTAAGAAATTATGGTAGTTCTCCTTACTGGATCTTGTTATTCTTTATGATCTCATCTTGCACATCTTCACAAACTTGTATTTATCATTCACCTCCAAATTTAATTCATTCCTTCTAAAAATTGTCAATCGTAGGTCCTCAAATATGATAATTTGACACAATTTTGATAGACAATGATACCAAATGTAGTTCACGTGGTAGTATTCCTAATGTGGAAGGTGAAATGGAAGGTTTTGGTATGAATTCTAGTAATTTGCACTCAATATGGGCCAATCTATACAATTGTACAGTTACAACTATATGATTCCTAAAACATACAATTAGTAACTGTATGATCATAAAATATTTAATTGTATGGTTACAATTGTACAATTTCCTAAACTATACGATTTTCCAATTGTACAATCTACCAAACTTAGTTAATGGGCAATAACTTGGTTATTTTGTAATCATTCACTTGGCAATCATTATTTCTACTATGACAAGTATAAAATATGTAGTTACAACCATAATGTAAATTTATTGACCAACTACATGGTTAGGAAGGTTGATTGTATGATTATAGTAAACACTTGCTACAATTACTCAATCTCAAATCTGCAATGTATTTTGTAGTATTTTGACATAATAGGATTTGAATAACTCTAATGATAGGATTACCAACTTAGTAATCTAGCATGCACCCTCAGACTCATAAATCCTACTCTAGATCCAACCACAACATGTACTGCCCATTCCAAAAACTATACAACATCTTGTAGATATGGTAATTACAAGTTAGAGAAAGAAATTATGAAAAATTCTCCATCCACAATGCTCATACATAATTGGGTATCAATTAATGCTTTGTTATCATTGTAGAATCATTCCAGTACAATATTATATCTATAAAACTACACAAAATTCTATAATTCATACTCAACTGACAACATGTATGGACACATCAATGTTGAATTATGCTCTACAATTCTCCTTAGCAATCCATAATCAATCACACTGGCTAAGATCAACAACAATGTATATCCACTATTATCAACAACCATCAACAACCATGAACAATGATCACCAATGATGAACCCCCATAGATATTGAATGGGGGGACTTACAATGCATGTCCAGACCATTCCAAAGCGATTTCTAGGAAATCACATCATTTACAACTAGCACTCGCAACTTCTCAGCCAACTTAATTTCATTAATGCTTTACTAAGGTTCTAATTTTATTTTCATCAAATTATATTTCATGCACATTACAATTCATTTTATTTCATTTCATGCATTCATATTTATTTCTCTACATTGCAAAATTAATCAAATTCTACGTTGTTCAATTAGACAAATCCTACATTGCACAATTAGACAAAGCTACATTGTACAATTAGAAAAAAATTATACTTTCATAAAAATTGTACAAATCCTTATATTATCATTTATTCTTCTTTTGGGAGGTGGATTTGCTGCCTACACTACTCCCCAAAAAAATTTGAACCGTAGAAATTTGAAATCAACAATAGTTCTCCCAAACTCTTACTCTTGAAAAGAGATGTGAGAACCCCTCTTCCTACAACATGATCAATTGTTGTCCATTTTAGAGCATTCCACAAAGCCACTATAACCTTTGAAGCACCTTGGGATGCTATCACCATATACTTTCCTTATCTCCATATTTTATCGATTATTCTATCCATCACATGTATTGAATATTTTCTCTTATAGGAGAATGAAATCTGAATGATGAATTTCAATTAAACTATGAAAAACAATTTGATGAGACCTATTGTTTAAGCCTCTAATATTCCATTATTGTATAATCATTGGGAATCCAAAGCCCAGTAAGTATCAATATGCTTTATGCATCCTTTTTTTACTAGATGGTCACCCTCCATTGCTAAATTCTTTTGGTTTGATTTTCTTCCCACACTCTTGGATTGGGTGTATTATAATATTTTTTTTGCTAGTTGATTTCCAAGCGAAGGCTTACCTTTATCTTTATCTTTGTATTTCATTGAGACATCCCTATCAACCAAGACCATAGTAAGGTTGAGGTTCTTTGAAGTTGTTATGGCCATATGGTTTGGGATTGGTTGGATATCAATCTCCAACACTAGTTGGGTTATCCTCTACTAGAATACTTCTACATTTTTAGAGGATAAAATTTCCCCTTATGTTCCCCCATGACCACTATCTCATTCTCCATGTACATTAAGTTATTAAGAAGTTCATACCTATTTAGTTTTATCTCTTCTATCTAATTTAGTAGTGCCACCTTCTTCTTTTGATTCTTCTTCTTATTTCAAAATCCTCTTCTCATGTATTAAGGTTCGAGGTTGTGAGTATAGCTTTCTACAACTTATAAAGTATATTTTTTTCATTGTCAATAGCTTCCAATGGGATGGGATTTTTTTGGATAGTCTTGGGATAAAAAATAGGAAAGATGTTCATGCTTATGATAAATTCTACCTTGGAAGGGAATTGCTTCATAGTCTAATTGTTGTACCCATGTTAAATTTCCCATATTTATTTCTGTTTCAACTGGCAATGAGTGATTGATATCCATATCAACACATATCCAAGCATAAATGGCTAAAACTCCCATTATCGTATCTCTAGATACTCCCACATAGTGACCCAAGAAATTACCTAATCTCTCATAAATTAGTTTACACCAATATTCCATTGGTAGAGCATATAATTGAACCCAAACAACCACTGCAATGGATTCCATTTGTGGATCAAATCCTAGATTCTAGGGCTACACAAAAATATTTGTTTCTCCATAGCTTCCCTTCCTGGATTCAAAAGCTTTGTCCCTATCTACTCTTGAAGAGAAACTCACTATATAGTATCCTTTACTAATGAGAACTATTGAATATCTCCCAAAGGATTCCAATTCTTTCAAATCCAGGAGGTCATAAATCCTAGTGATAGTCTCATGCCAATGAATTTGTAGATTAAATCATGGTTAGTCCTGTACAATTTTTTTCAACCACTAGAATTTGTTCAATAACAAGCTTAGGCATTGGGCAACCTGGGGAAGACAACCATTAAATTTGGACTAGAAATATTTATCTATTGGCTTCTTGGCAACATCAAAGAAGAGGGATTTTAAGGCAACACTTCTTAAAGATTCATCCTCATATTATTGTCTCTCCCTCACTATGTCTACAAATGACTATTTGGGAGAAGCGGACAAAGGGAAAGCCCCAAAAGGGCCCTCACATACAACCATGGATAGGTAAAGAACAATTTTTGAACCTTAAACTATAAATTGTTGGTTTGAAATTTTCTATAAATTAAATACTTTTAATTCAAAGTTTAGAGAAAATATTTGATACTTACCTACACCTTAAAATTATAGGAGTCAAGGACTATATTAGCAACCATATCTTGCTCTCCAAACCCCATTACCTTATTTTCCATAAGAAATAGATGATGTTATTATAGGTTCCATTATGGTAAAGATATCAGGATCTCTAAGAGAGAAAAAAATGGAAGATGAAATGCTATCAAAATAACTAATCAAAGAAACATTGAGTAGAAAAAAAAATATATAGATAAAACAAAACAATAAATGAATGAATATATGGAGCATTAAATTTCATTTTCTCCCAAACTTCAACAAAGAAGTTAAGCAGTATGTAAGAAAAAATTTAGACTTATTACATAAACTTAGAAAAGAAATAAAATAGTATGTAAGAAAAGCATTTAGAGTTATCACATAAAGTTAGAAATAAAAAATAGTTATACATCAACAAGTTCAACTCAAATTGTGAACACAACTAAAATAAGTATATAGATGCAAAAATACCTCAAGAGGCATGGTCGGAATTGTTTTATTGGATTTTGTTAAATTTTGAAACTTTGAATAAATGGTTCAAGGTATGAATCCTAAAAAAAGTAGAGTTTTACACCATACCCCATCTGGCATTAAAGTTCTTGGTCCCATAATCTATTTTGGTCTAATGGAAGTAATTAAAATTATTTCATTTAATTTCATTTAGGGTTCATAATACTTTAGAAGTCCATATTCAATGCATTTTATAATAATTTTATTAAGTAAATATTTCATAAGTAATTTGTTAAAAGTAGTTTGAAGAATAAAAAATGTATTTAGGATAATATCCTAAGCTTAATCCATATAAGTTGATTTATACTTGGAAAGAAATTGATATGAGTACAACACAAGTGAATTAAAAGAATTTAATTTTAGCTATATGAGTTTTATCTTAGTTTTTGTGATTTTAATGTTATTACTTTTTTGAAGTTTTGGGATAAATTATCTATTTATAATCGATAATTTATTAATTTTAAAAATAGCAATTCATTAATTGTGACTTTGACAAATTGTTATTTAAGACTTGAAATTTTTTATATTTTGCATGCACTTTTTAAAGGTTTTTACCTTGACTACAAAGGGAATATCTTTGTTTTTATTTCGTTTTGTTTGTATTTTTATGTTTTTCTTTTGAAAGAGAAAAAACTAAAATGAGGGAAATAAGTAAATAAATAACTATGTACATATTTACAACTACTTTTTTCAATTTTAGATATGTATTAGATGATGCCCATTGACTAAGTTAGACAACGAAATTTCAACTCATGTTACTAGCCTATAAGCATTTGGACCCTTAGGTATGTTAATTTGTTATATTCCACTCTAAAGTGAGTCAATATTCTTGTGTTTTCTAGGATTGGTCCTATGTCCACCCCATTTTAAAAATAGGTCTCCTTTAAAATCCATGTTTGTCACCTTCTTTTTGAACCATATCTTGACTATCACTTTGTATTGAGCAAATCTCTTGAAGGTATTTTTCCTTATCTTCTTCTAATGACAACAATGGATTCAATCATGCTTAAATAGGAGCTTGTTGATGTCTTTAAGATCTAGTTTATGGGAAATTTGGAGAAAAGGGGGCTCTAAATTTATCATAGACACTCATTTTTAATCAAAAATTAGTTTATAACGAGATGAGTTGGTGGGGGCCTTAGGAGTTACTCTATCCACCCACAAAACCTTTTTTTAGATTATTATGTCAGTCTCTTTTGGACTCTACAATTGTCCTCTTCAAAATTTTCACAATGTTCTTTTTTATGGACTTCACTAAGATATTCCCTCAAAGATAGTAATTATAAGATCTTTTTAAGATAAACCCATGTTCAATTGCAAACTACATAAACTTGACCCTAATAAAGACTAAAAATGTCAATTACCATTGTTTAAAGGATTTCATATCTCATGATAATATATTCTAGCAACTGGATGACTACATCCTAGTTTGTAGAATGAAAAAGATTATTTTATTCCATTTAAATGGTAATTCAAATCCAACCATAGCTAGCACTAGACATGGAACTGATTTTTCCAATTTACTTCAAACCCCATTGTTAGAAGGGATCTGTATCGCCCAAATTTTTCACACCCTTACCTTCAGGCTAAAGGATTCGTACCCGAAAGGGGGTGAGAAAAGGATGGAACAATACCTCGGATGGAGAGGCCCTTTGAAGGTCGTGCCTCTCGGGGGAGGGGTATAAAGGTAAATTTTTGACGGATGGTGGGGTTCACCAGGAAAATTTGAGTGACAGTTTCCACACCTAGGTTTGAAAATGGGTTTGATTTGTTCGTTTTATGTTCAATCATTCAGATTCCTAGGTTGGCCAAAATGAAGCTAAGCTATTCTATATGAAGATTTTGATTTACATGAAAATAGAAGACATAAATGAATCCTAATGTGATTGAATACAGAGAATATATAAAATGGGGAAGAGTACACCTGATTTCTGATGTCTGATGAAGATTCTGAAGCTTGTAGGAGTCCAGATCATCTCGGATATGATAGGATCATATGTAATTGTACAGAATCATCCCAAATAACAAGAGATCGTTCGAGATCATCCAAGATCATTAGTGACCTAACAAATTCATCAGGCGAATTTGTCAGAAACCTGCAATCAAGGAAATAGACACCAAAAACCAAAAATACAATTGCAAGAATGATGCAAAATGATAGAAATAAGAGTATAGATGTTTGAATGATAAATCTAGATATCAAATTAAATGAAATGCACTATTTTGGAAACTTATTTTGAATTTTATCATGCAATTATGCTAAATGAGGTGAACTCCAAGATGCAAATAGAAGTAAATTAATCTAATGCATCAATAAATAAGGAAAATGAGATAGAAAATGCAAACTCAGGGCTCTGATTGCCTTCAAGCCGAATTGCAGATAGGATCATATGTAATCATACAAGATCATCGTCAATCTTGACAGGATCGTCTCAAATTGTAGTTGAATCGCCTGCGATGATCCGAGCTACCTCCAGCTGCAACACAGTGAAATCTTGCAACAAAACTTGAAAACACAAATGTGAATGATGGGAGATCAAGGAGGGAGTCAAGGAGTCAGGGAGGGAATCAGGGGGATAAACTAGAAAAATCCCAATTTATATAGGATTAGGGGGAAGTTAGGAGGTTGGGGATCATCCCAATCTAGAAGATCCTCAACGTGGGAATCTCCAACCACACAGACACACTTCTGCCCAAGTTGGAGAAGTCCTTGGAACAAAATCTAATTGCAAAAATTTGGTTTTGGGACGAAATCATCTGGACGTTCTGTTCCAGACGAACGATGAGCAAGGTGCAACCAAAGTATTGTCATTATTGTCAACATAGTCAGGTTGATCAGTTGATGCAATGGACAGGAGTTCATTGATGAGCAAGGTGTAGCCAAAGTATAATGGATAGGAGTTCATTGATGAGCAAGGTGCAGCCAAAGTATTGTCATTGTTGTCAACATAGACAGAGGATCGGTTGATGCAATGGACAGGAGTGCAGAGGTCATTAGATAGATCGGTTGATGAAGTGAACAAGATTTCAGAGTAGTTAGAGCATGTATAGTGAATTTCCAAGAAGACAAAAGTGGCCCAGATTCAAAGGATCAAAGAAAAAGACAAGTAAGAAAATTGTCGTGATATCGCGACATGTTTTTTGTCATGATTTTGCGACATATCGAAGGAGAGAGAAAAGCTGGAAAAATTGTCGTGATATCGCGACATGTTTGAGGAGAGAGAAAGCGCAAGAAAAACTATTGCAATTTTGTGACATGTTGGAGGAAAAGAAGCCAAGTAGAAAAACTATCGCGATTTCGTGACATGTTGGAAAAGAGAGAAAGTGCAAGGAAAACTGTCACGATTTCGTGACATGTTTGGAGAGAAGGCGCAAGCAAAGAAAACTGTCATGATTTCATGACATGTTTAGAGAGAAGGCGCAAGCAAAGAAAACTATCATGATTTCGTGACATGTTCGGAGAGAAGGCACAAGCAAAGAAAACTGTCATGATTTCGCGACATGTTCGGAGAGAAGGCGCAAGCAAAGAAAACTGTCGTGATTTCGTGACATGTTTGGAGAGAAGGCGCAAGCAAAGAAAACTGTCATGATTTCGTGACATGTTCGGGGAGAAGGAGCAAGCAAAGAAAAGTGTCATGATTTCATGACAATCTGCAAGAGAGGCAGTACGGACGAAAATGTGTCATGATTTCAAGACATGTTTGAGAGAAAGAGCTTGCAAGGAAAAGTGTCACGATTTCATGACAATTTGCAAGAGAGGCAGTACGGACGAAAATGTGTCATGATTTCATGACAGGTTCGAGAGAAAGAGCTTGCAAGGAAAAGTGTCACGATTTCATGACAATTTGCAAGAGGAAGTGCTAAGGAGAAAATATGTCATGATATCACGACATGTCGGGTTTTCACGACCCGATGAGAAGAAAAGAGACAAGGAGAGTGTCACGATTTCATGACATGTTTTTTGCAAGGGAAAAGCAGAGAAAGGCACAAGGTAGTGAAAGTGTCACAATTTTGCGACATGTTCCATTTTTGCAGGTGAAATGCAGAGAAAGGCATAAGGCAACAAAAGTGTCGCAATTTCACGACATGTCATGTTTTCGCTGGTGCATGCCGAGAAGAGTGTACGAAAGTGAAAAGTGTCACGATTTTGTGACATGTCATGTTTTCGCTAGTGCTTGCAGAGAAGAGTGTACAAAAGCGAAAGGTGTCATGATTTCATGACATGTCATGTTTTTGCTAGTGCTTGTAGAGAAGAGTGTACGAAAGTGAAAGGTGTCACGATTTCATGACATGTCATGTTTTCGCTAGTGCTTGTAGAGAAGAGTGTACAAAAGTGAAAGGTGTCACAATTTCGTGACATGTCATGTTTTCGCTAGTGCAAGCAGAGAAGAGTGCAAGGAAGCGAAAGTGTCATGATTTCATGACATGTTCTATTTTTGCAGGCAAGAGACAGAGAAGAGCTCAAGGCAGTGAAAGTGTCACGATTTCGCGACATGTTCTATTTTCGTGGGTGCAAGCTGAGAAAAGGACAAGGAGGCGAAAAGTGTCATGATATCATGACATGTCTTGTTTTCATGGTCAAATGCCAAGAAAAGTCAAAGGGGTGTAGAAGTGTCACGATTTCATGATAGGTCGCATTGGCGTGATGGAAGAAGAAGAACCCAGTCGAAGTAAAATTATCTGAAGTCGTACGATAGTAACAGAGGTAGTTACAGAAAGAATTCATGCAACTAGAATAAGAAGATTTAACTAGAGTTAGAACTGCAGTTGTAGAGGAAAAATTAGGCAGATAAAATAAGAAGAGTTAACTGGAGTCAGAACTGCAGTTGCAGGGGGTGTTGCAAAGAAAATCATGCAGGAAAAATAAAGAAGAGTTAACTAGAGTCAGAACTACAGTTACAGGGGGCAGTTATAGAATAAATTTATGCAACTAAAATTAGAATAGTGCATTAAAGATAGAACAACTATTACAGGGCCGTGATGCTGTGAAACTGTCAGAGCGGTGGCCATACTGAGAATCCCAAATAAAGAGACAAACCTATTAATAGGTTGCATATAAGAATATTGTGTCAGAAAGGAGTTACTTACAGGAGTAGCTATGAATAGGCTGCATGCGGGATTATGGAAGTTATAGAAGACTTAGGGTTTCAAGATGAAAATATTGTTATAAAAGGGCAGTTGCGTGCAGAAGTAAAGTGTGGCTCAGAATTGAAAAGAGTGCCACCATAAAGAGTGAAGGTGCCACTGATAAAAGAGTAAATGTGCTATAGAAATAAGAGCCGCTAGTGAGCGAGAGAAGAGTCAGTTAGAGCTACGATGTAAATAGAGCGATAAGTGAGCGAGAGAAGGCTATCGGAGCGCAGATAGCGAGCCACAAGAATGTGTATGTTTCATGGATAGTAAGTTAATAATTTAGGGTTTGAGCTTAGTACAGTAAGATATAAAAAGGGTGTCGCTACCGCAAGAGAATGGAAGCTATAAAAAAAAGGGGAGATAGAGCACTACTAAGAGAAGAGCAGTGTAGAAAGAGCATAGCTGATAGAGTGCGACTGAGAGAGTGTGGCTATAAGTGCACAGAAGGAATATGTGTTTCTTGAATTGAAAGAGAGGTTGGATGAGCAATAGACCAGTAAGGGTCTTGTAGAAGTGAAGGCATATTTATGTCAATCTAAGATTCAAAATAGAAATCCAAGTTGGTGCTTGGAATCAAGGGGTGCTATTAAATCAAGGGTTGGTGCAGATAAATTAGGGGTTGGTGCTCCTTCCAGTTGGTGCTAGTAAATCAAGGGTTGGTGCTCCTTTATGTTGGTGCAGATAAATCAAGGGTTGGTGCTCCTTCCAGTTGGTGCTGGTAAATCAGGGGTTGGTGCTCCTTTCTATTGGTGCAGATAAATTAAGGGGTTGGTGCTCCTTCTAGTGGGTGCTGGTAAATTGTTTGTAAAGTTGGTGCTTTGCAAAGGCTAGATTTGGATGGGAGTCCAAGCAGTCTATTTTTGAGGAGTAGCCAAAACTGGTGAACCTCGTTAAATCGTGTGTTGTGGAATGCTCTCTTGTTATATTTGCTTTATTTGTTTTAAGTTCTCCTTGCTTCAGCTTTAAGAGTTGTAGATTTGAATTTAAATAGCTACACTGATTCACCCCCCCTCTCAGTGCCATTGTAAGACTAACAATTGGTATCAGAGCCAAGTTCTTGAATAGGCTAAATCAGCTAAGGTTGATCTTGGATTAGTACGCAATGGGTAAGAAGAATAGATCCTCCTCCAAAAAGGCATCTCAACCAATTTCAGTTCTTGTGGAAGAGAAAACTGAACTAGAGAAGGTAGAAGAAGTGGATTCTGAAGTATGCAATGAAAACCTGGAGATTGAAGTAGATCTAGAAGGTGAGTTGATAGCCGCACTTGAAGAGTTGAGTATAGAAAATAAAAAGAACAAAAGACTGTCCAAGAAGTTGGAAGAATATGGGAATGAGATTGAAGATCTTTTCTTACAATTTCAAAAGGCCAAGAAAATAGAAGAAGCCTTGAAGACACAACTGGATGATAAGGTTGATGTATATAGCAAACGTGAAGAAGAATCTAACAAAGTTGTTAGTAATCTACAAGTAGAAGAGTCCAAAAGGATTGAAGAAAGTCTCAGGTCACAGATCAATGAGAAAGAGACTGTTTGTTGCCAACAAGAAGAAGAGATTGTTTCATTGAAGAAACAACTAGAAGAGGCCAATATAAATCTCAAATATGAGAAGAGCACAGAGTTGCTAGATAAAATGATAAAGCAACAAAGAAGCTCCACGGCTAAGTCTGGTCTTGGATATGAAGTTGAACAACCGTCATCTTCCAAAAGTACAGAAAAGAAGAAGCCCACTACTGAAGGATCGAAGCAAGAAAAGTCTGAAGCTGAATCTTCAAAAGGAAGAAAATATCAAAGAAGATCTATAGCAAAGCAACCACAAAAAAAGAGGTTCTCTCACTCTCACTCTTTTAATAATAATGCTTTTAATGGCTATTGTTCTAAATGCAACTGCTATGGTCACAAGGCAATTTATTGTGGACTGAACAATAGATCAAAAAGTTATGCTGATAAAAACACATCTGCTTTCCTGAGTGAACACCCTGTGCAATGTTTTAAATGTAATGGCCATGGGCACATAGCAAGGTTTTGTCCAAGCACTTCTGTATCTAATCTAAGGCAAAACCCTAGATTTCATCAGACACAAAGAGTGCAACACAGAAAGGGGACATATCATGTGCAATGTTTTAAATGTAATGGTCATGGGCACATAGCAAGGTTTTGTCCGAGCACGTCTGTATCTAATCTAAGGCAAGACCGTAGATTTCATCAGACACAAAGAATGCAACACAGACAGAGAACATATCATGTGCATAAAAGAAAGGAAAATAATCAACCATCAAGGATGCACAAGAAACAACCACGCAAGAAGAATGTTCAAGTTCACGAAAAGGTGCAAAATGGGGATGTAGTTGAAAAACTCAAGCCCAAGTTCAAGAAAGTCTGGAGAAAGACAGAAGAAAGGGAATCGTGTCTCCTTGGACTGAAGGAGACTACTCCGCTATTGCACTAAGCCACTCCAGGTAGCACATCCTCAGGGGGAGCAATGTTAAAGTTTTATTTTAATGCTCCTATGTATTTGTGTGGTTATTTGAGGATGAAAGGAAAGTTGTCGGGGAGTTGTTGTATAGCTATCAAAGTGTGTTTTCTGTTCATACAGTTGTTTGTGGTAGTGTCGTGAAGGGTGATGATTAAATTGAGAGTTGTCTTTATTGGTAATATTGCTATATGTCATTGTTGTACTGTTGATGGTTCTCACTACCACTATCAAAAGTTAAGGATTATAACAGTTCAGATGATTTGGTTGGTTTTGTGGTACTGTGTTTGATGCTTGCACAGAGTTGGTAGTAAAATTGCAGTGTTGGTACAGTGTTGGACAAAAGTTGGTACAAGTGTGAGTCACTTGTCAATTTTGTTGACAGATGTGAAATCAACGTGTTGAATGGGAAGATTGAAGAAGAGGTTTATAATGAGCAGCCAGATGATTTCCAGCCTGGTGATGAATGGTTGAGTTGCTTTCATAGAGGTTGTTTTGATCAAGTTAATGCTTTACTTGATACATGATTTGGGCTTACTCCATTGAGATTGATTTGAGCAAGTTATTCTTTGCATTGGTGATTTATGTTGGTGGTTGTTTTGTTCAAATACCTTTGGAAAGAAAAGGATGTCTACTAGTTTCCTTTTCATGTAGTGATCGGTTGAATGCTTCAAGGTTAATCTTGAGTTGAATGATGTTGGTTAAACCTTGTCTATAAGCATTGTTGTTAAAGCCCTAATTGGTTGAGAAAAGATATAGGTTGTGGAAAGAACATGAGTATCATTGTTATATGAGTTATTGCATGGTTGGCAATTGTTGGGTTGTGTTTCATGTTCTTGAGAAAAGCATACTACATCTATCTTATTCTTTTTAGATTGAGATTGAGTTGAGATTGAGATTGGGAGTTAAGTATAGAACATATTGAGTCTCTAACAATTCTCTTTATGCTTCTATGAGGTTGATGAATCACATTGGGTCTCTAACAATTCTCTTTGTGGGTTCATGCTAAGCAAGTTTTTCTTGATGAACTTGTGAGCTGATTTGAGGACAATGCTGGGACAGATTTCCAGATGCAGATTTGGGTAGGATGTGTAGATGACAGAAAGAGTACCAGTGGAGGTGCATTCTATCATGGAGATAGTTTGGTCGCATGGAACAGTAAGAAACAAGAGTCAGTTTTCTTATCCACAGTAGAAGCAGAATATATTGCAGCGATAGTGTGTTGTACGTAGAGGGAGAATTTATATATTTAATTATCTTTGTGCTCATATTTGTAATTTTTGCTAACTATCATAACGTGTGCCTAAGAATGATGTGCATGGACTCAGGGGGAGTTTTGCAGCCGCCCTTTGGTATTATTGTCAAAGGGGGAGAAGAATTACAGGTAATTGCATGCAATTACGTGTGTTGCCAACAATTCCAAAGGGGGAGATTGATGAGCAAGGTGCAACCAAAGTATTGTCATTGTTGTCAACATAGTCAGGTTGATCAGTTGATGCAATGGATAGGAGTTCATTGATGAGCAAGGTGCAGCCAAAGTATAATGGACAGGAGTTCATTGATGAGCAAGGTGCAGCCAAAGTATTGTCATTGTTGTCAACACAGACAGAGGATCGGTTGATGCAATGGATAGGAGTGCAGAGGTCATTAGATAGATCGGTTGATGAAGTGAACAAGAGTTCAGAGCAGTCAAAGCATGTACAGTGAATTTCCAAGAAGACAGAAGTGGCCCAGATTCAAAGGATCAAAGAAAAAGACAAGTAAGAAAACTGTCACGATATCGCGACATGTTTTCTATCATGATATCGTGACATATTGAAGGAGAGAGAAAAGCTAGAAAAACTGTCACGATATCACGACATGTTTGAGGAGAGAGAAAGCATAAGAAAAACTATCACGATTTCATGACATGTTGGAGGAAAAGAAGCCAAGTAGAAAAACTGTCGCGATTTCGTGACATGTTGGAAAAGAGAGAAAGCGCAAGGAAAACTATCACGATTTTGTGACATGTTAGGAGAGAAGTCGCAAGCAAAGAAAACTATCGTGATTTCATGACATGTTTGGAGAGAAGGCGCAAGCAAAGAAAACTATCATGATTTTGTGACATGTTCGGAGAGAATGCACGAGCAAAGAAAACTGTCATGATTTCATGACATGTTTGGAGAGAAGGCGCAAGCAAAGAAAACTGTCACGATTTCATGACATGTTTGGAGAGAAGGTGCAAGCAAAGAAAACTGTCATGATTTCGTGACATGTTCGGGGAGAAGGAGCAAGCAAAGAAAAGTGTCATGATTTCGTGACAATCTGCAAGAGAGGCAGTACGGATGAAAAATGTGTCACGATTTCATGACATGTTTGAGAGAAAGAGCTTGCAAGGAAAAGTGTCATGATTTCATGATAATTTGCAAGAGAGGCAGTACGGATGAAAATGTGTTGCGATTTCACGACAGGTTTGAGAGAAAGAGCTTGCAAGGAAAAGTGTCATGATTTCATGACAATTTGCAAGAGGAAGTGCTAAGGAGAAAATATGTCACGATATCGTGACATGTCGGGTTTTCGAGACCCGATGAGAAGAAAAGAGACAAGGCAACGAGAGTTTCATGATTTTGTGACATGTTGTTTGTGGGTGAAGAGAGAAAGGAAAGAAAGTGTCACGATTTCACGACATGTTCTATTTTTGCGGGTGAAAGGCAGAGAAAGGCATAAGGTAGCAAAAGTGTCACAATTTCGTGACATGTCATGTTTTTGTTGGTGCATGCCGAGAAGAGTGTACGAAAGTGAAAAGTGTCGTGATTTTGTGACATGTCATGTTTTTGCTAGTGCTTGCAGAGAAGAGTGTACGAAAGTGAAAGATGTCATGATTTCATGACATGTCATGTTTCGCTAGTGCTTGAGAGAAGAGTGTAAAAAGGTGTCACGATTTCATGACATGACATGTTCTCTAGTGCTTGGAGAAGAGTGTACAAAAAGTGTCACGATTTTGTGACATGTCATTTTTTGCTAGTGCAAGTAGAGAAGAGTGCAAGGAAGTGAAAGTGTCACGATTTCATGACATGTTCTATTTTTGTGGGAAAAAAAGATAAAGGCAGCGAAAGTGTCATGATTTTATGACATGTTCTATTTTCATGGGTGCAAGCTGAGAAAAGGACAAGGAGGCAAAAAGTGTCACGATATCGTGACATGTCTTGTTTTCACGGTCAAATGCCAAGAAAATTCAAAGGGATGTAGAAGTGTCATGATTTCGTAACAGGTCGCATTGGCTTGATGGAAGAAGAAGAACCCAACCAAAGTAAAATTATCTGAAGTCATACGATAGTAACAAAGGCAGTTACAGAAAGAATTCATACAACCAAAATAAGAAGAGTTAACTAGAGTCAGAACTGCAGTTGCAAAGGAAAAATTAGGCAGATAAAATAAGAAGAGTTAACTGGAGTCAGAACTACAGTTGCAGGGGGTGTTGCAAAGAAAATCATGTAGGAAAAATAAAGAAGAGTTAACTAGAGTCAAAACTACAGTTACAGAATAAATTTATGCAGCTAAAATTAGAACAATGCATTAAAGATAGAACAGCTATTACAGGGCTGTGACGCTATGAAACTATCAGAGCGATGGCCATACTGAGAATCCCAAATAAAGAGGCAAACCTATTAATAGGTTGCATGTAAGAATATTGTGTAAGAAAGGAGTTACTTAGAGGAGTAGCTATGAATAGGCTGCATGCAAGATTATGGAGGTTATAGAAGACTTAGGGTTTCAAGATGAAAATATTGTTATAAAAGGGCGATTGCGTGCAGAAGTAAAGTGTGGCTCAGAATTGAAAAGAGTGCTACCATAAAGAGTTAAAGTTTCACTTCTAAAAGATTAAATGTGCTGCAGAAAGAAGAGTTGCTAGTGAGCAAAGAGAGCTGTTAGAGCACAGTAAATAGAGTGATAAGTGAGTAGAGAAGGCTATCAGAGTGCAGTAAGCAGAGCCACAAGAATGTGTATGTTTCGTGGACAGTAAGTTAAGAATTTAGGTTTTGAGCTCAGTACAATAAGATATAAAAAGGGTGTCGCTACCACAAGAGAATGGAAGCTATAAAAAAATGGGGATATAGAGCATTGTTGAGAGAAGAGCGGTGTAGAAAGAGCGTAGCTAATATAGCGCGACTGAGAGAGTGTGGTTGTAAGTGTGTAGAAGGAATATGTGTTTCCTAAATTGAAAGAGAGGTTGGATGAGCAATAGACCAGTAAGGGTCTTGTAAAAGTGAAGGCATATTTATGTCAATCTAAGATTCAAAATAGAAATCCAAGTTGGTGCTTGGAATCAGGGGTTGGTGCTCCTTCCAGTTGGTGCTTGGTAAATCAGAGGTTGGTGCTCCTTTCTGTTGGTGCAGATAAATTATGGTTTGGTGTACTTCCGGGGCGTAAAGGGGTTGTCTTTTGGGATAAACGGGGGTTGGTGCTCCTTCCAGTCAATCTTTGGTAAATCAAGGGTTGGTGCTCCTTTCTATTGGTGCAGATAAATTAAGGGGTTGGTGCTCCTTCCAGTGGGTGCTAGTAAATTGATTGTAAAGTTGGTGCTTTGCAAAGGCTAGATTTGGATGGAAGTCCAAGTAGTCTATTTTTGAGGAGTAGCCAAAACTGGTGAACCTCATTAAATCGTGTGTTGTGGAATGCTCTCTTGTTATATTTTCTTTATCTATTTTAAGTTCTCCTTACTTTAGCTTTAAGAGTTATAGATTTGAATTTAAATAGCTACACTGATTCACCCCCCTCTCAGTGCCATTGTAAGACTAACAACGAATTCATCTGATTTGGTATTATATCGTCAGATCAACGACGATATTGTCCAACGGTCACAACAACCTCTAAAAATGGCATGAAAAATGAGGCGAGAGGTTAACGGGCGATTTCGGGGTTAAAATTCAAATTTCTACTTTTTACTAATGGTTTAACTGCACCAATTTTAGGGTGCTACATTTTGCCCTCTATTTAGCAATTTTTTTGAAAAAAATGTGTTAAAGACGAGTTCTTCACTCTTTACGAGAAAGCAAAAATTTATTCCATTTTTTAGACAACGATTCTAGGTCAAATCGTACGACTGTTTACTATGGTGCCCCCTCCGAGTTTTTACCCAAATTGAACGTTTGAGGTAAAAGCACGGAAAAGCAAAAATTAAAAAAATATCTTTTTTTTTGAATAAAAATATGAAAAATAGGGTAAAACCCTAATTCATTTTTATTGTTCACTTTCACTGTTTCAGAGCTCTACAGGTGAAATGGTGGAAACGACACACATATCGACAGAGATTCTACGCGGGTTGCGGGTAAGGATCTAAACCTAGTTTTATTGTGTTTTTATCCTGATTTACTTAATTTTTGAATTGAATTTTAATTTTTTTGGGCATCGTGGCCGTTTTTAGGCTGACGATGAAATCGTCTCTATATTGCCAATTTTGTCTAGGGACGAAATCGGTGAAATAGGGGCGATCCCATCCAATAAGGGGCGATCCTATTAAGGATGATTTTATCTAAATTTGGTACGATATCATCCAATAATGGGCGATATCAAATTTTATTTTAATTGATTTTTTAATGATTATGTACTAATGATTTTTGTTGTTTTATTGCTTATTTTGCAAAGGGGATTGCTAAAGAGTCGAGAGTGGAAATACAACGGTCTAAGAGACAATTTGGTCGTGCTTGATCAGGCCAAGCGAGATAGATTGGTAGAGGTAGTACTGCAGCATGTGGCAGAGATGCCACAAATTCCTACAAACATGGGGCTACTTACAGCCCTAGCAGAGATATGGTATCTAGAGTCATCCTGCTTTTGGCTACCGATAGGGAAGATTACTTCCACTCTAGATTATGTATGGAGGATATTGAGGATCCCCATACATGGTCGATTCATGACACCTTCGGCCAATCAGGGCCACGCCATGATGAGATTGTGCACGGACCCGAGCTTCACCCTGGAGAAGGGTAGAGTGAACATCGAGGTGTTGAGGTGGAATCTTGGGGCATCTTGGTTGACCTAGGTTTGGGTAGGGGTGGTGGGTGGCCTACTTCTATGCCACCAGAGTAGATGTAGATTGTCGTGGCTATTGTTATATGTGGTCTGTGACATAAGAGACCACGGATACAAGTTTGCTTGGGGTAGCTTTGTATTGTGTTGCTTGTATAGGATCCTTTATGGGGTCGTATACAAGGGGGGTCGATGTCTGGTGCTGACATTGCTTCTACAGGTTTGGTGTTGGGAGCACATTACAGTGCGAAGGTCAGTAGGGCTTCCACTGATAGGAGTTGACCGAGAGAGACCCCGAGTTTTATACTGGTGGCTCCATAGAGGGTCACAACGGTGGATAGATTTGCTAATGTCCTGAAGGTTGTTGGATGACCTCACCCGAGATTGGATCACCTTGAGACCATGGAGAGAGCATCTAGGGTGGGTAGATGATGGATAGGAGTTGGCTCGTATCAGGTGAGTCATATGGTTGAGGACAGAGTAGGGAGAGATAGAGCTCCATCGCTACGACTAATTTTTGAGGTAGTTCAGTCTACAGTAGGGGATCCCTAGTCTTAGGGATTATGAGTACTCCCAAACTATGCAGGATAGTACCACACTGAGTGGAGCTCTAGAAATTTAGAGGTTCTAGAGTCAGGATGCTGATGATGCCCCCATTTAGCCAGTGGATGGGGATGATGTGGGGGTAGCAGACGAGTATGATGTCTGGTATGCAGGCATTCGCCCTCCTCAGATGATGAGGGCATAGGGTTCAATGCATGTTGTAGTGCAACAAATGGAAAGATAGCACCAAGCTACCATTGATGTAGTGAGGGGTCACAGAGGGAGGGATCAGCGATGGCCTCCTCAAGAGAGACGTTGGAGAGTACCATAGGCTCCAGAGAGACAACAACAACTAGAGATGAGGGAGGAGAGGAGAGAGGAGAGGAGAGAAAGACTCCCTCCTTAGCAGAGGGATAGGCCACCATAACCCAATAGGGGCAAGGGTGTCGAGGTGGGGGAGAGCAACGAGATGGCAGCTCTCTGGGCGAAGAATGCCCACCTATGAGCTCAGGTGCAGACTCTGTAGGATGAGGCTACAGGACTCAGGGCTCGAGGTGAAGGGGCGAGCATTCTAGAGCTGGCGTAGTCAATTTTTTAGATCATTTTCTATTAGGAAGTGTACTACCAGCTGGTTCTAGAGGGCCAGAGGATATAGTTGCCAACCAGTATTACGAAGCCGATCAGGATGGGGTCATCGAGGACATCATCACGATCAATGTCGAGGACCCACAACATAGGACCAAATTTGATGGGACCACCTCCTCCACCTCAGGGCGGGAGAGGAGATGAGGTTGAGATCTTGAGATCTTATCGAGGCTAGATGCACATTGTACATAGACTATTTTTTTGAGGTGATTGAGTATGCCAGGGTATAGATTGTGGCATACCAATCCGTTTTGATATGATGTATATACTTCTTGATATATATAGATGTTCTTTTTGTGATATGACTTGTGCATATGTTTTATGATGCTTTAATATTTTAATTGTTGATTTGACTATTCATGTAATTATGTCGTTGAAAATAGTATAATTTTATGTCATGCTATAAAATTAAATGAAATAATCTGATGTAAACAAACTGGTTGTTGTGGTGTGTTTTGATGAAAATAAAATGACTTCTAACAATAATTTCAAAGGATATTGTCGCTTTTACATGACTATTTCATGGAGTCACCGCTCGCTAGGTCATCAAGCTAATCCCAGTATGAGAGAAATATTGCTACAAGTAAAAGGGTGCTTAAGAGACTTTCTTAAGACTTTGTGTTGTAATGATGAAATGATGATAGTGATGATTTGTTTTCAGATTTCCATGAAAATATTATGCATGAAATATTTAAAAATATGATTTTTGCTAGGCATAAAATTCCTAAGTATGATAGAAATTTGAACAATTCCCTAGGAATTATACCATCGTCGCAAAAAAATGAATGTTTTGACATAATGAAATGAAATAGGAAATTTTTCGTTCTTTTTAAAGCACAATTGTGTAACATAATGATTTAAGCCATATGCTTTTATGGATTAAATAAATGGGAAATAAAATTATAATGATGGTTTGCGCTAGGCATAGAATTTTAGGTATAGACTTATACCATCATCGTGAAATCCAAAGAATAAATTGATATAATAGTTTTATTGCATAGTTGATTTTTGATTTTGAGATAAACAAAAAATATACAAATGAGGACTTGCACTAGGCATAAAATTCCAATTTAGGTTTAGGAACTATACCATCATCGTGAAAGTCGAAAAAATAAATGTGACTTTATTGCTAGATTTTTGAACATGTTTTGCAAGAAAATTTTGGATTTTTGAAAAAAATGTATTTAATTGATTTTACGCTAAGAAAATATTCTTAGGTAAGAAATTCAAATTATTCCAAAATATTTGAATAAATATTTTAAATTATTTCAAAGACAAAATTTAGATTTGTAAGAAACCCCGTGTGCATACATGAGTTCATTACCGATCTTCATCTATCATAATGATACAAAATCTCTCAAACACAAATGTGTGTGCAATTGTAATGTTCATTTACCGATTTTGATCAAGATAATTTGATACAAGTAATTTGAATTAACCAAATGAGTGTTCGTTGACCATGATTTATATGCATGTAACCGTACCAGACTACTATGTAAGTCGGGTCATCAAGAGCTAACTGATTCATAAGCGGACATAGGTCTGTACAAGAGAAGGTCGCTAATGTGACAGACATGTCACCACACAAAAAGGAATTACCCAAGGCCAAGCAGGTTGGGCACAAACCACCTATTATGGGGCTTACCTCATAGTTTTTGAATAATTGAGAATTCCAGGGATTCAAGCTCATTCACCCTTCTTTTCTTTCAAAGGGTAGGAGGGAATTTATTGCTTTTTGCTTTTTATTTTCTTTTCTTTTTCTATATATATTTTTTTTATATTTTGCTTGCCACTGAGATAATGTTGAAATATTGCTGAGATGGTACAAAATGATAATGCTTCTAAATAATTTCTCTTTTTCTCATGATTTTTCTTGCTTTTCTTTTTCTTTTTCTTTTTCTTCCTAGACTAGGGATACTTGCTTGGATTGGCTATAGAGCAAGGGATTTTTATTCTGGGCAGGGGTGAGCTTGTCCTTTTGTCAATTCGCAAAGATTGTAGACCATGTGCATGATAGGATAGCAGGGGAAACTTTTTGCTCAAGAGACCACTTCTACTGTGTAGCATCATTTTGAATTTGTAATGAAATCATTTTAATGTGAAAAGGTGTACTTGGTTCAAGTAAATAAAAAGATCAGTTCTCTATGCTCAAAATTTTATTTAATTCAACCGTGGACTTCGATATAAGAGAGATTAATAATCATACCAAATATGATCAAAATATTTATTCATGTGAGTGTGAAAGTGAGGGATTCCTGATAAATACTATTTTATCCCAAAATAACTAAAAATATAAATGTAATACTTCAAGAATTGATAGGTGTAAAATAGAAGATGTTTTTGAGGTTTTTGATGATTTTGATTTTTTTATATTTTGATTTGTATGAATTAAGAGAATACATAATATTACTATTTTTGAAATTTTTATATGAATTACTAATATGAGACAATATGTATAATATATACAGTGACGAAATTACCATATTTATGCATAATAGCGCTTAAGATGCATAATGTTCATAGGTTCTTTAATATCTTTACCATCTAAGGTAGCTAATTTGTATGCTCCCGATCCAAATTTAGCAATGATAATATATGGCAAAAGCCAGTTAGGCTCGAATTTGCCTTTAAGGTCTTTAGTTGCATTAGTATTTTTTTTATTTTCTTTTAAGACGAGGTCACCGATCTCAAAGGATCGATTATGAACCTTCTTGAGATATGCTCATTTGAGCTTGATTTGGTAGGCACGAAGATGCTCCAAAGCATTAATGCGCTTCTCATCTGGGAGTTCCAGCTGACTAAATCTGCCAGCATGATATTCATCTCCTACTTCAGTATCTTAAAGTAGGAGAGCCAAAGAAGGAACTTCTAGTTCAAAGGGAAAAACAACTTTAGTGCCATAAACCAAAACAAAAGGTGAAGTGCCCATGGGAGTATGAATGCTAGTTCGATAAGCCCATAAAGCAGGATATAATTGAATGTGCCAATCATGACCAGATTTATTGACCAGTCTCTTGAGGATTTTAATTAATGTTTTATTAGATGCTTATGCTTGGCCATTACCCTAAGGATAATAGGGAGTGGACCAACGATGTTGAATTTTATATTTTTGACATAGTTTCTTTACATCTTTGTTTTTGAAACAAGTTCCATTATTCGAGATGAGATTTGTAAGAATTTCGAACCTACAAATAATTTGATTAAGAATAAACCTGGAAACTTGTGTTCCAATGTAAGAAGCTAAGGGCATAGCTTCGACCCACTTCATAAAATACTCGATGGCGATTATGATGAATTTGTGTCCATCAAATGACACAGGATTGATTTTTTCGATGATGTCTAACCCCCATTTTGAAAAGGTCCAAGGAGATGAAATAGCCTATAGTTCTTGTGTAGGCACATGGACAAGGTCAGCGTGTTTATGGCACTTGTCACAATGGCATACGTAATAGTGTGCATCATTCTCCATGGTAGGCCAAAAATATCCTATCCTAAGGATATTCTTAGCAATGGCACTACTACTAAAGTGTCCCCCACAAGATCCATCGTGGGCTTCACTCAAAGCTGATCTAGACTCTTCTAGATTCAAACATCTTAATAGGATACCTTCAAAAGATCTCATATATAACGTATTGCCAATTATTATGAAGCGACTTGCTCGTCTACATAATAACCGAAGCTGGTTTCTAGTAAAACTTTTAGGGAAGGTCCCATTTTGAAGAAAATTGAGTATGTTAGTGTACCAAAGTTCAAGAATAGTTTCATTGATTAGAAACACGTCCAAAGGTTCCAAGCATGATTTAGTTGAAGCGGGTTCCTGGAGTCGACGAATAATGATGGTAGCATATTTGTCATCTAACTCCAAGGGTAAAAGAGATGCAATTGCAGCCATAGCATCAGTCGCACGATTGCTAGTTCTAGGAATAGCTTCCAAGGTAATTTGATCAAATAAAGATATTAATTGTAATACATATGCTTTATATGGGCACAATTTATCATATCTGGTTTGATAAACATCGTTAATTTGATTTATAACAAGTTGAGAATCACCGAAAAACTAATAGATTTTTAATTTTTAGTGTCAGGGCAGCTCGTAATCCAAGGATTAGAGCCTCATATTCAGCAATGTTATTAGTACAGGCAAACGTTAATTTAAAGGATAGAGGTATGAGATGTTTATGTGGAGATATTAAAATAATACCTGCACCAACCCCACTCATGCATTGGGCTCCATCAAAGTATAGGGACCATTGCTCTGAATGATCTGCCTCTAGGTTAAGGCATTCATCAGGAAACTCAATGACAAGGGGATGGGTGGACTCTAAGGGTGCAGTAGCTAATTGATCTGCTATGATTTGACCCTTAATAGACTTATGTCCTATAAACGTGAGTTAAAACTCACTTAGATCAATAACCCAATTCATTGTGTGACCATATAAATAAGGTCAACTCATGAGATACCGCAAGGGATCAGATTTAGCAATAACATATGTTTTCTGATTGAGCATATAATGGCATAGTTTCTGTGTAGAAAATACAACTGCTAGACATAACTTCTCTAATGTTGTGTAGTGATTTTCATAACTAATTAATGTTCTGCTAACGTAATAATTAGCACGCTCTCTTTTCTCATCATCAAGTTGAGCTAACATAGCTCCTAAAGAAAAATCTAAAGCAAAAATATACAAGATAAATGGACGATCAGGTTTAGGTGGCGAAAGTATAGGTTGGTTAAGAAGATATTGTTTAAGGAGTTCAAATGCTTCCTTACATTCGTTGTCCCAATGGAAAGTGACATCCTTCTTAAGAATCTTAAGAAATGGTCCAATTTTATCTGCCAACTTATCGATGAAGCGATGGATAGCTTGAAGCTTACCTTGTAAACTTCGCAATTCATATATGTGGGCATATCAGTGATAGCCGTAATCTTGAGAGGGTCAATTTTGATGCCACGTAAAGAAAATATAACCCCCAATAATTTACCTGACTTAACTTCGAATATACATTTGGTTGGATTTAATCTGATAAGATATTCCCTTAACCGATCAAATACTTTTCTCAAGTCATCTAAATGGTCACCTTCTTCAATAGAATGAGCTATAATGTCATCTACATAATCATGTAGTATACCATGCATCATATCATGAAAGATATAAGTCATGGCTCGTTGATAGGTTGCACCTGCATTCTTCAAACCGAATGGCATCACTTTCCAACAGAAAGTCCCCCAAGGGGTAATAAAGGTTGTTTTAGCCTGATCTTCAGGAGCTATCCTGATCTGATTATAACTATAAAATCCATCCATTAAGGATATCATTCCACTCCAAGCAATAAAATCAATGATCTTATCCATATTGGGAAGAGGAAAATCGTCTTTAGGGCATGCAGTATTAATATCTCTAAAGTCTGTACAAACCCTAATCTTAGTAGCTTCTTTCATAGTTATTGGAACTACATTCGAGATCCATTCAGCATAATCAATGGCTTGTATAAAAATAACATTTAGGAGTTTTTATAACTCCCCTTTGACTAGTAAGTCCACTTTAGGATGCATTTTTCTAAGCTTCTGCTTAACATGTTTAGCATCCGGATGCACTACTAGGTGATGCATAACTACAGAAGGGTCTAAACCTGGCATATCTTCATATGTCCAAGCAAAAACATCTTCATATTCTTTAAGAAATGTAATGTATTTATCCTATTTTTCTTGACTTAATTCTAATCCAATGTTGATTATGTGAGGGTTATTGTCGGTTCCAATGTTAATTTTTATGACATTTTCTACTTCCATGTGTAGATCTCTCTCAAAATTAGGTGGGGCGGGTGAAACACCCAATTCTTGTAATTCTTCCAAGGTTAGCTTGGATAATTCGTCTTGAGGAGTCGTGGCCTCAAGCTGGGCTATACTAGGTATAGAGCCATCAAAATAAAATCCATTATGTAATAATTCCTCAACGGAGACAAAGTGAAAGATATATCCCTCCAACTCATCGTCATATTCAACGATCATCTCAGGTTAAGCTATAGATAGCATATTACATGTGAATGTCTTATTCATTAAACACAAAGTATCGTGTTCATTTAAATAATCTTGGTAACATATAAGATTGTCATCATCCTCAAATGGGAATGGATGACCCTTACTACAAAATAGGCCCACACCACATCGGGCGGGCCACGCTTCTACCTCAAAAGGTTCTTTCATACCATTATGGAAAGGTCCCAAACATTTCCCTTTATATCCCAATTTAAGCATTATAGTTTTGGCTTTAATATACTCATTAGTAAAATAGCATCGAGCATATCCGTCATAATGAGTTTTGAGGTTTCTAGGTATTCTACCCCAGTCATATCCCTTATAAATAAAGGCACAGCTCCCGACTTGGTAAATACTTCCCATAGGCTATGGGAGGCCCAAGGTACGAGGAGATGGTGGCAAATTATTTAAAATATGAGAATATTGCATAGAAGCATTCATTTCTTTTGATATAAGAATTTTAGATAGATCGAGTAAGAGCTCGTCAGTAAGAGCATAAGATGTAGAAGAAACATTCCCTATGTCTTTCGATTTGGAAAATATGAATTTGGTGGATGTAGATGGTGTAGAGGTGTCGATAGATGGGTCTATTAAAGGTATGGAAGTTATAGGAGTAGAACAAGAGACATTGGTTGTGGGATTAGGATCTTTCTTAGGTCCTAATGCGGTTTTTTTAGAAGATGGTTGAGCTATATGTGGAGGTGCAACTGATGGAGAAGAAGTAGATGACATTTTGGGTGTGAGTTTCACACGTTTAGATGGATAATGATAATTAGGATGTGTGGATGACAGAGTTGGGTAAAATTGAACTCCAATGGGTTCTACCAAAGCACACATATCAAAGGGTCTTGGATCACCATGAATGGTAACCAACTTATTCTTAAATTTGAACTTAACACATTGATGTAAAGTTGAGGGAACAGCTCACATAGTTTTGATCCAAGGACGACCCAAGAGTATATTGTATGATGCAGGGCAATGTATAATAAACACAGTCGTATCCAAGGTTCTTGGACCAACTTGCAATGGAATGGTAATAACTCCATACGTTTCTTGTGTTTCATCATTGAAATATTTTATGATCATATCAGTTCTTTTCATTTCATCACTTCTAAACCCAAATCTTTGGTAGAAGTCAAAAGTGCAGATATTTAAAGATGAACCATTATTAATAAAAACTCGTTTGACTGCTACATCTCCAATTAAGGCAGTAATATACAAGGGGTTATCCTTATGTAAACTGTGTTGCGGTATGTCTCTATCACGGAAGTCAATACAATCAACTTCACGAGTTATTATAGTATCGGCCATGGCTTCAGGTTGAATGTCTTATGGTACCATCATCTGACTTAATGTGAGCATTAATTCATTTCTATGTGTAGGAGAAGATCTTAAAAGGTCCAAGAGAGAAATTCTAGCTATAATATTTGATAACTATTCATTAATATTATAAGGAGGTTTAGGTTGAACATTAGGTGAATGATTCCCTTTATTAGGAACCTTCAAAACAAATGGAGCTGATCCACCATTCTGAATTTGATCTTGTTGAGAATTTTGAGCCTGTTGTCTAGTAACAACTCCGATGGTACCCACAATATTATTCTACGGATGATGAATGGGTCTTGGTCTAGCATTTATAGCTAGCTCATTAGAAATTAATTGGTGAGATGATGGTCTAGTAGTGACTCTTCTTGGAAATGGCTCTTCTGGAACCAGATAACTTGTGATAGGGTGACTAGGATCTGATTCATCATTAGAACTATTTGATTGATTCGATGTGATCTCCATATCACTCTTAGTCTCGTATTCTATATCACTAAGATCATGTATCTAAATATTATATAGAGGCCTGGTTGTAACCACGGATAAAGTTGTGTCAAATATTTCCAGATCATGAATAGGTAAATACCCACTAATAGTTCCTACATATCGGGTAGGAGGAGGGACATTATGATGTTCAATTTTATTAGCCACCTCCTTACCATGTTTTGGTAAGGGATGTTGAAAGATGTCCAATGACTGATTGGCATTATGATTCTGGTTTTGTGGGGTGTTCTTTTGAACATTATTAGGAGGATTTTGCTTAGGTTGAAAGGCTTGCACCTCCATCTCATTGTTATCAATCAAGTCCTGTATTTTATGTTTTAATATTTTACAAGAGTTGGTAGTGTGTCGAGGTCCTCTATGGAAGTCACAGTGTAAATCTGCTCTGTATCTGGGTATAGTTGGATCAAGTTCCCGGATATTTGGTAATTGAATTAAACCTCATTCTAATAATTGCGGTAGAATAGTTGATAAAGGTTGATTTAACCTAGTAAATTCTCGTGGAGGTATATCAGGAGGTTTCAGTACAAACTTCTCCGCTGCCTTCGTAGCATTAACATTAGCAGTATTTTTGCTATCGATGACTCCATCACCCACAACTTGTTTATTCTTATATTGATTTTTGGATGTTTTCTCATCATCTCTATTTTTAAGCTGGCCTCTCCTAATGAGAGCATCTTCCACTCTTTGGGCTAATTCTATAGCCTAATCGAAGGTGGTCAAGGTAGCAGTTGATAATTCGTAAGATAGTTTCTCTTGCAAATTATTAATAAAGATGTCCAACATCTCCCTATAAGGTAACACAAAGTGCAATTTTCCTATCAACTATCTCCACCTAGATAGGAAATCAGCAAAGCATTCCTCTTTGCCCTATTTTAAGTTATACAAATATTTAATGGTCACATCTCTTTCGATGTAGGCACTAAATTGATGAACAAAAGACTCAACAGTTTCTTTGAAATTCCTCAAAGAATTAGTGGGCAATTGATAATACCACTCTAATGCCATTCCTCCCAAGATTTTCGGGAACATTTTTAGTAATAACAAGTCATCATGTGATATATCATGACATGTTATCCTAAACATACGAAGATGCTCTATGGGATATTTGGTTCCTTTATATATGGGAAGAATAGGCATAGGAAAATGTTTAGGATATGGCTGCGTTACGACTATAGGATCTACGGCTGACTACACATCTCTCGATAATTGTACGAGGGATGGTAGGGATCTATCTGGTCCATGCAAGAAACTAACTGTTTCACCATGGCTTCCAGATTGCTAGTTTGTCCACCATATTGGTTTAATGGCACAAATGTATGGGATCTATGAGTGTATGATGGTGTGACACAAGGATTAGATGTTATATTGTTATTATACAAAGTGTTGGTAGGAAGAGTATTATGAAGGGGATTTGTTATAGTATTATGTTGTACCTTAGATTGTTGGTAATTGGTGTTCGGTTTTGTTTTGGGTTTTTGTTGATTTAAGGTATGTTGATCAAGAGCTTGGCAAAATAGAGCAATAAATGATGGTTTATTTTGTGCGGGAATGACTCTGTGCTTGTTAACAGGCACTTTAGATCATTGGGTAACCTGCTTTTGTTGCATGCTCTGGATCGCAGCTACTATATCCAAATTGGATGGTCCAGCTTGATCACTCTCTTGGTCAATAAAGGACAAGGGATTAGTGTGTGTTTGAAATACTTCTTCTAGAGTTGCTTGAGTGTCACTAATTCGATCCTTGTCCATATGGGATGCTCTATTAAAAACACTAATATTAGTGTTAATGAACTTCCAGAATTGTTCCATGTTCTCAAAAGTGATAGCTCCTCTCGGAGACATTTTAGGGGATGAGGATCCTTCCTCTCTAATAGTTTTTTCTTGTTCATTTCCTACAACAAGCTCTTCTTATTTTTGGTCTAGGGTTTCTTCTTCCTAAACTTGGTCCTTAGGAGGGACATTTTGGTCAGTTAATGGTCTTCCTAGCCAATCTTCATCTTCTTCGGTTTGTTTTCCATTCCTAAGTCTAGGCATTGTGCTAAACTTAGGTTTTAGAAAATATATATACTTATATATATATATATATATATATATATATATATATATATATATATGCAATAGAGTTGAGAGGTATATATTTTAACTATATACCTACTATAATATTTTAAAGGAAATGTTTTGTTATTTTTGTTTTTTTCTTTTTTTTTGTGTGATTTTATTATATTATTATTTTGCAAGAATAAAAATAACAAACAGCATGCTAGTTGTAAGAAACAATAGTAGAAATAATCACTTAGCTTTCTATGAATAGTTTATGGATATCATTGATAGGTTCAAGTTCATCAGGAGTCATGAAATGCTCCTCTTCAAATTGGAAGTTGTTTTTCAAGAACTTGACAAAGTGTGCTATGGTAATATGATCTATTTCAGACCCTAACATGTAAAAATAAAGTTCATGGCAATAATATCAATACAACATAGCTCTAGGAACTCTATTCCATCTCTTTCTATCCGTAAGAACGACTTCTTGATCCTCTACATGAGATAGAAATTTATGTACTACAACTGCGTTCTCAAGATATTCCTCAAAGGTGTATAATTTAGAAGACACGAGTGCTCTTTTATTGACTAACCACCTATGGCAAGCTCTCTCAAGTTCATGATACAAAGTCACCTGATCAGGATCCAGGATTCTATCTAAGACAAACCTCTTAATTTGCCTAAGTTCTGTAGATCTAGATTTAATAATACCCAATCTCCTATCAAGTTCATCCCACAAAGGTTGGGCTCTATATGTTTAAGGTACTCTAAGCACAGAAGTAATATTTATGGCCGTTAATTTATTTTCAACATTTATGGAGACAACTCGTCTTCTATTATAATCTACCATCTAAGTATGATATGCAAATTTAATAGTTTTCTAATGATTCTAGATGTTCTTAATAATGTGTTTTTTTTTTTTGGCTTGTTTTCAAAAGCTATTTTTAGTTTCACGTCGGTTTCACTAAAATGTATCACCCAAATTTTTTGCACCCTTACCTTCAGGCTAAAGGATCCGTACCCAGAAGGGGGATGAGAAAAGGATGGAACAATACCTCAGTCGGAGAGGTCCTTTGAAGGTCGTGCCTCTCGGGGGAGGGATATAAAGGTGAATTTTTGATAGATGGTGGGGTTCACCAGGAAACTTTGAGTGGCAATTTCCACATCTAGGTTTGAAAATGGATTTTATTTGTTTGTTTTATGTTCAATCATTCAGATTCCTAGGTTGGCCAAAATGAAGCTAAGCTATTATATATGAAGATTCTGATTTACATGAAAACAGAAGACATAAATGAATCCTAATTTGATTGAATACAAATAATATATAAAATTGGGAAGAGTACACCTGATTTTTTATGTCTGATGAAGATTCTGAAGCTTGTAGGAGTCCAGATCATCCCGAATATGACAGGATCATCTCTAATTGTATAGAATCATCCCAAATCACAGGAGATTGTTCAATATCATCCAAGATCGTTAGCGACCTAACAAATTCGTCAGGAGAATTCATCAGAAACTTGCAATCAAGGAAACATACACCAAAAACCAAAAATACAATTGCAAGAATGATGCAAAATGATAGAAATAAGAGTATAGATGTTTGAATGATAAATCTAGATATCAAATTAAATGAAATGTACTATTTTGGAAACTTATTTTTAATTTTATCATGCAATTACGCTAAATGTGGTGAACTCCAAGATGCAAATAGAAGTAAATTAATCTAATGCATCAATAAATAATGAAAATGAGATATAAAATGCAAACTCAGGGCTCTAATTGCCCCCAAGCTGAATTGCAGACAGGATCATCTGTAATCATACAAGATCATCACTGATCTTGATAGGATTGTCTCAAATTGTAGTTGAATCGCCTGAGACGATCTGAGCTACCTCCAACTGCAAGACAGTGAAATCCTGCAACAAAACTTGAAAACACAAATGCAAATGATGGGATATCAGGGAGGGTGTCAAGGAGTCAGGGAGGGAATCAGGGGGATAAACTAGAAAAATCCCAGTTTATATAGGATTAGGGTGAAGTTAGGAGGTTGGGGATTATCCCAATCTGGGAGATCCTCAATGTGGGAATCTCCAACTGCATAGACACGCTTTTGCCCAAGTTGGAGAAGCCTTTGGAACAGAAGCTAATTGCGAAAATTTGGTTTTGGGATGAAATCATTTAGACGTTCTGTTCCAGACGAATTCATCCAATTTGGGACGATATCGTCAGATCGACGACGATATCGTCCAACGGTCACAACAACCTCTAAAAATGGCACAAAAAATGAGGTGAGCAGTTAATGGGCGGTTTCGGGGTTAAAATTCAAATTTCTACTTTTTACTAATGGTTTAACTACACCAATTTTAGGGTGCTACAAGATCTATTACAACTATGGGATGCAAAGGTACATGATATCTCCTTTGGACAACAAACATTCAACATGCTATGTAATCTTTGGCCAATTGAAAATAATTTATGAAAATGATTGGTCAATAGTATTGAACACAATATTTTTTGAGTTGTAGTCTTGATTGAATAATGGTCATCTTTAACATGGTATCCATTTAATAGATATTCTACTTTCTCCTCTTTGGTGCACCTTAATATTACCCCCATCATATACCTTCTCAAAAAGGATGCCATTGAGCTAGGTGTGGTAGGTGGCCTTTTATTTGAACATATATCTCTTTTATTATCAAATATTCAAGTACTTTGTCTTGTTAGTATGTATTTTCTTAACCCATTCATTCATCCCATTTTTCCTTCTAAGTTTACCTTCCATATGTGCTACTTGTTCACTAGAGTGAGATATAACTTAGTTTCGACAAAGAGCCTACCCCTTACTAGTTTAGTTGTATTTATATCTATGTCAAAGTTTTTGGATTCTATTTATCCATTTGACCCTCTTTTCACCTACTTCATGCAACATTATGGACCTTAAGTTGGGTGGACTATGAAGGCAATGGTTTTGGCTTGAGATAAATAATACTTGAACTGTTTGTAATCTTTCACTATTGTAAACACGTGTTTCTTGATAAAAATATATTCACTTCTCGTAGTTATAAAGTATTTAAATCATAAAGGATATTTTCTATTCATATTTCCTATCCTCTTTCTAGGTTAACATAGTTATAATATTTTCATTGGTGCCAAAAATATATAACTTGAAATATTTGGAAAACTCATGATTAATCAACATGGGTGCTTTCATATATTTTGCTATCCATGGTGGTCTTCTGGGTTTTCCAAGATAATATCTTGGACCTTGTTCAGTATTGGTTTTGCCCTTTCTTTTCTCCTTGCCTCTATGTTTTTGGTCCTTCTATTTGGTCCACTTCCTCTAGTGTGTTTGGAAATAGAAGAATCTTCGTGCCTTCAAGAAATCCGCAAGAGCTATTGTGTTTGTTTGCTTCATAGCCATCTCTACTATGGTGGAGAATGTTTTATCTCTTCCCCTCAATGTTGGTGGTGATATCAAGGAGGAGGAGGAGTTGGAAATATCTTTAGATTTCCAACCTCATGTTGTTCTTGCAATATAATTATGCCCAAGCAGTATAATCAGGCCCAAGCTTCAAAGATTTGACTTTTTAGGAGTCCCTCTAGTTGGATTAAACTTAATTTTTATGGAGCTTCTAAAAGAAATCCTGGGTTGGTGGGCATAGGAGGAGTCATAAGGAGTTCAAAAGGTGAAAATTTTCTTGCCTTCGTTAAAAATTTTGGGGTCCAAACCAACCACTTGCAGAGGTTAGAGCACTTTTTTAGGGTATCTCGCAATTGGAAGCCATGGACTGCAATAAAGTTATTATCGAGGGAGATTCCCTAAACATAATTAACTCTTTCAATAGTGTTCATAATACCAACTAGACCATAACAAACTTAAACTTATAATCTAAAAGAATAATCCAAAACCTGGAAGAAGTTCAAGCTAAACATATTTTCAGGGAAGGAAATAAATCTATGGATTTTCTTGCCAACTTGGGCCTGTGTCAAGAAGAAATTACTATATGGTGGGAAGCCTTCCGCAAAGGCCTCAACCATTATGACAATGATGTCGAAGAATCCTATAACATTAATTTTCATCACAGTGAGGGATGGAAATTGGAGTTTTCCTGGGCCTCAGGATGGGAAGTGATATAGATGCTGAGATTGACTTCTTTGAATCTCTTTGTTGGAATAGATTTCATAAAAAATTTGAATATTCTTATTTATAGCTTGGGCCCTTTCATGCTTTTTAATAGGGTCACCTAAAAATTTCATATTCAAAATTTAATCCCGTTTTTACCACTCGGTCTGGTTCGTGGTTTCTCACATATAAATTTTTTTAAGGGGATTTTGGGGCTGACCTAGAGGAGGTTAATGAGTCATCATCACATATGGTGGTCTAAGGTTGTGAGCCACAGTGGTGATATCCAAAGTAATTATATAGGAGACACACGTAAAGTTAGCCATCATAATTTTTAAGGGCCAAGGGATGTGAACAAACCAATGTGATATGATCAGATCTGACTTGCATAATGAGCCTTCAATGGTGGCAATATTAGTTTAGAAAATGGATTGTTAATAGCAATTTTTGGAATACTATAATTAGATAATCTCTTGGGTTTCCATTAATTATGGTTTTTCATGGGTTGAGGTGGTTTCTTGGCATGTAGGAAGCACCAAACACTATGTGAGTGTGCAAAAAGTCTTATTCTTGATCTATTTAAATCACCATAAAATAGGCTAGAGTTGGGTGTTAGAGATTTAGAATGGTTGGTTCCATTTGTAAGGAGATTTTGTTGATCTATGGTTGTATGGGATGATTTCATATTCTTATGTCAATCTAAATTTTCTCTTGGAATTGAAAGTGTGTCTGATATTTTTCTTCTCGATGTCTCACTAGGTCCCCAAGCTATGGGTTGTTAGGGCAAGTTGGACTTTGTGGGAATATCAAAATTTTAGGCTCTCTATTTATTTAATTTTGATTCAAGAAATCTTTAGTCTATATAGTGTTTGTGATACTTCATTGGATATCACCTAGTGTCTGCCCTTGCTTTGGTTATTCCTGTGCAAAATTTTTTTTGGGAAAATGACAAGGTTGGTCCTAGAGTTGAGCTCGCTTGTCATAAATGAGGATGTGGTAAAATCCTAAATAAGGGTAATATCCTCCATTGCTTAATGAAATTTATTGGCCACAATAATGATATGGCAAAGCATATGGCCTATTCATGGTGCAATGGGATGGTTCAAGTGGGAACCCTTGAGTTTAAGGTCTCTATTCCTCTAATTGATGAAGTTACAAGCCCACCAACAGATGGTTTTATGCACAACAGATAGAAACACTCCCTTGATAGAGAGCCCCAAAATTTTTTTGGATGAATATGAGGAGCTTGTAAAATTCTAGTATAGGTTCAAAAGAGACTCCCTAAAGGCACCCTAGGACAAAGTGGCACTGGTGATAATGCAATATTTCACATTGGATAAAAATCAAAATATTCACAGGAGTTTCCATTTCATGTTCTTGAATAAGATATGCAAAAAGAGGCTCATGAATATCCCTTCATTCTTATTTCAGTTGATGGTGAATTCAATGAGTCGAGTTAAGAAAGGGACTGCGTCAAACCCAATCTATCAAGGATTGACAATGTTAAATTTTGACCATATTATTAAAGGTAGAGTATTATCAAGGGAGGATATTCTTAATTCTTTGGAAAATGTGGTGCCTCTAATTATTGACTATCCAAATTCTTCTCACTCTAAGTTGGGAGGTCATCCACACAACCCTTGCTTTAGCTTTTAGAGCTAAGGTGGAATATCCCCCATCAAAAGGTGATGGAGAAAGTGAGGAAAGAACTAGATACTCAAGGCACTTGGTGGTAAAGTTATATAATGCAGATAAGGCTCCTCTTTGTATGGATGAATCTAAATCTAATGATTCTACCCCTCCTAGGAAGAAATCTAAGCTTCTATTTAGGTCGGCCAGTAGGAAAAAATATATTATTACTCAAACCCAAGATACTCTTAGCACATCCAAATGCTTTAAAAGGATGCTATTAAAGCTACAAAAATCCCTTATAGAATCCATGCAAGCGTCCATCTCGAGCACTAAAGAAATCATGGTGTTAATGGGTTAGGAGTAGTGGGACATAAATGAGATGGATGCAGATAAGAAAAAATTTGGGCCTAGGTGTTTGAAGAATTGAGAAGCATGATTCTCAGTTCCATTTTTTCATCTTGGTGCTAGGCTATCTCATTAGTTAGATCCTCCCCTATGATGAAGATTGGTATTTTTTTTTTTTTTTTTACGGATGTTCTTGTTTGGTTTGTTTTTTATGGGTCATTTGTGGGATATTTTTAATTTCTTGATGTCATATTTGCTAGTGTGTACTATTTCATTCCTACATTCTCTAGGTCTCCTGAGAGGGTAGCTCAGTTCTTTTTGTAAAAGGTTTAGGGATCCTTTCAAAACCCTTTCTTTAACTTAATAACTAAACAAGTGTATGCCTTGGTGATCTTGTGAATAACTTGTAATTAACCCATCATAGTTTATAATCTAGTTTATCTTATTTTTATTTGTATATCCGTACTTGATGCATACAATAACTAAACTAGGAGGAATAATATAGTCAATTTAGTATTCGTAGTACTTTGTATGTAGAATCAACTTCTAGTTCATGAGACCTTGGTTTTTTCATTAGGAAGAATTATCCCTGGGATTCCAAGGATTTAGTAAAAATGGAAATTTTATTTTCTTCTCATTTTAATCTTCTAACGATGTCAATACTTTTATTTGAGTATATAATACAAGTTTTATTTTAAATGAAGTCGGTTATCTTGTTTGAATGTTGAGCCATAGAGCTAGGGTTTCGACCAACAGAGTAGCAGAAGGGTGAAACCAGCAGCCGCCAACAGCCGAAGAGTGGAGTAGTAGTCTCCAAGTGCAAGGAGGAAGGAGATGTCGATGGGTGGGAAGTCTGCAGGGAAGCCCAAAAGTGGCTATGGTTCATGTCTTGGGTGCAACGGAGCAATTGAAGGGCACCAAGGATCCGAAGGTGCGGAAGCATCTAGACCCATTGAAGAAGATCGAGCTGTTGACGGTGTCAGTCGGGGTAAGGACCCACCAGACAAAGGGGGTGGTGGGGCTCAAAAGTCTTATTCCCAGGCAGCGGCCTCAAAAACCCTAAACAGGTTTTTTACCAAAGAGTTGTTTTCGGTTGGGGATGAGCTAGACATCCCAGTGGAATTTCTTTCAAGCTTCATGGAGTTTGAGAAATTTACCCTCATAGGAAAATTCATTGGCGGTCGTCCCGACATGGAAACTATCCGAAAGTGGGCAACAAGCAAATGGAGGACTTCTGGTCATATGGAGCTAGCGGCCCTATCTTGGGGTTTTTTTGCCATTAGACTGAATAATAAGGAGTTACTATAAAATTTTGGCTAGCGGGCCATGGTTTCTGGGCAGCAGAAGTTTATTCCTTAGGAAGTGGGACATGGATTTCAGTCTTGATACCCAGAACATCAACATTGCCCCAATATGGGTTAGGCTCCCGAATCTTCCCCTCTTTGGCTGGCATGAAAATGTCATAAGGGGTATTGCATGCTCCATTGGGGATTTGGTCACCATTGAACCACCCACCCGAGCTCGAACAAGGTTTGTCCAAGCCCTTTTTTGCGTTCTGGCAGATTTGGAGGCGAAACTCCCAACTTTCATCACTCTTCGGTCTGGAGGTACCTTTCTTCATAAACAAGCTATTGTCTATGAAAATAGACCATATTTTTGCCCTCAGTGTCAGTCCCAAGGGCACCTCCAATCCTAGTGTCCTCTTCAAAAATTGGGTAAGCAGAAGCATGGAAATAACAACCCCTTGGAGCATGGGGAAGGTCAGGCGAAGCAGTAAAATCTTCCAGATGCGAAGGGTCATGAATCTCTAGGCCCCTCTAGAGTCTATGTCGGACTCTCTCAGCCTGAAGAGAATCCCACTCTCCAATCAAACCCCGAGCAACTTGAGGCTGACAATCAACAAGGAGCAGAATCCCACTTGGAAAGTGAATCATAGGAAGAGAAGGAATGGACCCCATCCCAAACTGTGACTCGGACTGTTTCTCTACCCCAAGATATGGGTCATCTCAATTTTAGCCAGTCGCAGACGATGCTAGAAGATTACCTCTTAGGAAGGAGGGGTGAACAATCCGGTCACATTAGCCCCTGAAACATGAGGAGTCAAAAGCAAAGTGTGGATTTTGGTAGTGAGAGGAAGCAAGGCTATCCTCCTAACAAATACAGGCGGGACAAAGAGACAACAAATGACATTGCAAATGGAACCCAACGTTTGCTAGTTCTGGATGACTGTGGCGCTCATATGGACGAAGCTCATGCATCAAAATATCCCCCTCAACAAGGAAGGGGAGGCAAGAAAAACCTCAAACTATCCAAATGAAAGTCCTCTCATGGAATGTGAGAGGACTGAACGGTGCATCCAAATGAAGGTTAGTGGTTGATCTCTATAGGAGGACTAATCCTTCCATCCTTATTTTGCAAGAGACCAAGGTCGATGCTATCTCCTCTGATAAAGTTGTGAAGGCCATTTGGGCCAAGGCAAATTGGTTGTCCAGCCCTATAGTGGGAACAACGGGAGGACTCATGGTTCTGTGGGACCCTTCGAGGTTTGAGGGTAGCCTGCTATCAAATTCCAACAGAATCATCAATGTACTATTCCAGTCCAAAACCACCAATTTTTCCTGGATTCTGTCCAATGTTTATGCTTCAAATTCTACCATAGAGAGAGCAAAAATGTGGAAAGCTATCTCTTAGATGAGGGAGAATTTTAGTAATTTTCCTTGGGTTTTAGGGGGTGACTTCAATTGTCCCCTTCATCCTTTAGAAAAAAAAGGAGGATCCGACCACTTCAGCAGCAGCTTGGAGGACTTCAGGGATTTTGTCTCTACTAATGGCTTGCTCGACATCAAACTCAAAGGGGCTTCCTTCACTTGGAGTAATAGAAGGATTGGGAGTGGTTTGATTCAAGTCAAGCTCAACAGATTTTTTATGTCCCAAGAAGCCATTCCTATCCTTGGCGGGGCTATCCTTTTGGCTCTTCCAAGGATTGGGTCTGACCATAACCCTATTTTCTTGGAGGTGGATGATGGGCCTATTTTTAAAACCCCCTTCAGATTTGAATCCATGTGGATATCTCACAAGGACTTCAAAGGTTTGGTTTCAACGTGGTGGCAATTGAAGGTGGAAGGAAATGCTCCTAAGAGGGTGGCTCTAAAGCTCAAAATGGTCAAAGAAAAGTTGAAATTTTGGAATAAAGAGGTTTTTGGCAACATTTTTGAGTCCAAAAAATCCATCTCTGAGAACCTGAAGGTTTTGGAGGAAAGGATGGAACTCGAAGGTTACACTGAGGGTCTCAGGGAGGAAGAGCGGAGTATTTTGGTGGACTTTCATTCTATTCTCACTAAGGAGGAAATGTTTTGGTGCTAGAAATCTCATGACCTTTGGTTGAAGAATGGAGACACCAACACGAGGTTTTTCCATGCATCTACTATGAGGCACATAGGGGCCAACAAGATCAAAGAAGTGGCTTGTAAGGATGGGTGCATTACCATGGAGATAGAGGAAATCAGGAGTGAAGCGGTTGACTTTTTTTCAGGATTTGCTTGGCACTCCTCCGGATAGCAACCTTCAAGTCCAAAAATCTCTGCTCGCCAATTTTCTGACTAAAGTCCCCCATGAGGTAAGCATTCAGCTTATGGAACTTTTTTCCTTGTCCAAGATTAAGGAAGCATTGTTCTCCATGCAACCAGATAAGGCCCCTAGCCCTGATGGTTTCCCCCCCTGATTCTTCCAAGTCATGTGGGAGGTCGTGGGTTCGGATGTGTGCGATGCTATTCGGGTTATTCAAGCTTCCAGATCCATCCACCCGAAACTCAATTCCACATTTCTTGCCCTCATTCCTAAGTCTCCTACCTACAAAAGTTTCTCTGACTATCGGCCCATCAGCCTATGCAATGTTTTTTACAAGATTCTTACCAAGTCTATAGCCAATAGACTCAAAACAGTCCTCCCCATCTTGATTGATCCTTGTCAGGGAGGCACTGTTAAAGGCAAAAAAATTCTTTATGGTATCATCACTGTCCATGAGACCCTTCATTCCGCTTACCACTCCAAGAATGCTACTCTTTTTATTAAGCTTGACATGAACAAAGCCTTTGACCGGGTTGATCAAAAAATTTTGTGTGCTATCCTCCTCAAATTTGGCTTTCATCCCCACTAGATTGACCTTGTCTATAGTTGTATATCCACTCCCTTTTTTTTTGTCCTGGTCAATGGGTCCCCAGCTGGGTATTTCCAAAGTGCCAGAGGCCTTATACAGGGCGATCCTTTATCCCCCATCCTTTTCATTCTTTTGGCGGAGGTTCTGAGTTGGTCCATGAAAGAGGCTCTTTGTCAGAACAAGATTTTTGGCATTTTTTTGACTTCTAGAGTTGATCCTATCACTCATCAGCAATTTGTGGATGACACCCTCATCTCCACTGGGGCATCCGTTGCCCAAGCCAAATCGATCAAGCGGATCCTACTTGTTATGAGCAAGCTACAGGGCAAAAGGTCAATTACATCAAGAGCAAAATCTATTTTATTAACACCCCCCTGCGCAGGCAACTTTAGATTGCTAGAATTCTTGAATGCACTATTGATTCCCTACCTACGTCCTATCTAGGGTTCCCTCTATCTTATAGCGAGCAGGTGAGTGGGGATATGTAGAACATGATTCTTGAGTGCCTTCATAAGAAACTCGAAACTTGGAAGGGCAAACTCCTGTCACAAGCCAAAAAAGCCACCCTTACCAAAGCTTGTCTTTAGGGGATCTTGACCTACTTCATGTCGGTGTTCATGCTTTCGGTTGTAGTTCACTCCAAAATTGAGAAGATTCAGAGGACCTTTCTATGGTCTGGTAGCGAAGAGAAATCTAGACTCCCCCTTATTGCCTAGGACAAGGTGTGTTCGAGGATAGACCAAGGCGGTCTGGGGTTGAGAAGATCAAGACTTATGAATTTGGCTCTGATAGCGAAGCACACTTGGAGGATTCTATCTAGAGACCCGATGAAGTGGGTTAAGCTGGTTAAAAAGAAGTATCTTGGCCCCATTTCCTTCTTGGATGCTAAGAACTCCTCTGTGGCATTGACCTTTTGGAAATTTGTGCTCCAAACCCGGCATTTGATCAGCCTAGGAGCCCATTGGATTTTGGGTGATGGCAACCTCATTTTCTTTTGGAAGGATAGGTGGGCGACTGAAGAAGCCCTTGGGTCGAGGGTGGATCTCACTGGGCTGAGAGGTTTGACTGACCCTAACTCCCAACTCAGGGTGGCAGAGTTCATAGACCGAAGCACCTATTTTCCTCGATGGAAGATTCCAGTTGTGGAGGGGTTTAATAATGAGGTTACCTTTCTTGCAAATATCCTCCAGTAAATTTTAATTCCTTTTGCTAGGAGGAATGACAGAATCATCTGGAGTGGTACGGAGGATGGGCTTTTTTTTGTTAAATCAATTTATGAGTTTCTTACCACCAAGACTGCTCTGGACTACAAGTGGAATACTATGTGGAGGAAAGGAGTCGTCCCTAAAATCAACTTCTTTGCGTGGATTACTTTCCACAAAAAAGCCTTAACAATTGACAACATTCATAAGAGAGGTTTTGCCTTCCCCAACAGGTGTTACTTGTGTCTTGCAGATTGCGAGACGAGGGATCATTTATTCTTGCATTGCCCGTTTTCCCACTCTGTTCTTAGTATTGTCCTATCCTCCTTCCAAATCCTATGGTGCTGTCCCCATTCCCTCAGAGATGCTTTCCACCAATGGCCTAATACTTTCAAGAATTCCAAACTCCACTTCCTCCTCGAGGCCTCCTTCCATCATTCAATTTGACAAGTTTGGTTAGAGAGGAATGCCAAAATATTTGGCAGAGCTCCTAGAGGGCCCCCTTATGTTGCTCAAAGGACATTGTCCTACGCCATCAAGAATTCTATTGTTGTTCCCAGTCCCCATCCCTACCTTTCGAGTGAAGAAGCGATTCTCAAAATGATGAATCTCTAGTCATTTTTGGAGGTTGTTAAATGGCCCTGTTGAAGGAATATTGTTTGGACCAAACCCCCCATGGGGTGAATTAAATTAAAATTTGATGGAGCGGCTAAGGGGAATCCTGGGCCCATTGGTGCTGGGGGTGTTGTCAAATATCATGATGGGAATCTTGTTATGGCCTATTGTGAAGATTTGGGCTCCCATACAAATCACTATGCCAAAGCCCGAGATGCTCTGAAAGGTATTTAGATACTCTCTAAGGATCCTCAGTCTCTTATTATTGAGGGTGACTCACTCAACATCGTGAATTACCTTCTTGGCACCAAAAATCCATCTTGGAAAGTCTACAACATCATCCTCGAGGCAAGAACGCTTCTCTCCTATCGTGGTAGGTGGAAAGCAAATCATACTTTGAGAGAAGGTAATCGCATGGCTGACTACATGGCCAACAAATGGCCTGCGACCATGTGTCCGATCATGTGGCGGTCTCGCTTTCCATCCAAGGTGGAAAGGTTTGCCAGAGCAGACATCCATTCATGATGCTTTCCTTGCGCAGTTTTTGGAAAGCCCCCTCCGACGAGTTTTGGTGTGGCATGGCAATTTTTTCTACTTAGTTGTCCATGGTGTCTTGTCTGTTTTGCTTTCCTCGTTTCATTTCTTTGGGCTCTACTTGGTGTTCCTTCATTTTTGTCCTATTTTTTTTCATTGGGTTTCCAGGCCTAAAATCCGTTTTTATAGTTTCCAAGTCTTTAGCATTAGGATGGCTTTACTTGCAATTAGGCTTATTGTTACAGACAAGAGGTATGATGCATCATTAGAAATATGGCTAATTTTGTACATAAGGTTTTGGGATCCTCTATAAAAATCCACTGTTAATATATTAAAATATTTACCAAAAAAAAAGGTTTATTTTAAATGGCTTGATGTAAAAGGAGAAATTGGTAGATTTCTTGTCAATATTTTAAAATGGTGTTGCTTTAAGATCATATCAAAAATTCATAGGAGAAGATGAGCTAGAATATGATAAATAAGTACAACCCAAGCCAAAAATATTTTGATTTGATGATCAAGATAAAAAATCTAGCTCAATGACCTAAAGGGAGATTTTATGACTACTACGCATGAATTCAATAGCTTTGACTAAAGTTAAGGCCTAATCACAAAAGGAGAACTTATCTAATGGGCTAATAGATGACATAAATAACATGATTTATAAGCATTTTTTTGCAAGTCTAAAGGAAACAATAATGCCAAGGGTTAAGTATGAGAAATGAGAAACCTAAAACTACCCAATGTGCATACAAGTTTACAAAGCAACAAGAAGCCAATTTGGATGAGGAGCTATTTTTACTAGCACTAGTTACATTGATAAATTTTGGTCAAGTTTTACAATCAACAACAAAAATATCACGGGGATGAAGTGAGCTCATAATAAGAATGCTAATGAATGAAATAAGAATAAAAACAATAAAATATAAAAAAGAGAAGAAGAGAACTACAAGTTTAAGATTTTCCAATCTGAGTAGTCTATGCACCATACTTAATCATGGAGAATTTGTCAAAGCAAACTACCAACATCACATATTGGAAACTACTAGGATTATCATTAGAAAAGTGAAGGGAGATGCGTGATGGAATTAGTACTAGACAAAGAAATAAGGTCAAAGTCATTGTGTTTGACACAAAGGTTGATGTATATGCTTTACATGTTGAAGTCTTGTGCAAAGGTATTTCTATTCCTAATATCATGATAAATGGTGGATTCAATGTTGATATAATGATAAAGACCACCTTGAATACATTAGAACTCGAGATAGATCATAAATCCAATTTAAATTTTATATCCTCAAAAAAATAAAAAATAAGTTCAGTAGGAGAAGTCTCTAACGTAATAGTTTTAGTCATGGGAGTCACCTATGAGGTAGATTTTAAGTTGTGAAAGATGGTTCAACAACCCATCCATTATTTTTATAAAGACCATGGTTAATAAAATCCCATAGTCACAATTACTAGCATTAAGGGTACATGACCATTGATCATGGTCCCAATTTATTAAATATAAATTTGATACCTCAACCTCATACATCAAGGACAATAGAAACATAGGAAGAAGGCAAGTGGAAAACATCATATTATGCTTATACAAGCAAGGTGGATACCAAATATGAAGAAGGAAGTGAAATGGGAATTTAATTAGTTAATATCCTTCCTGATGCTCTACTAGATCACCCACATCAATTTTATAAGGAAGAGCTAAATAACTGACTAAAAGAGTTACACTTTGGTGATGAAATAGAAGAGCACAAAAAAGACAATTAATTCTAGCTCTTCAACATGTATATTCATTTGTTCACTTTTAATCATAAAGTGTTAAGACAACCATCAACGTGTTTTGATCTCAAAAAAAATAGATCTAATTAGAATGATATAAACACATCATCAAAGTCCTTCTTTTCTTATATATATTTTATATAATATGATATTATATATCATATTTTATTAATTACCCAAGAAGAAATATTTGCAAAGGATTAGGGAATTTTAAAACAAATCTCATATTTTAGGAACCTCTTTGCAAAGGGTTGTCTAATTTAGCTTATTCTTAGACCAATTTGTGTGTAATTTTAAGATATTTAAAATGTTTTGTCATATGAAGGAATTCAAGCAATATCGAGGGAGATATGACTCTATGAAGTCAGCCATCCAAAACAACGGAAGTGATGATTATTCAAATCATAAAAAATGAAATTGTAAATATCTATCAGCTAGGGTTGAGATGATGAGAGGAGAAGTGGAGGGCTAGGGATCCAATGAGGCATGACATTCTATCTGGGCATAAAATATTTTAGCTAGGTTTATTTTTCCCTTCTTCATCTTAAAATTTTTGTATGCAAATTATTATTATTTTTTATCAAATATTATATTTTTTATAGGATATTTTAGTAAATTTTGCTATATTTTGAGTTCTAGTTTCCTTTCCATGGACCAATTTATATCTAAATCATATTTAGTGGTAGAGTTCAATGATAGCACCATAGAGGATCGAACCTTATTGCTCAAAGATAAGGTAATTTTTAGTAAATTTAATGGGTATTCGATAGGGGCTTTAGCCTTGAGAAAATGGATTGATAGGAGTTGGAAGTATTCAATATTAATTATATCCTTTCTTCCTAGAAATTTTTTGTTCTAGGGAAGAAATATATAGAATTCTATAAGGGGATCCTTGGTTTATGGAAAGAGCAAGACTCTTCCTTATCCTCTGGTATGAAGGCTTTTCACCTAAAAATGTAAATCTATCTCTAGTACTAGTCTAGGTTAGAATGTATGGGTTGACCATTGGATTTTAGGATATGGATATTGTCAAGTTAATAGGCAACACTCCAGGAGAATTGCTTGATATTTTAAAAACTACAAATTATGGAGTATTGGCTATTTATGCTCAAATATTGGTCATGATTGATATAATTAAAGTTTTACCAGAATCAGTCATTCTTAAGTATGGGGATACGATGTGGAACCAAACCATAGATTATGAAAACATATATTTTTGATGTATAATATGTTATGAGGTGGGTCATATTGATAGATCATACCTTAAGAAGAGTCTAGTAGAATCATAGGTAGAAAACTGCAAGAGAAACTTACAAATGGATATGGATGAGGATGGTTTTCAACTTCCAAAAAATAGATCTACAAAAATGAAAAAAATAAATAATGGAGACTATTAAGGAAGGATATGGGAAGAAATACCAACTTTTTTGAGGCTTTAGCCTATGAAGAAAAAGTAGATCAAAGCTTGGAGGACATAGTACAATAGGTTCAAAATATTTTCAAGGAACTATTTATTCAGTATGATCCTCATTTAGGGAGCATTATCAATGAACCTAAGGAATGTGTCTCATCACATTTTGAAGATCCTCTTTAAGTACCATATATCATTTAAGAGAAAAAAAAATTGGTAAATAAAATGTAGTGTTAGATGTTAATACCTCTACCATTAATAAGGAAATACAAAAAAATGAGTAGGACAAGTCAAAAGCTTCTGTAATAGAGGCAGGAGAAGATAAATATTATGAAAAATAAAGTTGTGAAATAATATTAAGGAATAGAATAGTAAGACCTACTCTTAATACATGCAAGTAAAAAACAATAAAACCCTCAAATTTCAAGCGAGATCTAGGGGAGCAAGAGCAAAACTTAGAGAAAGGAACACATACTAGGTTGGTTGAACTTCTATTTACCAAACAACAAAATGATATCAGTAATTCATAAGTGAGCTAGTAGCCCCTAATTAGACATGATTATCATTTCATGGAATATAACGGATGCTAATTCCCCCTCAAATAAAAGGTGTATCAAGGACCTTTATTTAAATAATAAGCTTGATATTCTTTGTATCTAGGAAACTAAAATGATAGAAGAAGTTTCCAAAACTATGAAAGCAATATGGAAAATATGTAAATGGGATGCTATGGATTCTAAAGGAGCAGCAACAAGAATTATAACTTGTTGGAATCCTATTAGAACCTCCTATGTAACCATTCATAAAATAGGCATTGGATAGCCTCTTTAGTCACATGCTACATTATAGATATTTATTTCACCCTTATCAATGTCTATAAACCTACAAATCAGTCAGACATATTAGAAGTTTAGAATGGATTTGAAGCATTTATGAGAAGCAAATACCAAGAAGCCCAATTCATGATCATAGGATATTTTAATGCCATAACCAAGCTAATTGAAAATTTTAGGGGAATTAGGAAACTAACCCAAAGTATGAGAAATTACTTAGATTTCATTCAAAAAAAAATCCATGGGAGGTTGAGTTTATAGAAAGACCTACCAAAAGATACAAAACACGAAGCAATTATATTCAATAATGGAGATGGTATAAATACAATATTTCAGGTGGTTCGGTTGGTTGAACCACCAGTTGGTTGAAACAACCACCTTTCATATGAGCACTTAAAACACTTTTTAAAATACCCCCCAATATTGAAATATAAAATTCATAGTTACATATATGCTAACATCCCCCCTTATTACATTATTGCCAAATACCAAGAGTATTGTGAAACAATTCAAACTTTATTAGTGCAAGTGCCTTGGTGAAGATATCTGCAACTTGCTTATTAGTGGGAATGTAGTGGAGTTGTATTTTGTGGTTTGGTACTTCATCTCGAATAAAATGACAACGAGTATCAATGTGCTTGGTGCGATCATGAAAATTTGGATTCTTGACAAGGTTCAAAACACCTTGATTGTCGTAAAATAAATGTAGTGGAAGATTCTTTGGAAGGCCCATATTTGTAAGAATGTGACGTAGCCATATTATCTCGTAGACTGCTCCACTAGCTGCATGATATTATGCCTCTGTAGATGAAATAGCAACCACCTATTGCTTTTTACTATGCCAAGAGATAGGACCAGACCCAAGATGAAAGATATATCCAGAAGTTGATTTTCGATCATTAATGGATCCAACATAGTCAAAGTCCGTGTATCCCTATAGATAAAACTTGTTATTCCTTTTGTATTCCAAGCCAAAGTCTGTTGTACCATGGACATAATGTAGAACTATTTTTGTTGCTTTCCAATAACTTACCTTGGGTTCCTGCATGAACTGCGAAAGATATCCCACAAAAAAACTGAGATCAGACCTGGTATTAGTGAGGTATAGAAGAATCCCGATCAGTTGATGATAGAGAGTGTCATATACCTTTAGAGATTGATCATATCTAAATAACTTAAGTCTTGCTTCTATTGGAGTAGCTTTTGACTTACAGCCAATCATACGATATTTCTCAATCAAAGTCTTGGCATATTTTTTTGTGTAACTCTAATATGATGTTTCTTTTGATTCACTTCTAAACCAAGACAGTAGTGCAGAATCCCTAGATCTATCATTTCAAAATATATCTTTAGATAATTTTTCACTGTATCAATCATACTATCTGAACTACCTGTTATTATCAAATCATCTACGTACAATACCATAATCACTATGTCAAAAACATTGTTCTTTACATAGATATTCACATCTGACAAACTTCGTTGGAATCCATGTTGCAATAGGTGACTATCAATTTTGATATACCAAGCTCGAGGAGCTTGTTTTAGCCCATACAAGAATTTGATCAACTTACAAAATTTTTGTTCTTACCCTTTAACAACAAATCCTTCTGGTTGGGTCATGTATACTTATTCTTGTAGATCACCATTAAGAAAGGCACTTTTGACATCCATCTGATGTAGCTTCCACCCAAACTGAGCTACCATGGAACACAATACTCGAATGGTAGTCATTTTTGCAGTAGGGGAAAAAGTCTCTTCATAATCTATGCCTTCTTTTTTAGCATAGCCCTTTGCAACCAAACGGGATTTATTTTTATCAATTGTACCATCTGCCTTATACTTTACTTTGTATACCCACTTACAACCAATGGGTTTCTTTCCTGATGGCAGATTTACTAGCTTCCAAGTGTGATTCTTCATGAGAGATGTATGCTCTACTTCCATAGCAAACTTCCATTGAGGCTTACTAAGAGCTTCCTGAGCAGTTGTGGGTTCATTTTCATCCAATGTTGTCAGATATACCCTTTCATACTCTATATCCATATCTCTATCTTGTGTTGCATCTACAGTCAGTTCATCAAACTGATGATAAAGTTCATCAACTTCTGAATATGATGCTTCTGCTTTCCTCTATTGAGTGATACTGCAAGTACATGGTCGATCTAGAGTCATATATGGAAGTGAGGTCAATTTAGAATCTCTCAAAGTGCTGGTATACCATTTTGGAATATTTTTTTGAGAAGATGAAATCTCTTGCTTAGGTTCATCATCCTCATGATATACTATTGTAGAGGTATTTTTTGATGTGAAAGCTTCATCAAAAACTACATCTTTACTTATATGTGTTTTCTTGGTTACAGGATCTATCAAGCGATATCCTTTTGAATGCTCATCATAACCAAGAAATATACATTGCAAGGTTTTCTCATATAACTTCCTCATTTGTTGTTTTGGAATATGCATGAAAGCTTTACATCTAAATACTCTTAGATGAGAAATGGAGGGTTTATTACCACTCCATGCTTCTTGTGGGATTTTGCCTTGTAGAGCTCTTGTGGGTGCTCTATTCAAAAGGTATGATGTTGTATTTACTACTTTTGCCCAATACTAATATTCAAGATGTGCTCCTTTTATCATACATCGAACCATTTCCACAATGGAGCAATTTCTCCTTTCAGCCACACCATTTTATTGTGGTGTATATGTTGTTGTCAGTTGTTGCTTTATCCCATGTTCTTTCAGAAATGAGGAAAACTCTTTGGAAGTGTATTCCCCCCTCAATCTGAGCGGAGGGATTTGATGAGACGGCCAGACTATTTTTCAATAGGTTTTTTGAAATGTTGAAAATATGAAAAAGCCTCTTATTTCATTTGGAGGAAGAAAACCCATATTTTTTGGGAGTAATCATCAACGAACAATTGAAAGTATTTCTTTCCACCATAACTGGTGGGCATAGGGCCGCACAGATTGGTGTGTACTAAATCCAAAGGTTTCTTAGCTTTGGAAGAGCTTGGTTCAAACGGTAGCCGGTGTTGCTTCCCTGCTAAGCAATCTGAGCAAACTGGTAAGATGGAAGAGAGATGAGGAAGTCCTCTCACCATCTCATATTTACTCAATTTGAGCAAATATCCTGAATTGAGATGCCCATATCTTCTATGTCAAATATAAGTGGCCTCCTTTGTATTTGCAACTAGAGCAACATGAGGTGTTGTAAGAGCATCTAGGATGAACAATCCATGCTTTTAGGAACCGGTTACAACATGTTTACCTCTGTAGGTTATAAAAATTTCTTCTTGCCTTTCACCACTTAGAACACAACATCCATTTTTCTATCCAACATCTGAGGAACAAACAACATATTATTGGCTAATTCGGGTACATAGAGGACCTTCTCTATCTAACATTTACCATATGGAAGAGTAACATAAATATTTCCTTCTCCCTTTACTTGATAGACTTGATAATCAGCAATGGTGATAGGATTTCCCTCTTTCTCCTCAAATGTGTCAAACCATGATTTATCTCCAGTCATATTCTTACTAGCTCTAGAATCAATATACCATACAACATCTATCTAAGAAGATGAAGTATGAGTCATGAGCACCTTGTGTGATCTTTTTAGAGTCATAATCTAAATCAAACTCAGAGGAATATGTGTTTGAGTTGGAGTCATCACAAGTAACATGTCCCTTAGGTTGCTTATGTTTCTTTTTATACTTCTATTTCTCTTTCCCTTTCTTCTTATGAGGTTTTTCATCTTGTTGCTTGTTCTTGAACCAACACTTGTTGGTGTCATGGTTATTCATATCATAAATCTTGCAATATTTATCCTTTTTTTGATTTTGCTTCCCTTTTCCTTTGAAATATGGACCCCCTTTTTGAAACTGCCCTTGTTGCTTACCCCTCTATTGAGTAGAAAGAACATTATCTGACACCTCATCTTTCTAGACCTGATTTGCTTCCTCAGTCTGGAGAAAATTTACCAAATCTACAAAAGTTACTTGTCTACCAAAAACATTAAGGGAGGTGATCAACATATTATAGGAATCTAGCAATGCTCTCAAGATAACAGAATTCAAGACATCATCATCCACTATTTTCCCATAGCATTCAGTTTGGCTTTCAATTCTACCACTTTGCAAAGGAATAGGTCAACTATTTTCCCAAATTCATATTGAGGGTGTGTAGTTGAGTTTGAAGGTGTAGATCAGTGGACTGATTCTTCCCTTCATACACAGTAAGCAATGCATCCCAAGCATTCTTACTGGTTTTGGCATCACAGATGTGAGGCTGGACCTCATATTTCGTAGCAAGCAGGAGAAACATGAGGCCTTTTTTATCCTTTTTATCAAATGCTTCTTGATCTGCTCCTGCTGTTTATGGGCATTTTGTAGTGCCAGTCACTACATCCCATAAATATTCCACCTGAAGAATAGCTCTCATTTTTGTCTTCCACGAAATAAAATTAGGACCTTTTAGCAATTGTGAATCTGAGAGATATTTATGCATAGTTGCCATTATGAAAGTTTCTACGTGAAATAAATTTTCCCCCTGGATTTTGGAATTTTGCAAGATCAAAGGAAGTGCACACTTGAACCCTTTGTTTTGGTAAAATTTCACAGTAGAAAAAAACAAGGAATAAGCCAAGAGCTTTGCTAGTAAAAAAAACTTTGGCAAGGTGTGTTTAGCAAAATTTGTTTGAAAATTGTTGGCAAATTTATGTAGCAACTTTTGGCAAAATTTGTTTGTTTTAGCAACTTTTTCAAATTGTTGCTAGAAACTTTTGTTTTTGTTTTGACAACAAAAAATTGTTGTGGGCGGGATTGGAACTCCCAACCTCACATTTCATGCTATGAAGGTCAAACCACCTCAGCTGCACATGGAGGTGAAAACAAAAGCATCCAATGCACCTTTTAATTAAACCTTTGTAGCAAAAAAATTTGCATGACTTTTGGTGAGGATGGAACCCCCAACTAAACTGTTGCGAAGAAGATGCCGAACCACCTCGACCACACACAGAAATCGTTGCATTATAGCAAAGGAACCGTCACATTATAGCATCTGACAATATTGATTTTTTTTTTTTTTCTTGCAAAAGGCAATGGGGTTGGAACCCTTGACTTCGCCCACCGAGGAAGGAAACCAAACCACACCGGTGACACAACTCGTGGGTGAAAGAAGGCACAAGGTGCCTTTTGGTGCCAATGTGAAATAGAGGTTACTCACTATGAAACACAACAACTCTGCACCATGAACCTCACGAGCTTTGCACAAACCTCTACATGAAACCCTGCATAAAACATAGCAATTTTTCACACGTTTTTGGGAACGCTGCATTCACCGAGTTTTAGGATTTGTTGAGGGTCGCCATGGAACGCTGCTGCCACCAAGTTTAGGGTTTGTGAGTGTTGAAAAATGCCACCGAAATCTATCTATGTTGCGTCGTACGAAAAAAAAAAAAATCTATCTTTCCTTTATCCCATATGCATGAGGGAAGGAAAGAAAGAACAATTTTTATTTGCCTTGTCACACTAAGGCTTTTGATTACCTTCGGGCAATCAAGCCTTACCCTTCTTTTGCCCCCGAGCCTATCTCCACGTGCCACGTAACTAGTCAGCCTGGTCAGCCTCACCCATGTCCTGCCATGTGTCCTAGTCACCCAGGTCAGCCTCAGGGTCGCCCGTGTCCTACCACGTGTCACGGCCTGGTTTTGGGTCTTGTTTCACATGTTCGTGGGCCAGGTTTTAGGGTCTGCCTAATTTTGGTCTCGCCATGTTTCAGGGTTCACCTGGTTTCTGCTGCCTCAGTCTTACCGCCCAACTCCACTCGGACCGCCCTGCTCTGATGCCATATAGAAAGACCTGCCAAAATATACAAAACATGAAGTAATTGTATTCAATAATGGAGATGGTATAAATACAATATTTTAGGTGGTTCGGTTGGTTGAACCACCATTTGGTTAAAACAACCAACTTTCATATGAGCGCTTAAAACACTTTTTAAAATACCCCAAATAATTAAATATAACATGCATAGTTACATATATGCTAATAGATTTTGAAGAAGACAACTATACATGGACCAACAATAGGAGAGGCCAAAACATAATAGAAAAAAATAAGATAGATGCATACTCTCAGATCATTGGCTAGAATAAGGGACTTGTGTTAAAATTAATACCCTAACAAGGATTGGTTCAAATCACTAGCGAATAAGAGTTAAAATTGTGGTAAGTGAATTAAAAAACATCATATTTTATATATGATAAGATGTGGGAATACCATCCTTAATTTTTTGATGTGATAGAACAAATGTGGAATTATTCAGGAAACGGTGGGTTGTATACACATCCAAAACAAATTAAATCAATGACATCTAGATTAAAAGAATGGAACAATAACACTTTTGAAAATATTTTTAAGAATAAATAAGAACTAAAATATAAACTTTCAAAATTCCAAAAAGGTGATCATAATAATCCAGGATTGGAGGAAAGGGAGTTGCTTAGTTGCTATCATAATATTTTGAGTAAGGAAGAGAAATTTTGAAGATTAAAATCGAGACAAACTTGGTTAAAAGGAGACAAAAATACAATTTTGTTTAATAGGATGGCTATAGTACAAAGATCAGCATCTAGAATTAGTAGAATTAAATCAATAGAAGGGGTTTGGATTGAAGACCAAAGTGAAATTAGAAAGGAGGTAAGGTCTTTTTATTAGAATATTCTAGGATCAAAGGAGTTTAAAGTTCTTAATGATAAACCTCTATGAGAAGTACCTTTAGTTATAACATATGAAGACAATAGGAAGTTGATGGAGCCTTTTACTCTATAATAAGTTCATTTAGCTCTTTAATCTTCTAATAAGGATAATACCTATGTCCGTATGGGCTCTCTGCAACATTGTATCAATATAATTGTAATATAGTGAAAAATTATTTATTGGTGGCAATGAAATAGTCTAGGGTAAAACAATACATACCTTATAAAATAAATGCAACATATCTCACCCTGATTCCAAAAAAGAAGGATGTAGAATTTTTTGATTCATTTGGACCCATAAGCATATGTCAAATAGCATATAATATTATCTCCAAAGTGATGGCAAATAGGTTAAGACCAATGTTAGACAAAATTAGTTCAGATGAGCAAGGAGGATTTATGAAAGAGAGATGTATTATGGATGGGATAAGGGTAGCTCAAGAAGTAATGCATTCAACAACTTCAAGAAAAGAGAAAGCAACAATCTTGAAACTTGATATGAGTAAAGCCTATGATAGGGTTAAGTGAGATTTTCTTTTTTTAGTATTAGAGGTTTGGTTTTGGTAAGAAATAGATTAGATGGATTAAGTCTTGTGTCTCTATAGTTTCATATTCAGAGTTGGTCAATGGGTTAGTAACAAAATAATTTAAAGCCAAGAGGGGTCTTAGATAGGGAGATCCTTTATCACCATATTTGTTCATTATTATGGAAAAGGTTTTGGGTAGGAACTTGAATAAGGCTAACAAATATGGGCTTATAAGTGGACTTAAGGCTAGTAATAACATCGACAACATCACCCATCAATAGTTTGTATATGATACAACCCTTTTTGGAGGGCAAGGATAAATGAGGCTAGAGCTTTGAATAACTTATTAAAAGAGTACAATAGATCATTAGGAAAAAAAAGTTAATAGGGCAAAATAAAACATTTACTTGCTAAACAACACAACTAAAATCAAAGGATATAAATGTTACTTCAAATGGAGGAGGCAAATTTGGTAGAAACTTATCAAGGGATGCCCCTATTTAAGGGGAAAATGAGGATAGAATTATGGAATCCAATTATAAGTAAAGTTTAGAATAAAATTTTAGTATGGAAAGGTAGATGGTTTTCATTGGTAGGAAGAGTGCAACTAGTTAAATCAGTCTTATAGGCCATTCCAATATATTGTATTTCCTTGTATACTATGCCAAAATCAATAGAAAATGTTTAATTTATGTTATGCAGTTATTTTTATGGTCAGAACTACATGATAAAATGAAATTTCCTTTGGCAAAATGGAGAAAAGTGTTTGATGATAAAACTATGGGAGGTCTCTGTTAAGAGTTCTTGACAATGCAAAATTAGGTCTTAGGGGAACAAAGAGAGTCAAATAAAATAGGCAAGAATTCTTCTACGTAATTATGTTGATCCCAATGAACCAAGTTTAAAATTTATTGCATTTTCTCTACCAAATGGTTCTACACTATGGAATGGTTTAAAACATTAATTGATCTAGTGATTAAATGTTTAATATGGGTGGTGGGAACTAAAGAAAAAAATTATATTTGGATGGATAGTTGGTTTGATAAAAAACCACTCAATCTAGATCCAATCTTGAAACTATAGATGAGATTATTTAAGGATAAATATGGTGATAGGGTTTCAAACTTTTTGTACAAGGACCAGGAAGGAAGATACAAATGGAAAGAATATTTTTTTACAAGTATACAAGACATTGATGCCAGAAGGAAGTTGAGTAGAAAGACAACAACAATGATTATTCTGAGGGGATACAAGGATAAGTTGATTTAGAATTTGAATAGCTCAAGAGAATACACAATAAGTATTAATAAGTGGATGTAATTTAAAGCACCAACAAAATAGAAATATCACAAGAATATGGAGAGATATTTGGGATAGCCCAAGCATTCCTAAATTTAAAATGTTTGTTTGGATAGTAGGTCATAGAATAATTTTATTCTAGGATAACCTTATGAAAATGGGTTTTCATGGCCCCTCACAATGTGTTCTTTGTAAAATGGAGGAGGAGAGTATATACCATCTCTTAGGACACTACTCAATAGTCTATAAACTATGGCAATTTATTCTTAATAAGTTTGGTAAATGTGTGGTGATGAATGGAAAAATGGAAGAATGGTTAAATCAATGGAAGGGGAACTTTTAAAAGTGAGGCTTTACAAACAATATGGGATATATCAAAATATAGAATACATTGGATTGTATCGCTAGAAAGGAATAAATAAATCTTTAAAGGAAAGAAAAACAATTTAGAGGTAATTAAAAGGAATATTTTTTTAGCCATAGAGCAGTCTCAACCAACCCTACAAACTCACCCAATCCCTAATCTAGAAGCAAATAGCCTTGATAGATGGATTTAAGTCATCAAATGGAATTATGGTGTTGGATACAAGAGAAACAAAAAAAAGGTAAATAATATAAAGTGAAAACCACCAGATGTGGAGTTGGTAAAATTGAATTTTGATGAAGCATATAAAGGAAATATAGGACTAGTAGGAGGAGGGAATAAATAGAAATAATAGAGGAGATATTTTGTCTCATTATGCTTTCAATAGTGGTTTTAAGATAAATATTGAAGTTGAAGCTTGGGCATCTTTGGAAGGGTTAAAAATATGCAAAAAAATAAAATGGAATAGAGTATGGATGGAAGGTGATTCACTCATATTAATAAATGCAATTTTGAGGAAAGCAAAGGCTCCATGGAACATACAAGAGATAATTATGGAAATTCAATACCTTGCTATAGAGTTTGAAGAAATCAGGTTTACATATATGTTAAGGGAAGAAAAAAAATATGTAGATAGGCTAGCCAATAGAGGCGTTTTAATTGAGGATCATGAAGTTAAACTCTCTTTTCCATGTTTAGAGTAAGTAGTAAGTTTAGCTGAAGCTAACAAGAAAAAATTGATCACCTGATTCAAATAATGACTAATATTTACTTTAATGTTTTCCATTGGTAATACCTACTTTATTTTATAATATGATGTGATTTTATATAAACTATTTATTATAATTTTTGTGGTTGCACTTGTGCTTTAGGAAGGAAACTAGCAATCCAGATCTAGTAAAGTGGATTATGATAGTGCAATGTTTTAGAAATATTACTCTACTAAGATGCAATGCATCATTAGTAGAGGTGAAATTTTGGTATTGTGAAGGATGTTGTAGGAAAATGTCAAGAAGGATGCTGAATTCTAGAATATTTGTATTCACACAAAAATTGAAAAAGATAAAAAAAAAATGAAAATTAAGAATTCAAATATTTAATGTAAAATGATGTAGGTTTCTAGATATAGCAACTCAATTGAGATGATAATTGAATCTGTTTGTAAAATTTCAATCTTTAAATAAGAGAGTTGTGATTTATCAAGGGTGGGGGATCCAAGTACAACCCTTTGTTCTCTAGAAAAAAAATAGTATTATGACAAGTTGATTGAGTGAAGCATCAAATAGAGTTGGTTGATTTTCTAAACCTATAAAGCATATGCCATATCATATAAATCCAAAAATTTCCAAGTATATCAAGTATAGAGTAGTTATTATATGTAGGCTTCATTTTTCTAGTAGATAGCATAGAGTTGGTGTCTCAAATTGACATTGCAAGGAATATGAAATAGAAATTGAGAGTCTATGTTGATATTGAAAATTAAATAAGGTTGCAAAGGAAGACCATTGACCAATCCCCTTCTCAAATCAAATTTTAGATGAATTTACAATACAAGAGTACTATGACTTTGCAATAGCTATAGTGGACATAATTAATTTCATATTGTAGAAAAACACTAGTTGAAGATAACCTTCACCACTCAATTAAGCACCATTGTTTACTAAGTGATCTTATTTTAGTTTTGGAATGCACCTACAACTTTCTAATGGCTAATGAATAAGGTATTTGAAGCTTAGAAATTTTATTAGAGGTTTTCTATAATTTGTATTATGGGAATAAGGTAGATCATCTTATTGCTCATAAGAATGCATTTTAGTGGTTGGATGAAACCAAGGCCTCACTAAATCCTAAAAAATGTATATTTGGATGCAAAAAATGTGTCTTTTTGGGGCATGTGGTCTCCCAATAAGGGATTATAACTATTCCTACAAATGTTGCAAAGATTAAGAAGCCACCACTTCTTATCAACAAGAGTAAGTTATGATAATTCTTGGGTCATGTGGGATATTATAGGAGGTTCATCAAGAATGTATCAAGGACTATAATACCATTAAAAAGATTCATCAAGAAGGATATTTTAGACACCTAAAATGCATCATGTTTAGGAGACTACTCATATGGGCATCCTTTGCAGACCATATGAATGATCTTGGAACTTTCCAAGAGCTAGCAATGGTTCTAACCACTCATTTGGGGTATCTTTGTCCTATTTAGACTTTATCGTTGATCATCAGAGTGACCTCCAGCCTAGCCACTGATGATCAGAGCGGCTATTATCTAGCCATCCTAAGCGAGAGTGGCTAGCCCTGAAATAGACTTGGCCTACTAGGACAAGATAAAAATCAGTTGCAACGACTTTGGAAATGGTTTTTGAAGCGGTTCAGGCTTGGAATCATCCATAAGATTCCACATAATTTCTCTAACCTCTCAAATCTTGTTATTGGCTTCTCCATTAAGTTAGAGCAAGGAATTGAGAGGGCTATAAAATACCCCTCCAAATTGGAGAGGGAGGGAGAAGGAACCTTGGAGTTTATGCAGTGAATCTCTTCCTAAATGGATAGTGAAGTGACAACCTCTTAAGGAGAGTCAAAGTGTTGGCCAATTAAAGAGTGACAAGCATGAATTCATCAATGGAGCTTCCAAAGGACTAAGAAGCACACCTTGTGATTCCTTTACAATCTGATGCAAACTCGAAAAATTTCAACCACCAATCCATCGTGGGACACTTGAGCAACCCTTGATCATCAATTCAAATAGTGAATTATATGCTACAACCCTAGATTCAAGAGGCAAAAAATTTAGTTCATGGTTGCTATCTTTGACAGCAGCCCTGTTAGTCTTACAATGGCACTAAGAGGAGGGGTGAATCAGTGTGGTACTTTAATCATGAAATTACAGCTCTTAAAATAGCAGTAATTAAAACTTATAAACAAATATAGCAAGTACAGTAAGAGAACATCACACAACACAAGATTTTAACGAGGTTCACCAAATTGGCTACTCCTCAAGAATGACTACTTGGACTACCATCCAAATCTAGCCTTTGCAAAGCACCAACTTTACAAACAGTTTACCAGCTTCCACTGGAAGGAGCACCAACCCCTGATTTATCTGTACCAACAGAAAGGAGCAACAACCCCTGATTTACCAGCACCTAATGGAAGGAGCACCAACCCCTAATGCCAGACTGCAACCTGGACTTCAATTGAATCTATAAGTTTGATGATAGAAATACCTTTCTTTTACAAGACCCTAACTGGTCTACTTCACCTTTGCATTCTTTGCTCACTCTGCTCTCTCTACGCAATCACTTCACATAATTTGCTACTTCATTGTCGAGTCTTCATGATCATCTTCTCCCTTTCGTGCACTTTGCTTCCTTTGCAAATTTCACACTTAGCACGATTTGACTTCTTTTCTCACTTTGCGCACTTCACCATCATCTCGCCGCTTCTGTGCTTTCTACGCTCTTACGATCGCATTTCACACTTTGACATGCATTTGACGATATCGACAACCACACTTCGTACTATGCGCACTGTCTTCGAGCATCACACTCTACACCTTCAAACTCTTCAAACAACCTTCCTTTTATAACAATATTTTCAAGATCAAAAACCTAATCTTAGTCTGCTGTAACCCTAATCTTGGTTGGCTACAATCCCTAATCTTCGTTGGCTGCAAACCCTAATCTTCGTCGGCTAACATCGGTCTTCGTCGGCTTCAACTGCCTCTGTAACTCTTCTATAGCTGTTGTAGTGAAAACACATGTCGCGATATCGCGACACTTTCACCTTCGAATGCTTTCTCTTATATTTGGCCCACGAGAATGCAACATGTAGCGATATCACTACACTTTTTTCTTCGTACGCTTTCTCTCAACTTTGGCCCATGAGAATACATGTAGCGATATCGCTACACTTTTTCTCTTTGCTCTGTTTCTTAACTTTGGCCCCGCGAAAACATAACATGTCGTGATATCATGACACTTTCACCGTCGTACTTCTTTTCTTGGCTTATACCCATGAAAACGTAGCATGTCGCAAAATCATGACACTTTCGCCTCCTTGTCCTCTTCTCAGCTTGCACCCGTGAAAACATGACATGTCACAAAATCATGACACTTTCTGCCTTCTTGTCCTCTTCTCAGCTTGCACCCATGAAAACATGACATGTTGCAAAATCATGACACTTTCTGCCTCTTTGTCCTTTTCTCGGCTTGCACCTGTGAAAACATGACATGTCACGAAATCATGACACTTTTGCTGGCTTGTGCTCTTCTCTGTCTTTCGCCCGTGAAAACACAACATGTCACGAAATTGTGACACATTCGCTGCCTTATGCCTTTTCTTGCCTTGACCTCGCGAAAACATAACATGTCACAAAATCGTGACACTTTTGCTTCCATACTCTCCTTCTTTCCTTTTGTCGAAATATCACGACACTTTTTCTCCTTGGCGCTTTTCTTCTCATCGGGTCGCGAAAACCTGACATGTCGTGATATCGCGACACTTTTTCTCTGCAAGCTCTTTCTCTCAAACCTGTCACGAAATCGTGACACTTTTTTGTCCGTACAATCCTTCTTGCAAATTGTCATGAAATTGCAACACTTTTCTTTATGAGCTCTTTCTCTCGAACCTGTCGCAAAATCGTGACACTTTTTCTTTCTCTGCCTTCCTCTTCACTTCGGACCGCAAAAATGAAACATGTCGCAAAATCATGACACCTTTTTCTCTCTCCTATTTCTCTTCACTTTCGACCATGAAAATGAAACATGTCACGAAATCGTGACACCTTTTTCTCTCTCCTCTTTTCTTCGCTTTGGACCGCAAAAATGAAACATGTCGTGAAATTGTGACATCTTTTTCTCTCTCCTATTTTCTTCGCTTTGGACTGTAAAAATGAAACATGTCACGAAATCGTGACATCTTTTTCTTTCCTCTTTTCTTCGCTTTGGACCACGAAAATGGAACATGTCGTGAAATCGTGATAGTTTTTCAATCTTCTTCTCTCTCTTCTAACATGTCGCGAAATCATGAAAGTTTTTCAACTTGCCTTCTTCTCTTCCAACATGTCGTGAAATCACGACAGTTTTACCTGCTTGCGCCTCTGCTTCGAACATGTCACGAAATCGTGATAGTTTTTCAACTTGCCTTCTTCTCTTCCAACATGTCATGAAATCACGACAGTTTTACCTGCTTGCGCCTCTGCTTCGAACATGTCACAAAATCGTGACAGTTTTCTCTGTTGTTTCTCTCTCCTCCAATATGTCGTGAAATCATGATAGTTTTTCCATGTACTTTCTCTTTCCTCCAATATGTCTCAAAATCATGACATTTTTCTTTACACTTTCTCTCTCCTCCAATATGTCGTGAAATCGTGACACTTTCCTTGTCTTTTTCTTTGAATTTTTGCATGTGGGCCACTTAGGTCTTTTTGGAAAAAACACTATACATATTTTGAGAGATCTCTAAACTTCCCTTTTGCTACATCTGAACTTCCTGTTGCTGCACTGAATCAAATGATCTAGCTGATTGTGTTGACAACAATGACAATATTGTTGCATATTCTGAACAGCTTTTGAACTTCCTGTTCACTGCATCATGACTGTGTTCACTGCATCAACTGATCTAACTGTCTGTGTTGACAACAATGACAATACTGTCACTGCACCTTACTCAACAATCTCCCCCTTTGGAATTGTTGTCAACACACATGCAATTACCTGTAACTCTTTTCCCCCTTTGACAACAATACCAAAGTGTTGTTGCAGACTCCCCCTGAGTCCATGCACAACATTATCAAACAAACAAAATCTTACACATAGTAAAAATCATGAGTATGAGAAAAAAGATAATCAAAGCTTAAATGCTCCCCCTGAGAATGTGATCCCTGTAGCTAGTCAATTCTTGTGTCACAACCAATTTTCCTCTACTTGTCCAATCAAGCAAACTCCTCCTTCAAAAAGAGATACCGGATAGCAATATGATTTGTGTGAGAATGCATAACCATATTCTGCGTATATCATGTTGTCGCTACAAAATATTCTATTTCTATTGTCGATAAAGAAACTGACTCTTGTTTCTTACTGTGACATGCGATCAACCTGTCTTCAAGATAGAATGCATCTCCGCTGGTAAAATTCCTATATTCTACACATCCTACCCAATCTGCATCTATATAAAACCATAACCCATACTCCATAGTACCTTTGTGATATTATAGAAGACTCTATCTCTCTGTTGTACTGACTAATGGACCTCTTCTTCACTTGAAGAATCCTCACTCAGATCTATCTTCAACTGAGTTGGCTGCTAGATTTCTATCCATTGAGACTCTGACCTCTATACTCTGTCACCTTCAAATCTCAAACAATAGGCTCACACAGAACCTGCTTAACAAGCTCACATAGAACTTATCCAAAGTTAAATAACAAGCTCATAAATAAAATCTATCCAAATCTGTTCCACCAAGCTCACTAAGAACTTGCCCAAACCTGCTCTAGAAATTTGTCCTAGCATTGACTTCAAATATTTCCCAAGGGCCTTCTCAAAGACTCAATCAATCATGCTCAAGAAGTAATAAAAAAGAACTTAATAAAGAATGGTGATCTCAAATCAAATCCACTTCATAGAACTTCAAAGATCACTTCACACACAACTTGACTGGGTTCAAACAAATCAACTCAACCAATCATCACAAGGGACAACTCTCTCTCACACATCCCTGGTCCAAGTATGTATCAACCAACTCAAATAATTCCAGCAATGCTCAACCACAAATATCACATAACAATGATATTCATGTTCTTTTCTAACTCAAGTTCTTTCACAACCAATGGGCTTAAACCACTATGCTTATAACACAAGGTTTAAACACAATTCAGGAAACCTTGATGCATTCAACCAACTACTTTCAAAAAAAGAAACCACAAACAATCATTTTCCCTTCAATGATATTTCAGAAATCAATCACCATAATGTTGTCACATGAGTCTTTTTGGGATTAGGCTAAAATCATGCTACCATGTATGCAGCCTACAAAAAAAAAATCTGGTCTGATAGTTGTCAGGTACAGTAAGCTTCCAATCATAGACCATGCTTGGGGTGTCAGTTTCAAGCCATATATCTTCAACTTACAACCTAAGTTGGGATCATCACCAAACTGGAAACCATCTGGCTGCTCATTATAAACCTCTTCTTCAAGCTATTCAAAAATGCTGATTTCACATCTGTCAAACAAATGTCAAGTGACTCACACTTGTACCAGCTTTTGTCCAACACTGTACCGACACTGCAATTTTACTGCCAACTCTGTGCAAGCATCAAACACTGTACCATAACACCAACCAAATCCCCTTTTTTTTTTTAATTTTCAACTTGGTCTATGTTTTCTACAGTCACTACTGGTCACACCTTACCTTCAACTGTTCGAAACAGGAGACAACATTTTTGAAAAACACTTCACGGCCAACTATAGTGCACCTTACTCAAACTCATACTCTTAAACCTTGGATAGGAATGATTCATAAAGCAAAGTCGCTCATCATGATGAGCTAAACATGAATCAATAAACAAACTTCAATATTTTTCACCATAGTGTCATAAAAGCTCTAACAATCTTTTCGTCAATGTGTAGTTCAAATACACACTGCTTTTATCGAAACACACATATGCGGCTAAAGCAACATCCTTTCACTAACCAGATTATCTGACCTGTTATAATCCTTAACTTTGGACAGTGCCAGAAGAACCATCAATAGTACAACAAAGACATACAACAATACTGTCAATAATGACAACTCTCAATTTAGACACCACCCTTCACGGCACTTCCACAAACAACTACATGAACTGAAAACATACTTCGACAACTAAGACAACTTCCTTGAATACTAGCCTTTCATCCTCAGGTAATCAAACAAATACATAGGAGCATTAAAATGAAACTTCAAGATTGCTCCCCCTGAGGATGTGCTACCTGGAGTTGCTCAGTGCAGAAAAGGAGTAATCTCCTTTAGTCCAAGGAGACACGATTTCCTCTCTTCTTTCTTTCTCCAAACTTTCTTGAACTTGGGCTTGAGTTTTTCAACTATATCCCTATTTTGAACCTTTTTGTGAACTTGAAAATTTCTCTTGTGTGGTTGTCTCTTGTGCATCCTCGATGAATGATTATTTTCCTTTCTTTTATGAACATGATTCATTCCCTGTCTATGTTGCGGTTTTTGCGTCTAATGAGATCTACTGTTTTGCCTTAGATTAGATACAAAAGTGCTTGGACAAAACCTTGCTATGTTCCTATGACCATTACATTGAAAACATTTTACATAGTGTTCTCTCATAAATGCAGATGTATTTCTACCAGCATAACTCTTTGATTTGTTATTCAATCCATAATGAATTGCCTTGTGACCATACTGGTTGCATTTGAAACAATAGCCATTAAAAGTATTATTATGAATAGAATAAGAGTGATAGAACCTCTTTTGTTGTGGCTGCTTTGCTGTAGATCTCCTTTGATATTTTCTTCCTTTTGAAGATTCAGCTTTAAACTTTTCTTGCTTCAATCCTTCAACAGTGAAATTCTTCTTCTCTGCAGAATTGGAAGATGAAGGTTGTTCAGCTTCATATCCAAGACCATGCTTATCCGTGGAGCTTCTTTGTTGGCTTATCATTTTATCTAGCAACTCTGTGCTCTTCTCTAATTTGAGATTTGTATTGGCCTCTTCTAGTTGTTTCTTTAATAAAACAATCACTTCCTCTTGTTTGCAGCAAACAATCTCTTTCTCATTGATTTGTGACCTGAGAGTTTCTTTAGTCCTTTTGGACTCTTCTACTTGCAGCTTTAGATCACTAAGAACTTTGTTAGATTCCTCTTCACGTTTGCTGCAAACATCGTCTTTATCATCCAGGTGTGACTTCAAAGCTTCTTCTCTTTTCTTGGCTTTATGAATTTGCAAGAAGAGATCTTCAATATCATCCTCATATTCTTCCAACTTTTTGGACAGTATTTTGTTATTTTTTCTTTCTATATTCAATTCTTCAAGTGCAACGGTCAACTCGCCTTCTAGATCTACTTCAACCTCAAGGTTTTCATCATATACTTCAGGATTCACTTCTTCAACCTTTTCTAGTTCACTTTTCTCTTCCACAGGAACTGAAACTAACTGAGATGCCTTTTTGGAGGAGGATCTATTCTTCTTACCCATTGTGTACTAATCCAAGATCAACCCTAGTTGATTTAGCCTAATAAGGGAACTTGGCTTTGATACCAATTATTAGTCTTACAATGGCACTAAGAGGGGGGGTGAATCAATGTGGTACTTTAATCATGAATTTATAGCTCTTAAAATAGTAGTAATTAAAACTTATAAACAGATATAGCAAGTACAACAAGAGAACATCACACAACACAATATTTTAATGAGGTTCACCAAATTGGCTACTCCTCAAGAATGACTGCTTGGACTACCATCCAAATCCAGCCTTTGCAAAGCACCAACTTTACAAATAGTTTACTAGCTTCCACTGGAAGGAGCACCAACCCCTGATTTATCTGTACCAATAGAAAGGAGCAACAACCCCTGATTTACCAGCACCTACTAGAAGAAGCACCAACCCCTAATGCCAAGCTGCAACCTAGACTTCAATTGAATCTATAAGTTTGATGATAGAAATACCTTTCTTTTACAAGACCCTAACTGGTCTGCTTCACCTTTGCATTCTCTGCTCACTCTGCTCTCTCTGTGCAATCACTTCGCACAATCTGCTGCTTCACTGTCGAGTCTTCATGATCATCTTCTCCCTTTTGTGCACTCTACTTCCTTTGTGAATTTCACACTTAGCATGATTCGATTTCTTTGCTCACTTTGCGCACTTCGCCATCATCTCACCACTTCTGCGCTTTCTACGCTCTTACGATCGCATTTCACACTTTGACATGCATTCGACGATATCAACAACCACACTTCGCACTCTGCACACTGTCTCTGAGCATCACACTCTACACCTTCAAACTCTTCAAACAACCTTCCTTTTATAACAATATTTTCAAGATCAAAAACCTAATCTTAGTCGACTGTAACCCTAATCTTGGTCGATTGCAATCCCTAATCTTCATCGACTAACATCGGTCTTCGTCGGCTTCAACTTCCTCTATAACTCTTCTATAGTTGTTGCCACGAAAACACATGTCGCGATATCATGACACTTTCACCTCCGAACGCTTTCTCTTAGCTTTGGCCCGCGAGAATGCAACATGTAGCGATATCGCTACACTTTTTCCTCTATATGCTTTCTCTCAACTTCGACCCATGAGAATACATGTAGCGATATCGCTACACTTTTTCTCTTTGCTCTATTTCTTAACTTTGGCCTCGTGAAAACATAACATGTCACGATATCACGACACTTTCATCACTGTACTTCTTTTCTTGGCTTATACCCATGAAAATGCAGCATGTCACGAAATCGTGACACTTTCGCCTCCTTATCCTCTTCTCAGCTTGCACCCGCGAAAACATGACATGTCACGAAATCGTGACACTTTTTGCCTTCTTGTCCTCTTCTCAGCTTGCACCCGTGAAAACATGACATGTCGCAAAATCATGACACTTTTTGCCTCTTTGTCCTTTTCTCAGCTTGCACCTGTGAAAACATGACATGTCACGAAATTGCGACACTTTTGCTGACTTGTGCTCTTCTTTGTCTTTCACCCGTGAAAACACAACATGTCACGAAATCACAACACATTCGCTGCCTTGTGCCTTTTCTTGCCTTGACCTCGCAAAAATAGAACATGTCGCAAAATCGTGACACTTTCACTTTCGTACTCTCCTTTCCTTTTGTCGTGATATCGCGACACTTTTTCTCCTTGGTGCTTTTCTTCTCATCGGGTTGTGAAAACCCGACATGTCGCGATATCGCGACACTTTTTCTTTGCGAGCTCTTTCTCTCGAACCTGTCTCAAAATCGTGACACTTTTTCGTCCGTACAATCTTTCTTACAAATTGTCATGAAATCGCAACACTTTTCTTTGTGATCTCTTTCTCTTGAACCTGTCGCAAAATCATGACACTTTTCCTTTCTCTGCCTTCCTCTTCGCTTCGGACCGTGAAAATGAAACATGTCGCAAAATCATGACACCTTTTTCTCTCTCCTCTTTCTCTTCGCTTTTGACCGTGAAAATGAAACATGTCATGAAATCATGACACCTTTTTCTCTCTCCTCTTTTCTTCGCTTTGGACCGCGAAAATGAAACATGTCGCGAAATCGTGACATCTTTTTCTCTCTCCTCTTTTCTTCGCTTTGGACCACGAAAATGAAACATGTCGTAAAATCACGACATCTTTTTCTCTCTCCTCTTTTCTTCGCTTTAGACCACAAAAATGAAACATGTCGCAAAATCGTGACAGTTTTTCAATCTTCTTCTCTCTCTTCTAACATGTCGTGAAATCGTGACAGTTTTTCAACTTGCCTTCTTCTCTTCCAACATGTCACAAAATCGTGACAGTTTTACCTGCTTGTGCCTCTGCTTCGAACATGTCGTGAAATCATGACAGTTTTTCAACTTGTCTTCTTCTCTTCCAACATGTCACAAAATCATGACAGTTTTACCTGCTTGCGCCTCTGTTTCGAACATGTCACGAAATCGCGACAGTTTTCTCTACTATTTCTCTCTCCTCCAGTATGTTGCGAAATCATGACAGTTTTTCCTTGTACTTTCTCTTTCCTCCAATATGTCATGAAATCGTGACATTTTTCTTTGCACTTTCTCTCTCCTCCAATATGTCGCGAAATCGCGACAGTTTTCCTGTTTTTTGAATGTCACGATATCGTGACACTTTCCTTGTCTTTTTCTTTGAATTTTTACATGTGGGCCACTTAGGTCTTTTTGGAAAAAACGCTGTATATATTCTGAGAGATCTCTAAACTTCCTGTTTGCTACATCTAAACTTCCTGTTGCTGCACTGAATCAAATGATCTAGCTGATTGTGTTGACAACAATGACAATATTGTTGCATATTCTGAACAACTTCTAAACTTCTTGTTCATTGCATTATGACTGTGTTCACTGCATAAACTGATCTAACTGTCTTTGTTGACAACAATGACAATACTGTTACTGCACCTTGCTCAACAGGCCCGTAGGCTCAACTGCCAACAATGTCAATGACTAGCAAGGCCAGCTGGTCTGACCAATAATGGTTAGGTTTTGATGCACTTTCTCCTCAGTTTTAGCTTAGATTTTTATACATTTCTACTTTATTAGCTTAGATTAAAGTAGATTCATCATTTTTAGCACATTTGAATGGTTCATTAGCAAGATTTAAGGTAGCTTTGACTAGATTTATTCATATTTTCTAGTTTTAGTTAATCTCCTTAGATTAGCCTTATTTCTTATTTTCTTTGCAAATTTGATGCTAGATTAGTTAGATCTACTTATCTTCAAGCATACTTTACATTAGTTTAGCATTCTTGCATATATCTTTGCTTACATTGACATATCTTTATGTTTTATTGCAAGTTTTATCACATTCTTTGCAAATATTCAACAAGAGCCTCATCATGAGAGGCCTCATATGCTCCTAATTGTGCTTTGTTGTTTCTTGAATGCAGATTACAGATTCTTGACATCTTTGAAGCATTCTTGGCATCAATTTCCTCCAAGCAAGTGAGAAGAAGGCATCCATAAGCCTTGAGTAGTTCGTGTCGAATCTAGAAGACCTGTGGATTGTACCACCCCCATTTAGGGGCTTCAAAACATTGTATTCATTGTATCAAGATTTTGGTATCCCTTAGAGGGACCTACTTGTAACCAAGATTCATCATGATTTAATAAAATAAAGTCATATATTCTTGTTAATTCATTGTTTTACATGCTTTATTGCTTTATTCTTGGTATTAATGATGTCAATAGCTTAGGTGCATGTTTTCTGGGATCGTACAGATGGCGATCACGGTGGAAACACCCAAAAATTACGTTGTTTGATGATCTATTTCATGTTTTTTATATGCAGGTACAACCGCTCTGATTGACAGTGGCTAGTAGAGCTCAGCCACTTTTGAAGATAGTGGCCAGTCAGAGCCACCCTGAGCGATAGTGACTGGTAGAAAACATGCAATAGTAGACAACCTGAGCATCAACAGACTTGGATTCCAGGTTGGTGGAATTCTCTACAATTTTTCACTTCTCTATCTGTGTTTATTTCTAGAATGTAGTAGGTGAAATTTTGTTTAATTAGAAAACATAGAGAAATTTTAAGGTTAAATTCTTAGAATCTCTTAGCTTTTCTACTAGCCGTTGCTAGGAACAATGAACTTTTGATTGCAATCCGCCCTAGTCTCCAGTGGTCTAGGTTGTGTGTAGGAGTTTGCATGCTTGAGGCCCAACTAGAGGCCATTTCTTCATAATTAAAACTTGCATTCTCTAAACATCATGTAGCATTAGACGTGCATTTTCTTAAAGTGAAACATTCTTTTAAGCATGTAGGAACAACATTTGAGTGCTTTATGTTGCATTTCCTTTTTCATGCAAGTTTAAAAAGAACAAACACACACCACATCACATGTAAATATTAGTGAGTTGGAATTCACACCCAACCACTAATAGAGTCCAATGACGATGGGTTTCATCTCCATCCATTGGCTCAAATCCCATGAACCCATTCTATTTGGCCAATATCGGATCCAAGAACTGACGTAGCCTAGAAAATTTGCATGTACTTCTCTTCGAAGGGTATAACACTGACCAGGTGAGATTGGGTGAGGATCTAGAAGGACCTATGCTCCCTGATCGAGTATGGGTTTCATCTCCATACTTTGATTGGTTTACGTGACCAAAATTTCACTCTCGATTGTCGAGCTATGAGCATACAGGTGAAAACCATTAAACTATACAAGCATTTCATCAACAAATTTTCAAACATGATGAGAAATAGTTTAAGTTTTCAACAAATCTAAAACACACTAAAACAAGTTTTAGGGTTCACAAAAAAATATTTAAAAGAGATAATCATACTTGTATACTTTGTTTTCCCTAAAATTTACAAAGGAGATAATACACACTATGGTTAATACACGGAGAGGCTGACCTCGATGCATAATCGAGGTTGAGGCCGAAGCTCCACAAAACACACAAAACAATATGTTGGAATCTCAACCATAGGATCCTCCCGAATGATGTTCGATGAGTATTAGAGGGGATAATTCAATGTGTGGGGATTCTATTCAGAATACCCTAGTTAGAGGAGGTAACGCACACTCCTCGAGGGATAGAGCTGAGGGTGGCTCAAGGCCCCCATCATCCCATGATAGACAATAAGAAAATCTACCCAATCAGGGGTAGGAAGAAAGGGCTACATCAGAGCATAGACCCATGAAGACTCCAAACCCTAGTGGACCTAGAAAGTTCACTATAGATTTGGCCACATTGGGAGCTAATGGTACACCCCCAAATCAACCATGGAGAACTAGATAACTGGATGGACTAGATCAAGTCCTAGGCCAACTAGGTTATAAAGCCTCAACTACTCATTCTCACTCTGCAAGTTCACATAGTGAGAGCACACATAGGCAAATCAATGAGCCAAGAGAGTGCTCAAAGTGCTCTCAAAGTACGCATGCCCCATCCATAAAGGGGGCACAGATAATAGACTACAACATAACATGAATTTCATCTACATAGACAAGGGCAAGAGTATTGTGGATAAGTCTATTGGGGCTCACACTAATAAATCCCCTTGAATAGAGTTGAACAACCAAAGGCCTCACACTATTGATCTCATAGATCGATCTCAAAGGCTAGCTTTAGAGTAAAGGCAATGTATCTTCCAAGACCAATTGGAAGATGTGCATGTAGAGCATGAGCACCTCGAGAATGAGGATACTCAACATCAAAGGTTGTTAAGGCAATATTTATATGAGTAGTGCATGCAAGAGCAATGCATCCTTGACCAAAAGGAGTGTGTAGAGAGAGAAGATAGATTGGCTCACATTGATTTACCTCCTCAAAGTGAATATAGGGAGCACCATCATAGATGAGCTACATCATAGCCCAAATTGTACCCTAAGAATACTAGAAATTATACTCATTATATGGCCCAAAACACATTACAACATCATATTCTAGAACAACATGGGTGTACTCAGTACAAAGAGGTAGAAGGAGATGAGCAAGAATAGTAGTATCCTGAGATCTCCTTAGTAGAAGAGGAGGATGAGCCTAGTCCTCCACCTTGACCCAAGAAGAATCTACCTCCAAAAGCTCCCTAGAGACCTCTCAAGGAAGAGGAGATTCTATCTTCATAGGCCTACAAAGCCTTGGTAGAGAAGGTAAGAGCCATTGAGAAACAAGGAATGGCTTATCAAAATCCTACCTTGAATAAAATCCATAATGCACCTCTATGCCCCTCAGTGCCTAGTCTAGTGTATCCTGATCATTTTGAGATGCCCAAGCTGGATAAATTTCAAGGAGATGAAGATGCACAAGAACATGTGATGAGCTTCATGAACATGTGCTTTCAAATACAAAGTGATGATGCTTTATTACTGAGGACCTTCATCATGACCCTTTTAGGCCCTACCCTAGAATGGTTCAACTAATTGAAGAGGCACAGCATAACCAGCTTTGAACAGTTGGCAAATGCTTTTCTTGAACACTTCTCCTTTGGCATCAAGAAGAAAATAAATTTATCTGATTTGGTTGCTTTAATGCAATACGATGATGAGCCAATCATGGACTATGGAAATAGATGGAGAAAATTAATGGCTAAGCTACCATTTTCTATTCCAACAACTGAAATGACTTGGATTTTCACTAAGAGTTGTGCAAAACACATCTCGCTATTGTTGCAATTGTAGCAATATCAGAAATTTGAGGAGGCCTTGGTGCAAGCCAAGGTTATTGAGGATATCAAGTTACAGGAGGGTAACTTGAAACTCTAGACCAAAAAGGATTGGAATAATAAGAACACTAAAAATCAAAATCACTAGGCCAAGCCGGCCCACGTGAATCAAGTAGTGTTGAATCTCCAAAAAGGGGACAAGGGCCAACAACAATATAATTATCAGGCTCAACCTCCCCCTACGTAGTACAATCAATGCAATAATAAGAAATAGGGTAAGAACAAGGAACAATACCCTCCTCACTAGTTTACGCCATTGTTAGAGACTATGGCATCAATTTTTCATCAATTGTGTGAGGCTAAGGCCATCACCTTACCCGAGGTTAAATTACTCGATCCAAACCAACCTAGATCGAGAGGATTTAGAGAGGATCAATATTGTTCATACCATAGGCAGAAAGGGCATGACATTGAAGGATGCCATAGCTTTAAATATTTGGTGCAGAACATGATTGACAAGAATGAGCTAATCATTGACAACCCTCAGGCTCTAGATAATAAAAACATGGGGATATTCAAAAATCCCTTGCCCAACCATGAGCCTTCGAGGAACAATGTCGGCCAAGTGAATCAAGTGCGGATTGATCCGCCTACACAAGGCTTCGTTGGTATGGTGAACGTTGTCACCAAGAATAGGAGGTACGATCAGCCAGGTCCTCCTCCTGCTCCAGTCAAGATTCAAGTTGCACCCCCACAAAGGCCAGCATAGAATAATCTGCTAGGCCCACCAACTAGACCGGTGGTGACCATAAGAAATAGGCTTATCCAAAGCCTACAGATAGCCTCAGCAAAGCTATCAATTTATGAAATAATACAATAGTCTCCTAGGCATAGGGAGATGCTAATGGATATTCTGAGGTCCATAGAAGTTCAGTCCCAAGACCCGAAAGCATTTACTAATTTTGTGGGACATGTGCAACAGTGTCAAGAGCCTGTGATTCAATTTTATGATCATAAAATTAAAATAGTCTCTACTATTACAATGGACCCATCGCTTCATATAATTGCATGTGTCAACCACACACCTTTCAAGTGGGTATTGATCGACACAAGGTCTTCGATCAATATTATTACTACAAAGGCCTTAGCATATTTGAAATTGCCAAAATCACATATTGTGCCATCGACCTTCACATTACGAGCATTCAATGATGCATTATGCTCAACGGTTGGCACTATAGTCTTACCTATTCAGGTAGGATTGAAGACCATCCCGGTGATGTGTCACATGCTAGAAGGTGCGATGCAATATAACATCCTCTTAGGTAGGCCTTGGATAAGAGAGATGTGATGTGTACCCTCAATACTACATCAATGTATCAAGTACATACATGAGGGGCAAGTGCATATGGTTCCTTTCGATGAGGAGCCATTCAAATATGTGAATCAAGTAGATTTATCTAAGAGATTTTATACTCCCTTCAACACATCTAGATATAAGACCAACATCACCTATTAAGAATCTAGAAGGTAAATCAAAGGAAGTGTGTGTTGGACCTTCAACATCAGCACCATGACCATCTATGCATACAATAACTACTTTGACAAAGCCTATAACATCGATGATGCTTAGGAATGATCAAAAGCTCAAGGTAGTAATGGGTGAGAAAGAGTCAAAAGAAATGCCCAAAGTAGCAACTACTAAAGTCTCTAATCCCATGGATGAGGGAGACATGCAGAATGAAGTTGAGGAGGTACCTCAACCTACCTCACCTACTTCTTCAGCTGGGTCATCTGCACCGTAGGTGACCATTCACTTGGTTAATCCTGGGTTAGTAGAATACATAGTGTAGAATGTGATGTTCACACCTTTTATCAAAACTACACAAGATATGGGTAGACCTCAAGCCCATCACTTTCCTATAGGGATGGTGGTACCACTAGGGGTGCCACCCAACCAAACCAACTTCATCTATGGAGGCCTTGATCAACTTGTGGATCGTACGCCTATAGATGAAGATGATGATGAACCATTCACAGTGAATGTTCATTATCTATCCAACCCAGAGTTCACCTTGTGATATTTTGAATATTACCATTGGCATGGTTACGATCTCGATTTATTCGAGCAAGGGTACCAAACTCCCTATGAACCATAATATCAGTTGCCAACTGATCGGTTTGGGTTAGGCTATAATATCAGAGGTCAAGATGAACTTCTAGCAACATCTCTTGATCACCTGAATCTCAGCTTAGGGGATGACATGGATTGGAACCCCTACCATCCTAACCCTTCTCATTCATGAAGGGGTAACTAGCAAGTGACCATGGTTGCTATCGAACCACCTGAGATCTATCATGACAACATTGTGGTGGAGGTCAATCTAGAGGATATTCTGAGAACCAACTTGGTAATCAAAAATCATGAAGATGTCGATGACACTAGCATGCAAATTTAGAATCTAGGCTTAACAATAGATACTATCGAATTATTAGAGAGTAGAATCCATTTCTGAAAGAGATGGACCAGAATGTGATTCTAAAAAATATGATGATGAGGAGTCCTCAAACAATGAAGAATATGAGGATGAGATAGAGATGGCCTACCTTGGGCCTCGACATTTATGTCATCTCAATGAGACAGTGGCTATGGATAATAGATACTTCATAGATGATAGTGATTATGAAGATGAGACCGAAATGGCCTACCTTGGGCCTTGGCACTTACATCATCACAATGAACCATTCGACATGGATGAGATGTATCGAAGAGTATATCCTAGCCCTCGCCTCAAGGGGAGACCGACTAATGTAGATGAAATTTATCGCATAGTCTTCCCCGATCCTCCTACATTTAGCTCCTAGAGCCAAATGATCCCATTTTCTAGTCTATCCATAGATCGGATCCTGAGATCCCCATACCCCTAGAGCCACATCTTGGGTATGAGAGTCACATAAATAATGTAGAGTTGCACACACGTGGTCCTAGAGATCTCATCCATTCCATCAACATGATCTCCATTGATTTGACCACTCCACTCCACAACCCAGATGATCCTTCCAAACCATTGTGTCTTAATCTAGATGCTATTGATTGGGATCATGTTGATTCACCTCTAGAGCCTGAATATTTCTTCCCCAATGAAGAAATGTTACAACCATTTCACTTTGCACCAGGCTATGCACATGATGTTTATCATGCTAAGGGTAATTCTGATGTGGAACCTTTAAACCCAGTGGATGACATCCATCTGATCCCTACGCCTCACCAGATTGAGGAGGGATCACACATGTTAGTAGAGGAAACCTTTGATGTGGATATCAGTGATGATCCCACTAATCCTAAGAAGGTTAAATTTGGAGAGAGTCTATCTCTTGAGGAGTGTACCAACCTCATTCCTCTACTGAAAGAGAGACCTGATCTCTTTGCTTGGACGTACAAGGATATGCTAGGGCTAGATCCAAAATTGGTTACCCATAACCTTTTGCTAGACCCCTCTAAAAATCCAATCAAGAAAAAGCTCAAGAAAATGCATCCAACCATCGCTTTAATGGTTAAAGATGAGTTGCAAAAACTATTGGATGTAGAGTTTATCATCTCCATCGACTATCCAAAATGGGTATCAAACATGGTACCTATAGGAAAACTAGATGGAAGGATCTATATTTGTATGAATTTTAGAGACCTCAACAAGGCAACACCAAAGGATTCATTCTCATTGCCCAATATAGATGCTCTCATAGATGCAACTATAGGTCATGAGATGCTTTCCATTATGGATGGTTTTTTTGGTTACAATAAAATTTAGATTAAACCCGAAGACCAGCATAAAACTACATTCACAATGCCATGGGGAACATTTTTTTATAAGGTTATGCCATTCGGTCTTAAAAATGTTGGTGCCACATATCAATGGGCCATGACATACATCTTTCATGACTACATGCACAAGATCCTAGAGGATTATATCGATGACTTATTGGTGAAGTCATTTCTATATGAAGAGCATGTTGAGGTTCTCAGAAAAGTCTTTGATCGCCTGATAGAGCATAATATCAAGTTGAATCCCAAGAAATGTGTCTTTGGTGTAACATCAGGAAAACTCTTGGGATTCATCATTTCTAAATGAGGGATCAAAGTCGACCCAACAAAGGTCAAGGCCATACTAGAAATGTATCCTCCCACCAATATCAAAGAACTAAGAAGCCTATAGGGCAAAGTAGCATCCATAAAGTGATTCATCACATAATTATCGAATAAATATTGACCCATGAATCGATTGCTACACAAGGGGGTCCCATTCAATTGGGATGAGGACTATCAAAAGGCCTTTGCTAAAATCAAGCAATACCTAGCTCCGTGTAACTAAGAAGTTGTACCACTACATGCTAAGTCATACGATGTATGTGATATCAAAACAAAATCCTTTGTAGTATATGATGAGCAAGACATATCATAATACACGTACTGCAAAGTGGATCATGCTACTGATAGAATTTGACTTGGAATTCATCAGCCAAAATTCCATCAAGGGATAGGTCATAGTTGATCAGCTAGTAGAGGCACCTCTTCAGGATAGTAAGCCTCTCATCATAGAACTTCTTGATGATGCAGTCTTTGCATTATCGGAGTCACCCAAACCCGAAGAACTAGATAACAAAGTTGACATGACTTTGTTCTTCGATGGTTCAAAGTGTGAGCAAGGGGGTGGTGCAGGAATTATCTTTTTCATGCCACAAGGTGCTCCAATGCCCTTGTCATTTAAACTAGACTTTCCTTGTACCAATAACAATGTTGAATACGAGGCCCTAATCTTGGGTCTCCAAATAACAATCACCATGAAGATCAAAAGATTAAACATCTTTGGTGACTCCCTTCTCATTGTTAACCAAGTGAAGGGACTATTTCAATGTAGGTGTCCTATCCTAAAAGCTTATAAGGATCTTGTTGACACTTATCTAGCCCAGCTAGAGTGGTATGACATCGAGGCAATCCCTCATACATCAAATAGATTTGTAGACACTATGGCATATTTGGGATCCTTGATCCCTTAGAATCCATCTATCGATTTCACTACCATTCATGTGAAGATGCTTTCACAATCCGTGATGCAGCGTGAGGCTTTTGACAATAAAGAATCAGTCAACATGATTCATATAGAACCAAACCATGAGTGGTTCTATAAATCCAGAGACTTTCTTAAGAAGGCACCTTGGGGGTCTTTGATCTCGTAGGGTCCTATGGGGAATGGCACCACCATTCACCACAAGGTTGTGTCCCAGTCTGCATTCATGCATATCAAATCGCAAAGGGAACAAGTCATCTTGTCAGTCGAGGTTGTAGCTTATCAATATTGGATGTCACAATTGCATGACTTCCTTAAGCTTGGATTAATCCCATAGGGATTATTGCATGCTATGAAATGCACATTCAAATAGAAAGTGATAAAGTATGTCTTGCTAGGAGACATCTTGTACCATCGAAGCTATGATGGAATTCTCCTTCATTGTCTTGAGCCCCAAGAATCAGCTTGGGAAATCTCACAAGCTCATGATGGTACATGTGGTGGCCATTTTAATGGCATGGCCATCATCAAGTGCATCCTTCGAATGGGTTATTATTGGCCCACTATGGAGAAGGATTGCATCGTGTATGTCAAGAAATGCATTAAATATCAACATCATGCTAATCTTACGCACTTGCCATCGTAGGCCTTACAACCCATTCAAGCGGCTTGGCCATTTGCTCAATGGGGTTTGGATATTATTGGTAAGATCTCTCCCCCATCATCAGGCTGACATACATTCATTATAATGGCCACTGAGTACTTTACAAAATGGGTGGAAGCAATCCCTTTGACAACGACAATAGGAGCATGTATTGTGGAGTTCATACTTCACAATATCATATGTCATTTTGGGATACCATCCAAGATCATATCGGATAATGGAACATCATTCAAAAATAAAATTGTGAGGGCTTTGACATCCAAGTACAATATACAACACAATTTTGTGACTCCATACTATCCGTAAGCAAATGGGTAAGTTGAAGCTTCTAACAAGACTATGGTAGCTATCTTGAAAAATATTATTCAAGAAAACCATAAATATTGGCATATCCAACTACCCCTTGCATTATGGGCTTACAGGACTAGTATATGGATGCCCACTAGGGCAACCCCATTTTCACTAGTATATGGTGTTGAGGCCATTATGCCCTTGGAGTTGGAAATTCCAACCTTGCATATCGCATTGAAAGAGTTCATCGATGATGACACTACGTGACAAGCTCACCTTGACCAACTGATGCTTCTTGATGAACATCACATGAATGCCCTTGAGCATCTCCAAGTTTATTAAGAATGCCTAAAATGAGCTTATAACAATAAATTCCATCTGAGAGACTTTAAAGTTGGGGATCTTGTACTGAAAGAAAACCAACAGAACTCAAACCTACCATCGCACTTGCGAGATAAATTTATAGCCAAATGGTTAGGTCCATATATCATCTCAGAGAAGATAGGACCTGGAACATATCACCTAACATCACTTGAAGGTGTTGAAGAGCTTGAACCTCTCAACATCCTTCATCTTAAGGCATTCCACACATAAAATTCAAAAATTCAAAAACATTCAAAATAATCAAAAATTCAAAAACAATGGAAAACATCAAAATCCATAAAAATCAAAAAGCAATAAAATAAAAAAACATTGCAAAACATAAAAATACAAAAACATTTGCATTATGCATTTCATTTTGCACATGCATTCATTTAATTGCATTGCATTAGGTATGTCCATCCATTGCACTTGCATTAGGATAGGTTGTGTTTGCAATCTTACAAATGACACCACGTTTGTATCTCAATCATGCATCTATTCATCATCATCATCCATCACCCTTGTGAGTAATTGTGTTTTTCAACACAACCCCTCCTGTTGCTATAAGGAATATACTAGGGTTTTTTGGTCATTCAACCATACCTAGTGATCTTCTCAAATTTTGTAGAAAGCTATCTTTGCTTTTGTAGATGAGGTCTAGTTTTGATAGCACCTAGCATATGTCAAAATCCCATCACTAATCAAACACATTAACAATCCTAATTAGGACAAGGAAGGATGAACACTACAAAGTGGTCCTAGTCACCTTAAGAGAAAGGTTTTTACTTGCTCATCTTGTGATGCACATGGTCTAGAGTGTTGATCATTGGAAAAAGGACAAGCTCCCCCCTACCCAAGAAATCCCTTGCTTACACAAAATGAGCAAAATCCCAAAATCAAATCAAATCCCTTGCTCAAAACAAAAGAAAAACAAAAATGCAAAATAAATAGTGATTTTCATCACTATGCATGAGCAAGTATCCCAATAAATAAAAATAAAATAAGGGGGTGAAGAGCTTGAATCCCTGGAATGGTCACTACTTGAAACCATAGAGTGATCCCCAATACAACAATGGGCTGAATGAATCCTACCTGGCATTGGGGTAGTTCTAAGCAATTTACAAATGAGCTAGCTTTAGGTGGCCTGTATTACCTAGTGGTCTAGTCAAACTGCATCCAAACTTAGGATCATGATGAACATTTGGTGATCCTCATTACAACAATGGGCTGAATGAATCCCACCTGGCAATGAGGTAGTCTTATGTCTCATCTAATATATTCATTTGCACACATAGGGATAATGAATATCTTGGTCTTCATAACAAAAACTTTATCTTTCAAGAGTCTAGTATAGTCATTATACAACTTTTGATTAGTCAACTAGGGTGTTTGAGTCTCATGGAAAACCTCAAAAATTCCCTAATAGCAACAAAACATCTCATATCATAAATCATTACATATCATATTCTTTCATCTCATATATGGATGTTTAAATGATTAATTCTTATGATAAGAGTTACCATTTTTATTCATGATTTTTATACATTATGTGGTGTCATCCATTAGATTGTTAAACACATATTACATTTATTCCTTATGTTTTAAGTGATTAAAGCATACAAGTTCATTTACATTAGATCATCATCATGTAAATAATGCATTACATACATTGCATTCATCATATCATAAATTAGATGCATACAATTTGTAGACACCAAAACAGCACCAATCCGATTAAGTGACTACAAACACTGATCGCATTGACATACACAACTTTCAGGGCAGCCCTCAGAGGTCAAACAGTGGTCCTGACCACTCACACAGCGATTTAGAAGGTCGAAAAATGAGCAGAGCAAAGTTGGTCGCAAGCGCAAGCTTCAAATCCTAAACAAGCCTTCAATCTAAAGTGAGCCTTTAACAAACAACAACGCAACCTTCAAACTTCAAGTCCTAAGCAAACCGCAAAACTTTAAGGCAAACCTAGCAAAAAGGGGAACCTTGGCCTTAGACGTCGCGAAATCGCGACGTCACGATTTAGCGCGTCGCGAAATCGTGACACCTTTGTCGCGATATCGCGCGTCGCGATATCGCGACACCTTTGGCCCCGAGGGGAGCCTCGGCCAAAGGTGTCGCGATATCGCGACACCTTTGGCCCCGAGGGGAGCCTCGGCCAAAGGTGTCGCGATATCGCGCGTCGCGATATCGCGACACCTTTGGCCCCGAGGGGAGCCTCGGCCAAAGGTGTCGCGATATCGCACGTCGCGATATCGCGACACCTTTGGCCCCGAGGGGAGCCTCGGCCAAAGGTGTCGTGATATCGCGCGTCGCGATATCGCGACACCTTTGGCCCAGAGGGGAACCTCGGCCGAAGTGTCACGATATCGCGACGTCGCGATATCGCGACACTTCGGCAGCAAACACTTCTCCAATCAAAGGCGGACTTTGACGTGGCCGCCACATCCAAGGAATGACCGCCACGTGGCACCCCTACGTGCCCCTTTTCAAAGAGACCCCGTGGGTCTGTAGAACGGTGGATTCGACCAATCAGAGGTGACACGTCAGCATTCAAGACATTTAATCAGTCAAAGCAATTTAAAGCGGATTTTAACTAAGCGGCGGACTTCACCAACTGCAATAATGAGACGAACAGGTTCAACAACAAATCCAGTCCGAGGCCATGCCTCATAACTGCTGATGTAAGTTCCCGACGATAATCTCTGTGCGAGCCATGACTCATAAATCATCTGACAAGGGTCAAATCTCGGCGCCGCGGACTTAGGGTTTTGACATTAATGTTCAAAGGCAAAATTCTTCTATAAAAACTAGCTCAATGCAATTTAAAAGGGACCACGAAGCATTTTGTAAACACAACGAAGTGCTGTTCATTTGAAGACCCGATTACACCAGTGCGAGTTCACCTTCTTCACATCCAGAATCTCTTGCAAAAGAGAGGTTGGTGGGTGGTTTTCAGAAGCGTGAATCTGATTCTCATACTCGACAGTGGATCACAATATCCCACTAATTCGACGACAACACACGACCTGAGAGATTTCGGGCCCTTCCTTAGTGGATTGGCGTCGAAACCGAGCTTTAACGGGGGCGGCCCGCTTGGGCACCCCATGCAAGTTCCTAGTCAATTTAATATATGTTGTTTTTTAGCATATCTTGCAAATTAACAGTATTTAAGCAATTTACGTTTTCATGTTTTCGAATATTTGTTTTAATATGCTTTAAAATTTACGTTTATGTTAATGAATATATGTTGCATGTTTTAAAATTTTTATTTTGTTTTAGAATACATTTATTTTTTATGTTCTATATGCATTTTTTGTTTTAACTTCGTATTCTATTTCGTTAACATTTACTATTGCATTTTATTCTCTTTTTAATGATTTTATCTTTTCTGTTTTTCTTGCGGTGCTACTAACAATTTATCGTTTTCTTGAATGCAGGAAAAACAACAGCAAGCAAGGATTCATCAGCAACTAACGGCGGCAACATTTTGGCCCACCCATTTGCATGTGGGCATGCGGAAGGAAGAAGACTATGTACATTTGTAACAGAGATATATTTAACGCTCCTAGCCCCTAAAAAGGGAGGAGACGTCCATTGTAACCAAGGATAAGAAATCGAAATAAAGAGGGTTGTGTTTTAAATACTTTTTTCTTTTATTTATCTCTGTTCTTTGTTCCGTGCATAGTGTTTCTTTTATTTCCGGAATCTCATGCTTTCAGTGGCGATCACGGTGGGACCGTTCCCAAAATTTTTAAATCACAGAAACTAATCAGATTTGCTGTGTTTTAACAGGTACTTTTTTAAAGCCGAAGGTCAGAAACAACAAATCCGGTCAGAAAGAGGTAACGGTTTATAACTGTCTATGTCATTTTCTGTAACGGTTTAATTTTTTATTTTCACTTTTTTTTAATTATTAAAGAAAAGTAGAGGAATTTTTCATAAATTTTTCTTACTTTATTTAATTATTTATTTATTTATGTAATTATTTATTTAATAATTAATTTTTTTTTAAAAAGAAAGGTAGAGAAATTTTTATAAAAAATTTCTTGCTTTATTTATTTATTTAATTGCTTAAAAATAAAAATAAAAAAAAATTTCAAATTTTTATTTGCTGTTTTTCGGTTTGCATAGGGAAACTTTCTTTTTGCTGCATGTTTCATTTTTATTACATAAAATGAACCGCACACACTTCACGTGATAAATTAAACCAAGGCGCTGGTCGTAAAACCCCAGCCCTTGAGCAAGACCAACGGTGGGTTCATCACCACCTTGGCTTAGCTTTGCATCCATTTCCCCGATTGTCATTGTTGTTAGACGTAAATCCTGACGAAAGCTGACCGAGTGTTGTTGGGGTGATTCCCATGCACGCGAGGATAAGTCTTCTATGGTAGGTGTCATTAACAGGACAATCCCCCTTCCGTACCGCCTATGTTCCACGTACCATCTAGCTCTCACGTACCTATAGTTTCCCTCTCGTAAGGGCGGGTATATAGAGAGGTTGGTATATCGGTCCGGCAATGGTATATTGAAGGGGCGACCATTTATGGGAGTCATATGAGCCAACATTATGCATTTAAACGTTCTTCCAAAATTTGCAAAAACATAACAAAACATCAAAATGCACTAAACCAGTTTAGGACACACTATCAAATCCTTAAAAGAGATAATCACGATTTTGTGTATGAGTGTGTTCATTTCTGCTTAGTGTAGACCAAAAGACAAATCATCATAAAACAAGATAAAATCTGTTTAGAGAAGCACTACAATGGTGTACACCCGTAGCCAAGCCCAATCAAGGGCAAACGCTGCGGAAGGTGCACAAAGAGAGGGCGCTAGTCGCCTTCGCTTTAGCCCTGAGGATTTGGCCATACCGCCTTGGCGGTCTAGCCTACAAGAGAGTCCATATCGAGACCCCATCAAAAAGAAATTATTGGGAGCCTCCTCATTGGGGTATGCCCATCCAACACAGCCCCTTTCGGGAAGACGCTTTACACGTAGATCCCAATGTAGGTAGACAACCGCCTCTTGAGGCTAGATTTGAATGGCCACAGCACGATGAAGCGCTAGAGAGGCATATTGTCCATTTGGAGGGACAACATGGATATGGCGTCTCTTCTTTACCTCCCATCAGAACAGAAAGACAACATCCAGAGCGCAGGGCTCTTTACACAGGGCAAGCTAACTCCGCCCGCCCCTTTCACACCCATGAAAGGGAGTACGAGGAAGATCATCGCATTCCTCGGGAACAACATACAGTGCGGGAACCTTGTGTTTCTGCACTTGCGATATCATGATCACACATCAAGGCTAGAGCCTCAAGCAAATGTCGCCTACCCCGACAAAGGGAAGCAACCCATTGAAATTTTAGACCATCAAGATCGAGGCAAACACATAGGCAAAACATTCAAGCCTCCTCAACAAAAGAGGGCAGACCCAGTTGACCCGGCAGTCGCCGGACATGCCGCTCGCCAAGCTCGAATCACGCAGCTTGAGCAGGGTCATCAGGAGTTAGAGTACTTATACCGCTTGAATAAAGAGCGCATGCAGCGCGAAGCGGATGAGTTGCGCTATAAGCTACCTGAGAGGGTGCCAACCCCTCGCACCCACAGAGAAGAACAATATGAGAGGCACAATCCTTGGGTGCAAGACAGGTCTCCGCGACCTCGTCAAGTTTTGCCTCCGAGACCTTATAGACCCGAGAGGGAGGCCACTCCCCGAAACAATGATGGGTACCCTCAGCGGGGACTCAATCAAGGTCATAGGTCTCGCCCAGAGACTCCTCAAGAAGTTTATGAGGAGTACGAACCAGAAATAGAACGGGCCGAAATGCCCCATCAAGGCGGGAGGGCTGCCACTCGGCCACCCCCCCATAGGCCTCCAGTCTCCCATAACTCACCACGGGAGCAAACAAAAGAGGAAGAAATAAAATCTTCCGATGCATACAAAGCGCTATTAGAGCGTTTGGAGTCTATGGAGACAAAAGCTTCTGGGCATCAAAAGCCCACATTACGTCAACTCCGTAGTCATCCGAGTGCATCCCTCAGTGCCTACACCTCTTTACCCCGAACACTTCAAGTTGCCTCAATTGGCAGTTTTTAAAGGTGAAGAGGACGCACAAGAACATGTCACAAGGTTCCTAAGTCAATGCTTCGGCATCCAAGATAATGATGCATTGTTGCTTCGAACTTTCATAACCACATTCGCAGTTCCTGCCTCGGATTGGTTCACACAATTACCCAAACACAGCATAAACAATCTCGATCAATTAGTAGATGCGTTTCTTGAACGCTTTGCTTTCAACACAAAGAAGAAGGCATCACTGAGTGATCTGGCCAGCCTCAGGCAATATGAGGAAGAAACAATGACAGCATACGGGAATCGCTGGAGGGCTTTGCTTTCTAGGTTACCCTACCGTCCCCCTATGTCTGATCTTACGTAGATGTTTGCACGGAGTTGCTTAAAATCAATCTCTGGTCTATTGCTGCTGCAGCAATACGACAGCTTAGAAGAAGCTTTGGCGCAAGCCAGAGTTATAGAAGAGATTAAGATAGGCGAAGGCGCAATTGCCAAGCCTAAAAAGAAAGAGTGGAATAAAACCACTAAGACTGGGAATACGCAATCACAACCCGCTGCGGTTAACCAAGTTGCGATAAATGCTCCCAAGCCTGTGCAAGAAATACAGCCCCAAAAGGCTAATTACCAGGCAGTGCCTCCTAGTTATGAAAAAGACAATAAGAAACAGGAGCAGAATCAGCAGCGTCGCCCTAGGCGACAATTCACCCCTTACACGGAGTCAAGGGACTCCCTATTTGACCGCTTGTCAGCGGCAAATTTAGTCACCTTGCCAGAAATCCAAACTATCGACCCTAACGCCCCCAAGCCTAAGGGATACAGAGAGGAATTGTATTGTAGATTCCATAGGCGCAGGGGACATGATTTAAATGGATGCTGGAAATTCAAAGGCTTAATCCAAGATTTAATCGACAATAAAACATTGGCCGTGGACAACCCCATAGCGCCAAATAACCAACAAATGGGGGTATTCAAAGACCCTTTGCCTGCCCACGAGGCACAGACAAAACCTCTCCAGATTAACGAGGTGCGAGAGAATCTTCCCATGCAAGGATTTGTGGGAATGATCAGCATAGTGACAAGGAACAAAAAGTACCCAGCAGCTGCCCCCGCGGTAGCTACGAGGGAAGTTCCAACGACATCGCAGCCTCAGCAATGCCCTGTGCAAGTACCTCCGCCTAGACCCGAGGTTACGATACGGACCAAACTCACGTAGAGTTTGCGGACCACATCGGCTAGGCTGTCCATTTACGAGCTTATTCAACAGTCAACACCTCATAGGGAAGCTCTTATGGACATTTTAAAAACCATAGACTTACAGCCTCACGAAACAAATTCTTTCAACAACTTCGTGGGACATGTGAAACGATGTACGGAGCCGGTCATCACCTTCAGAGAGGATGAAGTCAAAGCAATATCGAATGACACGGCAGATCCACCCCTGCACGTCATCGCGCGGGTCAACGGGATCCCATACAAGAGAGTGTTGGTAGATACTGGCTCGTCCAAGTAACATCATCACCATTGCAGTGCTAAAACATTTAAAGCTGCCGACCTCTCATATCACAGCCTCCACGTACACACTCGCGAGCTTTCAATGATGCAATATGCTCGACAGTCGGCACAGTCGTTCTACCTATCCAGGTAGGACAAAAGACAATACCAACATTGTGCCATGTGTTGGAAGGCGAGATGGCTTACAATATACTGCTAGGGCGGCCTTGGATCAGGGACATGAAGTGTGTCCCTTCCATCGCTCACCAGTGCTTAAAGTATGCTTTTGAAGGAGAAATACATGTAGTCCCGATGGACTTGGAACCCTTCAAGTATTGCAACGCGGTACAACTAATGCCTCAATCGACCCTCCCTTCAACGCATTTGGATTTCCAGTTAAATCCATCCAAACAAGGTCCAATACCGCAGGCACCACTGGTGACCAAATCACCAAAATCCCAGCCAGGTGAATCCTCATCATCTGCTCCTTCATTACCAACGCCACCTGTCATGGCTAAACAGAAGGACAAGGGAAAACAGATCATGGAAGAGGCTCAGCCCCTAGAAGAGGGTTTGCCCACAATATCAACGGTATCAACAGAGGAAACACCTAGCACTACGGAAGTTGAGATTCCTAAACCACCAAACATGGAATGGACTCAGGAAGGACTGTCGTTCCCTCCCTCCCAAGAATCAACAATCACTATTGAAATGGCAAGTACAGGCCTGGGGGAATACTTAGTGCAGAATGTTGTGGCAACGCCTACAGTAGAATCAGTACAAGATATGGGGAGACCTCGCCTTCCCATAGGAACAGTTGTTCCTCTAGGTCACCCACCCAACCAGACAAACTTTGTGTATGGGGGCCTTGATCATGGTCTTGAACCATGCAAACAAAAGGAAGCAGACGGAGAACCTTTTGTTGAAAACATCAACTATCTGTCAAACCCAGACTTTGCCCTAAAATATCTCGGCCAATGCAATTGGCATGGATACGGGCTAGGCAGATATGAACAAGGGATGCGGGTCCTTTGCCAACCAAGATATCAGATGCCATATGATAAGTCAGGAGTAGGGTTCCACCATCCCCTGCCCTTAGACATCTTGGTAGAAAATATGCAAGGCCTAGAAATAGGCAACAAGGGGGGATTGGCACCCGATCTCTATGCCAACCCAAATACAGACTTTACATTGGGAGATTACCTCCCATGGTCAACAAACACCCTTGGCAATAGCAGTAATCCCTCTCCTTTGCTAGAGAGAGGTGAAAGTTCGGACATTAATCCTCAAAGAAAACATCAACGATGTCCAGACATCTTTTTGAAACTATTCCCCTTAGAGGTTCCAGTTGAATCAATACCATGTCAAGAGAATCAGGTCCCTCCACCCAAAGTGGAACAACCGCAATGGGACCAGATTAACTTACTGGAACAAGGAGAACCCTCAACGTCGCAAGTAACAGTTGCTGAAGAGAATGAACATTTTTGGATCTCCGAAAGTGATTCAGAAGATGAGACTGAGATGATCTATCTCAGACATGCGCGACGGAATTATCGCCCTTTAACTCATGAAGATCTAATGGGACAGATGGGCATAAGATTAGGACATGAATGGTGGGTAGACCCAGCAGGGTGGGACCTGATCTTAGATCCATGGCTCCACATTCACGATGAGCACCGTCCACCCCGAGACCCTATCATGACAACAGTGCCGAGGGAAGACCCTGTCCTCCTATCAGCACATAGGGCCGATCCATTCGTGCCCGTTCCCCTAGAACCAGATCCAGAGTATAGGGAGCATCCAGAAGATTCAAGCTATCATACCCACGGTAATGGAGACCCAATTCATTCCATCTACATGATCTCCATTGATTTGACCGCACCCATCCGCAATCCGGCCGATCCAGCACGGTCATTGCATCTCGACATAGATGCCATCGACTGGGGTCGCGTCAATTCACCTTTGTCACCATCAGAGTATTGGCCTTTCGGTGAAATACCTCATTTTACCCCAAGGACAACTCAAGATATTTTTCAGGCTGAAGAGGAACCCGAGGTTCCCAACGCAGATCTAAATTCAGCTGATGACATCCATTTGATCCCGACTCCACATCAATTGGAGGACGGATCCCACATGTCAGTCGAGGAAACGACTGATGTAGATATCGGCATAGATCCAATGAATCCACAGATTCTTAAGCTGGGGGTAAGTCTTTCCCCCGAAGAGCAAGCCGACTACATTGCCCTTCTCAAAGAGAAGAAGGAGGTTTTTGCATGGTCGTACAAGGATATGCCAGGACTAGACCCTCAGCTAGTCACGCATAATTTAACGCTTGATCCGACAATCAAGCCCATAAAGCAAAAACTACGTAAGATGCACCCAACGATGGCCTTGATGGTCAAAGATGAATTGCAAAAGCTGTTGGATGCACAGTTTGTCATCTGCGTGGATTATCCGCCATGGTTGTCCAACATGGTTCCCGTCAAGAAGCCCGACGGGAGGATTCGCATATGCACCGATTTTTGAGATCTAAACAAAGCGAGTCCTAAGGATGATTTCCCCTTACCGAGCATCGATGCGTTGGTAGACGCTACAGCAGGTCACGAAATGCTCTCCCTCATGGATGGTTTCTCAGGATACAATCAGATTCGTATCAATCCTGAAGACCAACTAAAAACGGCGTTCACAATGCCTTGGGGGACATTTTGTTATAAGGTCATGCCTTTTGGCCTTAAAAATGCTGGTGCCACCTACCAACGTGCCATGACATATATCTTCCATGATTACATGCACAAAACTTTGGAAGATTACATGGATGATTTGTTAGCCAAATCTCTTTTGCGCTCAAATCATATCGCTGACTTAAGCCAGATCCTCGATCGCCTCATGGAGCATAAAGTTAGACTAAACCCCAAGAAGTGCGTCTTTGGCGTCACATCTGGAAAACTCTTGGGTTTCATAGTCTCAAAGCGAGGAATCGAGGTAGACCCAAAGAAAGTCAAGGCAATCCTTGAAATGGTTCCTCCAACTACAATCAAGCAGCTCAGAAGTCTGCAGGGCAAGGTCGCATCGATTAAACGCTTCATAGCGCAATTATCTGACAAGTGCCGACCCATGAACAAATTATTGCACAAGGGAGTTACATTTCATTGGGATGACGAGTGCCGATCGACCTTTGACGAGATCAAACAATACCCGGCTTCGTCGCCAGTATTGGCACCACCTAGACCAGGAGTGTCGTTCTACTTATACATCTCAGCTATCGAGGTGGCATCGGGCGCCATGCTAGCCCGGAAGAATGAACTTCACAAAGAACAGGCTACATACTATCTTAGCCGCACCCTGGTCAGTTATGAACTTAACTATGCATACGTTGAGAAACTCCGCTTGGCAGTGGTGTTTGCTACCAAAAAGCTACGCCACTACATGCTCAAGCAACACTACGTATGTTGTGTCTAAGGAGAATCCATTGCGATACATGATGAGTCGTACTTATCATAGTAGTCGCACGACGAAATGGATCATGTTGTTGACGGAATTTGACATAGAGTTTATTGGACAAAAATCTATCAAAGGACAAGTCATAGCCGATCAACTAGCAGAGGCTCCTCTTGAAGACGATCAGCCTCTGGTCATAGAACTACCCGATGATGGGGTCTTCCATGTCTCAGAATCGCCAGATTCTGATGAGCCAGAGTCACAGCCGACATAACCCTATTCTTCGATGGTTCTAAATGCGAGCAAGGTGGTGGCGCGGGAATTGTATTCTTCACACCGCAGGGTGCCCCAATGCCCCTGTCATTTAAATTAAACTTCCCATGCACCAACAATAACGTAGAGTATGAAGCCTTGCTCCTAGGTCTTCAGACAGCAATCACCATGAACATCAAACGACCGAATATCTTTGGTGATTCGCTGTTAATAGTCAATCAAGTCAAAGGGGTATATCAATGCAAATGCCCAGTTCTGAAGGCTTATAAAGCCCTTGTGGACAAATTCCTGGCAAAACTTGAGTGGTATGACATCGAGGCCCTCCCTCGATCATCGAATCATTTTGCGGACACAATGGCCTCCTTGGGGTCACTAATTCCGTAGGACCTTTCCGATGATATGACAACCATTCAAGTCAAAACCTTATCGCAATCTGCGATGGAGCGTGCAAGCTCAGACTTGACGCCAGGAATCCACATGATCCAGATTGAACCATCCTCGGATAAGTTCTCTCGAATCCGAGATCGTCTAAAACGTGCCAACTGGGGGTCCTTGTTCTCCCCTACTCCCATTAATAGCAACACAACGCTATTCTTACAGGTTCTATCCCATTCAGCGTTTGCTAGGGAGGAACTTCAAGAGAGATTGGCTGTTCATACTGTCGAGGTTTCTGATCAACGAGACTGGTATTTACCCATCAGAGACTACCTCAAGCTAGGTAATCTCCCACTTGGATTGACTCATGCCGCAAAACGAGCACTCAAGCAGAAAGCGGCTAAGTATGTCTTGATAGGAGACATTTTGTATCGTCGCAGCTATGAAGGAATCCTCCTTCGTTGCTTGGACCAACAAGAGTCCACTTGGGCAGTTGCCCAAGCGCACGATGGTACATGTGGTGGCCACTTCAGTGGTATGGCTATCGCAAAGCGCATTCTTCGCATGGGCTATTATTGGCCATCTTTAGAGCGAGATTGTTGCACCTATGTCAAGAAGTGCGTGAAGTGTCAACATCATGCCAATTTGATGCACGTACCTTCTCAGGCCTTGCAGACACTCCGATCGATTGGCCGTTCTCGTAGTGGGGCTTCGATCTAATTGGAAAGATCTCCCCGCATCGTCGAGGCCATCACACGTTTATCATAACAGCCACGAGTATTTTACCAAGTGGGTGGAGGCAATTCCGCTTACCTCTACGACAGGACCCCGCATTGTGGAGTTCATTTTGCATAACATCATATGTCATTTTGGTATTCCATCCAAAATAGTCTCGGATAATGGAACGCCTTTCAAGAACAAAGACGTGCGTGCTTTGACCACAAAGTACAAGATTCAGCATAACTTTTTGACACCCTATTATCCGCAAGCAAATTGGCAAGTAGAGGCGTCAAACAAAACGCTAGTTGCCATCCTTAAAAAGACCGTCGCAGACAGTCATAAGGATTGGCACATTCAAATCCCACTTGCCCTATGGGCCTATCGCACTAGCATTCGGACACCCACTGGGGCCACTCCGTTTTCGCTTGTGTATGGCTCCGAGGCAGTCATGCCTCTCGAGTTGGAGATTCCTTCCCTGCGCATATCAATGCAGGAGTTCATCGACGATGATTCTGCGCGGCAAGCCCGGTTAGACCAGCTTACGTTGCTTGACGAACGACGCGTTAATGCTCTCGAGCATTTACGTATTTATCAAGAGCGACTTAAGAAAGCTTACAACATGAAAGTTCACCTAAGGGACTTCCGGGTTGGTGATTTGGTTTTGAAGGAAAACCAACAAAATTCCAGTTTGCCATCTCACCTAAGGGACAAGTTTGCGGCAAATTGGTTAGGTCCATATGTCATTGATAACAAAATAGGACCCGGGACGTACCGGCTAGCTTCTCTTGATGGTATCAAGGAAACAGAACCCTTGAATATCAGTCATTTGCGACCATTTCATATCTAAGAGAGCCAAAACCCAAAAATGCTCCAAGGATTCTTGCAATCGCTTGGTCAATCCCCAAATGCTCCAAGGATTCTTGCAATCGCTTGGTCAATCCCCAAATGCTCCAAGGATTCTTACAATCGCTTGGTCAATCCCCAAATGCTCCAAGGATTCTTACAATCGCTTGGTCAATCCCAAAATGCTCCAAGGATTTCCATAATCGCTTGGTCAAAAATCAAGAAAATTCAAAAACAACAAAAAACATCAAAAACAACAAAAATTTGCATCTCATTTCTAGGCATACTCAAATTCATCAATAAGAGAGTTCTTCTCGCACTTCATATTCACAAAAATCAATCCATCAAAAATACAAAAATACATAGCTGCATTAAAGCATTGCACCCATACATTGCATATTTATGGTCGTACAGGTCGAGGGCACCATAGGCTGTAATAAATCCGCTAGTCCATCTTGTTCCACACTGTTCCATTTTCCAAAAAACAACAAAAACACCATGCATTGCTTTTACCGCACTAGAGTCAATGGTCTTTTAATGTATCAAGGGTTTTCGTGATTCAGTCATCATTTTGCTCTTTAGCCATGTAATGTATCAGGTCAGACAGATTTTACGAAGGTAGAGTTATACTTGAAATACGCCTTGTTACGTAACATCCCAACACAAATTAAAACACATAAAAATTCCCAAGTTGTGTGAACGAAAGATGAAACCTGCACAGTAATCCAGGTCACCATAAGCGAAACGGTTATCTTGCTCATCCCCCGTGCGAATGACCCTTAGAATGCTGAGAGTTGGCAAAAGGACAAGCATCCTCCCTACCCAATTCCCTAAGAATCCCAAAGTTCTCAATAGTTGCAAAACATCAAAAATTTGCAAGCGTCAAAACTCCAAAAATTTGACATACTACAGTGCACACATCAAAAGGCACAAACAATAATGATTATCGTCACTCCATATCCCCAATCCCTTGCTCAGAAGAAAAACAAATCAAAATAAACAGTGATTATTATCACTATAAGGAGCAAGTATCCCAATACAATTGAAGAAAAGAAGGGAGTTGAACTTGAATCCTTGGAACTCTCAGCATTCTAACGGGTCATGAGGCAAGCCTCAGTACCGGTTTGGTTGATAGCCTATCGGTCACTGGCGGTAAACTTCTCGCATGACGATATATCTATCACATTAACTTGTGTACAGATCAATATTTGCATGTGGATGAGCTAGCTTATGGTATCCTGGATGACACCGCAGATTAATCTAACTACATACAACAAAGGAGTTAGTGGAACTAATTAGGTGATCCTCAGTATAGATTCGGTTGAAAGCCCATCTGGAACTGGCGGTATCCTGACAAATACCACATAAATGAACTCAATTGCACACACAGGGATGTGAAATAGCTTGGTCAAAAACAAGTCCGATTCATACCTTGTTCAAAAGTCTTGTACGATACGGTACAGTCATGGCTAGTAAGTTAAAACCGTCTGAGTCTCAGAAAACCTTGGCTACATTTCTAAACCAACTGCGCCACTTTTTCATCCTTACAAAACCATCAAAAAATACAAAAACACCAGAAAAACCACATGTATACATACAAAGTCATGTATCACAGCAATCGCCTCAAAACATAATAGAATCTTCAACAGTCTATGGTGCCATAGCCAAACATCACAAAGTCCATCCATCCATTTCATCTCTCGCATATCACATACATTTGCATTCATTACAACATATGCATCCATCAATATAAAGTAGCATGCATCCATCAACATCAATCATTGTGCATAAAATCATGACATATACACAAAGAAAGAAAATCAAAACAACAAAAACATCACAAAATTGCACCACAAAAACCATAGCAATAAGTTGTCGGACACAAGTGCTCTTGCACTTAACCTCTTGGCATAACGAAAATCGATGTCGGGGCTCAAATTGTCACTTTCTCACTTCCCCAAGAAGGCTACCATAGCTGGACCGCTCCACGGGAAGACGGGTTTTTGATGATTTCACCTCATTATGGCATCACCAAAAGGGTTAACACCCACCAAAAATAGGTCCAAATGTCGGAAAACTGCACGTGCTTAAACGGTACAACATCTAAAGGCACCCTAACCTAAGTCATCTTGGGTCAAGCGACTCGTCGCTTTTCTCACGAAGGTCATTCCCTCATCGATTCGTCGCTTGAGGGGGTAGTCACACTTAGTCACCAATCAACAAGCACACACCCAATCAAGGCAATGACATGCATTCAAAGAATCATTGACAAAGACAATCACGCTCCTGCTTGGGGCAGTAAACAAGCAATCATTAAGTTGATCAAATACTTGGCATTCCCGAAGCATGAGCACAAGGTTTCCCCTGTGGACAAAAGGTTACGCCCTTTGCCTAATCATGACTGATCAATGTCCAAGCTCAAGTCACACCTCACCAAAATAGGTTAACACTTGAAATCAAATTCCTTAGCTCGTCAGAAGCAAGGATTCAAGAATGCATGCCCTTTCCATACTTGGGGCATCAAAAGTTGGTTAGGTTACCAAGAAACCCTAATCATTAGTGCTTTGGTTTTCTATTTTTGCTCAGCACTGCGTCACCCGCAACGCTTCCCAAAAAGGGGCATCTGTAGACACCAAAACAGCACCAATCCGATTAAGTGACTACAAACACTGATCGCATTGACATACACAGCTTTCAGGGCAGCCCTCAGAGGTCAAACAGTGGTCCTGACCACTCACACAGCAGTTTAGAAGGTCGAAAAATGAGCAGAGCAAAGTTGGTCGCAAACTGCAAGCTTCAAATCCTAAACAAGCCTTCAATCTAAAGTGAGCCTTTAACAAACTGCAACCTTCAAACTTCAAGTCCTAAGCAAACTGCAAAACTTTAAGGCAAACCTAGCAAAAGGGGAACCTTGGCCTTAGACGTCGCGAAATCGCGACGTCGTGATTTTGCGCATCGCGAAATCGCGACACCTTTGGCCCAGAGGGGAGCCTCGGCCAAAGGTGTCGCGATATCACGCGTCGCGATATCGCGACACCTTTGGCCCCGAGGGGAACCTCGGCCAAAGGTGTCGCGATATCGCGCGTCACGATATCGCGACACCTTTGGCCCCGAGGGGAGCCTCGGCCAAAGGTGTCGCGATATCGCGCGTCGCGATATCGCGACACCTTTGGCCCCGAGGGGAGCCTCGGCCAAAGGTGTCGCGATATCGCGCGTCGCGATATCGCGACACCTTTGGCCCAGAAGGGGAACCTCAGCCGAAGTGTCGCGATATCGCGACGTCGCGATATCGTGACACTTCGGCAGCGAACACTTCTCCAATCAAAGGCGGACTTTGACGTGGCCGCCACATCCAAGGAATGACCGCCACGTGGCACCCCTACGTGCCCCTTTTCAAAGAGACCCCGTGGGTCTGTAGAACGGCGGATTCGACCAATCAGAGGCGACACGTCAGCATTCAAGGCAGACATTTAATCAGTCAAAAGCAATTTAAAGCGGATTTTAACTAAGCGGCGGACTTCACCAACTGCAATAATGAGACGAACAGGTTCAACAACAAATCCAGTCCGAGGCCATGCCTCATAACTGCTGATGTAAGTTCCCGGCGACAATCTCAGTACGAGCCATGACTCATAATCATCTGACAAGGGTCAAATCTCAGCGGCGGACTTAGGGTTTTGACATTAATGTTTCAGAGGCAAAATTCCTCTATAAAAACTAGCTCAAAGCATTGTAAAAAGGAGACCGCGAAGCATTTTGTAAACACAACGAAGTGCTGTTCATTTGAAGACCCGATTACACCAGTGCGAGTTCACCTTCTTCACATCCAGAATCTCTTGCAAAAGAGAGGTTGGTGGGTGGTTTTCAGAAGCGTGAATCTGATTCTCATACTCGACAGTGGATCACAATATCCCACTAATTCGACGACAACACACGACCTGAGAGATTTCGGGCCCTTCCTTAGTGGATTGGCGCCGAAACCAAGCTTTAACGGGGGCGGCCCGCTTGGGCACCCCATGCAAGTTCCTAGTCAATTTAATATATGCTATTTTTTAGCATATCTTGCAAATTAACAGTATTTAAGCAATTTACGTTTTCATGTTTTCGAATATACGCTGTTTTAAATGCTTTAAAACAGTTGACGTTTTGTGTTAATGAATATATGCTGTGCGCGAGTGTTTTAAAACAGTTTACGTTCTACAATATTTGTTGTTTTAGAATACATTAAAATAACAACAATCTACGTTTTATACGTTCAGATATATGCCATTTTTGACTGTTTTAAAACAACAGTTTACGTATTCTATTCCGTTAAAACATGCAGGTTACCTATATGCATTTTATTCTCTGTTTTAATGATTTTGGGTACACATCTTTCACTAATCGCGAAAAGTAAAACTCTCATTCTTGCAGCAGGTGCTACTAACAATTTATCGTTTTCTTGAATGCAGGAAAAATAGCAGCAAGCAAGGATTCATCAGCAACTAACGGCGGCAACATTTTGGCCTGCCCATTTGCATGTGGGCATGCGGAAGGAAGAAGACTGTGTACATTTGTAACAGAGATATATTTAACGCTCCTAGCCCCTAAAAAGGGAGGAGACGTCCATGTAACCGAGGATAAGAAATCGAAATAAAGAGGGTTGTGTTTTAAATACTTTTTTCTTTTATTTATCTCTGTTCTTTGTTCCGTGCATAGTGTTTCTTTTATTCCGAAATCTCATGCTTTCACAATTAAATAAAAACAAATATGTATTTAACATAAATCATTGCATCCATATATGCATACATCATAAGTAGTCCATATACACATCTAGATCATAGTATCTACGCATACATAAATCATCTAGCTAATGCATATCATCAAAATATCACATCATATAGCAGTAATCAAATCATATCAACATTGCATCCATGTGCATCTCATAAACATCAACATAAAAGTAAAAAAACATAATACACATAATGAATCTCAAACAATAATATCATATATATATATGTGTGTGTGTGTGTGTGTGTGTGTGTATGTGTGTGTGTAACATACCCAAGTACATAGAGCTACAAAAATTCTTGTAGGCTACAACTGTGTAGGTCCTTAGACCTTACACTCAAAAAGAGATACAATGTGCTCAAAGCATGATCAGGAATAGCCTGTGCCACTAGTATCACCTCTATCCTCACCACCCTCTCTACAATATGGCTTGGAGCTAGTATGTATTGTCCTCTCTGTTCGAGCCCCTGATATGTAACTAGGTTGTACTAACGACTACCCTGACTCACTTTACCTACTCTAATGAGAGCCCCTTGTTGTAGATCTCTCTCAAGGAGTGCCACCCAACATCTTGATCTGAAGCTATAGTGCTACAATGTACCCAACATCTATCAAAACCTAGGCTATACAATCCTCTAAGAGCCCCTGTAGGCATCTAATATCTTCCCCTGGGTCTAAACCTGCTGGCCCCTGATCAGCTAGAGTGGCTAGTGCAACATATGATTGTAGAGCATCTCTCTTCGTAGTGAGCTACTCTATCATGGTTAGTGCTGAGTCAAGTCGGGTTTGTATAGAGGTCCTCTCCTCCTCATATCCTTGTCATGTGTCCTATCCTATTGCCAATTGGCTCTATACTATAATGAGAGAGGTATCCCACTCAAGAATCTATTTTTGCGCTATCTAAAGCTTAGCCTCCAAGTTGTGTATCTCTACCCGGAGGGGAGACTCTTACTCATCTGGAGCTACCTCCTCCTCCTCCTCTGGAACTGTCTACTCCTTAGTAGCCTGGTCCTACTCCTATGTAGTAGGTTGCACCCATCATGCATCAATACCCTCCGTAGGTGCCTCATCCCTAGATCACCCTAGGTGGTTGCCATCCTACCATAGTCGTGTTACCCACCACTAGGTGTACACCTCTATAGTACTAGTGTCTGCTATACCAACATCAACTATAGGAGAATTTACCTCTTTCAAGAGAGCTATGACCTGAGGGATTGGGAGATATCTCTCCACCTGAATTCGTTTGTAGAGAATATTCTCTAGTGGGATGTCCTACTAAATTCTAAACTACCTAGTAACCTGAGAGAAGTGGAATAACTCCCCCACTCTTGCCTTGCGATTGATGATCCATCAATCGTGTCTTATTAATGCCCAGTATTGGTCTACCTCCTCCCAAGTAGGGCAATCCATATAGGGCCTCCAGATGATGTCCCAATCTAGTAGCCTAGTCATAGAACATGCATAGTGGGCCAAGTCCCCTGCATGGTGGTGACTTTATCGCTCCTCTGTGTCCCACGACCATTTGGCTCCATAGCATTGATATATGGTTGCTATAGTGGTGATTTCTTGGGGTAGCCCTACTGGGTGATCTACTTTGGTGTGCTCTCAACCCTATATATATAGGAGTAAGCTACAAGAAACCCCCACCTAGTCCCATTGTTGAATCCTATACAGCTCATAATAGAGTTATGCCAATAGGGCACTCCCCAAAGCCATGATGATGGGATCCATGCTATCCATCGAGTCATAAACCATCACTAGGAGGTTCCATGGGAACCTCACTCTAGAAGTATCAATAAGAAGCACATTGTATATGACGTGCATTAGAAGGGCCTGGCACCGCATGAATACATCATCCCAATACCAATGAGTTATAGGAACTCCTCTATGTTGAATGTCTACCAAGGCTGCACGTGCCTTGGCACTGAAAACCCTAGCAAAAACCATTGGCTTATGTCCAATAGGTAAGGAGACAATGGATCATCCATTGAACAGGATCCTAAATATCCTATATATGTCCTCCAGAGTAATGGTCATCTCACTGGTAGGGATATGGAAAGTGTTGTGCGACAATTCCATCTGTGGGCCAATGTTGTGATGTACGCCTAATTTTACATCGTCGTTGATAGGCGAGTAACATATATTAAACCCCGTGCATCAAACCAATCCTAGTTAGTACAAACTATAAGGGGCAATAGCTCACCAAGAAGCTCAGGCTCTCGGGCCCGTGTAGACAAAAGCTAAGTGTGCAAAATGCACTTACACTAACATAACACAATAAAATTCAAAAAATGGTGTAACAATAACCCATAATCAAGCAAGGGTACAAACACAATAAGCAAATGCACCAAAGCATGCAAAAAAATCAAAATTTTCACTTGGAAAAATTAAAAAAAATTAATTAAACTCAGCAAAAATAAAAAAAATTCCTAAGATTTCTTGGTCGCTTACGCTGATAGTGATTGCCACAGCAACTGTCGATGCTGATAATGGCTAGCCGCCAACGGTCAAATTTTTGACCATTGGGGATTTAAACTAGCCATGCTCAATGACATTAGCACCTCTTTTCCAAATTAGGGACCGCTCTGAGCGATATCAGTCATGAGGTGATGTGCCAACGACATTCGTCCCTCACCAAAAATATAAAAAAATTAATAAAAAGCTAAAACTAAGAGAAACCCACCTAAATTAGCCTAGTTCTAAGCCTAGATATTGGTGTGGTTCATTACCAATGGGTTTAATGTGGTTTATTTACCCATTCATTAGTTTGGTTCATTTTACTTGTGAATTAACAAGCTAGGGTTTGAGAAATACCCATGAAGCTCTGGCTCATCCACTTGTAGAAGCCTCGCCTTGCTCTGCCATGGTGTCAGGTAATCACCAGTCTTCTGGGTCACTTTCTCACTTTCTCTCTCAGAGATCACTGTTGCAAATTGATAGCTAGAAAATAAAGAATTAAAAATCCTAATATTTTTTTATATTTTTTAGTTTTATTGTGGTAGTTGATGCTGACAGTGGCTAGAAAGTGCAGGCTGCCTATGCTGACAATGGCTGCTAAATTATAAAATTGGGCTGCTACTACTGAAAATGACTAAGAAACAGTAATTAATGCCCTCAATTTCTCACCATGGGAAGATTCAAAATGGATAATTAAGCATATCTAACGGTCCAGAATCATCAAAAATTTCAAAAATAACAAAAAAAAAAAAGTGATTAATTCAAAATATAAAAAACAATTGAAAATCATCAAAATTAATGAAAAAAATCAAATAACATAAAAATTTCAAATGCAGTGACTTGTGCCCCATGCAATCCAAAAATATGAGTAAATTACCATAAGGTCATTTGAGCCAAACTAGTCATTGTTAAATTGTAATGCTTTACTTTAATCCTAAAGAAGGCCATGGCGTTTGGACTGCACCATGGGAACGAGGTGTTCATTTCATTTATTCCATGATGTTTTCAGCATATCATGAAGTGATTCAACACAAGCCTAATGGAATTGCTATCATATTGATTTTCTAAGAAGGCCATTACGATCGGACTATTCCATGGGATAAAGATGTATAATTATTATTAAGGGTTGAAATCACACCTGTAATGGGACCTGCCATATATTAACAAAGTAATCATCTTAAAGAGTCCAGATTATTCATCTTGGTCAAGCTACTCATCACTTTAATTAAATTTTCCTTCCCTCATTGACTCGTCGCTTGAGGGGGTAGTCATAATATCAACAATCATAATCAAATTCAACAAAGGATCACTTGATCTTGTAAATTGCATTCATATTATGAATCATTGTCAACAACTATCATAAGCTTACCCTTTCCTGGGAAAAAAAAAAATATGATAGTTAATCTTGAAGCTCTCCACCTATCGAAAAAATTGTAGCACTGAAGCTACCTGATCATCGTGGAAACATGAAAGATTTGCAAATTTAAGCCTTCCATCCTATTGGAAGCAATGATTCTAAGATGTGCATCCTTTTGCAGGATCGAGGCATCTAATATTGATCATATCAATGATCATCATTCAACCTACAACATGTCTTTAGGTGGTCTATTTTTTCTCAGCATTGTGCTTTCCCACAATGCATCCCAAAAGGGGCATCTATAGACACCTAAAACACATCATGTTTAGGAGACTACTCATATGGGCATCCTCTATAAATCATATGAATGATCTTGGACCTTTCCAAGAGCTATCAATGGTTCTAACGACTCATTTGGGGCAGCTTTGTCCTATTCAGGCTTAGTCACTGATCATCAGAGTGGCCGCCAGCCTAGCCACTGATGATTAGAGCGGCTATGATCTAGCTGCCCTAAGCGAGAGTGACTAGCCCTAAAATAGACTTGGCATCCTGAGCCAAGCCAAAAATTAGTTGCAATAATTTTTGTATTGATTTTTGAAGTGGTTTAGGCTTGGAAGCATCTAGAAGCTTCCTCCTAACTACTCTAACCTCTCAAATATTGTTCTTGGCTTCTCCATGAAGCTAGAGCAAGGAATTGAGAGGGCTATAAGACCCCCCTCCAAATTAGAGAGGGAGGGAGATGGAACCTTGGATTTTATGCAGTGAAGCTCTGCCAAAATGGATAGTGAAGTGACAATCCCTTAAGGAGATTTGAAGTGTTGGCCAATTGTAGAGTGACAAGAATGAATTCATCAATGGAGTTTTCAAAGGACTAAGAAGCACACCTTGTGATTCCTTGCCAATATGATGCAAATTTGAATGATTTCAACTGCCAATCCATCGTGGGACACTCGGATGACCCTTGATCATCAATTCAACTAGTGAATTATACACTACAACCCCATATTCAAGAGGCAGAATAGTCAATTCGTGTCCACTATCTTTGACATTGGCCCGTAAGCTCAGCCACCAACAACGTTAGTGGCTAGCAGAGGAAACTTCTCTAAGTGATAGTGGTCGGGTTTTGATGCACTTTCTCCTCAGTTTTAGCTTATATTTTTATATATTTCTACTTTATTAGCTCAGATTAAAGTAGATTCATCATTTTTAGCACATTTGAATGGTTTATTAGCAAGATTTAAGGTAGCTTTGACTAGATTTATTCATATTTGTTATTTTTAGTTAATATCCTTAGATTAGCCTTATTTCTTGTTTTCTTTACAAAGTTGATGTTATATTAATTAGATATATTTATCTTCAAGCATACTCTCCATTATTTTAGCATTCTTGCATATATATTTTCTTACATTGACATATCTTTATGTTTTATTGTAAGTTTTATCATATTCTTTGAAAATATTCAACAAGAGCCTCATCATGAGAGGTCTCATATGCTCCTAATTTTTCTTTGTTTTTTTTTAATATAGATTACAAATTATTGACATCTTTGAAGCATTCTTGGCATCAATTTCTTCCAAGCAAGTGAGAAGAAGGCATCCATAAGTCTTGAGCAGTTTGTGTCGACTCTAGAAGACTTGTGGATTGTACCACCCTATTTAGGGGCTTCAAATATTGTAGTCATTGTATCACGATATTGGTATCCCTAAGAGGGACCTATCTGTAACCGATATTTATCATGATTTAATAAAAGAAAGTTACATATTCTTGTTAATTCATGGTTTTACATGCTTTCTTATTTTACGCTTGATATAATGATGCCAATAGTTTAGGTGCATGTTTTCTAGGATCATACAGATATGCCTATGAACTAGGAAAATAAACTAAGGATATATTTGAGGAACTAAAGTAGGTCCTGATCAATGGTTGAGTGTTGAAGAATTCATACTAAAGTAAGTCATTTATTATCTACACATATGCATCTAACATAATTCTTGGAAGCACTTTAAGTTAGTATGATAATAATGGGGATGATAATCCTATCTACTTCAAAAGTAGAAAAATTAGAAGTATTGAGGTTGATTATACAATTATAGAGAATAAATACCTAGTCACCATGTTTACTCTTAAGAACTTGAGGAACTATATTTTAGGGAAAAAAATTACTACCAATACAGACCATAATGCCCTCAAATATATTTTCAATAAGGATATTCCATAAAGAAATATAACTAGATGGATTATCCTTTTATAATAATATAATTTTGAAATGTAAAAAACATATCAATGTAGATGTTATTGCAATATCATGTGATGGAATTGGACTTCAATGTGAAGACGATGAGTTTCTTGATGCAATGTTGTTAGTAGTAGAAGTTATTAAGAGTAATATGTAGATATCACATGATACTTAATTGAAGTTCAATTTTCAAATAATCTAATGCCAAAATTTAAGAGGAATAATGCTTCGGATAGTCTCCCATTTTCAATAGTGTGGGAATTTTTATATTGCATAGGAAAATATGGCAAGAGTAATTGTATGAAAGCAAGAAAAGTAATTGGTTGCAGAGTTCCATGATGATGTGTGTAGAGGAAACATTTCTGGGTAACCTAGAATAAGAAGGATTTTATATGCAAGATGTCACTGAATAACACTTTGCAAATATTGTATGTATTATTGTAATATGTGATGTGTGTCAATACTTTGGAAATAATAGGACACCAATTGCACCCTTATTTCTTATATTTTCTCCTGGAGATTTTGAAAAGTGAAGAATTGATTTTGTTACTCCTTGTAACAACCTGAAGAAATAGTTACATCATTATTGTGATAGATTATATAACTAAGTAGGTTGAAGCTCAACAAATGAAACAAGAGATAGAGGAAGAATTTTCAAGGTTCATCTATCAAATAGTTGTTAATAGATTTTGATGCCTAATAGAGATCATCTCTTATCAAGGTACTAACTTCTTGAATAAATTGGTGGAAGACTTGGACATGGTTCACAATCAACTACAAGAAGGCAACTGCATGTAAATTAAGTAAGAATGGGTAGGAGGAATGGAATAATCACATGTTATATCAATTTATTTCAAAGGATATACCCTTGCAAGTTAACATGTGGGACAAAATAATCCATGTATTATTGTGGGTCTGTTTATCCAAAATCAAGTCATCCATAGGATATTCCCTATTATAGTTGATGTATGACATTGATATTATCCTTCCCATTGAATACAATATTTCAACCATATTGATGATACAAGAATGAAAGAGAATCCATGAAGGATTGGGTGGTACAATTAAAAAAATGTGGTAGGCAATGCAATATCATATTGCTAAGAAAAAGCAAGAAAAATAGTATTGGGACAAAAAGATCAAGTGGTCTCCCTTCAAAGTCAATGACATGGTGATCGTTTATGATGCTTGACACAAAAATAGGAACTACTAAAAGTTTCTAAAAATTGTATATGGGTTCCTATCACATAGAGTTGTGCATGACAATGATATATATAATATTGAGGATTTTTATGGAAGTAATAACAAGAAATTGGTGAACCATGATCAAATCAAGTTATATCATCCTCTAGAATAGAACAAGCCTACTCTAAGGATGGAGTATAAATTAAGAGAAGGAGAGATGACATAAAATTTTGTCATGTTATTTGCATGTGTAGTAGTATAAGGAGCATGTATACTCTATAGTTGGATGGTTGATTAGACAAAAATATGACATGATAGCTTGTTCAACATGCTTGCAATGTAATAGCTTCACTAAGAAGGATGAAAATATCATTGAAAAATAAAAGTATTACAAATAGAATATTGTGATAGGGACAAGTCATGATAAAAAGTAACAGTAAAAACTAAAATTAAAAGCCTCATTATCATGGTAAATTATCTTTGTCAAGTGTCTTTTTTTTTTGGTAGATAAGATACTATAGCATTAATACCGGGTTTTACAGGTTGACCCAAAACCTTTTACAAAATTCAGCCCAGGGCTGTTGATGAACATATCCTTACTAAGAATCCTATATATGTAAAATCTACAAATCGCCAAAGCCATTACATCTGGTAAGGCACATAGCTTGTTATCAAAAAGAAACTTCCCATACAACATTTTGGGTATACCTCGAGAAAACACACATGCATCATAATTACAAAAAAGAAACAGACACGGATCCCTTCCTTGAGACAATGGAGAAACAAAAAGCTGCAGACACACATAGCGAGTCTTGAAAAAAACTCCCACAAGCTCTGTATTGACAGTTACTCTTAATAATTCTTTGGTAATTGCTTTCTTCTGCATATGACATGCTTTGGTACCACATACTACCTTGGCCAATCAGCCTTGGATAAGTGAACCTGTTGACTAGATTTATGGTGGTGGCTATCTGGTGGTCCACGTGGCTTTGGTTTGAAGTCTTATATTGTCATTTATTTCCTTCCCTGTGATTATCAACCAACCTCAAATTACTAAGATGACTAGGAGCCATGTTATCTAACATGTGATTGTCCCCATTAGTCTTTGTGGTATTTCCAAGTAGCATCCACAAAGACTGACAGCTCGGATAATTTTTATTGTGAGTCCAATTCAAAAAAGAGACGGGAATACTCCTATCCTTCGAACTTACAGTGCCTTCCTTGTTGGTAAATTTGACTATCATTCTTGGCATTCTTGTTGAATAAGCTCCTCTACTTCACTCGGGATACCATATTCCCACTTGAAAAGTCTGTCACCATCGACACCCAAATTGGCCAGCTTATCAACAATTTTGTTAGCTTCCCGAAAGACATGTTGGGCTTTTCTGTCTTGTATTCCCTGGAAAAGGATCCTAGCCTCTTCAACAATTGTTTTAATCCTCCAAGGAGGTGTTTTCCAATTATTGAGAAGATTTATAACATGCATAGAGTCTCCTTCTATGATCAAATTGCCTTCTAAGTCTTGAGTCATTTGAAAGCCTCTCCACATAGCTCTAGCTTTAGCTTCATTGTTCATCCTTGTTGCCAAATATTCAAAAAATACAAGCATCATATTCCCATTATGATCTCGCACAATGCCACTAGCGCCTGCTCTACCAGGATTGTCCTTAGCTGCTCCATCAAAATTAAGCTTAAACCAACCCGTAGGAGGTGGAGACCACTTAACATTGGCTCTGGGGTTTACTACCCTAGGTACAGACTCATATAAAAAGGTTAAGCTTAAATATTGAGCAATCGTGGTCTCCTATAGATGGGGTTTATAGCTATCAAAAGGGATAAGGTTCACATTCTCGTTGGCAAAGGATAGGATCCTGGCAATAATAGTTTTATGATCATGGATAGACTCATTAAAGACTCTATGATTCCTTTCTAACCACACCTACCAAAGATAGTGATTGAGACAAATTTTCCACATGTATCTAAGTCTTTGGCTTGAAAAGGGGCAAGGCCACTGGACAAACAAATCAAGTACGATGGCTGGTTTAACCCATGAAATATTGAAGGCCTAAAAAACCCCACTTAGGATAGTCAAGGAAAAAGGGCACTCAAGGAAAATGTGATAAATGGTCTCCCAATTAGCCCTGCACATATAACAATGATTAGTGATACAAATACCTTTATGCATCATATTATCAATGGTTAGAATTCTTCCTTGGATAACCAACCATGAAAAGATTGCAATTTTTGGAATTAAATTTTTTATCCAAACTAAGTCCTTTTGGAGGACAAAATCCTCGTCATCAAGCAGAAGCTTGTAAGTTGATTTAACAGTGAACTGCCCTTTTTTCGTAAAATATCTATGGGATATATTGTCAAGTGTCTTTATTACCAAGGGATATATTGTAAATAATATCTTGTAAAATATCTAAAAATCCAATTTAGTGAAAATAATTTTGGAAGTATTATGTAATTATTGAAATATCATAGAAAAATTCCAAATGAAAATTCTCTAGAACCATGTAATATTTTTAATATATCATGTAGTTATAAATATTTTAAGAAAATTCCAAAAAAATATATCTAGAATATCTTGATATTATATAAAGAATAAAAAAAAGGAGATCTCTAAAACTGTTTTCATGTATCCATCTAGATTTATACTTATATGTAATATCTAGCTTCCATGAGCCTATAAACAAGGAATATCCCCTCTTATGGGAGGCAAATTGAGCAAGTGTGAGCCCAAGGGAGCAATAGAGAGTCAAGGGTGAGAATGAGGGTTAGTAAGTCAAGCTAGATAGAGAAAAGTGTCTCCCTGTCTAAGGTGTGTCCAAGATTGTGAGAGTGAGAGTATGGAATATAGTCGTTGGAAAATACCATAGGAGGTGGAGGCTCAATAGGAGGGTCATGTTTGTTCATTAAGGTATCTAGTGAGAACTTTTATACTTTTATAGTTTGCATATATAATAAAATTTGTTTTGTTTACTATTTTAATATTTTATTGTGAATAATAGTTTTGTGTTAAAATACCATCACGAGATGAATATTATGTGTCAGTAATAAATACCATAATGAAAAGAGGGCTCAAGAAGACATTGTGTGCATGCTATATTTATCAGTTCCTAATGTATGAGTGAACCATTGGTGTTTGCTAAATGGGAATGAATCAATGGTCATTTGTAGTTCATTTATCAACCCAATAATATGTGCATAAGACAAAACAAATTCTAAAAAAAAATCAAGGCAAGCATCATAAAATATCATCTCATTATAATAGATTTCACCCATAGGCTTTTGCTACTTTAGACATGATGAATATTCCACCCACTCCTTGTTTTAAATGTTCTCATCATGTTGCCTTGATCATTTTATATGATCTTCATGATTTTCTATCTCATGAGAATACCATATTGGATGACAAAATATTCCATATACTTTATCAAGGATAGGTTACAAAAAATTAGTGTTGGCTTTTAATCCAGATTATCTTAGTCCCAATATTACAGATCTCGAGTAGACTCAAATATAGGAACAATCAAAATATAAGTCGGTTAATATAAATTATTATAACATTCAAGAAAATATCAAATATGAATATAAAATAACCAAAATCATTCATGCAATAACATGAAGAAACTTACAGTAGAATTGCTCAAAATATGCATACAAGATTTAATATTATTAATGCTTGAATATGATCTTCTTTGATACAATACATGGAGCTTTGTCTCCATAATATAGTCATACAAATATGACTCTTCATGTACTTGACTATTATTCTCCTCACATATCTGGAAGATACATATTTTCCTATTCCATGCATAAGACAACTCTCACATATCCTTTGGCTTCTCATCTTGCCACTTGTATATATGACTCTTGACTCTCCACTTACATGCACACTTAGCTCTATGACACTTGCACTCTTTTACATGAAACTTACATTTCTATATGCACACCTAATACATGACACTTGTGCACATCCTCACATTACATATTTGCACACTTAATTACATGACACATGCACTTTATCTCATTACACACTTGCACTCTTACTTACATGAAACTTGTACATATCTTGCACATTAACACTTACATAAAGGAGAAATATAAATTTCACTCCTAAAATATTGACTCAAACCCTATTCTAATATTTATATTTTACCATACGTATGATGGCATACATTAGCATGTATCAAATAATGTATTATTCTCCAACAATTAGTACAATCTAGGATTCATTGAACCAACAACTTGGTTGATATCCTTGCATAAAGTATTCATTGGATAATAGTTACAATAGGTTTCATGGAAACAATACCAAGATAATTAGGAGCTTGAATATTAGTTGGTTGACCTCCTCCTAATAGGAATCATCACCTTGATGACTATTAACATCTTCAATAGCCTCCTTATGGGCTTGATCCATGATATTTCCAACATCTAAACTTTAATTTCACCTAGTGTCCTCCCTTTGATTATAATTTTGGTGGCTACCGTATGAGATACATTCCTCCCCACACTATCATGGGTAACTATCCATGTATGGGTAATATTAACTTGGAATACATTTTAATCTCAATTCTTCTGCAAGTGGTTTTGATTTATTACTTGATTGACCTATTGATCTTCATATTCCTTGCATTGATATTCCAACCATGTAGGAAAGGAATCAATGTGATTAGATATCCAAAATTGAGGACCTCATGCAGTTACACTGCATTCCTAAGGATGATAATGTCACCTTGGCCTCTTCTAAACTCGATATCCAATCCTATAAATGTATTATATGATAACTCAAGCATCATGGTTACCATATTTTATTCTTAGATCTCAAGAAGATGTTCTTACTCATATTTGATAGAGGAACCTATTCCTCTTATGTGGTTTTTTTGATGTAGAGAAAAGAGATATAATTGATCAAGGACTATTATAATGAGTTCATGAGCCTACTTACATATACCTATAACCCAAATCTAACCATGATGGTATCAATTTTTACCATGATCTTAGGAATGATATAAAATAGCAGTTTGATCTTCTTGGTCCCTATACCCTTCATGAGATTGAATGATTGGATCACATAGCTAAAAAGAATGCCCAATTATCTTATCCCCAACCTCAACATCATTTCAACATTAGATGTCATTATTTTAATAATTGTAATGAGCAACATCCACTAGGATTATTTTATTTCAAATATCAATTGCATAATATATAATATTAAGTAAGTGAGGAGTACTATAACTCTCACTCGGAAGCTAAGCATGGTATTGTTTCAAAGGAAGAAGGTTAATATACTTTACAACATATATTATTATCCAAAGTATAATATTCTTAGCATGATTAAAATACCATGACTCTTTCAATATTTGCACAAAGAGGGCTCCAAGCCCATCACACCATCAAGATACAAGGCTTCTTCCAATGTTAGTGCATCATTGTGTTGATTGATTCAGGTAGCATACATAATTTTATTAACAACAAAATAGCCAAAATATCGGAACTATATATCAATAATACAACCTAAAACAAATTATAGGTGATGTTTGCCAATGGGGGCATGACCCAATATATGGGTAGTATTACCAATGTTAATATTTAGATGGGAGTTTTTACTCATTCTAACCATGTTTTTGTCATTGACCTAGGTAATGTAGATGTCATATTGGAAGCTTAATGGCTCTTTTAGCTAAAATATGTTACTCTCAATTTCCATCAATTGTATGTCCAATGGATGGAAGTTGGCAAGGCCATTTGTCTCTAAGGTATGAAACATCCTCCTTATAAGGGTGTCATTTCCCACCAAATGTAAAAGATCCTAAATAAATGTTATAGAGGTTTCCTTTCCCAAGTTAGTTGCATGGTAATCCAAACCTCTAAGAAGATTCCTCTAGCTCTCCTTTCTAGCATAGTCTCGTGTTTATCACTATATGACAATCCTTGACAAACCCATGTGTCTTCCACTTAAGCGTACACATGATCATATCATCCACCTTATCCCTAAAAGTTATCCTCCCAATTTTTGTCCTTACTAATATCCCCAACCTCATAAGTTAGAGATAAATAAGTTGGTTTAGTATATGTTATAGTATGGAATTATCCATTTGAGCACCATTTTTTATTCTTCTTTGATGGTAATGGTGTGATGTAAGTACAATTATTGATGCATGTGTCTATATTTCTAACCTCTCAACAAAATTAACCTGAAATATAAGTTTCATATCCTTTTGATTGATGATTTTTTGTATGGACTAGATGGTGGTAAACATATCACCAAGTCTTAATTGCATTTTGGGTTCCATTAAGTTAGGGTTAAAGAAGAGGATATTTCCAATGCTACTTTTCATATACATGATACTCGTTATATATTTCTAGTTATACATTTTGGTGTAATGTTAGTATTTTTTATTGATATATTAGCTTAATATAAGTTCTAGAAAGCACATTTAGCTCATGTTCAATAATCCCTCAACCAGTTATAAATGGAAAGGTTAGTTTTCAAGTGGTCCAAATTTTCTTTTAAGGTTCTTGAATTAGAATACTTGGATCATATTGTGTCTTAGGATGGTGTTAAGGTGGATCCTAACAAGATAAAATCCATGCAAGATTGGCCTCTATATAAATTCCTCAAGCAATTTTAATATTTTTAGGTTTGAATCAGTATTACGAGAAATTTATATGTAATCATGTATAAATTATAGCTCCTTTTATTGCTCTCACTAAGAAGGATATTTTTATCTAGTCTAAAGTAGATTCCCATGCCTTCAATGTTTCAAAAGAAGAAATGTGTACCACCCTTGTTTTATCTACTCCTAACTTTAGTAAATATTTTATGATTGAGGGTGATTCTTCAAGAACATGTATTCAAGTTGTTTTGGTACAATATGAACACCCATCTAGCCTTTGAAAGTAATAAACTCTTAGGTAAAAACCTAATTTGATCTACTTAGAAGAAGGAAATGTTAGTTGTTTTGCATATAGTAGAGAAATGTAAGCCTTACTTGGATTTTTGCTTCATTATCAAAAATAACCATGGTACCCTCAAGAATTTCCTAGAATAACATTTCTCATGTATCAAATAGAATAAATGGTTGACTAAGTTGGGTTATGATTTTACCATTGAATAAATAAAATAAAATAGAATGCAATTATCTATTCCCTTTCTCATAAATATGAGGATGGTTATTATTAATGTTATCTATAGTCCCATTACATAATGGTTTTCATAACTATGATAGGAATGACATTCAAATCCTAAGACTATTTCTATCATTCATGATGTAGAGGTTGGTAATCTTCCTCCATCCTTGTTCTTCTATGTTGATGGGGTATTTAAAAATAAGGATCATATTTGTCTTTTTCAATCTTCCATGGTCAAAAGCAATATTCAATAGGAATTACATGTTTCCCCACTTGTCAAGCATTCTAGGTTCTTTAAACCTTATTTGTGGATGAAGCAATTTTTCTTGAAAAGGCTTAAAAGCATATTTCAAGAAATTTATGGTTGAATATGAGGTATATCTTAGAAAAAAAGGTAAAATAGTTAAATCTTCAAGTTTTTTACAATTCCTACCTATTCTTAATCAACATTGGGAGATTATATTTATGTATTTCATCATGTGTATTCCAAAATCAAAGGGAAAATTAGTTATTCTTGTGGTGGTGGATCACTTTTCAAAGTATGCTTATTTGTGTGCCCTATAGCACATTTCATTGCCAACAAGGTTTCCAATATTATTGTCAACTTATTTTAAAACTATATGGTATGCCCAATTCCATTGATAGTGATCATGACCTTGTTTTCACTAGAAAATTTTAGAATGAATTATTCATTCTTAGTGGTATCCAATCAAATATGTTATTTTCTTATCAACCTTAGTCATATCTCAAAATTAAGATAATAAATGTTATGGTACTTCCCATAGGGAAATTTTACCTATAGCCCCAATTCACTCTAAGGTTCAATTAGAAGTGGGTCAAACCAAAGAAGATCATCGAAAGGAACTTCCCACATTCAATTGGAAGGGACTTTAAGAGGAATACGAAAGAGTTCAAAAATTACATCAATCGTTAGATCTTCCATCAATGGTCAATGTTCATCTTCCATACCAAGACAACCACATTAGAGGCATCAAGGTCCATGAGCCATTTATTTTCAATCCAATGGTCCACATAGTCCTTTCGATAGGGAAGAGTTCAAAAAATAAGATAAGGCTCTAATGAGATCTAAAATTGGACACGTGGCAACCTGTTACAATCTTGAGGTGAAAGATACTAATACCAAGGTGGTGAATGCTTTCCATTGTCTAGATGGGATCACACCGCTGAAGAACACAAGCTTATACTGAGAGGGGGGTGAACAGTATAAGACCACTTTTTACTTTTCTTTCCCAATCAATATTATGCAATGTATAGATAGCAATATCAACAGCAGTAATCAAAGCAATGCACAAATCACCACACACAATAGAGACACCAAATTTACGTGGTTCACCCAATGTGGGCTACTCCACGGAGAAAATATTTCACTAAAATTTTCTCAATCAATCTCTTGGGAATCCTTTCCCTATTACAATGTTTATGGATCTCTATCCAAAGGAGACACCAATCCCCTAATCAAGTTCGTGGATCTCTATCCACAGGAGAACTCCTTTCTCCTTAGCTCTGACTGGTGATCTTCTAGAAGAACTATTGCCCCCACTACTCTGGCTAATGGATCTCTATCCACTGAAGACTCCTATCCTCACTGCCCTGGCTAATGGATCTCTATCCACTAGAGACTATCATCCTCTATACTCTATCACCTTCAAAGATCTGTCTCAAATCTACACTAAACATAATCCTTAGATCTAGCACAAATCTATCCTCAATATCTATCCTTTGCACTAAACATAATCCTTCGGTCTAGCACAAATATATCCTCAATATCTATCCTTATCTACACTAAACACAGTCCTTCGATCTAGCACAAATCTATCCTCAATATCTATCCTCTAATCTACACTAAACATAGTCCTTCGGTCTAGCACAAATCTATCCTCAATATTCTATCCTCAAGCCTTAACACAAAGCTTGACTCAATCTCAAATCAACTCTATTGGATCTACCCCAAACCTTAACTCAAGGTTTGAAAAAATCAATCAATCAACTCTGCTCTCAAGTCTTCTCAAAGACTTGTCTCAAATCTGCCTTGTAAGCTTCCACAAAAGCTCACACCAATCTATCCACAAGTCCTCTCTAGAACTTGTCCAATATGCTCAATAAGTCCTCACTAGAACTTATCCAAATATACTCTCAATCTGTATTGTAAGCTTTCACAAAAGCTCACACAAATCTGTCCACAAGTCTTCTCAAAGACTTACCTCAAATCTGCTCAACAAGTCCTCACTAGAACTTGTCCAATCTCATAGAAACATAAAGAGAATTGTTAGAGACTCAATATGCTCTACATTCATCACAATGCTCAATCACTTTCAATCACTCTCTTAGAAACATATAGAGAATTTTTAGAGACTCAATATGCTTCACATTCACCTCAATACTCAATCACTTTCAATCACTCTCTTAGAAACATATAGAGAATTGTTAGAGACTCAATATGCTTCACATTCACCTCAATACTCAATCACTTTCAATCACTCTCTTAGAAACATATAGATAATTGTTAGAGACTCAATATGCTTCACATTCACCTCAATACTCTCAATCACTTTCTCAACTCAATTCAGAATATAGAATAATTTGTTTCATAGAACTTGAACAATCACTTCAACACATTCACTTGACTAGGCTCAACCAACTCTACTCAACCAATCACTCAATGAAATAATCCTTGCTCACAAACCCTAGTCCAATCACATGAACAATCACTCAAATATTCCCAACAATGCTTATCAACCAATACTCACATAACAATGATACTCATGTTCTTTCCAAACCCTAGTTCAAGTTCTTCACTCAATTTAATCACTTCAACAACAATGCTTATAAAACAAGGTTTTATCAACAACTCTTTTATTCCAGAAAACCTTAAAGCATTAAATCAAAACACTCTCAACAATGCTAACCAAACAATCCTTTTCACTCCAACTTTTCATACACAACTTTCAACAATCACTCACTAGGAAGAATATGCCCATACCTTTTGTTGGATGTAAAAGTGCCTTTGGAAAAACCTGTCTTAATCACAATTTCCTTCTTTCCAAATTCAATGGTTAAACACAACAATATCACTTCAATACTTTCTCAAAAATATTCCCTTAGACACAAAATAATCACAACTCAATTTATGCCTTATTGCTCCCTTTTAAAAATAACACTCATCATAACATACATAAAAATAATTTCTTTGATACACCTTATAAACTCCAACTTAAAATAATATCCAACACCATAAAATATCAACCAAACACCTTACAATCCTTTCAAAACATTTGAGCAAATAACATTAAAAATTTAATTTTGCAAAACCCTTATAACTCCCTTTGCAACCTTAGAACCAAATAAAAATATGCAAAAATTAATTTTTAAATGCCCAAACTATATTCCCAAAATTTTTGGTGACCAATATCAAAGCATACCTCTTTCTTCCCCAAAAAGGGGATTCGGTGAGATTCGATCCACCGTCTCCTCTATCCTAAGCGCCTTAGCACTTGGGAGCCCACCGCATGGGCTACTAAGGCCCACGTGAAGGAAGGATGAAGTCCTTCCTCTTATGCCTCCTCGTCATCTTGTCTTTCACAAATTTTGCACGCTTTCTCTCTTCCTTGGATGCAACGCAAATTACAAGGCTCACAATTTATTTCGAAGGCATGGTAATTTTTGGTGAAGTGGGTGTTCCCCTTATATACACATTTTTAAACTCCTCAGTTGGTGCTTTGTCATTCAAAATCGAATTTTAAATTTTAATTTTAATAACCCACTTTAGGGTTATTTAACCTTAGCTTAAATTAATTTATAATTAATAATTAATTTAAATAACTTTATAAGTTAAGTAAATTAACTAATAAATTAATTTATAATTAATTTTAAACTTCCTTTGTATAATATTATAAAATAATATTATAATATTATTCACTTGGGCTTCTTTTAGCATTTTGGACCAAATATGACTTCCTAGAACCGAGTCTTGAAACTGAAACCGAATTATCCTTTTGCATTTATTGGAGAACCAAAACTGATGCTACCAACTAAACCACACTAGCTGAAAGCTTGACATCAATGACCACTCACTCTTGACATCAATGACAACTTATCACTCAAAATGTCCAACAATCTCCCCCTTTGTCATTGATGGCAACCCAAATTATTTTTACCAAAACTTGACCTTTTTCCTATTCTGCTCCCCTAGGAAACTGCTCTCCCTGACTCAATGCTCTCTCCTTAAACCAAATCTCTCCCCTTACTCAAATATCTCCCCTTTGAAATCAATGGCAAAGGGTCACCTTTGGGGCTCAGGGCTAAGAATGAGTCTCTTAGCTTAGCCCCTCCCCCACCTCCTCTTGAGGTGGTTAATTCTGGGGTGGGAGTATTTCTACTCCCAACAAGCACTGGTCTTTACCTTTATCCTCTTTCCTTCTCATATGATCCTTCTGATTTCTTTGATTATTCCTGTTCTTGTTCCTATCCATGTCCACATTCCTATTCCTATTTATATCCATATCCATATTCCTTTCTATTCTTGTTCCTATTCTTATCCATATTCCTATTCTTTTCTATTCTTTCTATTCTGTTCCTATTCCTATTCATGCTTGATTCTGGAATGTCTGCTCTACACCATTTTGTTGTATGTCCATCATTATTGCACTTATAACACTTAATGTTATTATTCCTTGGAGGTGCAAATATCTTAGGATTTCTCCTAGTGAAGCCATATCCTTTTCTATCATGAACCCTGCAATCCATTGCCTTGTGACCAAACTGATTACATGAGTAGCAATACCCATGGAAAAGTTGCCTATTTCTGAAATTCCCATTTTCTTATCTTTCATGTGTCCTACACTGTGAAGCCATGTGTCCAAACCTGTGACATGAGAAACACCTTCCATTGAAATTTCCTTGTCTTGACCTCATTGGTCTCTTAGTCTCTCTTAACCTATTATGATTGTTGTTCCATATATTTCTTCTTTGTGCATTGTTCCTTTCCTTGTTGAACTTTCTATTGTCCAACTCATCCTCAGATGTCTCACTTTCTCTTACACTATCTTCTTCTAAAGTTTCTTCTTCTTCAGAACTTGAGGTTGACTCTTCTTCTTGTTTCTTTTGAGTCTGTTCAAAACCAAGACCTATTTTGTTTGTTGACCTTCTTTGTACCTTGATCATCTTATCCACAATTTTTGAGCTCTTTCCAAACTTGTGTAGCTTATCCTTAGATTTTTCTAAATCTTCCCTTAGTAGAGCTACTTCTTGTTCTAACCTTTCACATTCTAAGACCTTTGCTTCTAACTTATCCTTGAACTTCTTTGTCTTAGCCATTGACTTGTTTAGATCCTCTATAAGATTTCTTCTCTCTTCATCACATTCTTGAAACTGAAACTCAAGTTTAGAGTTTTGCTTTCTTACCTTATTTACTATGTCAAGAGCATAAATAAGTTCTGCCTTAAGATCAAATTCTTCTTTATCTGATTCTTCCTCTATTTGTTTGCCTTTGTCTACATCTTCATTTTCTTTTGACTTGTCTACTATAGGATCACCTTCTTCTTCTTCTAGTGCCATTAGAAGATTTTCTTCTGGTCCTTCAAGTGCATCCTCATATTCATCATCACTAAAACTATAACCATTCCTTGTACAACTATCTTCAAGATGTCCAAAGTTACCACATCTAAAACACTTGAGAATTATTGGTGACCTTTTCTTGACTTCTTCTTTTTCTTCAATCATAAATAGGACTTCATCTCTATCATTATCTGAAAAACTAGCATCACTATCACTTGAGTACTTACTTGCCTTGTCTGCATAGTAGCTCCTCTTTTGTCTTTGAAAGAACTTCTTCCCTTGTCTGCTTTGTCCATCCTTACCTTTCTTTTGGTACCTGTATTTTTATGATTCCCTATTCCTGTGATCCTATTTTTCTTCATCATTGTTATTTTTAGCTTCTTGACAATCAGTTGCATAGTGACCATACTTTCCACAATTGAAACATCTAACAGATTTTGCATCTTTGAATCTTCTTGAATCCTTGTTCCTTCTGCCATAATTTGCTTCTTCATCACTGGATGACTCATTGCTTGATTCTGACTTCTTACCCTTTGTCTTCTTAATTTGCTTTGAAGGTTGCTTCCTTCTGGGGATTAGGTTCTTTTGTTCTTAACTCAAAAGTTGTAAGAATACCAAGCAACATATCTCTTGTCAAAGAATCACCATCCTTTGCTTCTTCTATAGCTGAAATATTTTCACTAAACCTTGTTGGAAGAGACCTTAAGATCTTATCACAAACATCCGATTCATCCACATTAAGTCCAAGTCCTTGCATAGCATTAACAACCTCATCTACCCGAAGTAGATAAGAACTAATGTCTTCCTCATTCTTCATTCTTAATTCTTCAAATTATCCTTTGAGATTTCGTATCTTTGCCTTTTTGACACTTTTATCTCCTTCATATATGCTTTGCAACTTATCCCAAATTCCTTTTGCATCTTTACAATGCATAACTTTTATTGATTCTATTCTATGCAAACCTCTCAAAAGTGCATTCATTGCTTTTGAATTGTAATGTTGTAGAAGCTTACCTTCCTTATCTGTAGGTGGATCAACTGGTGGTATGTATCCATTTTCAACTGCTTCCCAAATTTCATTGCCAAGTGCCATCAAGTGAACCTTCATTCTCATACTCCAATATATATAATCACTTCCATAAAATATTGGTGTTGAATTATCTGAGGACACATTCTTAGAATCCATTGTGTTCTTGAAAGCTTTTCCTTCAAGCTGTTAAACTCTTTCGAAGGAACCCGCTCTGATACCAATTGAAGAACACAAGCTTATACTGAGAGGGGGGTGAACAATATAAGACCACTTTTTACTTTTCTTTCCCAATCAATATTATGCAATGTATAGATAGAAATATCAACAATAGTAATCAAAGCAATGCATAAATCACCACACACAATAGAGACACCAAATTTACGTGGTTCACCCAATGTGGGCTACTCCATGGAGAAAATATTTCACTAAAATTTTCTCAATCAATCTCTTGGGAATCCTTTCCCTATTACAATGTTTATGGATCTCTATCCAAAGGAGACACCAATCCCCTAATCAAGTTCATGGATCTCTATCCATAGGAGAACTCCTTTCTCCTTAGCTTCGACTGGTGATCTTCTAGAAGAACTATTGCCCCCACTACTCTGGCTAATGGATCTCTATCCACTGAAGACTCCTGTCCTCACTACCCTAGCTAATGGATCTCTATCCACTAGAGACTATCATCCTCTATACTCTATCACCTTCAAATCTCTATCTCAAATATACACTAAACATAGTCCTTCGGTCTAGCACAAATCTATCCTCAATATCTATCCTCTTCACTAAACATAGTCCTTCGATCTAGCACAAATCTATCCTCAATATCTATCCTCTAATCTACACTAAACACAATCCTTTGGTCTAGCACAAATATATCCTCAATATCTATCCTCTGATATGCACTAAACATAGTCCTTCGATCTAGCACAAATCTATCCTCAATATCTATCCTCAAGCCTTAACACAAAGCTTGACTCAATCTCAAATCAACTCTGCTAGATCTGCCCCAAACCTTAACTCAAGGTTTGAACAAATCAATCAATCAACTCTACTCTCAAGTCTTCTCAAAGACTTATCTCAAATATACCTTGTAAGCTTCCACAAAAGCTCACACCAATATATCCACAAGTCCTCTCTAGAACTTGTCCAATATGCTCAATAAGTCCTCACTAGAACTTATCCAAATATTCTCTCAATCTATATTGTAAGCTTTCACAAAATCTCACACAAATATATCCACAAGTCTTCTCAAAGACTTACCTCAAATCTGCTCAACAAGTCCTCACTAGAACTTGTCCAATCTCATAGAAACATAAAGAGAATTGTTAGAGACTCAATATGCTCTACATTCATCACAATGCTCAATCACTTTCAATCACTCTCTTAGAAACATATAGAGAATTGTTAGAGACTCAATATGCTTCACATTCACCTCAATACTCAATCACTTTCAATCACTCTCTTAGAAACATATAGAGAATTGTTAGAGACTCAATATGCTTCACATTCACCTCAATACTCAATCACTTTCAATCACTCTCTTAGAAACATATAGAGAATTGTTAGAGACTCAATATGCTTCACATTCACCTCAATACTCAATCACTTTCTCAACTCAATTCAGAATATAGAATAATTTGTTTCATAGAACTTGAACAATCACTTCAACACATTCACTTGACTAGGCTCAACCAACTCTACTCAACCAATCACTCAATGAAATAATCCTTGCTTACAAACCCTAGTCCAATCACATGAACAATCACTCAAATATTTCCAACAATGCTTATCAATCAATCTCACATAACAATGATACTCATGTTCTTTCCAAACCCTAGTTCAAGTTCTTCACTCACTTAATCACTTCAACAACAATGCTTATAAAACAAGGTTTTATCAACAACTCTTTTATTCCAGAAAACCTTAAAGCATTAAATCAAAACACTCTCAACAATGCTAACCAAACAATCCTTTTCACTCCAAATTTTCATACACAACTTTCAACAATCACTCACTAGGAAGAATATGCCCATACCTTTTGTTGGATGTAAAAGTGCCTTTGGAAAAACTTGTCTTAATCACAATTTCCTTCTTTCCAAATTCAATGGTTAAACACAACAATATCACTTCAATACTTTCTCAAAAATATTCCCTTAGACACAAAATAATCACAACTCAATTTATGCCTTATTGCTCCCTTTTAAAAATAACACTCATCATAACATACATAAAAATAATTTCTTTGATACACCTTATAAACTCCAACTTAAAATAATATCCAACACCATAAAATATCAACCAAACACCTTACAATCCTTTCAAAACCTTTGAGCAAATAACATTAAAAATTTAATTTTGCAAAACCCTTATAACTCCCTTTGCAACCTTAGAACCAAATAAAAATATGCAAAAATTAATTTTTAAATGCCCAAACTATATTCCCGAAATTTTTGGTGACCAATATCAAAGCATACCTCTTTCTTCCCCAAAAAGGGGATTCGGCGAGATTCGATCCATCGTCTCCTCTATCCTAAGTGCCTTAGCGCTTGGGAGCCCACCGCATGGGCTACTAAGGCCCACGTGAAGGAAGGATGAAGTCCTTCCTCTTATGCCTCCGTCGTCATCTTGTCTTTCACAAATTTTGCATGCTTTCTCTCTTCCTTGGATGCAGCACAAATTACAAGGCTCGCAATTTATTTCGAAGGCATGGTAATGTTTGGTGAAGTGGGTGTTCCCCCTTATATACACATTTTTAAACTCCTCCTCACGTCGGTGCTTTGTCATTCGAAATCGAATTTCGAATTTTAATTTTAATAACCCACTTTAGGGTTATTTAACCTTAGCTTAAATTAATTTATAATTAATAATTAAATTAATTAATAATTAATTTAAATAACTTTATAAGTTAAGTAAATTAACTAATAAATTAATTTATAATTAATTTTAAACTTCCTTTGTATAATATTATAAAATAATATTATAATATTATTCACTTGGGCTTCTTTTAGCATTTTGGACCAAATATGACTTCCTAGAACCGGGTCTTGAAACTGAAACCGAATTATCCTTTTGCATTTATTGGAGAACCAAAAACTGATGCTGCCAACTGAAACTGCCACTGACTGGTGTTGAAAGCTTGACATCAATGACCACTCACTTTTGACATCAATGACAACTTATCACTCAAAATGTCCAAAAACCTCAACCAAGAATACATGGTAGCCACATGTGCAAAGAAGGAAGGCTAATGATCATTTAATAGAACACCTATTATTAGTTGTAAAGGTTGAATTTACCAGCCCAGGTTGTCAAAGCCAATTGCATGGAAGCTATGATGGCTGCCCACTATATGTTTGAGCCTACCCTATTGATCTACACTAGTGAAGATGGCCATGCCCACTACATTAATAGAAGGGCATTCCAAGAGAAACACAACAAAGATTTAATGGTACAACCATCCCTAATGTAGTAGCAACAATACAAGTCAGGGACGATTTGTCATTCGAAGGCCCAAATATTCTCAACATTGATGGGCTTGAACCCAAAGATCTCAAAGTTGCTAATTTTAGTTGTAGAATAATTTTGGCTATAAAATAGAGTAGAATTTGTAGACCTTCTACATAGATATTTTGAGTGAAAGGACCCTCCTCCTAGCTTATAAATAGGCTAACACTTGCATTATAAAGGCATTGAAAGTTGTTTGATTATGCCTAGTATCTATCCTTGTAGGGTCTTCCTCTCACCCCCTTATTTCTAATTGTAATAATTAGATCTCAAACCTTGAGCCACTATCGAAAGAGCATCGAGCCTCTAGGTCACATGCCTTGTAATCACTTCTAGCACATTAACAGAAGCCATGACTAATTTTACTATGTCCTCCTTTGATATATTTTTTATTCCTATTTATGTGAGGTTTAGTTGTGTTCATTATAGCCATTAGATAGTAGATCTTGTGTTCATTTATTATCACTTTTTGCACTCAAAAAGGGAGCTTTATTCTTGGTGCATCACCCCCATAGCTTAGGTTTTAATTTTGTATAAATTTTTACTTTTTGGCAATTTAATTTCATTAAAATTTATTTCCTTATAAACCCCCTAGCCTTAGCTCATGAAGGCCTTTGTGCATCAAGGATTCAATCTTATTATGAGCAAGCCTTGATTAAAAACCTCATAGAGTTCCTCGTAGGTGGTCCTTTCATCCATGATGCTTCTTGCTATTTTGCTCTACATGAGGTGGAGGTGCCCCTGGCATGTTGGGTTTTTCACCTAGATGGTCAGGTTCATTCATACATGACAACATTTTTGGCATGCTCGATGGTATGAGCTTCTACATTCACCCCATAAAGTTGAAGGAATATTGAGGAGGCTATGTCTCTATGTTAAAACTTGTTGTTTGATCAAAATCATCAATAGATATAGCAACCAAAATTAAGGATGACACATGATCCAATGTCAACTATCATAGCATAGGAGCTCAATCCATACCTAGAGAAGTGTACCCTAATATCTATCATAGAGTGGTTCTTCATAGGGCATGATGACTAACATCTGGAAAGGACATGACAAGACCATAAAATGGAAGAGAAAGGATATATGCAATAGATATATTAATCTGACAAATGAGATTTGTCATAGGAACCATTACAAAATTGTACTCTATCCCACTATGATAATCATGCATGTCCTTGAATCACCATTGGTTATATTTAAACTAGACGATGATAGAACCTCACTATCAATTCCTTGTTGAAAAAATGGTTGTGATTTCAGTGTGTTGGGATGAGTGCCATATCTATCAAGAATCAATAGCCATACTATGCATTCATGGTAGGTTAAAAGGAGGATCTTACAAAGTTATTAGTCCTACATTTTAGAGGAATGATAATAATTTCAAAAAAAATAAAGCAAACTCAAGCTAAAACAACAATGGATGGTTCTTGCCACCTCCCTATAAAAAGATGATTTTGCGTGAATGGAGAAATTAAATTCGATCCATATGCTAACACCTTGAAGGGAGGTCTATAAAAATGAAAACAATGACCTTAAAAACTCTTCTTATGATCATAATATTTAGAAGAACGCTAATTTGGTAAGTAGTAAAGGAGAGACAAATCCTAAGTTAACAAAAGTCTAGCTGCATAAGAGTGTTCAAGAAGAAATGGAAATGAGAAGAAGCATCAATAGAATCCTTGTGCTCAAGATAGGACACATGCCCACCCCATCAAATCCCTTCTTGACCACCTCTTATTGAGAGGTGATAGTGTCATTTCCTCGGTACATGGGTCCCAAATTCTTGAAGGATGTGGTAGAAGGGGTGACAAATCCCAAACTATCAAGAAGGTCTAAGAGCTTAAGAGATAAGGCCCTAGAGCATTTCAATAAAATTTCCTATGAAAGTTTTGGTTCTCAAATTTGGATTAGCATTAGCACAGTACATGGTGCCTAAAGTATAGAGTTGCTTCGACATAATTTCCCCATGCACTCAATTATACAATCCTAATACCCAAAAGATTCAGTATCTTTATGGACATTTTAGAGTTATCATCAATGCCCACCTGATTCGAAGAATATTGATGGTGGAAAAAAGTAAGGCTATGGTAAATTTTAAAAGTGCTACTGAGCTTTACAATACCATCCCTAAGAAGTTAAACTATATCTAAGATGAATGCAGTGTGAGGGGGAAAGAGATATCAACATTTCCTTTAGATATTAAAGGTTTGAAGGATAGCAATAAGGATGCGGTAATAATATTGGCATTTATATTTGGCCTGAAGGAGAAGTTGTTCTAGGCTTAGGTCAAGGTCCTCTACTTAATGAGACACACCTAGCAAGAAAAGGATGGTATTAAATTTCATCAACTGCATTGTCGATAACATCCATGAGGGTCTGGTTGAATTCTAAAGGGCTCACACTTTTTATTTTTTGGCATATCTTACCCATCTAATCTTGTTCCAAAACTAGGGGATATACCCCAAAATGGCTATAGATGCCAAGGATGAGTTAGACCACCCAATATTTGTCTCCTCTTGGATTGAATTCTTGAGGCATTTTTCCTCTTCTTGCTATGATTTTGTTGAAAATTTCCTAGTCCCAACACTAACAAACCTCAAAGGAAAAAATCTTGAGTGCCCCACTACAAATACAAGGATTTTTTGGGGGGATAGCATCTTGGATACTGGTTTTATGCTAAGGATTGGATGCTCATAAGGATAGATGGTTTTAACAAGTAAGCATTATTTTTATTTACACATGTGATCGAGCGGGTATTTGCAATGGAGGCCCTCCACCTATTGGATCTTTTTGATACCTTGTACATGAGTAGAAGGAATAAGACCAAGTTTTTAAAGTTACCCTTTGCTTTTGGTGGAGTTAGCCTGGTAAAATAGAAAGCTCGTGAGTTTCTAAAAAATAAGATCAAAGAATTCAAATTACAAAAGGCTCTAGGGGAGTGGAAATACATCCTTGATAAAATCTTTGTGAAGTAGCCGACTAAAGTTAAGAAATAAACATAGTTCATACACAAGTCCAAACCAGGCTTGGAAGCTCTTTGGAACCCCACAAATAAAGAAGGCACACCTCTATGAAAGTAGTTTTTGGAATAGTCTCCACAACCACCACTAGGGAGGTCTTATGATACCTACTATACAATGATAAAAGGTAGAATCAAACTACTAGATCCATGCACCCAAGCTAAAATACCTACTAAAGGAAAAATGGGATTTAAAGAAGATCAATGTCTTGTGGGAGTTCTAAAAAAATATTGATAATACAACACCCATGTTTGGAAAAATAAAGGAAGATAAATAATTTTAAGACCATTAGGACAAGGACAAGTCATGATAAGTAATAGTAAATAGAAAAACTAAAAGTATCATTGTCATGGTAAGTTGTCTTTGTTGAGTGTCTTTGTCACTAGGGATGATGTTGTAAATAATATATTATAAAATATCTAGAAATCAAAGATAGTCAAAAGCACTCTTGAAAGTATTATGTAATTATTGAATTACCATAGGAAGAGTCTAAAAGAAAATCCTCTAGATGCATGTGATATTTTAATTACCTTATGTAATTATAAATATCCTAAGAAAATTCTAAGAAAGATATTTAGAATATCCTTATATTATATAAAATATCCAAAAAGGAGATATCTAGAAAGTGTTTCCATGTGTCCATCTAGAGTTCTCCATGTAATATCTAGCTCCCATGAGCCTATAAATAGGGGAGATCCCCCTTATGGGAGGTAATTTGAGCACATGTGAGCTCAAGTAAGAGAGAGTCTAGGGTGAGAGTGAGGGCTAGCAAGCCAAGCTAGCTAGAGAAAAGTGTCTCCTTGTCCAAGGTGTGTCCAAGATTGTCAGAGTGAGAATTCACTCACTAAGATAATCTGGTGAGCACTCTTATACTTTTATAGTTTGTATATAAAATAAAATTCCTTTTTATTTTCATTATATTTTATACCACCTATTATACTATCATCGTTTAATTTATTCATGTTGTTATAATCTTTTGTTGTAAGAGTTTTGAGTTAATATGCCATCACATGACGAAGATTGTGCATCAATAATAATGGCCATAGTGAGTTGAGGGGTTAGGGAGACATTATGTGCATGCTACATTTCTACATTTTGATTCTATTATCTAGACTACTCTTTGGTGGTGGCGTTATATGGTAATTACATTTTTACTTCTCTAATAACTTTGGTTTTAATCCTTGTTACTTTTATTGCATTAATTATTAAATTTACTATATAATAAAAAGCTTGTATTATTACCATGGTAATTATAGTTTTATTGATGATCATTCATATTTACCATGGTAGCTTTAGAACTTACTATGTGGTAAATTCTATTTATTGGTGTCATTACCACTAGTCAATCTCCTTATAGAACTTGTTCATTGTACTTAGTGATATACTTGTTCAATGAAATATGACCAACTAGTGTATGCCTTAGTGAAATTGTGGATGGCTTGTGATTAACCCATCATAGTCTACCATCTAGTTTGCCTTGTTTTCATTTGTATATCTACACTTGAGGCATACAATTACTAATTAGATAGGAAGAATCTAGTAAATTTGGTATTCATAGTACTTTGCAAGTAGAGTCAACTTCTAGTTTATGAGACCTTAGCCCTTTCACTAGGAAGAGTTGTACCTGGGATTCCAAGCATGTAGTAAAGATGGGAAATTTTCTTTTCTTTTTATCCCAATCTTCTAAATATGCCAAGACTTTCATTCAAGAACATAAGACAACATGCATTTTTAATGGCTTGATGTAGAGGGAGCAATAGGCAAAGTCCCTACCAACATTTTAAAATGATGTTGCTTTAAGATGGTATGAGATGCAAGAGGATCATATCAAAATTTATGGGAAAATATTAGTTAGAAGATTATTGAGGAGTACAACCCATGACAAAAATATTTTGAGTTGATGATCGAGATAACAAAGCTAACTCAATGACCTAAAGAGAAGGTTCATGACTACAACACATGAATGTAGGAAATTTAAAAAAAAATGGAGGCCTAATCACAAAAGGAGAACTTGCATAATAGCATAATGGATGGCGTGTATAACAATATTTGTAAGCATTTTATCACAAGTCTAAAGGCAACAATTAGGCAAAGGGTTAAGTATGAACAATGAGCAACCTAGCACTACCCAACATGCATCCGAGTTTGCAAAGCAACAAGAAGAGTCTAGAGGAGGAGCTAACTTTACGAGCACTAATTACTCTAATAGCTTTTGGTTAAGTTTCATAACTAGCAACAATAGGTCCATCTTCCTCTAATTTTGCAGTCGACGTAGAAGATCTAATTAAAAATATGGGACAACTTGCAATCAATTTGTTGCAAGAAATATTCATAGGAACATAATGATCCCATGATAGAGATAGAAGTGTTAGAATTAATTTGTCTAAAGGAATCTGTTACGAGTGCAAAAAGAAATTACATTACAAGATAAATTGTCCTAATAAGGTATCTACTTTAGGAACAAATAGTAATGAGAAGGGCAAAGCTTTAGTTAACATTCTTTATCTTGTTCAACATAATGAAGAAGTTAACGTTATGGCAACAATGTGAGATTGTGATAGGAATCCCAATGAAGGAAAGAAGGCTAAAAAGAAGAAAAAAAAGATCAAAAAGAGGAGAAGAAAACTAGGAGTTCAAGAGAATTTGTCAAAACAAACTACCAACATCACATACGAGCAACTACTGGTATTATAATCAGGTGATGCATAGTGGACTCATTGCTAGATGAAGGAAGAAGGTAGAGTGACTATGTTTGACATAGAGGTTGATCCACATGCTCTACAAGTTAAAGTATTGTGCAAAGGTAATTTTATTTCCGATGTCATGGTAGATGGTGGAGTCACTATCAATATAATGATAGAGTCCATATTGAAGACATTAAGACTAAAGATAGACCATAAATCCAATTTAAATTTGAATTCCTTGAAAAAAAATAAAATAAAGCCAATAAAAGTAATCTCTAATGTAGTAGTTTTAGTCATAGAAGTTACCTATATGATAGATTTTCAAGTCATGAAAGATAGTTTAGTAGCCTATCCAATGTTATTAAGAAGGCCATTATTAAGAAAATCTCATACTCAGAAATATTGACATTAGAGGATATACAATCATTAACCATGGTTCCAACGAAGTAAAGATAAATATAATACATCAGTAACATACTTTAAAAATAATAAAAATAAAGAAAAAAAGTGAATGGACAATCTCAAATTATATAAAAACAAACAAAATGAATACCAAAAATAAAAATAATCCGCTCATGTAGAGGAGTTGGAGAGCAAGTGGGTAGTTAAAACTCTTCAGTTATCGAGAGGCCCAGGTTCAAATCTTTCCCCTCACATGTTGCGGATATGTTGTATATAAAAGATTCTTCATCAAAAAAAAATAAAGATAAAATAACCTCAATATTTTTATCTTAATTACTAAATATTAAAAAAAAATATACAACTTTTAAACCGCCTATATGCATATGCATATGTAATATCTCCACGACCAAGCCAAAGCTTAAGTATTTATTTTAATTGCTTATTAATTCTTCTACGGGATTGAACCTAACCTTTTTAAACCCTAAGCGATTACGGTTTCTAATTGACTATATTTAGCAAACAATAAACCGAAAACAATTAATTGATATTCTATAATATATAAATAAATAGATATTAATAATTTTCCCGAAAAATTAATATTTAATTTTTTTTAAAAGGATTACGGACCTTACGATTATAATTTCCGTACATCCATAAATAAATATATAATATCTTTGTTAACAATTCCACTTTCACTTTGTATAGTCAGTTTCCTAGAAATATGAAGTGCTTTGTCGGCAAACGTCGCTGTCAACACGAAAAATCAATTACGATTTGTGTTCTAGCGACGGCGCCGACATAACTTTACAGCGAGACATGGAAGCTTATCTTATTCCTGATATTTCAAAAGGTAAAGTACAGCCTATTAAAAGATTTGCATATTTATTTAATATATATTTTTATTTAATTATTTTTTATATATTAAAAATAAAATAACATAAAATGATTCTATAAAAAATAATATCTATATAATATATTTTTATCTTGTTATCCAAACATTCGTAAAACTTTTATTCCATTAAATTCCAAAGTGACCGACCCTGGGCCTACGTGGCATATGAACAGTAAGTGCATTGAGTCATCACCAAAGACCAGCCTATAAATCAACCGGGGACATCTACCCATTTGTTTAAGTCACTCTTACTTCTTCGTTCGACTGCAATCCTCGAAATTCAGTGCTTATATTGTTAGAGTTTCTCAAATTTCAAAGAATGGGTCTTTTCGGCATCTTTGTAAGGAAGAAGACGAAGAAGGAGAAGGTTATGTAGAAGCTTCCAGGACACCAGGGCAATCACGTAGGCGGACAGCATGTTGTTGTGGGTAGACAGAAGAAGGGATTAATGGAGAAGATTAAACGAAAGATCCCCGGCTACCATGGCCGGACACGCAAAGCCTATTAGGCGTTGCAGTACCGATGATATTTGTTTTACTGTAAATGCAAAGCTCTGTATATACATCTGCATAAGTTTGTGTGTTATGTATGCATTGTTTTTCAGCTGTAATGAGCAGGGTTACTCTGTGGCCCCGCACGATATCGATTTCTATAATAACGAATTTGGTTTTGTAATCATTAGAGTGATTAGCTCTGATTCGATTTCTATAATAACGAATTTGGTTTTGTAATCATTAGAGTGATTAGTCTCTCTTTAAGCGTCTTAAAAGGTGGCGATTGTCGATCTAATTGCCCCCCATTAACGTTTGAAGCTTTTGGATGACTACGTGCAAGATTTTGTACCATGATTCACCGCTTTTATATATTCTTAGAAGTTTTTAAGACCATATTTTTAGAATTAAATGAAGTGCACACTTCTCTACTTATGAGATTTTGCTTAGTGAAGCAGGGATAATCTTGGAATAGAAGTATCAATTTTATATAAGATTTTGCTTAGTGAATCAAAAGATATGAAGCTTTTAATTGGTAAATTAGGGAGTTTTTCACTATAGAGAGGGTTGGAAATAAAAGTTATGGTATATATATATAGAGATGGAAAAGGTGGAATTTTTTATTAAGAAAATAGGTTTTAAGTTACAATAATTGGTCTTTTATTTTTCGTCCGCTTTAAGCTTTTAGTAAGCTTTTAATAGTACTAAGTTAAATATATTTTTGGACCATAAATTTTTTAGTGCAATCTAAAGAGTAAAAACTTTTATTTTGATTATAATTTTGATTAATACTATTCCAAAGAACCCATATTAGCTTCTCCCTCTTGTCATGACTTTGGGGGCTATCCCAAATTGGAGCTAAGAGCACTACAAGAAGCAATATGATGTTGGACTAGAGGCTAATCATCATAATCATCTATCCTAGGTCCAACACACTTCATTGCCTAAATCCCTATTGGCTAGTAATAAAACTTGTTGGTTCACCTCCATCTAATCCACAGTATCCCTATTCTAATTAGATTTCAACAAGTAACCAACATTATGCTTGACTTTCCTTTTTAGCCAAAAAGTCAGCTACTACATTCTTCCCTCTACCTACATGAACTAGAATGGCATCCTCAAACTATTGCCAGATGGTTTTGATCTGACTCACTATGTTCTTGAGCCACCACGCACTTTGTCTAAATTTTCTAATCTCATCTAGCAACCCCACCAAAATTTGTGAGTTAGACTCCACTATGATCTTTCAAACTCCATTCTCCCAAGCATTGAGAGAGCCTTGTCTAATTTCCAAAGCCTCTGCTTCATTATTTGTTGCTACTCCTAGGCCTTCCAATTCCCAATGAAGGACCTTCCCCTTGTAGTTTCTTTTGAGGAAACCAATGCCCACTACCCCTAGGTTATCCTTGGCTGCTCCATTTGTGTTGATTTTTTCCCAACCTAGGGGTGGGGGTTGCCAAGCCCCATGAGTCTGCCTCATCACAACATTCTCTCCCTCCTGGTTTTTTTGCTCCCCCACATGAGCTTTTACTATTTTTCTAACCTTGTTTAATATTTTCTGCCAAACTAGCTCTAGTAGAGTGTATGCCTCTCTAAAAATTTTGGCATTTCTTTCCAGCCATATGTGCCACTAGATAAAGCTTAGACCTAGAGACCAACCCAACTGAATTGATTTATTTTTTAACCTTCTTCATTTCCAAACCTCCCATATATTAATAAGTGTTAATTGTTGGTTGAGATGGACCTTGAAGAGATCCACCCATTGGCTCCACAACTCTAGGGTGAAGTCACATTAGAAGAGCAAATGATTTATTTTCTCCTCTTGGGTATTGCACATGATACATTTAGAGGGGCCATGAAAACCCCTCTTTTGTAAGTTATCATAGGTGAGGAAGCTCCTATGCATAACTTGCCAGGAAAAGAAATTGATTTTTGGTCAGCCCTTTACCAACCATACTCTATCCCAAGGAACATCTAGCAACACCAGTGGGAGGAGGGAGCAATTCATTATAACCATCCCAAATTGTATAGATGCCTAAATTCCCATGATCCCAAGCTATCTTGTCCTCTTCCTCCTTTCTATAAGGTGGCATTGCTTTAATATCCTCTCTATTAGCGACACCAAATTCGAAGAGATTGGGACTGGCCACTCTTCCCACCACTTTAGTTGCATAAGAGAGAAGGTCCCAATTTACCTTGTATGTAGATATCATGATGTCTTGATCCAACCTCTAGCCTCAAGGCTATATTGAAGGGGTTGCATCTCTAGAAATTCTAAAATTAAGGGGGGTATTGGTCCCAAGAATCGATCCAAAAATTTGCTTTATCCCCTCTACCCACTTTCCAAAATAGTCTTGGTTTTACCACTTTCTCTCCTAATTTTAACACCTTCCAAACAACAAAACCTTGGCCACTCATAGGGATGTGACCTGCTTCCTCATGGGGAATGTTACCCAAATACTTACTAGTAATGACTTTGCTAAACAATGCTTCCTAATTGGAGATCCATCTCCAATAAAGCTTGTCTACTAGAGCTTGGTTATTCAATGTTACTTTTCAAATTCCTAATCCTCCGCTTGCTTTAGGCTAGCAGATTTTGTCCCAACTTACTAGATCCCATCGCTTACCCATCCTTGGGCCATCCCAAAGGAATTTTTGCATAAGCAAGTCCAACTCCTTCAAGATTCCAAATGGAGCAACAAGGATAGAGAACTTGTAAACTGGCATTGCTTGAATCATTGATTGAAGAAGAGTCACTCTTCCTCCAAAGGAAAGCCAATGATGCATCCAATGATTTACCTTCACACCAATTCTGTCCACCAGTGTTTTCCATTCTACCACCTTCAACTTCTTATAGTGGAGTGGAATCCCTAGGTAGTCCAACGGGAGGGAGCCCTGAGAGAAGCCTAAGATGTTTAGAATTTGATCTTGGATCCCCCTTTTGGTATTAAATAACACTACCTTGGACTTGGATGCATTCACTTCCTAGCCTATGGCTTCTAAATAGGTATTTAAGGTAGATTTGAGCACTCTTGCCTCCTTGACATTGGTCACCCCAAGCAACCCTATGTCATCCAAAAATTGTAAATGGGTCAGATTCATTGCTCCCACTTGCACTCCAAAGATAACTCCTTAGTACCTATTCCTTCAAAGAAATCTACCCAATCCTTCAACAAGTATAATAAAGAGGTATGGGGATATAGGATCTCCTTATTAAATTTCTCTAGAGGCCTAAAATGGAGCTAAGGGAATACCATTGATGAGGACTAAGGAGGTTGAAGAGATACAACTCATGATCCACTCTCTCCAACCTTGAAAGAAACTAAAATTCTCTAACATTTGATCCAAAAACTGCCAAGGGACTCTATCATAGGCCTTAGACATCTAATTTGATAAACATGCCTCTTCAACATTTTTGATGCATTGTGTGAACTACTTCTTGTGCCAATTTGAATCCATCCAAAATTTGTCAGCCCTCCACAAATCATCCTTGCTCTAGAGCGATAATATTATCCAATACCTTATTAAGCCTTTGAGCCATCAATTTGGTAATAATCTTGTAGACTATATTGCAAAGTGCAAACGGATAAAAGTCTCCAAGGCTGGAAGCCTCTCCTACTTTAGGAATCAAAAAAATTAAATTATAATTCATAGATCGTAACATGCTTTTATTTGCATGGTATTCTTCAATTGCCTCGATTACATCCTTCTCTATATAGTCCTAAAAACCTAGAAAAAATCAATTGAGAGCCCATTAGGGCCTAGAGAATTCCAATTCTAATGTTGAAAACTATGTCTCTTACCTCTTCTAAATCCACAACTCTAAAGAGGGCTTGGTTTTGTTTAACTTTTATAATTTGTGGGATAAAATTATGTATCTCTTGTTGCGCTGCAAGTTTAGGATGGGTAGTAGCAAAGAAAATATTTTCATAGTAGATATTTATAGCTTGTCACATACCTAGGATAGTGTCTAGCACATTACCATGAAGATATTTTAGTCTAGACAGTATGTTGGAGTGTCTTCTTGTTGTGGTCAAGTGGTGGAAGAACTTAGTAACCAAGAAGTTATGGCTCTTTGTTTCCAATAGCTCTCCTCATGTTTGTCTATAATCTCTAATTTTTATTTGACCAACTCATATTCCTGCTTCAAGTCTTCTATGATTTTTTTAGTCTGAAAGAGTGTGGTAAAATCCATCCTTGTAGCCAGCTGGACCCTTTGAAATTGAAAGTTTGATTTATTATTTCTTTTCCAAATTTTGAGTTGGGCTTTAACATGTTGGAGTTTTTTAAAGACTCCAAACAATGTTGTCTCATGGGTAGGGCGCCCCTCCTCCAAACTGTTGTAGTATATTACATTATTTGGTACATGTCTTATATTAGGCTTTACTTTATGTAATGTAATAAATGCACAAGTGTGCATAATATTCAATAATATAAATGTGCATAATTGTCCATGTACACATAAGTCCATAAAATAGGGAGATAAAGAGTCTAGAAGTGTGAAGGCCAAGAGTGCTCCATATGAAGAGTCAAATTGCATTATATATGCATAGTAATGTGAGGATGTAAAGTGACATGATTGTAATAACATTACTTGGTTCTTTCAGTGCTATGACACCATTTCTGTGAACATTGGTTTATGCCATATTTAGTAATAGATAATAGAGTTATTTCTATATTTCATACTTGCAAAATATTGTCATTATCATATACATTAGTTTGTTACTTTATTTTATATCATTTAGTTTGTTTATCTTTATATAGCTTCAAAATCTAACATTGGTATTAGAATCAGAAGGGATTTTGACAGGAGATTAGAAGCAAGGGGAAGTTTCTGATAAATAGGTTTATGGGACAATTGTCTCCATATGACAACAAGACCAAAAGGAATAAGTGTTTGGAAAGAAGTTTGCCAAATTTTGGAGAAGGGATTTAGAGATATCAAGACATTCAGATTCTTGAGAAAGTATATAGCATAAGAGATCCATTTTGAAGTTAGAATTTAACAAGGAGATTGCAAAAGATGAGGAGATTGAAGAGCCCAAGGTTTTGGGAAATCTAAGGATAGCTACAAAATTTTTAGAGGTTGATTTGATAAGATAAGATTTTAGGATTTGAAGCAGATATTGAAGGGTTGCAGGAGAGCATATTGAAGGAATATTAGAGCTATGATTTGGAGAAGAGTTGGGCAGATTTTGGAGTGCCCATGAATAGGATATTGAAGAAGTTTTTTACAACGATAGAAGGTAATATTCTGGAGATTTTCGTTGCAGGTTTTGGATAATGAAAGAAGGAAGGAGTTGGCTGTAAAGTTGTAGGTTTGTGAACACCATTTAGGGTAGCATTAATAGCTGCTAGTTTTAGCATTTGGGAGATCATATTTGGAGGATATTTGAAGTCACAAAATTAAAGTTTATGGACAATATTTGAAGGAGATAGAGATATGCATATTTGAAGAGTTTTGGCATAGTTTTTTGAAGAGTTGTTTGGCAGCAAACGAGGATAAAGTTCAACAACAAGTAAGGCTGCAAATTTGGTAATATTTAGAGTAGAAGAGTGAAGGAGAATAGAGGTGCAAAGTTTACAAGTTTGAGATACCAAATTGGGTGAATCAAATCACTAACAAAATTAGCAAAACGGAGAATATAAAGGTATGCAGTATTGGTGCAATCTAAGTTTACTATTCAAATATTGAAATCAGTTATACATCAAGTTTTAAGAGCACCATATTATTATTATTTGTGATCTACATTGGAATCTAAAAAATAAGAACTTAAAGGAGTTCTTTAAACCAAGGTGTTAGTAGTATTTACACCTTAAAAACTACAAAGATAAATTAGCAAATAAAGGAGAAATAAGAAGAGCATAATATTGATTATGGATTCTATGTTGTAGTTTTTAATCCATGCATATTTACCAAAGCAAAAGTAAAAGCAATAATTTAAGCTAAGTGAAGACTGAATAAAGGTTACAAATTTGGAAAAATTTCTAAGTGTCTAAAGATACTAGGACAAGCATAAGCATCTTGAATGAGCACAAGTGTTGAAAGAATTTGAGAGAAGGCATCATCATGGAAGAAGAATTGCCACTCAAAATAGCAAGAGGAACGACCACTCAAAAAGAGTGTTACCATTGCTCTAAGGAGGAAAAGCGATCAAACTCTACACCATTGAGGGGACATCGACAAAGGCTCTACACCATTGAAGAGATGTAAACACCACTTAAAGCATTGAAGGAGCATAGATGTTTACCCATAAAGTGAAATCTTAGTACTATGAGAATTGAGTGCAAGAATACATTGAGACAACCGTATTAAGGCAAGGGATAAAACAATTTGGAATAAGGAAATATTGTTTTGCATTGGAAGCATTATTTTGGATTTGAAATGCCCTTGTGGAACGTTTTACTCAAAAATTCTAAATCCTCCCCTTGATGGGAACCCCAACCTCCTAAGATATACACCTCGAGCAAATCACAAAGGAAAGAACCCCATAGATCAATGCCGGGAAGTAAGTTTGATTGGGTGAAGGAGGCCTATGGAGGCGGAAGTGGTCCAAAGAGAATTTATGGAAGAAAAGAGATCAACATCCCAGGAGAACGTTTGATGCATTAAATCATTTGAAGGGAGATCGATGGATGCCAAGAAGAAAAAGAAAAAAAAAGAGGGAGGAAGGAAAGAAAAAAAAAAAAAAAGAAGAAAAATAAAAATAAAAAAAAAAAAAAAAAAAAAAAAAAAAAAAAAAAAAAAAAAAAAAAAACAATTTAAGAAAAAGTAAAAAAAAAAAAAAAAGGTCAAAAAATAAATAAAGAATAAAGAGATTAAAAAAGGAATAATTAAAATAGGAAAAAAAAGAAAAAAAAAAAAAGAAGAAAAAGAAAAAAAAAAAAAACAAAAAAAAAAAAAAAATTAAAAACCAAAAGAATCAAACAAAAAAAAAAAAGAAGGAAGGGAGCGAGACCAGAGAAGCACCCAGCGCCAGCAGGAAGCAACCGGAGAAGGCTGGTTGTTTGTTGTTATCCACCCAAGAGCGCCAGCAAGCTAAAATCCATTGTATAACCAGCACACTTTGAAATTTGGCCTTAACCACCCCCTTATCCAAAAAATAAATGAATAATTTAGCAAGGTATTGAATGCACACACCACATTGTTGAACATTGGATAAGTGTCAAGGAAGTGTTACAAGTAAAAATCATTGTCATAATACCATACACTAGGAAAATAAATCGTCTTACAAGCACAGTGGAAAATATTAAGTGCCAAGTGGCATGTATAAGGTAGAAAAATGAAAGGTCTAGTGCCTAGTCAGCCAAGTGGAAAGCCTAAGCCAAAAGATCAAGATATTTTCGTGCTTAGTCAAGGTAAACATCCCTCTAAGGCATCACACATTAAGAATCCCATTAATGGAAGTGGCAGAATAGTGCAGGTGAAATACATGAAAGGATTATCCCTAATTATATGCAGTAAAGGGAGAACATTTGGTAGGTTTAAAGCTATATAGTGGAGGTCAAAACAATGAATGTTAGTGTGCAGGTTGATTAAAGCTAAGGTGGGAGAAATAATTTCTCCAACAAGCCAACAAGATAGCTAGAGGTTGCATGTGTGGGTGAAGCACCATTCAGAGACGTACACAAAGGAGAACGTGTAGAAAGGTGGTCAAGTATTATTGACCAAAGTATTCAACTCTAAGCCTAAGGTAATTTATTTCATTAAAATTACTCATAAGCTTGAGTTAGGAGTAATAAGGATATTTATAAGGTTATTATTTTCTAAGGTGAAAAGTAAAGGTATTTTGGAGAAGAGAAATTTCATATTTGAAACCTTAGACATAATAACAAATTGGAGGATTATTAAAGGAGTGATTTTTTGGGTAGAAGACTTTGGAGGAACATACATAAAGTTTTGTAATTTAATTATTTAAAGTTACAAAACAACTTTAGAATATTTACAATTTAATTGAGGTGGAGTAATAAGGGTTTCTACAACAAATTAGTCTTACAATAATTGCAAATATATTTTTCTAAGTTTCTAAGCTTGGAGGTAGAAGGTATTCTACATCAAATTAGGAATTAAGAAATTTAGAGATATTATATTATTGTGAATAACATAGAATTCTTGAAATTAGATTTAACATTGTATCTATTCTGGAAGGCAGAAGGAATTCAAATTAAGAGAGAACCTACAAATATTGAGTAATTAAAGAGGTATGGATAAATTAGCAAGAGGGACATATCATCATCAAATGCAAAGACAAAACACTCTTTATGTTTCTTATCAACAATACAAAATTGTTTCACAAGAAAATAATTCCACTATTCAAGATGACAAGGATATTTGGTATATTGATTTAGGAGCAAGTCATCATATGATAGGAAATATACAATGGTTTGATTACCTAGAGGTTACTAATAATTTTGGTATAATGCTAGCTGATGGAAAGAAATATTTGGTTCATGGATATGGATGTGTAATACCTAATGCATCTTATCCATATTTTATATTGCATAATGTTATGTATATACCAGGATTGACCACAAACCTCATTTCAGTTACCAAATTAATTGAAAGTGGAAAAATAATAGAATTCAAATGTGCGAATAAGAGGAACATATGTCTTATCAGAAGACTAGATGAAATAGAGGCTACAGGTTCAGTTAACAAGGGAGTATACTTTCTAGATTCCATTGGTTTTTCACAAGAGCTTGTAATGATTCAGGATAATACTAATGTCTTTTCTGAGAGACAGACCACAGAAAATAGAGACTCATTCTACTATGGAGATACCAGATTTAGACGGAAGAAAATGAGAGGTCCACTACCAAGATACCCATGAATCAAAGCAGAACATGAACCGAGACACAAAATAAAGTATCTACAAGTTGAAGATCCATATTGAAGACTAAAGTCTTCAATAACCAAATAATGTAATACGAGGGGGTGTTGGAGTATATTACATTATTTGGTTATGTCTTAGATTAGGCCTTAATTTATGTGATGTAATAAATGCACAATTGTGCATAATATTCAATAATGTAAATGTGTATAATTATCCATATGCACATGAGTCCATAGAATAGGGAGATGAATATTCTAGAAGTGTGAAGGCCAAGAGTGATACATATGAAGAGTCACATTACATTATATATGCATAGTAATATGAGGATGTAAAGTGATATGATTGTAATAACATTACTTGGTTCTTTCAGTGCTATGGCACCATTTTTGTGAGCATTTCTTTATGGCATATTTAGGAGTAGATATTAGAGTTATTTCTCTATTTCATACTTGCAGAATATTGTCATTATCATATACATTAGTTTGTTACTTTGTTTCATATAATTTAGTTTGTTTATCTTAGTTTGTTTTCAATAGCTCTCCTCATCTTTGTCAATACTCTTTAATTCTTATTTGACCAACTCATCTTCTTGCTTCAAGTTTTCTATGATTGTTTCGGTCTAAAAGAGTGTGGTCAACTCCTCCATCCTTGCAACCAATGAGACCCTTTGAAATTGAAATCTTGATTTATTATTTATTTTACAAATTTTGAGTTGGGATTTTACATGTTGGAGTTTTTTAAAGACTCCAAACAAAGTTGTATCATGGGTAGGGTGCCCCTCCTCCCACCAAAATGGGATTTTATTCGTAATCTACTTTTCCAGCCAAAAAGTTTCAAGTTGAAATGGTCTAAATAAATATTTATAACCCATATCCAATTCCAAAATAATTAGAAAGTGGTTTGATTTTGTACAATTGAGGATTTCCAGCCCGAGTGACCATCGTAGAAAATTATCTTCAAAAATAAAGAATCCATCCAACCTTACCTTCTTGTTTTCCAACCTTTCTTGTTTGTTTATCCAAGTATAAGAAATCCTTGCATACTAGACTTAAATCAGATTGAGTTTATTTACTTTAGAGATCATACATTTATCCCCCTGATCTAAATATGGGAAGCCCCCTTCCTAATCCCTAGCTGAAAGCTTAGCATTAAATTCATCAGTCACTATCCAATTCACCTCTTCCTTTCCTATCCTACTTTCTTGTAAAACTACCCATTGGAGGTGTTGCTCCCCAAAATTTTTTGAACCATAGAAATTTAAAATCAACAATAGTTCTCCCAAACTCTTACTCTTGAAAAGAGATGTGATAACCCCTCTTCCTGTAGCATGATAATTTGTTGTCCTATTTAGAGCATTTCACAAAGTCACTACAACCCTTGAAACACTCTAGTATGCCACCACCATATACTGTACCTGTCTCCATATTTTCTTGGCTATTTTATCCATCACCTGTATTGAAAATTTCATCTCTTAAAGGAGAATGAAATCTAAATTATTACTTTTAACTAAACTATGAATAACAATTTATGAGACCTGTTGTTTAAGCCTATAATATTCCATGATTGTACAATCATTGGGAACGCAAAGCCTAGTAAGTATCAATATACTTTATGCATCCTTTTTTTACTAGTTTGTCACCCTCCATTGCTAGCTTCTCCTAGTTTGATTTTATTCCCACACTCTTGGATTGGGTGTATTTAATCTTTCCTTTGCTTATTGAATTCGAAGAGCAGGCTTACATTTGTATTTATATTTATCTTTCATTGAAACATCCCTATCAACCAAGACCATAGCAAGGTTGAGGTTCTTTGAAGCTCTTATGGCCATATGGTTTGGGATTGGTTGGATATCAGTCTCCAACATTGGTTGAGTTATCCCCTACTAGAATACTTCTACGTTTTCAGAGGGTAAACTTTTCCTTTGTGATTCCCCCATGATAACTATCTCATTATCCATATCCATTAAGGTATTAAGAAGTTCATACCTATTTAGGTTTCCCTCATCTATTTGGGTTGATCATGTCATATTCTTCTTTTGATTCTTCTTCTTCTTAGGTGCTTCAAAACCCTCTTCTCATGTATTGAGGTTCAAGGTTGTGGGTGTAGCTTTTGCCTTCTTCTCAGGCATCTTGTTGTCATTGCCAATAATTTCCATTGGGATGGGCTCCTTCTAGATAGTATTGAGGAGGAAATGAGCAGGACGATCATGCTTATGATAAATTCTACATTGGAAGGGGATCACTTCATAGTCTATTTGTTGGACCTAGGTTAAATTCCCCATATCTATTTCTATTTAACTAGCAATGGGTGATTGATATTCATCTCAACATAGATCCAAGCATAAATGACAAAAGCTCCCATCAACGTATCTCTAGATACTCCTAGATAACAACCTAAGAAATTGCCTAATCTCTCAAAAATTGGCTTACACCAATATTTCATTGGTAGAGCATATAATCAAACCCAAACAACCACTGTAGTGGTTTTCATTCGTGGATCAAATCCTAGCTTCCAAGGCTGCATAAAAATATTTGTTGCTCCATAGCTTCTCTTTCCTGATTTAAAAGATTTGTCCTTATTCTACTCTTGAAGAGAAACTAACTATATAGTATCCATAACTGATTAGGACTATTTAATTATCTCCTAAAGGCTTCCAATTATTTCAAATCCAAGAGGTCATAAACCCTAGTGATGGTATTTAACTATACAAATTTAATATTACTTTAATTTTAACTATATGAATTTTATCTTTTTTTTGTTATTTTAATTTTATTATTATTTTTAATTAATAGGTTAAGAAGGGAATTGAAAGGGACTCATCTGTTTTACATAAAATTCCTTACAAGTAGATCATAAAAGGCGAAGAAAACATAGTTCCAAGTCCATCTTAACTATTAACAATCATAAAGAACTAACCTAAAGCACCTTATAAGAAACGTACATACTACACTTCCTATAACAAGAATAACCAAATAACAATTGAATTTACATTCATAACAGTCTACCACATATAGACTAGGACACCCATAATAGTTTGCTCTAAGAGCTAAACCCAAAATTTAGCTTTTTCCAACTAGAAAGTGAACATCATTGGGCCAATTTGGCTTCTCCTTAGCCACAGATTCAATAAGTTGAAGTGGAAAATTATTTTTCCATATGAAATATCCTGAGCCTCCACCCCCATGTTTGCTAATAAATATGTAGCTCCATTCCCCTCCCGATAAACATCCTTTAACTGAATATTGTGACAAGATTGCAAGATCTCTTTCCTCCCCACAACCATATCTGCAATGCTCCAACTAGCTTCTTGTCTTCCTTTTAGAATATTTATAAGGTTTACGGAATCCCCTTCCATAATAATTTTTTTATAATGGCCTTCTTTGATTAACTTAGCCCCTATAAAAAAGGCCTGAGACTTAGCAAAATGGTTGGAATGGATGGATAGAGGCTTGACAAAGGCTTGCACAATCATCCCCCTGTAATCCCTAAAAACTCCACCTGCACCAGTATGCCATGATTTCCCTTTTTGCAGTGCCATTCACATTCAGTTTGATCCACCCACATGGAGGGGCTTCCAACTTAATTTCCAACCTTAAAGATCTTAATAAATTTACACAGATTAAATTCTTCAAATTACAACAAACAACAATTGCTTCCTCGAGTCTACTTTTATCTACCTTAGGAAATCCCCAAGAAATTATAATTTCTAAGTGTTCTTCATAACAATATTAAAAATATGAAAAACAACCATAGAATCCTCTTTTCCTATTTTCAAAAGCCTTGTTATTCTTCTCATTCCAAATTTCCTAAAGAAAATGGGGGAGAAAAAACCTTCAAAGAAATTTCAATCTACCACTATTGAAAGGAGGATCCTACTGCACATATGAATCTCCTATAGTGGCTAGGAATACCCAAGGAACATCAAAGGGTTCCAAAACCTTCTCTAAAATCTATTTAGAAAAGGAACGTTCGATAAAAAGATGATGAACCGATTCCAAATTATGTTTACATAAATAACATCTATTTACAATAGAGATGCATATTTTGTGTAAGTTATCAATATTTAATATTCTATTTTGAGCCACCAACCATAATAAGAAAGATATTTTAGGGATGATTCCTTTAATCCAAAATTTCCTCACTGGAAACCAGCTTCTACCTTTTATCTCAAGCAAATGGTATCCAGACTTAACAGACTATTTTCCATTATTTTCCTCCTTCCAAATTATTGAATCATTGAAATAAGAGGACAATAGAGGATACAAATAAAGCCATCTTTTTATATTTTTAATATGGCCAACCAAGTTTGGGTCTAAATCTAGAGCAGATAAATCTTTCCAATTTTTTTCACTATTTTTGGTTGTAATATAATCAACAACTTTGATACCAAAATGGAGGGATAGAGTAGGTTCCAATGCACTTACCTCTGAGTCCTTTGAGAGGGAAATATTATTCAATAAATGATATTTCAAAAATTTTACCTAATTTCCATCTCCAATATGCTAGCAAATCCCTTTATCGAACAAATGTCTAATATCTGCAAGACTGTTCCAAAAGGAAGATCCAATTGGCAAGTCATTAAAGAATAAAAAAATGTTTCCATTTAATAAATACTTGGCTTTGAGGATCATAAAACACTCAAGCTGATAATTTTTTAATAATTTACATCCTATATTTTCCATCAAGGCTTCATTCATCTATTTTACCCTTCTAAAGCCCAACCCTCCTACATCTTTAGCAAAACTATTTGATCACAAGCAACAAAGGCAAAGCATATTCTATCTTATGATCCAAAATAGAGTAAGGATATTTGAATTTACTCCATTTTAATCCTTAATTTAGCTATAATATTGAAAAGAGACATAAAATAAATTGTAATACTCTGTAAAGAAAACTTCACAAGCTGAGCTTTACCTGCTTGGCTAAGAAGACTTCCTCTCCAACATGTTAAATTTTTTCTAGTCTATCTAGAACTGGATTCCAAATATGTGACTCCATCATACCTTTGAACATATGCATACCTAAATACATGGTTGGGAGTTCTCCAATGTCACACCCAAATATCCTTGCAATCTTTATTTCCCTTCCAGTTGGGGTGTTGATAAAATAAACTTTACTTTTTAAGTTCACTTTTTGACCAACAATTTCTTCAGAAGAGACTAAAATATGTTTTAACTCCTTAGCTTGAGGGACAAAGGAGCAGGAGATCAACAAATTAACATCAAAAAATTGTTGATGAGAAATAGGATCCGATGTCAAGGAGCAGGAGATCAACAAATTATCATCAAAAAACTGTTGATGAGAAATAGGGTCGGATGTCGATGTTGGCTTGAAACCATCTACTCGCCCACTTTCTATAGCCTCTGAAATAGATCTTCCTAGTGCTTTTGGGTGTCTACATATATTTAATAGGAAAAGGGTTAAGAAGGGGTAAGGGTTAGAGAAAATGAATAAAGAAGGACAAGATATAGTGTAACAACATTGGATATCACTAAAAAATATGCTAACACAACTAATTACATGATACTTAATAGACCATCCATTATCAATTGCAACCATAAATTTATTAAACTTAAACATTCACTTTAATCAATCCAAGGACTTAAATAATTAGTAATCCAATAGTAATCCAAAAAGTAGAATTCACCTTAATAGAATAGACTAAACATTTAAGTGTAACAAAAATAACTTAAAGCAATAATCACATTCTAAAAAACTATAATTGAAAAATAATGGAGGCCAAAAAACTATCACTTCATTAATTGACAACAATATTACATAGCAATACTAGGCAAGGACTATAGAGCCGACCCTTGTATTAAGGTCTCTTGACTTATTTATAGGTTACATTTGAAATTTACAAGAAGAATTTTAAAGTTATAAGACTATTAAGGAAACATCCTGGCAAGAAAACTAGAATGTTGAGGTGGGTGATCTAGGCTTCATCCTGTGTTTAAATTTGAATTTGTGTTGAACCTGATCCATCGATCTGCAGTTGTCTTCTACAAGTGGTTGCATTATTACAAGTGATTTTCCAGAGTTATCACTTTCGTGCCTTAGTGTCATCAACTTGTAAATAGTTGGAAGGCACCATGTTGGTTGCAGGTTTGAGAGCAACGTTTCATGGATTCCTGATCAAATTTGGGTTCATTATTTTGTTCATAGAGCCTTTGGAATGAAACTACAATTTTGTTGGGATGATGTCACCATTGGATGTGATTTAACTTTTTTCACTTTGTTTTTTATATCGTTTTCCTCCTTTGTTGCACGATCTCAAGCTCTAATTTGAATATGTTGACATCATTTTCTCAAGTAACCCAACTTTATGTGCTTTAACTTGCTTTGACTATATATATCCTAACTTTGTGCAAGAGTTGATTATGTGCATCTCAATCCTTGCATAATTTTGAGCTCTGATGTGAGAATGCTTATCATAACTAAGGGAGGAATGGTTTTTCATCATAGCCTTGTGCATTTGGTCTTGGATGTTTGAATTGCACAATTTCAATCCTCTTTTCTCTTTGGCTAATGCCATTGGTTTGGGTAGCCCAAATTTGTGCATCTCAACTTTATTCACCTTTTCTTTTGCACAATCTTGAGCTTTGGTTTGGGCGGGCTAACATCATAGCTGAGGTAAGCTTGATTTTGAACATCATGGCTTTGAGATTTTGGCTTTATGCATTCAGGGGTTGGAGGAGTATTGTGTTGATATCATTGTTAATGTAATCCCATCTTTAGACATTTTAATTTTGTGCAATACTTCAGGCCCTCAGCACACTTAGCCAATTTTTGAAGAATTTTTTTTCTCTTGCTCTATAAATAAGGTCATGAAATTGACCTACAATAATATGATGAGAACCTTCTCTAATGATATTACAACCTTAAAGAGGTAACTTAGCATCCAAAGGTTTCCCTACCAAATATATCTAAAGCCTCCTTTATAATAGTGAAACCCAAATTTTTGACCACCTCTAGATGGATTTCATTAGCCTTTGTTTTTTACCAATAGAAATCTTGGTCAATCATAGGCTCTAACTCAATAGATAGTACCGGTATTAGTCCCAGTTCAATAAGATCCCATAAACTCAACTAGGAACTTAGTCACCACCCAAAATAATTATGGCGAAGATCCTAGTGGTTGGTACTATCCTACTCTTGACTATCCCTCTTTTTATTGTTATGGCAAAACTAAATCTTAAGAAGTCAATAAATTCCCTTTCAACTGTAATATCTCACATCCTTCATAGTCAATATCCCCAATTCTAAGTTTAAAACATGCCCCTCAGTCTTTGACCAAACAATCAATTATTGATTCACCAACTCTGGAGTAGACCTTTATTACTTGGGATGAAATGAAAATATATGTCGTGTCAAATGAAGTAGGTCTCTCGAGCTTAAGGAGGCCAAAATTCCAATCATAATATAACACTTAGATCAAGAGAAGGGCCATTGAGGAGTAGAAGGTATCTAGTCTGACAAAAACTAGACCCTAAATAAGGGAAGCAAAAAATCAAAGGACTTCCCCAACATAAGTTACACCAAAAAACTAGGCCCAAACAGTTTTAACAATCACAAGAACAAGCTTGAATTCTCTACGACAACCTTTTGCAAATTTTTCGAGACCACATTTAATGGTAGAAAGGGCCAAGATATCGATAATTAATAAGGATTCAAATCCAACTTAATTATTTATTCATGAACATCAAATATAGAGGCACTAAGGTGCCAAAAATACATTAACCACTTCCACCAAATCATCAATGAATGGCTAAAGTGATGGTAAAAGATAACAACCAGTCCTATCCTAACAACTAGCTAACTTAAGCTAATGACTAACTTAGGATGCCAACTAGGACTAGCTAGAAACATACGTGAGAATAACAACTCATGTGGATTATTAGCAAGCTAGATAAACCTAGAAATAAAATAAGAAACTAATCCTAGGTACTAATAAGATGATGTGTGATGTTGTCATCAACAATGTTAAACACCATTTCAAGAGTCCCCTCTATCAGACCTTTTAATGTGGTGGAGAACTTGAGAAAATCTACTATAGTCATGCCTCTTTGGGATGTCCTCTCTATTCATAAATAGATAATTTTTTTGGAATAAGCCCTAAAGAAGCAAAGATAGTTGACCAGACAAGGAACACCCATCATGTTACAAATTTTAGGCCTAGAGGCCAGCAGGCCCAAGCCTACACCATTCTACCTAGCCCTAATCTATGGAGATAAGTTGATACATAAATGCATGATGCACTTAGGGTCAAGTACATCAATCATGATAAAAAGAGTAGCAGAGGCACTTATATTTGACCTGAAGGAGTTTTTCTAGGCTCAGGTTAGGGTCCTCTACTTAATGATACATACATAGCAATAAAATGGTGGTCTTAGATTTAGTTGACTGCATTGTCGATAACATCCATGAGGGATTGGTCAAATTTTTAAGAGCTCATATTTTTTTGGCATACCTTACCCATCTGATCTTGTTCCAAAACTAGGGGACATACCCCAGACTGGGTATAAATACCAAGGATGAGTAAGGCCACCCACTATCTATCTCCTCTTAGATTGAAGGCTTGAGGCAATCCTACTCCTCTTCTTACTGTGATTTTGTCAAGAATTTCCTATTCCTAACACTAACAACCCTCAAAGGGAAAAACCTAAGTGCCTCACTGCAAATGCAAGAATATTTTGGGGGGATAGTATCTAGGATGCTATCCCCCCAAAAATTGTACACCTTTTGAGCTATATATGTAATATCTCCAAAAACAAATCCAAAACTTAAATATTTATTTTAATTGTTATTTAATTTTTTATATTATATATATGGCTTTTGAGGTATTGAACCTATAACCTTCTAAACCCTAAGCGACGACGGTTTCTTATTGACTAAAAATAAAGTAAATATAATTAATTGATGGCAATCAAACAAACTTTACCAAATATCAGCAGTTACACAATTTTGATACACTCTATAATTACACATAATAAAGGATTTTCAAAAATCTATGAGAGTAGTGATTTGGTTTTAGATTTTTATTTTAAAATTTTAAAATTTAATTAAATATAAAATGTGTTAAAAAAATTAATATTTTAAGTAATCTAAAAATTGGGTAAATTGATTGGTTTTTGTTAAGTGTTTATTAGTTTTAGGTCAATGGTTCCAATCCCAAGTCCCTTCGAGGTCTCTTTCTTTGAATTAAAAGTTTACCGAAGTGGGACGAATAGCTTAGAGTAAAAGTTTACCGAGACGAATACCTTTCCAGATTTAAAACTGATCTCACGGGGATCAAATAATGAAGATGTTGTCAATTCCTTATAAAAAAAATCTAAAAATTTGTGGTTATGAGTTATTCTTACTGTGATTTTTCAATAATTTCCTAGTCCTAACACTAAAAACCCTCAAAGGGAAAAACCTAAGTGCCTCATTGCAAATGCAAGAATATTTTGGGGGGATAGCATCCTAGAGACTGGTATTATGCTGAAGATCAGACACTCATAAGGATACATGGGTTTAGAAAGCAAGTATACTGGTTTTCAATACATGTGACCGAGTAGATCTTTGCAATGGAGGCCCTCCACTAGTTGGATCTTGTTGATACCTTGTACACGAGTAGAAGGAATAAGACCAAATTTTTCAAGCTACCCTTCACTTTTGGTGGAGTTAGCCTAGTAAAGAAAAAAGCTCATGACTTTCTTGAAAATAAGCTCAAAGAATTCAAATTACAAAAGGCTCCAAGAGAGTGGAAATACGGCTCTGATAGAATATTTGTGGAGTGGTTGGCTAAAGTTAAGAACTCAACAGAGTTCATACTCAAGTTTAGGCTATACTTGGAAGCTCTTTGGAACCCCATAAATGAAGAAGGCATAGCTCTGTTAATACTTGTTACTAGAACAAGCTCCACCACCACCACCAGGGAGGTCTTATGAGATCTTCTATACAGTGATAGGAAAGGTAGACCCAAACTACCATATCCATGCATCCATGTTAAAATACCTACTGAAGGAAAACTAGGATATAGATAATATCAATGCCTGGTGGGATTTTTGATAAAATATCAACAATACAACACCCATGTTTGGACAAATAGATGAGGATGCAAAATTTGAAAAACATTGGGACAAGGAGAATACCAAAAATATCTCCAACATAGGTGGAAGTAGTGTAGAACTGGTCATAGAGGCCATCACCTATGCAATAGCGAACATAGAAGCAAGGTCTAAGGAAGTCATCCAAGTGGAAAACTCTCCCCCATGGACCACAGAGTCTAGGAAACCTGAGAAACACTCCTCGAATCAAGAGATATTGGCCCAAGCATCCATATTAGCATAATATAAGCAAAAGAAAAAATAATCATCTCACAACACCGAATCCCCACTTGCTAAAAAAAAGAAGAAAGATCCCTCCAAGATGAAGCCCTAAGACACTACCTAAATAGTCAAGGAGGCAACCAGTGCCCCTCCTCCTTTTGCATTAGACATGAGAACCCCAACACCTTTGGTGCTAACTCCTCTAGCGCAAAATTATATCCCTCTTGTCTTAGTGGTCACTTTTCCTCCTAAAACTCCCATTGCACCAACCCTCCATATGAGGTTTCCACTCCAAAATATCGAGGCCCTCATTACATTGGCTTTCGCTCCAACCACCTTACAAGTAGGTGTCCAACCTACCTTGGTTGGGGGATTTATTCATTTTCATACCATCCCTTATCCACTTTTTTCTTGCTCTTTCTTCCAACCAATGTTGCCACCCCCTCCACTAGGGCAACTAGCAGTTAGCTTCAATATTCCTTTGAGAATACCACTGTAATTTAGAGAAATCTATAATAAGATATCCAGGCATGCAAAAAAGGAGACTAAAAGAGCAACCAAATTAATAGCGAGAGAACTAAAGAGCCAAATTGATCTATAGGAAAAGGTTCTCCATTTGGCTTATATGGACCCAAATATCTTCAAACCATAAGGGAAAATGCAGCACCAAGATTATCAAGTGACTAGGGCGTCTATTAGTCTGCAAGGTACTAGTGCCAGGGTATGGCTGAATTTGTCAAGAAAACAAGCATCAAGTATGATTTGATGACCCTAGAGAGGAGAAAACAAAAAAGAGAGAAATAACTCTAGGAGGTTAAGTACACCTTTAGAGATTCATAGATTGAAATCAAAAGGCTCTAGAGTCAAATGGAACATACCATAAGTTCTCAAGAAATGATTGTTCTTTTGGAAGAGAAGCGAAGGAAGAGTCATAAATTATTGGATCAATTGTTTACTGTAGAGATCCAACTCACCTCATATAGGTCCAACTTTGAGAGGGAACTAGAGGAAGAAAGAAATAGATACTCAAAACTCATAGAGCAGAATACTATTGGGTTGATTTAGGATGTTTATACTACATACTGGGTCAACATATCCAAGTCTATAGATACAATGTCTTAGCTCATGAAATTCATTAGCTCAACATCTTGACTAAGTATGAAATTCACTAAAGAATTGGAACAAACCTTGGCGGCCAAATCAGAGAGGATGAATGAAGAAAAATATTTCTAGGTTTGGATCGTTGTTGCAAGTGAGTAGTATATATTGACTACTAGCATCTAGAATCGAGAGGTGACATTCAAGAAAACATGGGATACTCTCAATAGGGAGAAAACAGTGCATGAATGTGTCTAAATAAGGTGACTGATAACTTACATGCCCCTCTAGAGCCTCTGATTCAAAAGGGTCTACTATCCCTTTGGGAAGATAATCATAACCCCACTTTGGAGTAGGAGTATTCATGAGCCTTAGAAGATTTAAAAGAAAAGGGGTTGACCTTTCAAAAATTATTAGAGGTCCTAACAATTGAAGATGCTTTGAAAGCTATCATAACTATGGTAGAGTTTAAATTATAGGTGCAAGAAGTCATGTGCAAAGTAGTAGATTTTTTGTTCATAGACCAAATTGAGCTCTTGAGAAGTCATCATCATTTCCAAGAAGCTAGAGCATCCTTTGAGGAAGAGTGGGAGGAAGTGAGAGCTTAGATGAGCAAGCTCCCATCTCACTAACCTTCCCACACACTCTTTAATTTTTGTTCCCCATCCCTTATGATTTTATCACTATTTTGTTTTGTTGTCATTGTTTATGTTTATTATTTCTAAATTTCAAATTTTGACTTTGTGCCCAAGGACAAGACAAGAAATTTGGGTTCACTCCTTTCAAAAGGTTGAAGAGCCTTGGGAGTTGCCAAAGCTATAGGGAATTTTTTCCTATTGCCCTGCTTCACTTTAAGGTTCAATCAAAAGTGGGTCAAACTGAATAAAATAGTTGGAAGACACTTCTCACCTTTAGGAAGAGGAAGGGACTTCAAGAGAAAGCTAGATAAGTTCAAAATTTGCATCGACCATTAGATCTTTGATCAATAGCCAACACTCATATTTCACCCCAAGACAACCACATTGAGGACATCAAGGTTTGTGGACCAATGATTTTCAATCCAATGATTTGCATGGTCCTTCTGATAGGGAAGATTGCAAAAAAGAAGAAAAGCCCTCGACAAGATTTGAACCTGAACATGTGGTGACCCTTCGGGAGCTCAAGGAGAAAGATGCCAGCACTTAGGCAAAGAAGGCCTGCCATTGTCCAAAGGAGGTCCATGCACACAAAGAACAAGGTAAGCAAAGATAAATTATGAATCCTGAATATTAAAAACATAATATTATGACAAGGACAAGTCACGGTAAGTAATGGTGAATAGAAAAATAAAAAGTATCATTGTCATGGTAAACTATCTTTTTCAAGTATCTTTTTCAGTGGGGGATATGTTGTAAATAATATATATATAATATCTAGAAAACAAAGATACTCAAAAGCACTCTTGGAAGTATTATGTAATTATTATATTACCATAGGAAGAGTCCAAAAGAAAATCATCTAGAAGCATGTGATATTTTAACTATGTTATGTACTTATAAATATCCTAAGAAAAGTCTAATAAAGATATCTAGAATACCTTGATATTATAGAAAACATCCAAAAATATATCTCTAGAAAGAGTTTTCATGTATCCATATAGAGTTCTTTGTAGATGTAATATCTAGATCCCATGAGCCTATAAATAGGGGAGATCCCCCTTATAGGAGGTAAGTTGAGCACGTGTGAGCTCAAGCAAAAGAGAGACTAGGGTGAGAGTGAGGGCTAGCAAGCCAATCTAGTTATAGAAAAGTGTCTCCTTATCCATGGTGTGTCCAAGATTGTTAGAGTGAGAATTCGCTCACTAAGACAATTTGGTGAGCACTTTTGTACTTTTATAGTTTGTTTATAAAATAAAATTCCTTTTGTTTTCATTACACCACCTATTATATTGTCATTGTTTACTTTTTCATGTTAAATGTTTTGTTGTGAATAAAATTTTTGAGTTAGAATGCCATCACATGACAAAAATTGTGTCTCAATAATAATGACCATAGTGAGTAGAGGGGTCAAGGAGACATTATGTGCATGTTACATTTCAATATTTTGATTCAGATATCAAGACCACTCCTCTCCTCTTTGGTGGTGGTGTTGTATGATAATTACATTTTTACTTCTCTAATCCTTGTTACTTTTAAGCGATGACGGTTTCTAATTAACTAAACATAAAACAAAAAGAATTAATTGATGGCAATCAAACAAACTTTACCAAATATCAGCAATTACACAATTTTGATACGCTCTATAATTACACATAATAAAGGATTTTCAAAAATCTATGAGAGTAACGATATGGTTTTAGATTTTTTTTTTTTTAATTTTAAAATTTAATTAATTATAAAATGTTTTAAAAAATTTAAGAAATTGGGTAAATTGATTGGTTTTTGTTAAGCGTTTATCAGTTTGAGATCAATGGTTCCAATCCCAAGCTCCTTCGAGGTTTCTTTATTTGAAGTAAAAGTTTACAGAAGTAAGACAAATAGCTTAAAGTAAAATTTTACCGAGACGAATAGCTTTCCAGATTTAAAACTAAGTAAGACGAATAGCTTAAAGTAAAAGTTTACCGAGACAAATAGCTTTCCAAATTTAAAACTGCTCTCACGGGGATTCCTTATAAAAAAAAATCTAAAAATTTGAATATTTTAACACAACCAATGTCCATACAAACACAAGTATAAAAATAAAGGATTGTTCTCTTTAGACACTTTAGTGCTATGTCTTTGAACTATTTTTGGACTACCCCAAGATGTTGTCAATTCCTTCTTAAAAAAAATCTAAAAATCTGTGGGCATGAGTAATTCGTTTGAATATTTTGACACAACCAATGTCCTTTCAAACACAAGTATAAAAATAAACGATTGTTCTTTTTGGACACCTTAGTGTTATGTCTTTGAATTGTTTTTGAACTATCTCAAGTTCAATCACAAGAAAGAAGACCCTATTGTACTTAGAAAAATGTAATTTTTATCCATTATACTTTACTTAAAAAAAAATCCAAAGGGGAAAAAGATAAACCTGTTCTTATCGTCTTAATCACCACCCAAGATTTACCATTAAGAGATTTGGGTTTTACGATTATTTTTTATTATTATTTTTTTTTATTATTGCACGCACATGATTATAGATAAAATGGTTTGAATTAAGATTATGCATGTAGTTTTTTTTTTAGCATAGGAGATCGTCAATACATTTTCCTCGACTTTTCAAGGAATTGAATTAGGGTAGTCAATTTGCAAACACTCAAACTGGGGTAGTCAATCAACTTATTCTAAGGAATCAAACTGGGGCAGCCAACCAACAAACATTCAATCGCTACTTTCTAGTCTATCCCCTTTTGGGTACTTAGTGGTTTGAACTTGGGTCTTCTAAAAGATAGCACAAAGCACAAACAATTATGTTGTCATTGCAAACTAAAATGTTAGGGTAAAGCGTGGGTTTTTATAAAGGGTCGTGGTCTCTTTGTGTCGAGGTTTGAATTTATGAAACACCAAGGGCTTACTACTATGGTATCCCTCTAAGGACAATTTTATTAAGTTTTAAAATGTTTTAAAACCAAGGTTTGAACTTGCGTCTCCTGGAAGAAAATCCAAAGACATACCACTACGATATCTCTCACCGAACAAATAATGTTAAAATAAAGCATGGGTTTTTATGAGGGGTTTGTTCCCTTCTTACTCGGGTTTGAACTTGGATCTCTTGGATGAAAACCCAAAAATATACTACCATATTAAAATAAAATTTTAATGTCTTCGAGGGACAACACAACGATGCAGGTTTTGACTCTTATTTAGGAGGGGGTGAATGTGTGTATGGTTGTGTTTGGCCCCTATTGATAAGTTCAACTCTTACCCTTATGAGAGGTCATGGTTGGGATGGGGATGCTCGTGATCGTAGGGGTTTCTTACACTAACCTTAATAAAAATAAAAATAAAATAAAAAAAATAATATTTAATTATAATTTAAAATATTTTTTAATAATAATTTAAAGATTTTGACATTAACTTAACTGGTTAGATTCTTCAATTAAAGAAAAGATCAAGATTCAAATCTAATATCTAATTGGTTAGATTCTTTAATATCTAAACTTTATTATAATATTAGTGATGATATAATAAAAGTGATCCCATATAACTAATTGGAAAAAAATAATTTAAAGATTTTTATTTTATTTTTTTAACAAACGATTTAAAATAATAACCATTTTGTTACCAACCTCGTGAATGTAATTCTTTCTAAACAAAATTAAATTTTTATTAACCATTTGTATAAATAAATATTTATAATTTCTCCGAAAAAATATAATTAAATTAAAAAAAAAAACTAACAATTATCACTTCCGTACATCGTTCGTATGTAACCACAAATAAATATATACATATCTTTGTTAACAAATCCACTTTATCTAGTCAGTTTTCTACTAAGTGCTTTACGCTGGCCAGGGCAGTTTAGGTGCCTCTAATTTAAAAAAAAACACGGAAAGTAATTTTTAATTTTGACAATTTACACTAACCTCGCGACTGACTGGAAGATTATCCGGAAGAAAAATAAATGTCGGCAAACGTCGTTGTCAACACTAAAAATCAATTACGATTTGTGTTCTACCGACGGCTCGAACAAACTTTACCGGGAGACATGGAAGGTTATCTTATTCTTGATATTTTAAAAGGTATAGAAGATTTTTATTTTTATTTAATTTTTTTATATATATTTTAAAAATAAAATACGATAGTTATTAATATTTATGTAAAATGATTTTTATAAAAGAATAATATTTTATCTGTTTATGTAAAGGAGTTGGAGAGCAAGTGGATAGTTAAAACTTTGTAGTTGGATTGATAGACCCAGGTTCAAATCTCTCCCCTCACATGCTACCCATATGCTATGTAATGGTTATATCATACCACATAATAAATATTTACCCTTTAAAAATATATATATATATATATATATATATATTTATATTTGAAAAGGTATTTAAGGATAAAACTTAAAAGATAATTATTTATAATATATAAATAATATATTTTTCGAAATAAAAATGTTAAAAAAAACATATAAAAATATAATTTCATATTTTTAAATTAATATATGTATATATTTATTATCCAAAACAATTTTATTCCATTAAATTTCAAAGTAACTTACTCTGGCCTACGTGGCGTGGCATATGAACAGTGAGTGCATTGAGGCATCAGCAAAGACAGCCACAACCTATAAATTAACGGGGGGAATCCACCCATTTGTTTACGTCACCCTCAATTCTTCGTTCGACTGCAATCCTCGAAATTCAGTGCTTAGAGTTTCTGAAATTTCAAAGAATGGGTCTTTTCGGTATCTTTGCAAAGAAAAAGACAGAAAAGGGGATGAAGGAGAAGGTTATGGAGAGGACAGCAGGGCAATCACGTAGGCGGAAGACAGCATGGTGTCATTAGACAGAAGAAGGGATTAATGGAGAAGATTAAGCGAAAGCTCCCCTGCTACCATGGCCGGCCACATAAAGGGTATTAGCCGTTGCAGTACCGATGATATTTGTTTTAGTGTAAATGCAGAGCTCTGTATATACGTCTGCGTACGTTTGTGTGTTGTGTATGCATTGTTTTCACCTGTAATGAGGGTTACTCTGGGCCCGCACTACATCGATTTCTATAATAAAAGATATGTAGATTAGATCATGGTTACTCCTTTATAAAATATTTTCAGCCATGTTCAATAAAAAGTTTAGGAGGTTGGGAAATCTAGGGAAGACAATAATTGAAATTTTTATTTATTGGTTTGTCGACAACATCAAAGAAAAATGATTGCTTAGGAGAAGAGGACAGAGGGTAGGGCCCTCATAGGTCGCCATGGGTAAGTAGAAAGCAAATTTTAAACCTGAATTATAAACTTTTCGTTTGAAGTTTTTTTTTTTTTTTAAATAAATACTTTCAAAGTTTAGAGAGAAAATTTGATACTTATCTATATCTTAAAATTACAAGAGGCAAGAGGCAAGGAGTATATTATATTAGCAACCGTACCTCCACTCTCCAAAGCCCGTTACCTTATTTCCCTTAAAAAATGGATGATGTTATTACAAGGTCTATTATGGTAAAGATATTAAAATCTTTATGAAAAAATGAAAGATGGTATGTTGTCAAAACAATTAATTAAAGAATATTGAGTATAAGAAAAAATATATAGATAAACAAAACAATAAATGAATGAAAAAATAGAGCATTAAATTTCATTAGGTTTCATACTCCAACAAAAAAGTTAAGGAGTATGCAAGGAAAAATTTAAACTTATTATATAAACTTAGAAAATAAATAATTTGTTTTTCTTTTGAAAGGGAAAAAAAAAGAAAATGAGGGAAATAAGTAAAGAAGTAACTATGTACACATTTACAACTACTTTGTTTAAGTTTAGAGATGTCTTAGATGATGCCCATTGACTAAGTCAACCAACGACCTTTTGTCTAATGTTACTAGCCTATAAGCATTTGGACCCTTTGCTCTATTAATTTGTTATGTTCCACTCTAAAGTGAGTTAAAATTCTTGTGTTTTTTGGTCCTATGTTCACTCCATTTTAAAAATAGGTCTCCTTTAAAATCCATGTTTGTCACCTTCTTTTCGAACCATCTCTTGACTACCACTTGGGTATTGAACAAATCTATTGAAGAAATTTTTATTATCTTCTTCTAATGACAACAATGTATTCAATCATGCTTAAATAGGAGCTATGTTGATGTCTTTAAGCTTTAGTTGTTAGGAAATTTGGAGAGAAGGGGACTCTAAATTTGTTATAAACACTCAATTTTAATAAAAAAATAGTTTATAAGGTGATGAGTTGGTGGAGGCCTTAGGAGTTACTCTATCTACCCATAAAGCCTTTTTTAGCTTGGCATGCCAATCTCTCTTAGACTCTGCAATTGTCCTCTTCAAAAATTTTACAATGTTCTTTTTTTGTGGACTTCACTAAGCTATTTCCTCGTAGATAGTAATTATAAGAGTTTTTTAGGATAAACCCACGTTCAAGTGCAAACTGTATCAACTTGGCCTTAATAAAGACTAAAAATATTAATGACTATTTTTTAAAGGGTTTCATACCTCATGATAATATCTTCTAGCAACTAGATGACTGCCTCCTAGTTTGTAGGTTGACAAGGACTATCTCAGTCCATTTCAATGGTAGTTCAAATCCAACCGTAGCATGCTCTAGACAAGGAACTAATTTTTTCAATTTAATTCAAACCCCATTGTTGGAAGGGATCTATTACAACTATGGGATACAAAGGTACATAATCTCTCCTTTGTACAACAAACATTCAACATGCTTTGCAATCTTTGGCCAATTGAAAAATATTTTATTTTGTGAGTTGTAGTCTTGGCTGAATAATGGTCACCTTTAACATGATATCCTTTAAATAGATATTTTCTCCTCTTTAGTGCACCTTAAGAGTAACTCATCATATCCCTTCTAAAAAATGATGTCATTGAGCTAGGTGTAGTAGGTGGCCTTTTGTTTGAATATACCTCTCTTTGAGTATCAAATATTCAAGTACTTTGTCTTGTTAGTATGTATCTTCTTAACCCATTCATTCAACCCATTTTTCCTTCTAACTTTATCTTCTTCCATGTGTGCTACTTGTTTGCTAGAGTGAGACAACTCAATTTTGACAAAGAGCCTACCCCTTACTAACTTAGTTGGATTTATCTCTATGCCATTTTTTTGGATTCTATTTATCTAGTTGAACCTCTTCACCTAACTTTCCATGCAACATTGTGAACCTTAAGTTGGGGTGGACTACAAAGGTAGTGGTTTTGCTTTGAGACAAATAAAACTTGAAGTATCTGTGAGCTTTCACTATTGTAAACACTTGTTTTTGATAAAAGTATATTGCTCCTTGTAGTTATGAAGTATTTAAATCATAAAGGATATTTTCTATTCATCTTCTCTATCCTCTTTCTAGGTTAACATAGTTATAATATTTTCATTGGTGCCATAAATATATAACTTGAAATTTTTGGAAAAATCATGATTGATCAACATGGGTGCTTTCATAATTGCATCCTTATTTATTTAGAATATTTGCTTACCTTCTTCTATCTAAGTAGAAGTGATATCTTTCTTCAACATCTTGGTGATAAGTCTAACTAGTTGTGTAATAATGAATTTGACCACAAATTAAATATATCTTAAAAAAGACCTATTACCTTTAATTAATGGTAGCACTAACAAGGATTGTATTGTTTTAATATGATTAGAGTCTATTGCAAGGCCTTCCTTTCACATATCCTATAAGTTTCCCCTCTTGAAAACATGGTAACTTATACTCATAACTCTTCACTTACACACATGACACCTCAAAATCATAACTCACACTTGATTACATGACACATATACACACTTCACAACTTGACACATACTATTGACATAAATAATAAACACACACCCTAAACTAAATATTTACAAAGGTACTCAAGGTACCAAATAATGTAATACCTCCAACACATTGGATAACCCAAAAGATATTATTTGATAGAAAATTGTTATCTTATATTAATTGTAATATTTTACCCAAATTTGATTATAGCCTAAGAAACTATCAAGTAATAACAACATTTGTGACCCTACCACTTTCTATAGTATGTAGTCTATGGATGGATTTTCTTATATTTCTAAAATTGACACACAATAGAATATCACCATTTTTTCATGTTGGAACCAAATTACCCATCCATATTAAATGTTTAATGGGGAAGATAATTTGTGCTTACAACAACTTACGTATCTCTTTCATCATGACCAATTCTATCTATGGATTAATGGACTTCTATTTTTGGCAAAATGGCCTAGCCCAAGGCGCAAGGTGAAGAGTATAATACATTGTATTTCTATCATCCATCTATTCATATCCCGAAACGATGACATATCCATAATTGGTGCACAATTCCTTGAATAGGTAGATCTCTTATTTTGTACATTCTTTTTCCAAGTAAGTTTTTATCTTCAAACATTTCAATGGGCTGGTAAGATGACATCTCTAGAAGAGTTTCCATGTGTCCATCTAAAGTTATCTATATATGTGTCCATGTATCCCCTCATGGGAGGCAAGTTTAGCACATGTAAGCTCAAGAAAGTAAGAGAGAGTCTAGGGTGAGAGTGAGGGTTAGTAAACCAAGATAATTAGGAAAAAATATCTCCTTATTCAAGGTGTGTCCAAGATTGTTAGAGTGAGAGTGTGGAATATAGTTGTTGGACAAGGCAACAAAAGGTGGAGGTTCAACAAGAGGGTTGTGTTTGCTTACTAAGGCAATCATGTAAGAGTTATTGTACTTTATAGTTTGAATATATAATAAAATTTCTTTTATTTTCATTGTGCCACCTATCGTACTATTATCGCTTACTATTTTTTATGTTGTTATAATGTTATGTTGTGAATAAGAGTTTTGTGTTAACATGCCATCATAGGACAAATATTGTGCATCAATAATAATGACCTTATTGAGTTGAGGGATTAGGGAGACATTATGTGCATGCTACATTTCTACAATTTGGTTTTGTTACTGATACTGCTTCTCTTTGGTAGTGGTGTTATATTGTAATTACATTTTCACCTCTCCAATATATTTGGTTTTACTCCTTATTAATTTTACTACAATAATTGTTAAATTTACCATACAATAAAATTTTTGTATTATTACCATGGTTTTTCAAATTTTAATGATGATAACTCATTTTTATAATGGTATCCATAGAACTTACCATGTGGTAAAGTCTATTTACTAGGGTCATTACCAAGTGTTACCACTATTCAATATCCTTCTTATAGAACTTGTTCATTATACTTAGTGTACTTGTCAGATGAAGTGTGGTCAACAAGTGTATGCCTTGGTGATCTTGTGGATAGTTTGTGATTAACCCATCATAGTCTACAATCTAGTTTACCTTATTTTTGTTTGCATATCTACACTTGGTGCGTACAATTACTAAACTAGGAGGAAGAATCTAGTCAATTTGGTATTCATAGTACTTTGCATGTAGACTCAATATCTTGTTCATGAGACCTTGGCTTTTTCATTAGGAAGAGTTGTACCTGGGATTCCAAGGATGTAGTAAAGATGGGAAATTTATTTTCTTTTCATCCCAATCTTATAAAGATACCAATACTTTCATTCAAGTATATAATACAACATGCATTTGAAATGGCTTGACATTGAGGGAGCAATTGGTAGAGTTCTTGCCAATATTGTAAAATGGTGTTGTTTTAAGATGATACAAGATGCAAGAAGATCATATAAAAAATTTATAGGATAAAATTAGTTAGAAGATGATCAAGAAGTACAACCCAAGCCAAAATATTCTGAGTTGATGATTGAGATAAAGAAGTTGGTTCAACGATCTAAAGAAAAATTTCATGAGTACTATGCATGAATTCAAGAGCTTTGAAGGAATGTGGAGGCCTAATAACAAAAGGAGAACTTACCTACTGGGCTAATGGATGGTATGGATAACATGATTTATAAGCATTTTATTACAAGTCTAAAGGAAAAAATTAGGCCAAGGGTTAAGTATGATCAACCTTCCACTACCCAATGTGCATACAAGTTTACAAAGCAACAAGAAGACAATATGGAGGAGGAGCTAATTTTACTAGCATTGGTTACATTGATAGATTTTGATAAAGTTTTACAACCAACAACAATATCATGGGGATGAAGTTAGATCATAATAAGAATCCCAATGAAAGAAAGAAGGCTAAAAATAAGAAAAAATAAAAAAAAGAGGAGAATAAAACTACAAGTTTAAGATTTTTCAATATCAGCAGGCTAGGCACCATACTTAATCATGGAGAATTTGTCAAAGCAAACTGCCAACATCACATATGGGCAACTACTAGCATTATCATTAGAAAAGTGAAGGGAGCTGCATAGTGGAATTAGTGCTAGACAAAGGAAGAAAGTCAAGTTCGTTGTGTTTGACAGAAAGGTTGATGTATATGCTTCACAAGTTGAAGTCTTGTGCAAAGTTATTTCTATTCTTGATATCATGGTAGATGGTGGAGTCAATGTTAATATAATGATAAAGTCCACCCTGAAGACATTAGAACTAGAGATAGATCATAAATATGACTTAAATTTGATATCTTAAAAAAATAAAAAAAAAATTAGGAGGAGAAGTCTCTATGTAATAGTTTTAGTCATGGGAGTCACCTTGAACTGATGGGAAACCAATGTTTGCAATTGATGGTTTAAAGAGAGTACAAGAGAGTCCCTTTTACAAAAGTGCCTTTGGAGGCCACAAAATGGGGTTTTGAGAGGTGAGAACCCCTTCTTTAGTAAGGAGGTCAACAACACCTCAACAGTCTTCCAAGAGATCCTCAAATTGAGTAGGCTTACTGCTTGTGTACCATTATCAGTCAAACCTATCCTCAATATCTACAAGACCTGCAAAAAGGGGGTTAGAATGTTTGGGGGCTTGTCTTGATCAAACCCCTCGTGTTTATAGATAGAATACACTAAATAAACTAATCTAATGCTAGAAATGACTGTAAATAAGTAATACAATTATACTTACCTGTTTTAAGGGTTTTGTAGCCTTCTAGTGACTAAAATTGACCCTTGAAAAGGGTCACACCTTAAGGTACGATTATTTTGGGTCGTAGGGTACCTTGCAATATTGATTGTGGTATCTTGGACAAATTTTGGGTGGTCCAAAATGGTCTTCTACTATTGTTGGAGCTCTTGTCTTCATTGGGTCACCTTTAGAACTTATAACACAAACTAATATTGGGACACAAAAAAATTGTAAAAAGATGTTTGATGTGGTGATTGATGGAGATTGATGGCAAAGTGGGTAATGGAGGTAGTGTATTCTAGATAAGTTTTGGCAGACTTTTGTTACGAAAATTATGGATTCTTAGAAATGGAGGAAATGAGCCTCTATTTGTAGAATTTGGTGAGGCTAGGGGGGTTAAGGTCTCCCATGAGGTGTCCCCTGATGTGGCATGCCTCATAAGTGTATTTGGGTGAGAAAATCCCTCACCTAACTACATGTCATAAATGAGCATGGGGATGTGGAGTGGAGTTGGGGTTAAAATCTAACTACAATAGGATTAACCCAGGGTTGAGAGTTGACTTGGGTGAGGTGGAAGATGACTCACCCTTGATCCATGCTTTGAAATCCAAAAGTCCTCAAATATCATTTATGGACTTAAATGCACATGGGGATTTGAAATGGAGCAAGGGTTAACTATGAATAGAGTTAGGTTGACCCTAGGTTAGTTGTTGACTTTTGGGTGAGGTGGAGGGTGACTCACCATGTCTCTAATGCCTTAGGATATAAAAGTATTAAAAAGCTAATTAAGGCCTTAAATGTTCATGGGGAGATGTGTGGAGCAAAGGTTAATGTTAACCCTGATTAGGATGACCCTAGGTTAGACTACGATCAATTGGATGAGGGGAAGCCTAGGCTAGTCAAATAGTAGACTAGGTGAAGTGGCAAGAATTATATTGACCATGGTTAGATTGATCATGGGGTGGATTTTGGTCTTGAGTTGACCTTGACCAAGGTTAGATATTAACCAAGGTTAGGCAAAGATGATGGTCACATGAGGACCTAGAGTTAAGCATAGGAAATGGCTTAAGTGGTCCAAGGGGGCTTATGAATAGTGCATGAATAGTGATTTTGATAAATGAATAGTGTTTTGAGGCTAATTTGTTACAAATTTTATGGGTTTTTCAAATTTATTAGCTGTGATGATGGGAGAAGTGGCAATGTGCAACTTTTGGGTGTCTACATTTGCCCCTTTTTGTATTGTGTTGTGTGAAAACACGATGCAGTGCAAAAACTGATGACACCGGATTGGTGGTTTGATTTTGAAGAAGAAGAAATTGATGATGGAAGATGATGGTTGATTATGACCTTTGTTGCATCATGATGATCTTTGAGAGATGTTGTGGGCCAAACACAGGTGAATTTTGCTCCTATTTTGTCACTGCTCGATCATTTAAATTGTCAACCCAGGGAGCTTCGTAAACTTTAGAAGTGTCTCATACAAGATCACTTACAATACCCACTTTGAGATGAGTCCATCTAATTCTACTATTGGGGGGTTTAAAATATTGTCAATCATTCATCCACACCACAATAATTTACGTATGAATAATTAAATCCTGAGAATGTAAATATTCATACGTGCATAAAAGTAAACCTACTATGAAAATGAAAATAACAGTGCAGAAAATAAACCTATGAAAGCAGGAAACTAATCTAGGAAAGCATAAATAAAAGGGAAGGAATACTGGCTTGGAGTGGGCCCAGGCTCCAGCAGCTCCCTTCCAGCTGAACACGCAGTTAGGAACTCTCGAACTTTATTGTATTTGCCAAAGAATTATTACAATGTTTCTACCTCCTCAGAATGACAAATGTATTCTCAATATGGATTCTAGATTCTGGATATCTATCAGAGAGGTCTATGTGTGTTTATATAGCACACACATAGATCTTCTATTACAAAGAAGTTACAATAGTAGTTTAGTCTAGACTAAACTGGGATAGTCTAGTAAACGTAATCGACATCTGCTAAAAATAGGCTTTGTTCCTAACGGTTGCACGTTTGTTGATTGGTGCATGCTTCACCTGGCATAGGTAAGACGTTCTTGTCCATTGGTGCAACTCCCAGAATTATCTTGCATGATGTGGAACTGGAACGACACCGGTCAACTCTGCCCATGTCACTTTACTTGGTCAACTGGCGAAGAATGGAGGCGCCTTCTCTATGAGGAAGGTGCCTTCCTCACGTGCTTTTTGATAGGCGCCTTCCGTATGTGGAAGGCGCATACTGATGTTGAGCGCCTTCTTCCTACGGAAGGCGCCTACTGATGTGGGTGCCTTCTCTATACGGAAGGCGCTTTGCCTTGTATGGGGTGCCTTCCCTATGCGGAAGGCGCCTAAGTATGTCGGGTGCCTTCTATATACGGAAGGCGCCTACCTTCTATTGGCGCCTTCCTTGAAGAGGAAGGTGCCTACCCTTTTCTTGGTGCCTTCCTTGAAGAGGAAGGCACCTACTTATCATGCCTTGATCCCGAAAGAAATAGAGTGCTAGGTCCATGAAAGACCTCGACTGATCCAAATCTATCAAAACCAACTACATTTCCACAAAAACACACTAAAACACACAAATTAGATAACACACAATTCTATTAAATAATTACATAATCATTCATAAAAGTACACAGTTCCTAATATATTGCCGCATAATAATCGATGAAACCCATACAAAATATGAGCATTTTTTAGGCTCATCATCCCCCCATGCCTAACATATGCCATGCCCTCATGGCATCAAAACTACAGGTAGCTCTTCGTACTTCTTCATCATCATCGTTTTCCAGTGGATCTGGTTGTACCTACGGCCTGTGACTATTTCTTCTATGGACCGACATCGGGAGGTGCGGTCTTTCTTTTTCTATGTGGAGCTGTGGTGTTGGGGCAGCCAACTGCTATTGTCTACCTTTGCTCAATCCACTGGATCTGCCTATTCGAGGTTCCCACCCCAACTACTCTTGGAGGTGGTATAGCTAGCGTAGTCCCTACTGCTTGGAATGCAACTTCTATAGCTTGCCAAAGATCGACATCTCGATCTAACAACTACATCCTAATCTTATTTCCTTACATTATTCTTAGGAAGGTGCCTTCTTATATTGAAGGTTTCTAACCCTAGCATTCAATTTTTTGGGGGGTTGATAATATCCTCTTGAGCCATATCGTTGGCATGATGTTTTGGTCATGGGGGTACATGATTTTTATGGTGGCATTATTTTTTAGTACTGCATAATTCATGAAAGATTATATAAAAATTTAATTAGAATTATGCGCGTACCTGATTGGATGTTCCATGCATCATGAAGAGTAGTGATTCATCGGCCTATGACATGGAGGATGGGTATTTCACATGTGCGGATTATGTTGGACTTCATTGTTGCATTGTTCGAGGTTCGATGCCGAAGATAGGCTCCTGATTGGTCTTTGAAAAACCATATGTCCATCATTTTTGAGGTGTGCACGAGGATCTCACCCCGTAACTCTGCATAATTTTTGATTGGGGTAGATTTTTCATCATGTGGGGTCTAGTGGTAATCTGGTGCTACCCAATCGTGTGTTGATCTCATTTGAATCGAGGTGCATGTGAAACCAAAGCATCGGTTGTACATGGAAGGCACTTTTTTGGTGCCTTCTCGATGTGGAAGGTGCTTTAAATGAATGGTGCCTTCCCTAGGTGGAAGGCGCTTCTGCATGTCGATGCCTTCCTGCTATGGAAGGCACTTTTGAAGAATGGTGCCTTCCTACTACGAAAGGTACTTTTGAAGATGCCTTTCTACTATGGAAGGCACTTTTGAAGAATGGCACCTTCCCGTTGCGGAAGGCACTTTTGAAGAATGGCACCTTCCCACTATGGAAGGCACTTTTGAAGAATGGCACCTTCCCTCTACAGAAGGCACTTTTGAAGAATGGTGCCTTCCCACTATGGAAGGCACTTTTGAAAAGTGGCACCTTCCCATTCGAAGGCACTTTTGAAGAAAGGTACCTTCCCGCTATGGAAGGCACTTCTGAATGGATGCACCTTCCTGGAATGGAAGGCACCTTGATCATCATTTTTTTTTCATGGTGCCTTCATGATGCGGAAGGTGCCTTCTCAAAATTTTTTTATTTTTTAACTCTCCTATGGGCGCCTTCTTTATAAGGAAGGCACCTTATTTTGCCCTTATTTCAATTGGGCGCCTTCCCTATAAGGAAGGTGCCTACCTTCTATGGGGTGCCTTATTTATAATGAAGATGCCTTATTTTTGTGGGGTGCCTTCCCTATAAGGAAGGCACCTTGCCTCCAGCTTGATACCTTCTTCACGATGGGAACGTCCACCCTCGTTAGGCACCTTCTTCGAAGAGGAAGGCATCATTCCTCCTATGGAGAGTCTGCTTTGAAGATGAAGGCTTTTTGCAAGGTATTTTTCTTAGCAACACATCATGATCATCTGGGCAAGGGTGATCAAGCCTCCTCAAACTTTCTTCATGCTGCTGCAACGTCCTCCTGCCAGGCCTGGCATGTGATTTTCCCCCGGAGGAGAGTTTGTTGCCTTCGCCCGAGCTTGGATAGGTGTTGCTTCTAAACTATGTGTGCAGGTGTTGGGATGTTGAGCCGGTTCAGGCCTGGTTTCCTAGATACCTATTTTTTGAGCTGTCAAGTCCTTCACCTACAAAAGCAAACAAAAAGAAAAGAAAACTATAGGTAGTTAGATGCATTTCATGCCTAGTAGGCCCTCTACTAGGATGCCTACAGCTTGCATGCAAGCGTCATCCCTACAAAACACATCGTAAGAAATAAAACAAGCCTAAACTAACTAATTTTGGTGGACACCTCCATGTCCACCATTTTACTTGCTGAGAGTTTGGTCCAGATTTACAAGGATGGGGTCTCCCCCATGCCTGTTCTAGACTCCACCAGTAAATTTTTGGATGTGTTGTAGGGCCGCAGTCGGTGGCCATTCACTGTCAATACAACATTGTTGTCATCAATGGTTCTGATGTGCACAACACCATTCTTGATGAGCTCTACCACCTCATACGGTCCCATCCATCTCTGCATTAATTTGCCCTTCCATTCCTGGAACCTAGAATCGTACAACAACACCCATTCTCCCTCCTGGAACTGCTTCAGCTTGATGTGTCGATCATGCCATTTTTTTCTTTGCTTTTGTATGATCTCCATTCTTTGTAGAGCATCCATTCGGATTTCATCCAACTGGTTCAGCTATCGAACCCTCTCTTTTTGAGCTTCTTCCAAGCTCAAATTTAATTCTAAAGTAGTTCTCAGTGTCTTAATCTCAAACTCGATGGGCATCATTGCACTCTTCCCATAGACCAGATGGAAGGGTGTGAAGCCGGTGGTCGACTTCCACATGGTGTTGTACGCCCATACTACCTTCGAAAGCCATGTAGCCCAATATTTTCTATGTTGTTGCATGATTTTTGTGAGGATGTTCTCAATCTCTCTGTTTGTCACCTCCACTTGCCCATTTTCCTGTGGGTGGTAGGGCGTAGTCTTGTTGTGCCAAATCCTATATTGCTTCATCAACTCCTCGATCAATTTGGAGGTAAATTGAGGCCCCTGGTCTATTGTTATCTCTCTAGGGACCCCGAATCATGTAAAAATATGAGCAAATAAGAAATTGGCTACTATTCTTTCCTTTGAATCCCTCAATGCTTGGACTTCCACCCACTTGGTGACATAGTCTGTACAGACTAAAATAAATCTCCTACCTATCGAAGGTGGATTAATTGGCCCCACAAAATCCATGCCCCACTTATCGAAGGGCTCTAGATGCACTTGCGGTTGAAGGGGCATCTCGTCCCGATGGGTTGGTCTACCCATTCTTTGGCACTCATCACACTTGTTGGCATAGGTGGCCGCGTCTTTGAATAGAGTGGGCCAAAAATACCCAGCCTATAGGATTTTATAGGCAGTCCACTTCCCCACAAAGTGTCCTCCGCATGGTTCATCATGGCAAGCTTTGAGTATTTCTAAGAACTCCTACTCTGCTATGCACCTCCTTATAATCTGATCACATCCTATTTTAAATAGGAGGTCATCAACCCATAAAAAGGAGGTACTCTTCTCTACTACCACCTACTTTTCTCATGAGGAGAGAGCAGGCGAGGTTCTTCCGATGGCCAAGTAATTGGCTATGTCTACATACCATGACGTCGTATAGAAAATCTACTACAACGTTGTCTTTGCCAGGTTTTTCAACTATTGTTATGTCAAACTCCTACAATAGTAGAAGCCATCTTATAACTCTTCCACCAATAGCCGGTTTGCTCATTAAATACTTGATAGTCGTATGGTCCGTATGGACAAACACCTGATATCCGGTGATATAATGGCAGAATTTATTTATGGCATGCACAACTGCAAGGAACTCCTTCTCCATCATTGTATAGTTGAGCTCAGCCCCTGCCAAGTTTTTGTTGACGTAGTAGATGGCATAAAATTCCTCGCCATCCTTCTGCCTGAGGACTGCTCCAATCGCATTGTTGGATGCATCACAATAGATATGGAAGGGTATGGCCCAATTTGGTCCCCTTAGAATAGGTGTAGATATTAGCTTTTCCTTGAGTGACTGAAACGCTCTTTCACAGTCTTCCATCCAGTTGAACTCCACATCTTTAGACAATAAAGTGTGCAGTGGTCTTGCAATTTTACTAAAGTCGATGATAAATCATTGGTAATACCCGATAGATCCGAGGAAACTTCTCACCTCTCACTATGTTCTAGGGTTGGGTAGGTCCTTGATGACCTCTATTTTCCTTTTGTCAACCTTTATTCCTTCCATGGAGAGATGGTGTCCCAATACGATGCCCTCTTGCATCATCATAAAGCATTTTTCATTACTAAGGGATAAATTATTTTCCTCACTTCTTTTGAGCACTCTTTCCAAGTTCTTCATTGCTTCATCAAAGGTTTCTCCATAAACGGTGAAGTCATCCATGTATACTTCAACCGCATCTCCTATCATGTCTGAGAATATGCTAAGCACCACCCTTTGGAAGGTGGTAGGTGCGTTGCATAACCCGAAAGGCAATACCCGATAAGCAAACGTTCCCCAAGGGTAGGTGAACATCATTTTATCCTGATCTTCTTCTCCTATATAGATCTGGTTGTATCCACTGAATCCATCCAGGAAGGAGAAGTACTTTCACCCTAAAAGTGTATCCAAGACCTGATCGATAAATGGGAGTGGGAAGTGATCCTTTTTGGTCGCTTTGTTCAATGCCCTGTAGTCCACACAAATCTACCACTTCCCATTCTTCTTGGGGACCACCACAAGTGGTGACACCCACTCACTATCAGAAATTGGATAGATGAATCTGGTAGACAAGAGTTTTTGCAATTCTGCCTTGACAATGTCTTTCATTTTCGGATTCATTCTTCTTTGTGGTTGCCTACTTGGAGTCGCCTGCTCTTCAAGGTATATGCGATGGGTACAGATTTTTGGGCTGATACCTTTCATATCCGAGTAATCCCATGCAAATGCCCATTGGTGTTTAACCAGGAGTTCTTCTACCTTCATTAGTTGTGTGGGGGTCAACCCACTATTGATATTCAATGTCTTTCCTAGCCCAACATTTATCTGCTGAATGTGGTGGTCTTGGGTGCCAGCTAATGGTGACTCAAGTGTGGTACCAGAGGATTCTCCTTGGAGGAATTCTATGATAGCACCATCCTCATATTCTTCCTCTACCAATTTATCTAATGCCATCACCGGTTGGATGATGGACAACTCTTTCTCTTCATGCTTGGTCAACGTGGACTCTCCCAATGAATCAACAGACTGCACGAGGGGTGAAATGGTCAACATTTTTACATTCTATCCATTGGAGATGGTCATCAGCCCATCACGATAGCTGATGTACACATTGGTTGTCACCAACCATGACCTTCCCAAGATAAGTGGGTAGCCACCCAACCGGGTTTTAGACTACAAAACTAGGAAGTCGGTTGGATATTCCCATGCATCAACCATCACTATTATATCTTCAAGCATTCCTTTTGGTGCTACGGTTGATCGATCGACCAATTGTAGCACCATTGAGGTAGGTCTCAGGTCTATGAGTTGTAGCCTCTGCATGGTCTCCTGAGGCATTACATTGATGGCTACCCCGAGATCGACCAACGTATTGGTCAAGGAATGTCCCCCAATTTTTATAGTCAACACTGGACTACCTGGGTCTGCATACTTAGGATGACACGTCTTGCCCATCATTAAATCCGCCAACTTACCCACGACATTGATAGTCTGGATTGCTCTCCATCCTGACTTTCTTAGGCACATCTCCTTTATCACTTTAGAATATATCGAGACGTCTCGGATAGCTTGAAAAAGTGGAATTGTCACTGTGAGATTTTTCAAGCTAGAAAGTATATCAAACTCGATTGCATTAGTTTCCTCTATTCTTGTAGCTGGTTAGGAAATGGAGCCTTTGTTCTCTCAACCACTTCTTCTTCCACCTCTTCTATAAGAGGTGTTTCTTCTACATCTGCCTCCTCTTCTATCAATGGAGGTGTCTCTACTCCTAGTTGTCTACCTGATCTAAGCTGAATAGGATTACAACTAATATGATACATCGGGTACATCTCACCTTCTACATTGTATGTCGATTGATTTACTCTATTATTTGGATTTGTCATCGGTTGTGCGGGTAGTTGCGTAGGTCTCACTACAGGCAAGGCCGACAGGTTTTTATGGGGGTGAGTTGGTGCTACATTCTATGGAGCCAGATTCCATGGAGCATGGCCTCTCCACTGTTTCCTAGGGTATTGATATGGCATCCAGGGCTGCTGGTTCAGAAATGTTGCTCCTGGGGGTGCGTTGGACCAAGGTGATGGTCCCCACCACCCCATGTTAGGTGGTTGAGGCTGGCCTTGTGGCATGTATGGTCCTCCCCGTATGATGGCATTCCTGGTGGTGTATTTCCCATAAGGGGTTGTGGCCAACTCCTTCGATTGCCTATAAAATAAGCTTCCATGACATCAACATCCTCCTTGAAACTGGGCAATTGTGGGCACAATCGGGTCTTGTGATTTAGTTTACAGACCATGCATACTCTAACTTTGTTTTTAGGGCATGCATTCTTTGCATGCTTCCCTCTACATTTTGGGTAGAAATAAGCTAATGTCACTTCATTTTCTTGCTTCTTTTTCTCCAATAACAGCGTGTCCATCTGCAATGCCAGAGATGAAAGCATCTCGCTTTTCAAATCTTCCAGCATGTTGCCTATTTCTATTTTTGTGACCGAAGTAGTTGCTTTCATGGTTCTAGAAGTGGTCTTGCCTCTCCTCCTTGAGTAGTTTCGGCATAATTGTCAGATATCTTCCATAGCATGCTGGTAGACGTCACCTCCAAAAATCATGTTGAGAGCTTCTAATGATTCATTGTTAAGTCCTCTCAAAAATATGCTTTTAAGAGACTTATCAACTAGCTTCGCATGAGGAGATCATTGAATATTGAAGTTGAATCTCTCCTAGTACTCCTCAAGAGACTCATCTTCTTTCTACGTCATGCTCAGGACCTCCTCTCTAGAGTCTCTTGCTCTCTCGAAGTCTTGATATTGCTCTAAAAAGAGCCTCTTCATTTGATCCCATGTGGCAATGTGTTTGTCTCCCAGACCAATGAACCATCATAGAGCTGCATCATCTAATGTGGAAGGAAAGAGCTTCAGCTTCTACGTATCATATTTGTAGTCCACAGACCTGCATAGAACATCAAACTTAAATAAAAATAGGTCAGGGTCCTCGATCGGGTATCCTCTGAAGGTAGGAAGGTGAGCAGGGGATATGTTTTTCATTTTGGTTTCTCCTACTCCTTCCTCAATCGGGAAACTAAAGCCAGATGAAGCCTCTTCGTCGGCCATTTTTTTAGGAAATGTGGTCTCTAATGCAGTTCTTATGGCCTCACGATCATTCAAAACTTTCTGAGTCAAGGCTCTAAAATCGGTTGGTGTTATCATCCGATCTTCTACAACTTTCCACAATAGAGCTTCCTCTGAGGGTGTCCTCTTAAACAATGGGTTTACAATGGTTCGTTCTTCCCCGAGTTGATGGGATGAGGAAGCACTTTGCACAAAGTAAGGATCCTCACTCCAGTGGACTATTGGTGGTGAGTCGGGTGAATCTAGTTCAAACTCAGAATGTTCGGTTGTCTCAGATTTTGGTGGACTTTGTTTTATGAACTGATCATCAGGTCCTCTTCTTCTTGAAGAACTCATACAAATTTAGATAGAAGGTTTTTAGGTATTGTAATTAATCTAATAGAGGTGCTTCCTCGACAATGGTGCCAAAATGTTACGGGCCAAACACAGGTGAATTTTGCTCCTATTTTGTCACTGCCCGATCATTTAAATTGTCAACCCAGGGAGCTTCATAAACTTTAGAAGTGTCTCAGACAAGATCACTTACAATACCCACTTTGAGATGAGTCCATATAATTCTACTATTGGGGGGTTTAAAATATTGTCAATCATTCATCCACACCACAATAATTTACGTATGAATAATTAAATCCTGAGAATGTAAATATTCATACGTGCATAAAAGTAAACCTACTACGAAAATGAAAATAATAGTGCAGAAAATAAACCTATGAAAGCAGGAAACTAATCTAGGAAAGCATAAATAAAAGGGAAGGAATACTGGCTTGGAGTGGGCCCAGGCTCCAACAGCTCCCTTCCAGCTGAACACGTAGTTAGGAACTCTCAAACTTTATTGTATTTGCAAAATAATTATTACAATGCTTCTACCTCCTTAGAATGACAAATGTATTCTCAATATAGATTCTAGATTTTGGATATCTATCAGAGAGGTCTATGTGTGTTTATATAGCACACACACAGATCTTCTGTTACAAAGAAGTTACAATAGTAGTTTAGTCCAGACTAAACTAGGATAGTCTAGTAAACGTAATCGACATCTGCTAAAAATAGGCTTTGTTCCTAATGGTTGTGCATTTGTTGATTGGTGCATGCTTCACCTGGCGTAGGTAAGACGTTCTCGTCCATTGGTGCAACTCCTAGAATTATCTTGCGTGATGTGGAACTAGAACGACACCGGTCAACTCTGCCCATGTCACTTTACTTGGTCAACTGGCGAAGAATGGAGGTGCCTTCTCTATGAGGAAGGTGCCTTCCTCACGTGCTTTTGACAGGCACCTTCCGTATGTGAAAGGCGTATACTGATGTTGAGCACCTTCTTCCTATGGAAGGTGCCTACTGATGTGGGTGCCTTCTCTATACGGAAGGTGCTTTGCCTTGTATGGGGTGCCTTCCCTATGCGGAAGGTGCCTAAGTATGTCGGGCGCCTTCTGTATACGAAAGGCGCCTACCTTCTGTTGGTGCCTTCCTTGAAGAGGAAGGTGCCTACCCTTTTCTTGGTGCCTTCCTTGAAGAGGAAGGCGCCTATCTTCTCTTGGCACCTTCCTTGAAGAGGAAGGCGCCTACTTATCATGCCTTGATCCCGAAAGAAATAGAGTGCCAGGTCCATGAAAGACCTCGACTGATCCAAATATGTCAAAACCAACTACATTTCCACAAAAACACACTAAAACACACAAATTAGATAACACACACAATTCTATTAAATAATTACATAATCATTCATAAAAGTACACAGTTCCTATTATATTGCCGCATAATAATCGATGAAACCCATACAAAATATGAGCATTTTTTAGGCTCATCAAGAGAGTAGACGCAAGATTGCCTTACTATCATGATCAATGTAAAATGTCCCAATTTTTGAAGGGATGCATGTTTTTGAAACTTTTTCTTTGATGAATTGTTGAGCTTGATTTGAATTAATTAATCATTCAACCCTTGGTAGATTTGTGTTAGGTGCTTCATTCATGAGTGGTCTGACGATTACCACTCCAATGAAGAACATATTGCTTTTTTTTACCCTAGAAAAGGAGGGCTTCAGATGATCTCTAGCAAAGGTTTTAGAACAAACACAATTTCCATTGTTGAGTGTTTTATTACTGATCATGCATAAGGTGACTTTTGTATGATGTCTACTCGCTTAAGCAATGAGTCGATGAGAGGAGACAATATGAAGCAAAAACAAAATGCTTGACAAAGTGGGCGATCAGGTGAGAGAATATGTCCAATTGCATGATAATGAAATGACAATGGAAAATTTGCATGAAAATGTGGGGAGTGTCACCATTTTGGGCCTGTGGGTAAATTTGAAGCTGTTTAATTTTAGTCACAAGGTAACCTGTGACCCAAAAAGTTGTAGGGTACCCTGTGACCATACGAAGTACACCTATAAAAGGTCAATTGCAAGGTATGTGAGTCATTTTGTGCTTTGTGAAGGAAGAGAGATGCAAAGAGAGGAGAGAGAGAGTTTTGGAAGTGGAGAACTATCAAATTTGAGATCGAGGTGAAAAAGATGGCCATGGATGTGGTGAAAGTGGGTATTGGAGGGTGTACAGTTTTTGCAAGTTAACCATGTGATCCTCTTTTGATGAATTTAAAGGAATAAAAGGAACCATAGGACCCTTTGATAGTGAAATGAAATCGTAGCATAGATGATGCATATGGAATGGTAATGAAGATGAGGTGGCATGTATGCATGTGTTTGCATATGCATTTTTTATTTGTTTTGGTTTTGTTTGGCATATTTATTGAGGTGCATGTGTGCTTGTTTGCATGTGTTTTTGATGCAATTTTTGAAAATTTTGTACAAATTTGTGGAAATGAGGGAAATGGATAGTTGAATCTACTCACATTCGTATAGTCGTAAGGTAACCTACAACCATATGATTGTACATATTTGTATAAAATTTTGTTCAAATGTACAAAAATATATGATTTTATTTTTTGAAGCTGATGAAGTGTTGGTGTTGAACAAGTGAAGGGCGTAGAGCCAAGGCATCAATTTTATAATTTACTTGAGGATTTGAAAAATATTTGGGGAACATGTGAGAGGTAATGGTTACGAGATGTGGGTTTTCATGGAGTGGCAGAGATGGTGATAGTGCATTATGACCATTCGTATTTGGACGTGCTATGCAAGCAATGGGATCTAGATCAGAATACCTTTCATTTTTCAATGGGGGAAATTACAATCATGTTGGAGGATATATCGTATATATCAACTACCAATAGAGGGACTAACCATGATTGCCATAGGGAGAGGTAAAAAGAGATCCATACTACAGTGGATATTTGGATAAAGATGGAAATGAGTGAAGGTGAGTAGTGGGGGCATGGCATATGAGGATTTTTGGAAGAACTAGGAGATATCTTTGAGGCATTACCTGGAAATGGTACTAATTTTGGGCTACATGTTACCTGATACTTTTGGATGTAGGTTCCTATGGAAGATGATGGGGGTGGTGTGCGATATGGTGGAGTGAGGGTACAAATTCATGTGGGTTCCAACATTATTAACGTAGACTTTTAGTGAGATGAATGCACTACATATGACAACACAGAGAGGGATGGATAACAATTTTCTACTATAGATTTGGGATTGTGAGCACATAGCGGTATTGAGGCTAGAGAAGCTACCATACAGGGATCATGATCTAATGGGGATTGATATACCATATGCATTAAGATGGTAGACATATATGGTAGTGTGGCTGAGGAGACCTCATGGGGAAAAATCACTCTATTACAAAGGGGCTTTTGATATGTTGAGATGATAGGACATCATATGGTGACCATGGATAGGAGCACCATCATGGTGTGAGACTGAATTTGAGCTAGACCAAGAGAGAAGGATGATGGGTGACTAGGCAAGAGGTAGCACATACAGAGTACTTTCCCTTTAGTCAAGTATTGAGATAGTTTGGGTTACCATAAGGATTATCTGATCTACTAGTAGTTATCTATAGGGTCAAGGGAGATCGTTGGAGATAATTGTAGGTGGGACCATTAGATATACCCTTGGACACAAATATTATACTTCCTAATGTAGATGATATAGAAATTATACCATAGTATGATGCGTGGTGGGCTACACAAAGATGAGAGCTTGGTAGAGGGGTGATAGATGGATCTGTAGAGGTAGACATAGTGGTAGTTGGGGGCTTAGAGTGGGTTGCAAGGGGTACATAAGGGACTGAGAGTAGCTCAGAGGGATGAGCAGATGTAAGTGTGAGTAGCTTGGATGTAGTAGTAGATGCAAGGGCTAGTAGCCCAAGCGGAGCAGTAGGTAGCCCCAATATGGATGTGGAGGAGGCTGGCAAGGAGGAGATAGATGTAAATATGGTGTGACATGTGAGACAATATTTAGACAATAAGGTAGCACCATCTAGGGTTGGTGGAGAGGTTGTGGTTGAGGTGGCAGTGGGCATAGAGGGGATCGATGATTTAATGATAATAGAGGTAGACTTGAGTATTTGCTTGCACAACATGATGGATGCATTGAAGGAGATCCATATGTTACATGATAGAGTATGCCAAGTGGAGACCATGATGATAGTGTGAGAGATGGCATGGATGTAGGAGAGGATAGCCTTGATATGGGAAAGATATATAAATGATATGGTGACATGATGCAGAGAGGGATATGGAGATAGTTATAGTGTAGACAAAGGAGTTGTAGCAAGAGCGTGATGCATTAGCAGTTGCATTAGATAGAGCTATGGTAGAGGCTCAAAGCCATCAGAGTGAGTGATAGGCAAGAGAGGTTGAGATGGCCATATTACGTACAAAGGTAGAGCAACATAGGGCTCAGAGTGAGGTGATGACAGTCGATATGGCCATATTACACACAAAGGTGGAGCAAAAAAGGGCTTAGAGTGGAGGGATGATGGTCAGGATGGCCATATTACACATATATGTAGAGTATCAGAAGGCTTAAATTTAGATAGCTAATTTGTGGGCTAAGCTATATGAGATGCACCGAGTGAAGGACAACTTTGAGCGGCTATTCTATAGAGAGGGATGAAGGGTGCACAAGCTAGAGGGATTATTGGTAAATCAAGGGATAGATATACTGACACATACAGAGTTTGGGTCATAATCATACCAGAGTAAGAGGAGCACACAATCAACCATTATGGTAGGATATCGAGTAATTGAGCCAATAGTACCATAGACAGAGGGATATACCCTAGACGGAGCAATGAGGAAGCTCAAAAGAGGGTTGAGGAACCTCCTTGTAGACATGAGAGGAGTGGAGAGACTCTCGATGGGTAGTAGATCTAAGATGGCTTGCTTCATCTTCTTTGGTGTTGTGAGTGTACCACCATTTTGTATATTATGATAGTTGCCTAGGAGGTGATGTATAACATGATGTATATGCGATTTAGTAGGAAGTTTTGGCTATGTACAAACCATTTTATGATATATATATATATGATGATTTCTCTTAATTATGGTCAATGGTGTGATGTGTATTAATTGTGGATGGTTTATTTTCATGGCGATTTAATACATGTGAGTATGCATTAATGATGTTGTTTTATAGATAGTATAAGATATGCATGGATGTGGAACACGTATGGTATGCAGATGTGAGATGCATGTATGTGATCACACTTTTAGAAAACCATATTTTATTTTGACTATATCAAATAGTTCAATTAACCAAAAATATAGGAATAGTTGCATCGATCGAGTACCCTAGTATGAAACAAGCAAACTTGTAATATGCAAGATGAATGCAATGTAAAATGCACCTATGTAGATAATGTAACCGATGGTTTGAAAGTGCAACAAATGATAATGTACAAACACAATGAAGAGAATACTTGTTATTGATAGAGCTAGTAGTTATGCTATTTGCTCCTTCTTCTCAGGATTGTTGGATGTTCAGAAAAAACTTCCAAAAAAATCAAACACCAAAGTTTGAACAATCAATCTCATCTAGTAGTTAGTTAATATCCTGCATAAATATTGACTATACTAATGGAGAGTAATCCTATCATGAACCCATGTGTGCACATGATGTTTATTTATCCATTTTGAAGGAGGTTGGACTAACCAATTGTAAACTTATCCAATTAAGCTAGCTCATCCACAAGCATGCAATGGTCTATACAAAAGAAGGTCGCTAATATGACAAACATGTTACCACTTGTAAGGCATGCTGCATGCTACATTGCCAGTCAAGTATCTATAGCCTCAATGGAGATTAGCTCCATAATATATGAACCTAAGGACCTTAAGGATTCAAGCTTCTTAATAATACTCTTTTCTTTCTTTACATGATGCTCTTTTTGCTTTTGCTTTTGTTTTTTGCTTTCTTGCATTACCTTTTTTTGTAGTTTATCCATTTATCAATCCTTACGTAATGATAGGATGAGCAAGGAAAACCATTTGCTTTATGAAAAGGATTACGCAAGGTGTTATTTTTTTGATACTCAAAATTTGTTTAATGTATGAGACGCATGATTGGTCCATGACAGAGCTCAAGTAAACTAGGGGAAACTTTGAAATACATTAGAATTTGATGGCATTTGATGAAGATTGATTGGAACGACTATGAATGGTTGAGTAATAGAAGAAATTTTTATTACCATGGAATTGAGAATATAATTGAACATCACTATAGTCATGCTAACAAGTTCATGTTTAACTCTTCAATGGTTTACTGTATGCAAGATGTTGTATGCATATGTACAAGTTGGATGAAACAATGATGTGACAACAAACAATGCAGTAAAATGGAAATCATGGGTAGATGACATGATGGAATCCTATGAACACAACCTAAAACACAATTGATCCATTATAGAGAAATACAAACAAGCAAGAAAATTTAATAAAAATACATGAAGCCAACATATTCATCCAATTGATACAGACAAATATTGATGGCATGTATGGATGCATGTGATGAGTGAATTGAATGCCAATGTTTAGTGGCATAAACATGATTGATGAATGTAGATTATGATGGAAGAGGTGAGAAAGTGAGCTTCTGAAATGGAGGAGAAATGGGAAGAGAAGAAAGAAGAAAAAAAAATTAGGAGAAGGAAGAAGAAATAAGGAAATGTAACCAATCAAATGTATGTAGTTGCTCAAAGTGTGACCATACAACATTGATCAGGAATAGAAAGAGAGAAAGAACCACAAAATGAAATGAAAAATAGGACCAAATCAAAGGAATGTAGCCACTCAAAGCATGACTATACAATATTTATCGGTATCCTAGAAAATCCAGGAGGGAAGAGGAGAAAAAATATATCTTAATCAAAGGTATATAGCCACTCAGAGCATGACCATACAATGTTGATGGGACATCCAAAAATAGGAGAAAGAGATGAAATGAGAATGAAAAAAGAAATGCAAAGTACATCGTAGATGGATGGTTTCAATTTTATTTTTATTTTTATTGTTGTTGTTATTGTTGTTGAAATTTATACATTTGTAATAGCTGAGATTAGCTCTACAGAAAGTGAAGAAGTGTAATGGATATTAGTCAAGTGTAAAATGCATGGAGGTGGATGACGTTGAGGGGTTTGGGCTCCTCAATTCCTTCAATATTAGTAAGGTGATAAGCCCTAGAACCAAATTTTCTCATGATGATATATGGTCCCAACCAGTTAGGTGCAAATTTATCGTGAAGATGGTATGGTTGATTGGTAATGTGTTGATTCTCTTTAAGAATCAAATTTTTAATTTGGAACTCATGTTGATGGATCTTGTTGTTATATGCACATCAATTATGATATTGATAAACATGTGTATGTGTAATAGCATTGATACGACATTCATATAGAAGGGTAAGTTGATCTAATTGTGCTTGACAAGTAGCATCATTTGCAATAAATTCTTATAAGGAAACCCACCAAGAAGGAATTTCTAGCTAAAAAGGTATGATGGCGAAAATGATGTTGCCATAGTGGATATTTTAATACTAGTTTTGTAGGTTCAGATTGCCAAAGGCATTTGGCTATGCCAATCGTGATGTGACTGCAATAATTTTATGAATAATGACACAAATTGTTTTATTGATAGCTTGGGCTTGGACATTACCCTAGGGTAATATGGAGTTGAGAAGTTGTGTTGAATATTGTATTTATTACTCAATGTAAAACAATTCTTATTCTTGAAAGGTGCATAATTATAAAAAATGATTTTTGAAGGAATACCAAAATGATAAATAATGTGTTGTGTAATAAAATCAACAATCGTAGGCCCTATCGTTTGGATAAGAGGAATGGCCTCAACCTATTTTGTAAGATATTTGGTAGCGATGATAATGAATTTATGATTGCCAAAAGAAGCTGGAGTAATTTTACCAATGAGATCCAAACCCCATTGAGAAAAGGGCCACATGGATTGGATAAGTTGTGAAGCCTGATATGGTAGATGCATGATATTAGCATACTTTTGACACTTAACACATTTCTTGGCATATGTACAACAATCATGCTCCATGGTGGGCTAGTAATAGCCCATGCAAAGGATGCGCTTGGTGATGACCATACCACTGAAATGGCCACCACATGTACCATCATGGGTAGATGCAAGAACATGAGTAGCTTCATGTGGCTCTAGGCAATGCAGAAGGATTTTGTTATAGCTATGTTTTTATAGGATATCCCCTTGAAAAGTATACTGGATTACCTTTTGTTTGAATGCATGTTTACTAGAATGAAGTAAATTTGGTAGAAGAGTGCCTAGCTTGATATAGTATTTTATTTGAGAAAACCAAGGATCACAATGTTAAACTTGGACAAAATTGATACCTACATCATCAGAGGAAGTTTACAGGGAGATGGATGATTTGTGAAGCATTTGGACATGCAAATAAGTATTTTATTATGTGGATTTTGAGGTATCAAGGAACTGAAATAAGCCATTATGTCAATAAAATTATTAGTAGACTGTGGAGAAGTGTCAATTTCATACCACTCAAACTAAGTGAGTAGTTGCTCAATAACTTGCTTGTATTGCTTGATAATGAGTAGGGAATCATCAAATATTTATAGTCTCTTAATGCCCATAGTAAGCATTGTTTTAAGGTTGAGGATAAGTGCTTCATATTTGGCATTAGTATTTGTAAAAGGATGGTCTAATTTGAATGAGAAGGGGAGTGGTGCCCCCTGTGACATAAAGAAGATGATCCCTATGCCTCCTCCTTGTTTACAGTAAGAGCCATTAAAAAAGAGAGTCAAGTATACCTTTGATTTAGGTTCCACATGTTGTTCAACTTCGGTAACATAGAGCACCAAGTCATCAAGAAGCTTGATGAGAAGTGGTTTTTCACTAGTTGAAGGAGCTTCTATGAGGTGGTGGGCAATGACCTAGCCTTTAATGGATTTTTGGTTGATAAATTCAAGATAAAATTCAGTAAGCAACATTATCCATTTGGTTGTTTGACTATTATTATAACTCCTTCCCATCATGTATTTGAGCAGATTGTCATAAGCTATGACATAAATTGTGTGGTTTAACATGTAATGTTACAACTTATTCATAGCAAAGACTGCCACAAGGCATAGCCTATCCATGTACGCAGATCATGTATCATAGCTTACTAATGTGTGACTAATGTAATATATGACTTATTCTTGGATAGCCTCAATTTTTGGGGCTAACAACATCCCTAATGCAAAATCCATGGTGAATATGTACAAATGGAAAGGAAAAGTAGGGTGACGCAAAGATAATACAGGTGGTGAAGTAAGATAGGTCTTGATAGTGTCAAAAGTAGCTTGACACTCATGGTCCCAATTGAATGTAACCCCCTTTTATGAGAGATGGTTGAATGGCTTACACTTGTCAGATATTTGGGTAATGAAATAACAAATCACTTAGATTTTTCCCTGTAATTTGTGTAATTATTTCAAGTTTATAAGGGGTGGAATGACTATGATAGCCTTGAATTTATTTGGGTCAACTTTGATTCCCTATTGAGAAACAATGAACCCAAGAAGTTTTCTTGAGGTTACATAAAAGACACATGTTTGATTCATACGTACGTTGTGTTCGAGGAGTCAATTAAAAATTTTATGCATGTCATCAAGGTGTTGGTGATGGTTTTTATATTTGGCTAGTAGATCATCCATTTAATATTCCACAATTTTATGCATGTAGTCATAGAAGATGTAGGTCATTGCATGCTAATATGTGGTGCTTGCATTCTTAAGGACAAATGACATGACCTTGTAACAAAAAGTACCCTAGGGAGTGGTAAAATATGTTTTATGTTGGTCATTAGGATTAACCTAAATTTGGTTATATCCTAAGAACTCATCCATGAGGGACATAATTTTGTGACCTACTATGGAGTCCACTATTGCATCAATATTGGGCAAGGGGAAGTTATATTTAGGACATGCTTTATTGAGATCTCTAAAGTCAATGCATATATGAATCCCTCCCTTTGGCTTTACAATAGGGACCATGTTGGAAACCCATTAAAGGTAATCAATTTGTTGGATAGATCCCACATCCAAGAGTTTTTGTAACTCCTCCTTTACCAGTAATGTTATTGTAGGATGCATTTTGCATATGGGATAAATACAAGGAGTATATTAGCAACCGTACCCCCACTCTCCAAAGCCCGTTACCTTATTTCCCCTAAAAAATAGATGATTTCCCCTAAAAAATGGATGATGTTTTTTTTTTGGTTACATAGGAGAGTTGGTAACAACCATTATTTTTAGTAACTGACCAGCGCAGGGTTCAAACCATAGGGACTGCAACCACCAAACCTATTTGTCTCATTAATTATTGATCGGACATGAGATGGGGACTGCTGGTCACTCGAGGTTCGTACCGTCATCGTCGATCTGGCATGCACTCAGAGGATTCAGAACAAAATATTACCTTTACAAACTGGCACCACCAAGGTTTGAACCCAGGTCTCTTCTCAGCAAGTGCCAATCCAGACTAGCACTTACCAATCCACCTAGCCCTTGGGACTTCAAAAATAGATGATGTTATTACAAGATCTGTTATGGTAAAGATATTAGGATCTCTAAGAAAAATGGAATATGGTATGTTGTCAAAACAACTAATCAAAGAAACATTAAGTATAAGAAAATATATATAGATAAACAAAACAATAAATGAAAGAAAAAATGGAGCATTAAATTTCATTAGCTCCCAAACTCCAACAAAGAAGTTAACCAATATTCAAGGAAAAATTTAGACTTATTACATAAACTTAGAAAAGAAATAAAATAGTATGTAAGAAAAAAATTAGACTTATCACATAAACTTAGAAAGAAAAAAATAGTTATACATTAACAAGTTCAAGTCAAATTGTGAACACAGCTAAAATAAGTATATAGATGCAAAAATCAAATGAAACAAAAAAATACCTATAGTCCAACTAAGATTCACACCATATTAAATTTGAAACACCATCTTAAATGCAAAACTCAAGATGGATAATACTTCAAGAGGCATGGTCAAAATTTTTTCTTATATTTTATTAAATTTTGGAACTTTAAATAAAAGGTTCAAGGTGTGAATCCAAAAAAAATTAGGGTTGTACACCATACCCCATCTTGTGTTAAAGCTCTTGGTCCCTTAATCTATTTTGGTCTCATGGAAGTATTTAAAATCATTTCATTTAATATCATTTGGGCTCATAATACTTTAGAAGTCCATATTCAATGAGTTCTATAATAAGGTTATTAAGTAAATATTTCATAAGTAATTTGTTAAAAGTAGTTTGAAGTATAAACAATGTAATTAGGATAATATCTAAAGCTTAATCCATATAAGTTGATTTATACTTGGAGAAAAAATGAGATGGGTACAAAACAAGGGAATTAAAAGAATTTAATATTTAATTTAATTTGAACTATATGAGTCTTATCTTTGTTTTTGTTATTTTAATGTTATTACATCTTTTTTTTATTAGTAAAAATGGTTTTGAAAGGGTCCCGAAACCTTTTACATTGCTAACAGAAAACCAAAATATTCGTAGAGACAAACATTTACTAGGAGGATCATCCTAACATGCCTTAGGAGAGGCTACAAATGCATAACAAACCCAAAGGATAGGCTCTAACAAGGGCAATAGGAACTAAAAACTGAAAAAAATTACTAGTAAGCAAACTACTAAAAAAATAAGCCACACAGGGGCACACACTATTAACAAAACATCCCATGCAGGGGTGGATTAAGACATTTCACACATCCCGCACAGGGCAAACCATAGACTAAAAAATAATCGATAAAAACATTAGAATGGGTCGACAGAGGGAGGACCCCACCATCAATAAACCACCTGCACCCTTGGTCAGGTATTGGACCTAGAGCCAATGCCTACATTAATCTCCCCCACCAAAGTATTGAACTCCTCGATGAATTTGAACTAGATATTATACTCCTCAAGGAGGGAGTCCACCTGCATCAGAAGGGAGGAGATGGTTCTAGCTACCAGACCTAGCACCCTGAGTAGGTCTTGAATATCCTGGATATGGCCTTGGTCAATGAGGCTTGGGAACTGTTTCACCTGCAAGGCCAAGAGAGGTGCTTGCAAAGAGGTACCTTCATTCTGAGACAAAAGCCTAGTAAAATTTTCTCTTTTTTTCTAGAAATATAGTGAGTCATATGATGCATCATCTATAACAAGTGAAGCCTTCCTCTTCCTACTCTTTGTCTTGACTCGGATGGGGTACCGACGAGGAGTAGACTTCTGAGATATTGGTGTGTCATCCATCCTGGTCACTGAGTTTGGGGTGCCATTGGGTGGAGGGGGGACAAGGGCATCTGCCCCTACTTCCTCTCTAGCGTTGGCTAGCCCACCCACAAGGAGAGGGGGCCCGACTTGCATTGTCGCTCTATAGTTATTTTTTGCCACCACAAACCTAAAAAGTACACGGTGGAGGCCGTGGTGAAGGGGAGAGGAGGAGACCTCCTTATTAACACTCATCACTGACCTCCATCGACTGGAATATGTATTCTAATATGTTAATTATTTTCTTCCCTCTGTGGTGGTTGAGGAAAGCAAGGTTAAAACTCCACAATTTGGCTGAAGGATTGTCCAAGGTGAAGTATTGGAGTACTATAATCATCATTGTGTCCCAAGGCTTCGGGAGCATCTCTTATGATTTTGCATTTCTCTTTGTCCAAAGACTCTCTCCTACATCTGAACAATGCCAATTCCTCTTGGAGGGATTTTTTCTCCCGATTGATAATTTCACCATCATTAGGGAGGCCAATTACCTCTGCAAGGAGATCCGCCATGACTGTGAACCCCATTCCTGAACAACAACATGCCCCCTATGCCATGAATAGATAAAGTCTATGGATAGGTCTGGTTCAACCCCATGGAAATACTATAGAAAATTTATAAGTCCATGGTCCCTGAAGATATATTCCACTAGGGGGGTTAATTGGAGGGTCACGGGTTCGATCTCAGCCATGGTGAGGGCAAACAAATGAAACAAGGAAAGATGCAACAGGAAGAAGTTGATAGGGTGGCAAGCAAAGTGGAAAGGAAAGGTGGTGAACATTATTAAATAACACACCACTAGCTAAAACCCCCATCCAATGTAGCTCATGCTCAAAATTATTTAAATTGGGCAAAAATATGTTGGCACAAGTGGATGAACACACCAAACAACAGGGATTTCTAGGTGGAGGTACTTGGAGATGACACCCCGACCGAATGATGGGGCAGACGAGTATGGGTCATGATGAGGAGGATGAATGTTCTTAGTGGTGCGGAGGACATGGTAGATAAGGGTAAAGGAGGTGATGAGGGTAGCCACCAAGAGGGAAACAAGCTGATGATCCAAACCTGACCTTGTGCTGACAATACACCTTACCAAAATGACACTGGAGCTAACACAAGGAGTCAACATTGAGTGGCTAAAATTGAGGAAACAACCTGAACAACTAGGGAGCATAGGGACTACTGTGGTGACCCAATCGAGGACATGGGTACCGAGGGCCAACAACCCCAATGTCTCAACACACTTTTCACTACTAGAAACGGGGGTGAGGTTGATTCCAAAGTGACCTTTGTCCATGATACGACTTCCCTAGCTCCAAGAGAAACCAATCTTGTGAGTTAGCTTCCAATTCCTAGAGGACAACTATCTAAGACTGCAAAGGCACCAACTCAAACATTGGTTGAAAAGAATCATATGTGGAGGCCTCCGTGAGAAGAAATTTGTATGTGAGAGGTGAAAAGGGCCAAACTCATGGTGTCACAACTGGGACACACCATGTTGGAGCTAGCTAGATGACCTAACCACGGAGCATGCACCTAGCTACTGCATTGATCTATACCATCATAAAAGCATAAAGATTCACACAAGTACATAAATTGAACAGAAACAAAGTATGTAAGGTTTCTCGTATTAATATTTGAATGAGTTTTGATTACAAAAATGCCCTCTTAGGGTCACTTGAAAGATGATACTGATATTACAATTGCCAATGCCCTCAATAGGGTAGGCGCACTTATGGTGCTCTGTTGATTAGTCACAAACTGCCTTGGGGTGGAGCTAACCCCCTTCTCCGCGATGTGGAAGGATTATGACATAAGCTCCTCTTGCACCTGTCTCCCTACGAACAAGAAACAACAACACACGATTAAAAATATTGATAGCCTCTCGTGATGAGGCCCTTTAAGGGAATATGCATGTAAGTGCCATTAAACTAGTAAAACAAGAAAGCATAAAGAAAGACTTTAAACTATTCTAATTAAATCAAGAATTATGCTACAACATGAAGGACATGAATAAGCAAATGATGCATGGATCAAATATCAAATTAGGAACAATAAAGGGCATAAAAGATCCAATGTAATCCTACTTAATACAATGCATGAAATGTCTAATTTCTACGGTCAGAGTTTCTCTAAAATGCAATTAAACCTATGAAAAGACTAATATAACTAATCTATGCGGTCAAAAGCAAAGCAAGTAAGGTGATCATTAACCTGTTGCAAACCATAGCTGTGATGGGCGGTCTGCACTGTGAACCATGGTTGACAACCGTGGTTTGACCTTTGATATGTTTACCCTCAGAATTAGGGGCAGTGGGCTTGATCTCCTTGTCCAAATTGATGTTCAAGGGTCGCCTTTGTTGTCCTCTGACAGATTTGGCGGTCAAATCACTGTGAAGGGCCTTCGTTTGCCCAGATTTGTGTTTCTTGATCCTCCTAGGCACCTAGGGCATCCATGGCTAATTGGTCTTTAGATGGATAGCAAAGGGGCTCTCAAATGCACAAAGTTAGTATGCAATTTGATAGGGCTTCGCTGCTCTCTTGATCCATTAACTCTCTCTATATTTGCTATACAAATCATCTCTCCTTCTCCCCATTTGGAGGGGGTATTTATAGCATGCCCCCTAGGGCTAGGGGTGGCTTCATGGAGAAGCCAAGACCAAGAAGGGTGGTTAGGACAGTTGGGATGGAAGCCTCTGGAATCTTTCATCCTTCAACTGCCTCCTTCTAGATCTCTTGGCCGTTCCAACCGATTTGGCTCGGATGGAAGGCCTAACTGAACTTCAGTTAAGACCGTAGGTCACAGTTGCGGTCCAGACTATAGACCGTAGGTGTCAACCATGGTTTAGACTGGAGACCGTAGGTCTGGGCTGCGGTTCAGACTGCTTAGGCCAAAATGCCTAAATTGAGTGGTTAGAACCACTGCTCTATCTTGGAGTCTATCCAAGATCCTCCATATGGTTTTGTAGCATGTCCATATGAGTAGTCGCCCTTATTTTTAGGGTCCCTTTTAGATCCTCCATTGTGAGATCGAACAACGCTGAGCAAAAATAGACCTCCTAAAATGATGTCGAAGGTTCTATGATGATCATTAGTCTGATCAACATTAGATGCCCTAGGTCCAACAAAAGGATGCGCATCCTGGAATCATTGCTTCCAACTTGGGAAGGCTTACATTTGAAAAGTCTACACTCACCATCAGACATTCGGGTAGCTTTGGTGCTACAATAGGAGTTAGGCCTATATAACCGAAGGATGAGAGCTACAAACAAAATTTCATATTTTCTATTTACCCCAAGCAAAGGGGGAAGCTTATGATAGTTGTTAGCAATGATTCACAAGAACGAACACAATTTTGACAAGATCAAGGGATCTACGATCTCTGGGATCTTCTATTGATTTTGATTATGACATGAAATTATGACTACCCCCTCAAGCGACGAGTCGATGAGGGTAATGACAATGTATGAAGCGACGAAGTCGCTTGACCATAATGAATGATCCTGAACAACTTTAGATTCGAGACTTTTAATACCTTGGCTAGGCCTAGTTCAGCTTATGATTGCAATGCTTAGTAGTATTTGCACATCTCTATCCCATGGAGCAGTCAGGCTATGATAGCCATCTTAGGGAGTCAAAATAATACAAATGCAAGAAGACTTGTGTTGAATCATATTGTCGATGATTTGCTGAAAGATGTCATAAAAGAAATGACAAGTTTGCCCCAAATGTCCTTATGGTGATTTACTCATCTTGTCGGATTGCATGGATCGCAAGTCGCTGCAACCACCAATTTTATAGGATAAATCATTGAATACGAGGCGCATTTGGTTTTTCATTATTTTATTTTTTTGTTTAATTTTGCATTTATTTGATTGATCCTGGTGCTTTTAACATCACCAAATTTGCAATTTTAATCATTGATTTTGAATTTTTATCCGATGGAAGTCAGTAATTTATCATTTTAGACCTTCCCACGATGGGTTTTGAGTGCATTTATTGCTAGCTACGGACCACGGGTACGGTCGATGGTTTACATTTCCAAATTTTGGGGACCGCGGGTCAGACCTATGGGGAAAAACCCTAGTTTCAGAACCGCAGGTGTCAGTTGTGGTCCGCAGAGACTAGGAGGACCTATAAATTGAATTCCCATTTGAAATTTTTCATTATTTTCTTGCAACCACTAGCAATTTGAGAGCTCTGAGAGAGATAGAACATTCTTTGATATGGAACGCTGCCAAACTCTACCACATTTACACTCATCTACCCTGATGGCGGATCCTGATCAGCCATCGACTAGCCGGGGTAGGGTGCGGGCAAGGTAACTCAAAACTGAGACCACACACTCAATACCAATAAAATGAACCACACTAAGAAATGCAGAAAATTAACCTCACTAAACTGCTGGTAATGAACCCCACTAGTCTAGGTTAGCTTTAGGATTTAATTTCATGTTTGAGTGGTCTAGGAGGGTACCCAAAATGGGTGCCACTCCTAAACCATAGCTGGTAGCTACGGTTCCCAATTGGCAAATTGGGAACCATAGGTTTCAGCTATGGTTCCCAATTTGCAAATTGGGGACCACAAGTTGCAGTTGCGGTTTGCGATTGCTGTTTTTTTTTTAGGTTGTCTAATTAAGAAATTTTTAATTTTCTTTAGCTCTGCTTAGCTAGATTTAGCTTACATTATGCTTTTTGCTTTTAAAAGTTAACTTCTAGAGCACGGGAGCCTGACCTTATGAAGACTCTCCATGAGGCTTTATCGGATGATGACCGAGCATGGTTCCGAGCCATCAAGTTTGGTTACATCATGGATCTACCCACCATTAGGGTAGATCAAGCCTATCTGACTGCATTGGCCCGATGCTGGAATGCATGGACCAACACATTCCACCTTCCTCTCGATGAGATGACCATCACCCTAGAGGATGTCTACAAGATCTTTAGGATCCCCATCGATGGTGAGGCTATCATTTCCTCTACCTACATGACAAAGGATGTTGTCTTTGATGCCATATTCGATGACCAGAGCATCGATGCATAGGATGATGTAGACCATGGAGGGGTGCACATCGGTGACTAGTACCATGATGATGTCTTCTCTATACGAGAGGCCCTCTTCATGCATCTCATCATGTAGATTGTCCTTCCAGACTCCTCGGGCATGAGGATTCCTTAGAACATGCTAGCCCCTACTTGGAGGGTGCTTTAGAGCTCGATAGAGGAGCCACTATTATTAGCTTGGGGGAGCACCCTATTATGCCAGCTCTATAGGGAGCTATACCAGATTACAGAGCATAGCCATAAGGGCATCAACTGTAGTCTATTGTTATAGATCTAGGGGTGGCAGCACATCTAGATCGAGCATCCTATAGAGCTACCACTATGCATCACTACCATAGATGATGACCATCAGTGTTACACCACATGTTGGCCTCATGCTGAGGAGGGTATCCATAGTAGAGCTCATGCTGGGAACACTGAGCATTACATTATTAAGTTTGCATCACTTGGGCGAGGGACATTGTCTAGCACCCCTACATGGATTGCCCTACATGGCTAGAGGTGGACGAGTGGCTACGATGGGCCCATCGAGATAGATGGCTTATCTAGCATAAGCTAGAGGTCCGAGAGTATCAGTTCTTCTCTCATGTCCTACGATAGTTTGGCATGGTGTAGGACATACCAGAGATGCCACTTAGGTATAGACGCCTGGCTCTAGAGAGGGATCTCCCATTGATAGTTCCTCTACCATTAGGAGATGCACCCGATGACTTCTAAGAGTTAGGGGTAGAGACAGCTGGGACCACACCCGACTATGATGGGTGGTGGTCTCTATTCAGATGGCATGGGATAGGGCCTCTAGGTCGAGAGCCAACTGAGGTAGAGGTAGAGGTAGATCCTGATGGGCGTAGGGTGCGCCAGTGTACTGAGGGTGGTTGGGGCACAGAGGCCACCATTGAGGATATTCCAAAGATCGACCCTAAGGAGGATGCTCCAGAGGAGGGTGAGGTCCCTCCTGATAATGTAGAGGGATGACTGCTGGCTCAGGTTGTTGACTTGCAGAGTCAGATTGGGTGATTTCACACCCAGTAGCTCGAGAGAGATACTACCATCACCACTCTAGAGGTGAAGGTGGCTGACAAGGAGCGACGCCTGACTAAGGTGCAAGACCAGGTACAGGAGCTCATGACTCGAGCTACCGATGTAGAGGCCTAGGTGTAGAGACTACAGACTACCCTAGAGTTAGCATAGGCACAATGAACTATAGTAGAGGTAGAGCGAGATCTTGCATGATCATCGAGGGGGGCTATGCCACCTCCTCAAGCTACTATGGGGCCTCCTACAACACCAATAGTAGGTACAACAACTACACAAGATCTAACTATGGAGGTAGAGCGACTGTGTGGTATGGTCATGAGGACCAATGAGATGCACGCAGCCCAGCTTGCTCACATTGATCAGCTAGTCGATTACATAGAGATGCATGGGCTATAGGTTCCTGAGGATCCTTTTGCATCAGAGTCTCAGCATACCAGGTCTAGGACCTCAGGGTAGTCGACAGCGAGCTCGAGTCACAGGACTCATAGGACTGAGAGGATGCATAGGTCCTCTAGTACACACACAATGAGGTCGCAGGCCAAGACTAGAGATCCAAGGTAGACATCAAGGGCCTCCAGTCAGAGGACTAGCCTATTGTAGTTACCAATTTCCTATGTGTTAGGTGATTTAGGCTTTGGAGGTAGGCAGGATCCACAGCAGGATCCACCATAGGTGCCAGGTCATCCAGGAGAGCAGGCTCCAGAGCACAGTGTGGAGGGAGGCGACGAGAGCTCCAGTACAGGGGGAGCAGCCTAGATCTACGTTATAGCAGCTATCGACTATAGTTTTGATATACTATTTTGTGTGTAAGGTCGAGGACCTACATAGTTGTAGCCTACGGGCATTTTGTACTCCTTATGTACTCTTTTGGATACATATATATATGATATGATCTTTTATGGCTCATTATGTGTACATGTGTATTTATTATTTTGATTTTATGTTTATTTGATGCACATGGATGCAAGGCTTATGTAAATGCTATGTTTATATGATGTGATGTATGGATGACATGCACTAGATAACTATTTTACTTTATGATGATGATATGCAGTGATCTAGATGATTAGATGTGTGATATATGATGTATGTATATGGATGCGATGTTTATTTTTGAACGCATATTTATTTTTGCTTTGTGGGCATGCATTTATTTTATGCAGTTTATGGTATGCTATGCAATGTATGGTAATGCATTATGTACATAATCATAATCTAATGGAAATGAACCTGTATGCTTTAATCACTTAAAACATAAGGAATGAATGTAAACTGATGTATATCAATTTTTAAAATATGACACCATAGAATGTATAACAATCATGCAAACTAATTGATAATTCTCATTACAAGAACTTAATCAATTAATCACCCATATATGAAATGCAATGAAATGGATTGGTATAATGCTAATGAATGATTATGTCATTTTGTATATTTCTTCTTTGCTGCACTATATAGTCAGTGGTCGTCTAAACATCATTTCTGATATTCATGCGGTATCTATCCTATATGTTTGATTGTGCTTTGTAAAATGCATTCTGATGAATGAATGACTCATATTTCGGAAGTCTAATGATATTTGGTATCTTGTTGCTATTGGAGCACCTTTTGGGGTTTTCCTTGAGACTCAAACACCCTAGTAGATTTCTCCAAAAATCACATACTAACTGTACAAGGCTTATATTGGACAAGGCTTTTGTCATGATAGACCCAACTATTCATTATCCCTGTGTGTGCATGTGAGTATTTTTAGATAGATCGTAAGCATACCCCGTATGTCAGTCGAGACTCTTTCAACCCATATGTGAGATAGGGTTCCTCATACGATCGTACCATCCTTGTTTTAGCTTTGATTAGACTTATACAACTAGACAATCCTAGGTACCTAGAGCTAGCTCATCTTGCAAATTGATCAGGGCTACCCCTCCAAATGTAGGTGGGACTCTTTCAACCCATTGCTACATTTGGGGATCACCCAATAGAACTACCCCTTCGATTGTAGGTGGGACTCTTCCAACCCATTGCTGTGATCGAGGATCACTCTATGGCTTTCAAAAGGTGGACAATCCAGGGATTCAAGTTCTCACCCTTCTTACTTGCTCATGTGTAGTGATAAAAATCATTGTTAGTCCACGTGTTACCATTTTCTTTGAGCAAGGGATTTTTATAGTGCTTTTGATTCACTATGTCACTTTACATTTTGAACTTGAAATTTGTACTTTTGCACTTTGTAATCTTGGGATTTAAACTTTGTGACTTTGGGATTTATAGGGGAAATTCTTGTCCTTTTGCCAAAGTACACCTTTCTAGACCGACTATTTGCAAGATAAGCAGGTCGTGAAACCCATCTCTCTAGATACCTAAGACTGCTTTCGCAGCTTTCATCCTCTCTCGTCTTAGCAAGATTTTATATTGTTTTGCTTAGTGGTCGGATTCTGATATGTTGAAGCACTATCCCAACTAATGACCTTGTCTATAACAACAAAGCAAGCTTTCTACAATATCTGAAGAACCCACTAGGTATGGCTGAGTGATGGGAAAACTTAATATACATACATATTTCTCCGCAACAGGTATCACGTATGAATGCAATGAATTATGATAAATGCAAGGGTGCATGATTGACATACAAACGTGTGATCATTTGTAAAATTTTGATAGATGCATTACACTCTACTATGGAATGCAATGGATGAAAAATGCCTAAATGCAATATGATGATGTGAATGTCTGTGTGAATGCAAATGAAAATGCAAAATGCAAATGCAAATGTTTTTGGATTTGAAGCTTTACCAAATTTTTTTTTGGACTTTTATATATTTTTCTTGATTTTTATAGATTTTTGAGCTTTCATATTTGACCAAATGATGAGTACATGTCCTTGGAGCTTTTAAGGATGACCAAATGATGAGGAACTACCTTTGGAGCTTTTACTTGACCAAGCTACTCAATAGAGAGCTTGGGGCATTTTGGGATGACCGAGCGGTTGAGACAAAACCCTCAGAGCTTTTGGGTTGACCAAAGGGCTTACAGATGCCTTTGGTGCCTTTACTTGACCAAGCTTCTTAATCAAAGAGCTTGGGGCATTTTGGGATGACCGAGCGGTTGAGACAAAACCCTTAAAGCTTTTGGGTTGACCAAAGGGCTTACAGATGCCTTTGGTGCCTTTACTACACTCTCAAGCATAGAACGCCTTAATATGGATGATATTGAGAGGCTCAAGCTCTTCCACACCCTCTAGCGATGTTAGGTGATAGGTACCTAGACCAATATTTTTAGATATGATGTAAGGCCCTAGCCAGTTAGCCATGAATTTGTCTCGCATATCAGGTGGCAAATTCGAGTTCTATTGGTTCTCTTTCAGCACAAGATCCCCAACTTCAAAATCTCTCTGGTGGAATTTGACATTGTAAGCTCATTTTAATCACTCTTGATAAACATGGAGATGCTCGAGGGCATTCACGTGATGTTCATCGAGCAACGTCAATTGATCGAGGTGAGCTTGCCATGCGGTGTCATCATCGATGAACTCTTTCAATGCGATGTGCAGCATTGGAATTTCCAACTCTAAGGGCATAATGGCCTCAGTGCCATATACTAGTGAAAATGGCGTTGCCCCAATGGGCATCCGAATGCTAGTCCTATAAGCCCATAATGCAAGGGGTAGTTGTATATGCCAATCCTTGTGGTGTTCTTGCACTATCTTTTTCAAGATGGCTACCATAGTCTTGTTTGAGGCCTCAACTTGCCCGTTTTCTTGCGGATAGTATGGAGTTGCAAAACTATGTTTAATGCGGTATTTAGATGTTAAAGCCCACACAGTTTTGTTCTTAAAAGAAGTTCCATTATCCAAAATTATTTTGGATGGTATCCCAAAATGACATATGATATGCTCGAGAATAAATTCTATGATGCGAGCTCCAGTGGTCATTGTAAGGGGAATGGCTTCCACCCACTTTGTAAAATACTCAGTAGTCATGATAATGAATGTATGTCGGCCTGACGATGGAGGAGAGATCTTGCCAATAAGATCTAGTCCCCACTGAGCAAATGGCCAAGCCGCCTGAATGGGTTGTAAGGCCTATGATGGCAAGTGCGTAAGATTAGCATGATGTTGACATTTAACGCATTTCTTGACATACACATTGCAATCCTTCTCCATAGTGGGCCAATAGTAACCCATGCGAAGGATGCATTTGATGATAGCCATGCCGCTGAAATGGCCATCGCACGTACCATCGTGAGCTTCTAAAATTGCCCAAGATGACTCCTGGGGCTCAAGACATCGAAGGAGAACTCCTTCGTGGCTGCGTCGATACAAAATATCTCCTATCAAGACATACTTAGTCACTTTCTATTTGAATGTGCATCTTGCGGCACGTGACAATCCCTCTAGGATCATACCAAGTTTTAGGAAGTCTTGGATTTGCAACATCCAGCTTTGACAAGCCTCAGCTTCGACTGCTAAGATGACCTGCTCCCCCTACGTATTTAACTTTGCAAATGCAGACTGGGAAACAACCTTATGGTGAATGGTAGTACCACTCCCCGTAGGACTCTGAGAAGTCAATGACTCCCAGGGTGCCTGCTTAAGAAAGTCTTCCACTCTATGGAACCAATCAGCTATTGGTTCCATGACAATCATGTTGACTGACTCTTTGTTATCAAAGGTTGCACGCTCTGTTGCTAGGTGCGAGAGCATTCTAACATGGATGGTAGTAAAATCGGTAGATGGATTCTGAGGGATCAAGGACCCCAAATATGCCATGGTGTCTACGAACCTATTTGATGAATGAGGGATTGCCTTGATGTCATACCATTCAAATTTAGCTAGATAAGTGGCAACAAGATCTTTGTAGGCTTTCAGTATGGGACATCGACACTGAAAGAGCCCCTTAACCTGGTTAACTATGAGCAGAGAATCACCAAAAATGTTCAATATTTTAATACCCATGGTGATGGCTACATGGAGGCCCAAAAGTAGGGCTTCATACTCAGCATTATTGTTGGTGCATGAAAAGTCTAACTTGAATGACAAGGGCATTGGAGCTCCTTGTGGCATGAAAAACACTATTCCTGCACCACCCCCTTGCTCACACTTTGAACCATCGAAGAACAATGTCATATCAACATTATTCTCTAGTTCCTCGGGTTTGGGAGCTTCAGATATTACGAAGACCGCATCATCTAGAAGCTCAATGGTTAGAGGCCTACTATTGGATAGTGGTGCCTCAGCCAATTGATCAGCTATGACTTGTCCCTTGATGGAATTTTGGATGATGAATTGCAAATCGAATTCTATCAATAGCATGATCCACTTTGGAGTACGTGTGTTATGATATGTCTTGCTCATCATATACTACAAAGGATTCTATTTTGATATAACATATGTCGTATGACTTAGCATGTAATGCCATAATTTCTTGGTAGCGAACACCACTGCTAAACAAAGCTTCTCAACATATGCATATCTTGACTCATAACTCACCAAGGTGCGACTGATGTAATATACGGCTTGCTCTTTGCCTTGCACATTCTTTTGGGCTAACATGGTCCCTAATGCAAAGTCGGTTGCCGATATATATAGCAGAAAAGGCTCATCTGGCCTTGGTGGAGCTAGTACTGGCGGTGTTGCTAGGTATTGCTTAATCTCAGCAAAGGTTGCTTGGTAGTCCTCATCCCAATAAAATGGGACCCCCTTGTGTAGCAGTCGATTCATGGGTCGACATTTATCCGATAATTGAGTGATGAATCACTTTATGGATGCTACTTTGCCTTGAAGGCTTCTTAGTTCTTTGATATTAGTGGGAGGACGCATCTCTAGAATAGTCATGACCTTTGTTGGGTCTACTTTGATGCCTCATTTAGAAATGATGAATCCCAAGAGTTTACCTAAAGTTACGCCAAATACACACTTCTTAGGATTCAACCTGACATTATGCTCTATCAGGCGATCGAAGACCTTCCTTAAGACCTCTGCATGCTCTGCTCGTAGCAACGACTTAGCTAGTAAGTCATCGATATAATCTTCTAAGATTTTATGCATGTAGTCATGAAAGATATATGTCATAGCCCGCTGATATGTGGCACCAACATTTTTAAGACCGAATGGCATAACTTTGTAGCAAAATGTCCCCCATGGCATTATAAACATGGTTTTATGCTGATCTTCGGGTTTTATCCGAATCTGATTGTATCCAAAAAAACCATCCATAAGGGAGAGCATTTCGTGACCTACAGTAGCATCTACCAGAGCATCGATATTTGGCAATGAAAATGAATCTTTGGGTGTTGCCTTATTGAGATCTCTAAAATCCATACAAATACGGACCCTTCCATCTAGCTTTCCTACGGGCACCATATTGGACACCCATTCTGGATAGTCGATGGAGATGATGAACTCTACATCCAACAACTTTTGCAACTCATCTTTCACCATTAAGGCTACTATTGGATGTATTTTTCTGAGTTTTTGCTTGACTGGCTTCTTCGACAGATCTAGCGAAAGGTTATGAGTAACCAATTTTGGATCTAGACCCGACATGTCTTTGTAAGTCCAAGCAAAGAGATCAGGTCTCTCTTTCAATAGAGGGATGATGCTATCATGCTCATCCGGAGTGAGACTCTCTCCAAATCTAACCTTCTTTGGATCGGTGGGATCTTTACTGATATCCACATCGAAGGTTTTCTCTACTGACATATGTGATCCTTCCTCAAGCTGGTGAGGCGTAGGAATCAGATGGATGTCATCAATCGGGTTCACATGTTCCTCATGGGAAGCACCCTCAGCATGATAAACATCATGAGCACAGCCTAGCACAAAATGAAATGGTTGCAGCATTTCTTCATTAGGGAAGAAATATTTAGGCTGGACCGGTGAGTCAGCATGATCCCAATCGATAGCATCCATGTTCAGATGCAGCGGTTTGGATGGATCTACTGGATTGTGGAGTGGAGTGGTCAAATCCATGGAGACCATGTTGATGGAATGGAATTGATCTCCGAAACCACATGGACAAAACTCTATCTTTGAAGCATAGCTTCTATACCCAAGATCTGGTTCGGATGGTACGGGCACAAATGGATCCTCTCTATGGGATGCCCGTATAACTGGATCCTCCCGATGCACTAGCTACAAAATGGGATCTCTCAGCTCAAGGAGCTCTACGTACGTAGGTGGATGGGGAAAGAGTTCCTGATACCTCTCTTCGAGCTCTCTTCTTTCCCTCAGGCTGCGATGGAGATTAATCTCCCGATGCAAACCTATAGCTATAATAGGTGGGGGACCTCGAGGTGGAGGCCTATTACGTAAGTGATGAGGTCCCAAATAGGCCATCTCCATCGAATCCTCATCATCACTATACAAATACAATCCATCATTTCCCCCTCCTCTAAGGGGTGATCTACCAGATGTGGCCCCATGTATCTGATTCTACGATCGCTATCATCACTATCCAAATAAATCTGATAGAATGATCGTATATATGATACTACCATATAAAATAGCACTGCTTCTTCCTTAGAGCACTCAGTGTTGGGAGGTACTTCCTCCATAACATGCTTTGATTCCCTAGGCAATAGATATTGTGGATACACGAGCCTAGAATCGGTCCTCTCATCTTCATCACTATGGTCACTACCATGGATGGGCCACTCTATTGTGTCTATGCACAGTGGGAGGTTAGCTGGATGAGGCTTTAAGTAAGCCTCCTCTATTTCATCTTTATAATCACTATCGGCTATGAAGCGCTCATTCATCTCTTCCACTCGTTCCATAGGCATAGATGGCATATAAACGCCGGACCTAGAAAGGTCGGCTCGATTTCCTCCTTAGATTGATCATCATTTGAGGACTCATCATCTGCATCATAACTAGGTCCACTCATTTCAGAGGTGGACTCCTCTCCATCATCATCACAAAGATCTCCTAACTTGAGATCACCTACAGTAGTGGGGTTATGCCCCTGCATACCGGTGTCATCGGTAGCACTACGGATTTGGTTACCCAGGTTGCCTCTAGGGTTGTCCTCTAAGGGCCCATCATGATATGAATCAGGTGGCCCTATGGTAACAAATGATACCATCTAGCGAGTCCTCCAATAGCTGGAAGGATTAGGGTGGTATGGATTAAAATCCACATCATCCCCTAGACTCAGGTACATGTGATCTAAGGATGCAACAAGCAAATCATCATGATCCTATACCTATAACCCTAACCCAAACCTATCAGTAGCTAACTGATAATGAGGTTCGAGCGGAGTCCTACGTCCTTGTTCAAAAATACCAAGGTCATGTCCATGCCAATGATACGACTCAAAAATGTGCATGGCATATTCTAGGTTGGATAGATAGTGCACATTCATAGTGAATGGCTCATCATCATCCTCATCTATGGACATTCTGGTGGGTGCTTGATCTAGCCCTACGTAGATGAAGTTTGTTTGGTTGGGTGGCTCACCCAACGACACTACAGATCCAATCAAAAATCGATGGGCGTGCGGTCGGCCCATCTCTTGTGCAGTTTTCAGGATAGGTCCGAAAGTAACATTTTGCACAAGATACTCACCCAACCCTGTGCTAGCCAGATGAATGGTCACCTGCGGTGTAGATGACCCTACTGAAGATGTAGGTGAAGTAGGCTGAGGTGCCTCCTCGGCTTTGTCTTGAGGTTCTTCCACATCCATGGGAGTGGGAGTCTCATTGGCGACTGGTCTGGGCATATGATTTTCTACTTTCTCACCCAATTTTACCTTTAGCTTCTCGACTTGCCGATGCATCATCGATGCAGTCAATTTTAGAGAAGTTGCAGTCGTATGCTCAGATCTGTGTGACACAGATGTCGATGGTTGAGCATGGGCTACTGGTTTACCTATTGGAATCTTAATCGATGAAATAGGTCAGATATCCAAGTGCATCGATGGGAGTACAAAACCCCTAGGCAAATCTGCTAGGTTCATGAACTTGAATGGTTCTTCATCCGAGGACACTACGTGAACCTGTCCCTCATGAATGTACTTCATGCATTGATGCAAGATAGAGGGGATGCAATGCATTTCATGAATCCAAGGCCTTTCGAGTAGAATGTTGTACTGCATGGCACCCTCTATCATGTGACACATCACAGAGATGGTCTTGAGTCCCACCTGAATAGGTAGAACAATTGTACCAACCATCGAGCATAGTGCATCGTTAAATGCTCTCAACGTAAAGGTGGTAGGCACAATGTGTGATTTGGGTAACTTGAGATGGCTCAGTGCCTTGGTCATAATTATATTGATCGAGGACCCCATGTCGATCAAGACCCTTTTGAAAGGCATGTGGTTAACACACGTGATAATATGCAATGATGGGTCAGCCGTAATAGTAGGAACCATCTTCACTTCATGATCATAAAATTGTATCATGGGTTCCTGACACTATTGTACATGTCCCACAAAATTTGTAAATGCATGCGCATCTTGGGACTGTACCTCAATGGACCTCAGAATGTCCATAAGAGTCTCCCTATGTCTAGGGGACTACTGAATAAGCTCATATATTGACAACTTCATAGGAGTTGTCTGTAGGTTCTGAACTAACCTACTCCTTATGGTCACCACCGGTCTAGTTGGTGGGCCTAGAATGTTCTGAGCTGGTCGTTGATCCGGCGTAGCTTGTACTCTAATGGGAGCATGAGGTTGATTCGGTTGATCATACCTCCCATGTCTAGTAACAACATTGACCATGCCTACGAACCCCTGGGTAGGTGGTTCGATTCTCACTTGATTGACCTGGTCGACATTGTTACGAGGCACCTCATGATTAGGTAGTGGATTCTTGAAAATCCCCATGTTTCTATTGTCGGGCACCTATGGATTGCCTAGTATGACAAGCTCTCCTTTTTCTATCATGTTCTACACAATGTGTTTGAAGGACCAACATGTCTCGATGTCATGGCCTTTCACTCTATGGAATATGCAGAATAGATCATCTTGATGCCACTTCGACTTTGGCACATTCGGATCTACTAATTTGACCTCGAGCAATCGTATGGCCTTGGCCTCGCACAGTTGATGGAAAATCAAAGTCATCGATTCCATCAGAGGTGTGAACTAGCGAGGTGGGCGCTCTTCTCTATTTTTGCCCTTATAGTTGTTCTTGCGTGTCTCATAACATGCAGGAGGAGGTTGAGCCTGATAATTAGGCTTTTGCTGTCCCTTGTCCTCTCCTCCAAGATTTAGTACTACTTGATTTACGTGGGCCTGCTTGCCCTGTTGCTTCGTAGTACTCTTTTTAAACCCCTCTTTCCTGGTCTTGAGCTTCAAGTTGCCTTCTTGCAACTTGATGTCCTCGATCACCTTAGCTTGCACCATAACTTCCTCAAATGTAGGGTACTATTATAGCTACAATAGTAGTGAGATGTGCTTGGCACAACTCTTTGTGAACATTCAGGTCAATTTAACTATAGGAATAGGGAATGGTAGCTTTGCCATTATTCTATGCCATCTCTTTTCATATTGCTCGATGGGCTCATCGTCGCACTGAGCTAACACAGCCAAATCAAAAAGGTTGGCCTATTTCTTGATGCCAAATGAATAGCATTCAAGAAATGCATCAGCTAACTACTCGAAACTAGTAATACTATGTTTCTTCAGTTGGTTGAACCACTCTCGGGCTGGCAAGAGTGTCATAATGAAAGTGCACAACAACAAGGCATCCTGACTCTCTATCTAGAAACAGGCATCCAGAAAACTTGTGACATGCTCTTGGGCATCCTCATCACCCTTGAATTTTTCTAATCTGGGCATATCAAAATGCTCAGGATATGGAGGCATAGGCACCGAGGGGTCTAGAGGTTCATTGTGTATCTTCCTCAGTGTCGGCTTTTGCATAGTCATGCCTTGCCTCTCCATTGCTTTGACCTTATCGGCCAAAACCTTGTACGCCTTAGAAGACAAAAAGTCCTCCTCCCTAAGCTGACGTGAAGGCGGTCTAGGAGGTAATGTCTTCTTTGAGGGAGGTGGAGGACATGGCTCTTCCTCCTCCTCAACTCGATAACTCTCAGGATACCCCTGATCGTATCCATCTACATCTACATGTTCATGCTGCCTCTGTCTAAGATCATTGAGTGACGATAGTCGCTCCCTCTATTGGGCACTGACATGAGTACGAGCGTCTCTGCGCTCCTCATGCATATCGGCTAGGGACACAACCCTCCTATGCACATGCTCTCTATGCTCCTCGAGAGGGTATAGGCCAGCCCTGGCTAGCCGATCCTCCTACTCTATGCGCTCCTTCTGAGCTAAAATATGCTCCTCGTGCATGCGCTGCTCATATAATCTCTATCGTAGGAGCCTTTGCGCTTGAATATTTTCATCTTCAATATGTTGCCTCTCTAGGCGAGCATCATCCAATTGATCTTGGAGGAGTTGACGTCTTTGCTCAGACACCAGTCTATGTGATCTATCGATCTGGTCGACCATGGGAGGCCTTCAATGTGTGTGCTCTATGCGAGCTACCTTATGGGTTCTGTACCCATCAAAAAAATGTGTGGATGGTGTACATGTGACATGAGGGTGCTTAGAAGCCTCTCCATGCTCTCTAGTGATCTTGATACAACTGTCGCTATGCTCACTCGGAGCACGAGTGGGTGGAGCTGTAGGCTTGTAGCCTAGCTGCTCAAGAACACTACCTAGACCATCTAACTATCTAGACCTCCACCGCTCATGCGGTGGTGTTCCATTAGCTCCCACATTTGATATATCAATGGTGATCTTGCATGGTGAGCCACGCATGGGAGTATGGGTGGACCTATGCTCGAAAGTGAGCCTATCCTCTTGCCCCTGAATGGGTGGATCTCTAGTCCATCTATACTCCGACTATGGAGGGTTAGAACCTCCTATGGACCTAGTACGTATGGGAACCAACTTGGTCCCCTGCACAACATATTCCTCGATCGATCCCATGGATGCATGTGTAGTGCGGTCTCGATAATGGCTTTGGAGTAGAGCATCCTCATGCTGAGAAGCTCCACGCTCAGTCCTATGCCTAGAGGAGTGTACTGAAGCTCCTCTATCGGGGGTCCACTCAATGGGATCTCCCCATGTCGAGTTGTCACCTCTAATGCTCGTCGAACGTCGTTCGGTTCGCTCATGTGTGTGAGGACTCGACACATGTTGTTGTGAACCAGTTGGGGGTTGATCATGGGCATCGGTCCTAGACCTTTGTCGATCACCCCGTGTGTTCACCATTTGTGTACCTAACGTCTAGATGTGTTTTATTATGCAAACAAAGTATACAAATGATGATTATCTCCTTTTAAATTTTTATTGTGAGCCCTAAACTATTTGATGTTGTTTTCAGATGTGTTGTATCAGTGTTAGAAACTCTCGCGTGTTTTGAAAGATTGTTGGATTTTATACTCAGTTAAATTGGCTTTCACTTGTATACCCGCAGCTCGACAACTTGGCGATGAAACCCAAGTCACGTAAACCAACCTATAATGTGTGGAAGTGAAGCCCACACATGGTCAAGGGGCACAGGTCCTCCCAGTTCCTCACCCATTTTCCCCCAATCAGCGTCATACCCTCCGAAGAGGAGTATATGCAAATTTTTTAGGGTACGAAAGGATCTTGGACCCGGTATGGTCTAGTAACACATGGTACATGGGATTTGGGCCAACGGATGGAAGTTACGCCCACCGTCATTGAACCCTACTAGTGGTTGGATATGAAGCCCAACTCACTAGCGTTTAAGTGCCAGGTGGTGTGTGTAGTTCCTTTTACTTTGCAAAAATGATAAATGCATAAAAGAGCATAATGATCATTCCTACATGATATGCATGAAAAGAAAGGAACATTTCAAATTCAGAAAGAATGCATGCTAATGTCCTATATGATATTTTGATGATGCAATTACAATGACATGGCCACTAATTGGGCCTCAAGCATGCAAACGACATGCCATCTCTATCAAGGTCATTGTATTTAGGGGTGGACTGCACTCAGAGGTCCGCTATTCCCAACAATGCCTTTCTAATGAAAGGAAAATGGAAACAAACTAGGACTTGTTCATTGACCCTTTTTTATTTGAGTTCCTAGTTTGCAATGGTTCGATGCTTTCTAGAAAGATACAGAGTAGAATATTCAGAATAGATAGTGAAATTGGGGCCTACCTCAGCTCTTGCTCTGCTGCCCACTGAGTTTCCTACTGTCTACCTTTTCCTCTGTAAACCGCAGGTCCGATCTATGGGCTGCAGTGGTGACCATAGGTTACAGCCATGGGCCAAAAAATAACCATAGCTGAAAGCTACGGTTAGCACCTGAGATAAGAAACAGCCAAGAAAAGTTAGAACTCAGGGCTAAAATTGTGGGGTTCCACCATGATCGCCATATGACCTAACCATGGAGCGTGCACCTAGCTACTGCATTGATCTATACCATCATAAAAGCATAAATATTCACACAAGTACATAAATTGAATAGAAACAAAGTATGTAAGGTTTCTCGTATTAATATTTGAATGAGTTTTGATTACAAAAATGCCCTCTTAGGGTCACTTGAAAGATGATACTGATATTACAATTGCCAATGCCCTCAATAGGGTAGGCGCACTTATGGTGCTCTGTTGATTAGTCACAAACTGCCTTGGGGTGGAGCTAACCCCCTTCTCCATGATGTGGAAGGATTATGACATAAGCTCCTCTTGCACCTATCTCCCTATGAACAAGAAACAACAGCACATGATTAAAAATATTGATAGCCTCTCGTGATGAGGCCCTTTAAGGGAATATGCATGTAAGTGCCATTAAACTAGTAAAACAAGAAAGCATAAAGAAAGACTTTAAACTATTCTAATTAAATCAAGAATTATGCTACAACATGAAGGACATGAATAAGCAAATGATGCATGGATCAAATATCAAATTAGGAACAATAAAGGGCATAAAATATCCAATGTAATCCTACTTAATACAATGCATGAAATGTCTAATTTCTACGGTCAGAGTTTCTCTAAAATGCAATTAAACCTATGAAAAGACTAATATAACTAATCTATGCGGTCAAAAGCAAAGCAAGTAAGGTGATCATTAACCTATTGCAAACCATAGCTGTGATGGGCGGTCTGCACTGTGAACCATGGCTGATAGCCATGGTTTGACCTCTGATATGTTTACCCTCAGAATTAGGGGCAGTGGGCTTGATCTCCTTGTCCAAATTGATGTTCAAGGGTCGCCTTTGTTGTCCTCTGACAGATTTGGTGGTCAAATCACTGTGAAGGGCCTTCGTTTGCCCGGATTTGTGTTTCTTGATCCTCCTAGGCACCTAGGGCATCCATGGCTAATTGGTCTTTAGATGGATAGCAAAGGGGCTCTCAAATGCACAAAGTCAGTATGCAATTTGATAGGGCTTCGCTGCTCTCTTGATCAATTAACTCTCTCTCGATAATTCGCCAACACTTCGCTATACAAATCATCTCTCTTTTCTCCCCATTTGGAGGGGGGTATTTATAGCATGCCCCCTAGGGCTAGGGGTGGCTTCATGGAGAAGCCAAGACCAAGAAGGTTGGTTAGGACAGTTGGGATGGAAGCCTCTGGAATATTTCATCCTTCAACTGCCTCCTTCTAGATCTTTCGGCCGTTCCAACCGATTTGGCTCGGATGGAAGGCCTAACTGAACTCTAGTTAAGACCGCAGGTCATAGTTGCGGTCCAGACTGTAGACCGTAGGTGTCAACCATGGTTTAGACTGGAGACCGTAGGTCTGGGCTACGGTTCAGACTGCTTAGGCCAAAATGCCTAAATTGAGTGGTTAGAACCACTGCTCTATCTTGGAGTCTATCCAAGATCCTCCATATGGTTTTGTAGCATGTCCATATGAGTAGTCACCCTCGGCATGACGCATTTTAGGTGTCTACACTAGACAAGTCAACCTACTTAGGTGGGTGCGAGCGTGAAACCTATGGTGAAGGTTTCCCATGCTGGACCCCCTTGACTCACTGATTGGTGAGGTCATCAGCATTGGCATTGATGATAGCTTGGGGAAATGAGTCTGTCCATACCCTTAGCCTAGACTTCAATATGTCGATGTTAGCTAATTGGTCAGCCACCCTATTGCCCTCCCTATAGGTGTGAGTCACCTTTGTGTCTGTGAAGGATAGAAGAAACCGCTTGACTTCGATGATCATATTGGATATGTTCCAAGATTACATGGAGGACTTATGGGACAAGCTACCTATTATGTTTCTAGAATCACCTTCTACGAAATGTTTTGGAACTTGAAGATTGTAGATCAGGATGATGCCTTGATAGAGAACATGGGTCTTGGAAAAGTGACTTGTGTTGATCCCCAGATTATTCGCATAGGCCAAGATGATATTGCACTTGTGGTCTCGGATGACTCCCCTTGCACCTGCAGCTCTGGGGTTCCCTTTTACCACACCATAAAAATTGAGCTTGAGGGATCCTAGAGGTGGAGGAGTCCATCTGATGAGGGATCGATCAACCTTGGGAGAGGTTCGATTATGGGTACCTTTCGAAATGCAAAGCTTGGATGCAATGATGCCTTCAGGGTGAGGCTTTAGGATGTCATCACATCAGGTGATCATCATGTTCTCAGCTACCATAGCAATGATATTGGCAAGGATGTGGCTCACTTTGTGAGATATATCTCTGAATGCACGGGCATTGCACTCCCTCTAGATCTCACATAGGAAGTGTGGGAGGCAAAAGGACCAGAAGGTCTTAAGTTGGTACCCTCTGAATGGGTCCGGCCACTGAACACAGATGTCATTGATCCAAAGGGACGGGGCCTAGGAAATATTGACCAAGGATAACAGGGAGGAGAGGATGGATAGGGAGAAAGGGAAGGCAGAGAAAATGTGTTGGTTGGACTTCCCATTTGATAGACAGAGATAGCAATGATTAGGGAGGGAAAAACCATGATAGTGAAGGTTAGGGATGGTAAGGATCTTGTCCTGGATGAAAAGCCACAAGAAAAAGTTAACCTTGGGGATCAAGTGAGGTTTCCAAATGAGATTTAATAGGAACCAAGCAGGCCCAAGGTTATCATACAAGGCATAGGCTAACTTGACAGAGAAGAGGCTGGAGGGGGAAGGGACCCAGAGGATAGAATCCTCCACTGGAGAAGAGGGGATGACACAAATACAGAGGAGAATTTAAAGGGTAGCAGAGGTAAAATTTTTGTCAATAGTAAGGCCTTCATTTGGGAGGGGCTTCCATGAATAATATTATAGGATGAAGAAGTTACTTACTTTTGATCCAAAAAGGGTGTTTGTAATAGGTCAAAGACACACCAGGTCCTCCCTATCATAGAGAGGATAGCTACCCAGCCAGATGTTGCTCTAAAAATTGATCCTGGATCCATTATCAAATTTCCATCTAATACCCTTTCAAATAATTTGATTTACCTTGATGATGGAATTCCATGCCACAAATACTTTGATTGGGTGAGGATCATCTAAAAATTTTAGGTTGTGCCACAGGTACTTAGCCTTGATGATGGACACCCACAAGGAGTCTTCATTGGTAAGGACTCTCCACCCTTACTTGGCAATGAGTGCCATGTTCATTTTACAAACCTTATGTAGTTTGATACCACTATGCTCCTTCCTGGTGCATATATTGTTCTAAGCCACCAGGTGAATTCTTTGCTTGTCTTATGACCCAGACCAGAGGAAATTCCTTTGGAGCTGCTTGATGCAGTTGCAGACTTCAATAGGAATCTAGAATATGGACATAAAGTAGATGGGGATGCTTTGAAGGGTGGTTTTGACTAGGGTGGCCTTGCCAGCTTGACTAAGAAGGCTATATTTCTAGTTGATCAGCTTTTTTAGAATGCACTCAATGATTGGATTCTATAGGGATTTTATGGACCGACCTTCGAATAGGAGGAATCCCAGGTAGTTTATTGAGAGGGGGCCAATGGAGCACCCCAGAGTGATCACGATGTGAGCTTGGCATCTCACTAGAGTGTTGAAGAAGTAGAGATTACTTTTGTCAAAGTTAACTTTCTAACCTGTTGTGTCCTCAAAGGTGAGGAGGATGGACATGATGCATCGGGCTTGGGGTACTGAGGCCCAAGTAGCCAGGCTAGTGTCATCAATGAATTATTGGTGAGACATAGCCTGGAGGGAGGAATTATATTTTATGCCAGATATGGACCCTTCAATGCAAGCATGGGTGAGGGATCTACCCAAAGCCTCCATGAAAATGATGAAGAGGAAAGGGGAGCTGGGGTCACCTTGCCTGAGGCCTTTGAAGTTTTTGAAGTAGCCTACAGGGGAGCCGTTGACTAGGACAAAAAAAAATTCTAAGGTAATGCACCCTTTGATCAAATCGATCCAATATGAGTGGAAGACGAATATATAGAGGATAGCCAAGAGAAACACCTAGGAGATTTTATCGAAAGCTTTGTTCATGTCAAGTTTTAGGAGGAGCTTAGCTTGGCCACTAGAAGAAATGGAGTGGATGAGTTCATGGATGATGATGATGCTATCAGTGATTTATATTTCATGGACAAGCTACCTTAATTCAAGGAGATTATGGAGGGGAGGATGAGTTTGAGCCTGGAAACCAGGGCTTTGGTGAATATTTTGTACAAAACAATGTACAGGCTAATAGTGCGAAAGTCAGTGAGGGAGTAGGCCTGATTGAATTTGGGGATGAGGGATAGGAAGGTGGAGTTGATGCCTCCTAGGACCACCTTGTATGCCTACATTTGTTGAATCATTGATACCACATTCGGGCCTAGGATGGCCTAGAATTGTTGAAAAAATATGGGGGGAAATCAGTCCGACCCTAGAGCTTTTCCCCCCTACATGGAAAAAACAATGGACCTAATTTCCTTAGCAAAAAGAGTAGCCAGAAGCATACAATTCTGGTGTAGAGTGACTAACATTAGGATGTGTTGCAAGAGACCCACAAAAGTATGGTGGTTGCATCTGGGAGAATGTCCAAGGAGATTCTCGAAGAAGAGGATCATCATTGCTCTAATTCCTTGAATGTTAGCAACCACCTGTCCATATTGCTAGACCAGATCTATGATCCTCTTCCCCTATGCCGCATTGCTATGGTGTGGAAGAACTTGGTGTTTAAGTTGCCTTCTTTGAGCCAATTTACTCTAGATTTTTATTTCCAAAAAACTTCCTCATTCTTCAAGAAGTTGTGGTAGTTAGACAGGAGGACTTTCTCGACATCTCGGAGGGTGGGCTCAGGATCACCGTCCTGAACAATGACCTCAATGTCTTAGATTTGGGATTTGATTTGCTACTTCATCCTGAAAAGTGACCTCAATGTCCTGGAGTTGGGATTTGATTTGCTACTTCCTCTAAAAGATGTTTCTAAACACATATTTATTCCATATTTTGAGATTGTATTTCACATGTCGAAGCTTGTTGTTTATATAGAATATTTTGGAGCCATAGAAAGGCCTCAACCACCATTGAGTAACAAGAGACTTAATGTTTGGATTGTGAAGCTACATTTATTCAAATATAAAGAGGGATTTGAAGGATGAGGTATGTGGATGAATCTTTAAAAGGAGTGGATTGTGATCAGATCCAATCCTTGGGAGAGAGTGCATGGTTGCATCACCAAACTAGGGGATGGCATTAATATAAATGAGGACTCGATCCAGGTGCATCTGGATCAGTTGGTTGCATTTCCTACAGTTGATCCAGGTGAATCATGGTCCTTTGATATTGATATCCATCAATTCATTATTGTCAAAAAATATTGTAAACTACTCATAAGATCTCTTAGTTATTGGGGACCCTCTATTTTTAGAGGGAAAGAGATGGGAGTTAAAGTCCCCAACCAACATCCAAGCTTCTAAGGAAAAACATCTCTCAACCGACTAAGATAATCCCAAACAGAGCTTCTCTAGGAAAGATAGTTTGGGGCATACACATTTGATAGGACCCAATGAGCCCCATAATCTTTGTTGAAAAATATAATGTTGATGTAGTTCTCAGCCATTGAAAATACTATTCCCTCTATCTTGGTTGGATCCCATAAACACAAAAGGCCTCCTGAGGCTCCATTGGTTGAGCTAAAGTAGGAGGTAGAGTCCCTCCATATGTAGTTGGAAACAAAAGAAACATTTTGAGATTTGAGTTTGGTTTCTTGAAGGAGAAAAATTATAGGTCTGTGATCCTTCCTCATGGGCTTGATCAAGCATTGTTTGTTTCATCCATTGAGGCCTCTCACATTCCATGAGAGGATCTTCATTTGGTGATTCTGGTCGATGAGTGCTTCCCTCTCCTTGATGGGGGGAATATTAGTTTTGGGTTGATTCTGATTCTCCTCAAGCTGAGAAGACTCTTTGAGGGTGAGCTAGGTGTTGTTCATGACATCATCTAAAAATTCCCTACTTTTGATGACCTGTAGTGAGGGTCGGCCCCTCTTCTTTATTGAATTCACATTTGCCATAGGTTTTTTGAGGGAGCAAGAAGGGGGGCTGGGGGGTAGGTGTTAGGAGATGGGGGGTAGATGACGAAGCTGAGAATCAAGAGGGGGATGGAGGAGAGGGAGGGAGGTGTAATTGAAATTTGGTTTAGATGGATCAGAGGGGGGTCATCAGAGGATGAGGATGAGAAGCAGTTTGACACAGGGATAATCAGACTACAGGGGGGAGAAGGGTCTGGATGGGGGTAATCCGAAGGATCCTACCCACAACTAAGGGTATTCTACAGGGGGGCCAAGGGATTTGAGGTAGGGTCGGGGCCGTGGTAGTGAATATTTTTGGGCTCTCAACAACTCCTTCGAGCGTGAGGAGAAGAGGGATGAGGACACTAAGAAGGAAGGTGGCCCTAATTACAACAACGATCGCAAAAGCAATTTTATTCTCATATTCAATAGATTGGGTGAAGATAAAAAAATTGGATATGAGATTTATCGATGATGGTAGATCAACATCCAGGTTGGCGTTCACGCACATGTGAGACTGATTCATTCGAGTCCTAGCCCACGTTGGAGGATCAAAGGTTATCAACTCCCTAATGATTCTTGCTATGCCATGAAGGATGTACTCATGCCAAAATTTAATAGGAAGGTTGGGAAGGTGGATCCATATTGGAGAAAATTTGATGCTTTGGGTGGCTGGCTTGAAGTTGAATCCCCACTTGCAAAGGAAAATGTCTCTCTGACCATAAAACCATGGCCCTCCAAAGAGAATTCACTGAGAGTCCACAAGATCATTAAGTCGAAAAAGGAAAAATCCTCTAGTGAGGGTAATCAGCTCTAAGTATCCTCTCGGATTCCAAGTCGTATTGGCCCACTTGCAAGTGAATTCCATGTTAGGACGGGAGCCCGAGAACTTGTCGATAAATGATTTTGAGTTTTGATCAAGGACACTAGACATAATCTTGTAGGGGATCTCGAGATTGCCATTGGAAGAGAGAAAATTGATCTTGGGCCCCATAACTTTTCTAGGGTTAGGGTTTACTATGTTCACATAGGTTTGGGAGGAATTAGTTAGACCTTCCTCCATTCCAAAAAATTTATATCCCCGACCAAGAGGATTTTCCTTAGGTTTAGGGCTCGATATTTTCTTTAGGTGTTGGGATCCTATGGCTGGCTTGAATGGTGGACCTAGGTCATTCAGTTGTTTTGCACAAATGGTGCTCCAAATGATCTAGGAGGTCTGAGCGAGGGAGTCTATTTTCTGCCTTACGGGATGATTTTCCTCGGTCCCCGTTGGCTACCAATCCTCGATTCTCACTCTGGGATTTGTATTCCTTGCTGGTGAGTTTGGGGGAGACTCTGGTCCCTTTGCTAGATTCATTTTTGTTGGGGTACTGGTTCTCATATGTCATGGCTATTCTCTCACCTTTTGATGTTGTTCCTACTGGTTTCCTTTCTACTTTTGCTGCTAAACTTGCTTGTGTTCGCTCCTCCATCGCATCCTCTGAGAAATATTTTTCATGTTACTAATTTTTTTAAGTTTTGGGGTAATTCATCAATTAATTTATTAATTTTAAAAATATAATTCATTAATTGTAACTTTGACAAGTTTTTATTTTAAGACTTAAAATTTTACATTTTTTGCATGCAATTGTTAAAGGTTTTTACCTCAACTACGAAGGGAATATATTTGTTTTTCTTTCTTATTTTTTTTGTATTTTTATTTTTGTTTTTCTTTTGAAAGAGAAAAAGAAAAATAAAATGAGGGAAATAAGTAAATAAGTAAGTATGTACAAATTTACAACTACTTTGTTTAAGTTTAGATATGTCTTAAATGATGCCCATTAACTAAGTCAATCAATGACATTTCATCTAATGTTATTAGCCTATAAGCATTTGGACCCTTAGCTCTATTAATTTGTTATGTTCCACTCTAAAGTGAGTCAAAATTCTTGTGTTTTCTGGGATTGGTCCTATGTTCACCCCATTTTAAAAATAGGCCTCCTTTAAAATCCATGTTTGTCACCTTCTTTTTGAACCATCTCTTGACTACCACTTGGGTATTGAACAAATCTCTTGAAGGCATTTTCCTTATCTTCTTCTAATGACAACAATGTATTCAATCATGCTTAAATAGGAGCTATGTTGATGTCTTTAAGCTCTAGTTGTTAGGAAATTTGGAGATAAGGGGCTCTAAATTTGTTATAAATACTCATTTTTAATCAAAAATTAGTTTATAAGGTGATGAGTTGGTGAAGGCCTTAGGAGTTACTCTATCTACCCATAAAGCCTTTTTTAGCTTGGTATGCCAGTCTCTTTTGTACTATGCAATTATCAAAATTTTCACAATGTTATTTTTTTTGTGGACTTCACTAAGCTATTCCCTCGTAGATAGCAATTATAACAGTTTTTTAGGATAAAACCACGTTCAAGTGTAAACTTCATCAACTTAGCCTTAATAAAGACTAAAAATATCAATGACCATTATTTAAAGGGTTCCATATCTCATGATAATATCTTATAGCAATTGGACAACTACCTCCTAGTTTGTAGATTGACAAGGACTATTTCAGTCCATTTCAATGGTAGTTCGAATCCAATCGTAGCATGCACTAGGCAAGGAACTAATTTTTCCAATTTAATTTAAACCCCATTGTTGGAAGGGATCTATTACAACTATAGGATGCAAAGTTACATAATATCTCATTTGTACAACAAACATTCAATGTGCTTTGTAATCTTTGGCCAATTGAAAAATATTTTATTTTGTGAGTTGTAGTCTTGGATGAATAATGGTCACCCTTAACATAATATCCTTAAATAGATATTCTACTTTCTCCTCTTGAGTGCACCTTAAGAGTACCCCATCATATCCCTTCTAAAAAATAATGTCATTGAGCTAGGTGTAGTAGGTGGCATTTTGTTTGAATATACCTCTATTTGAGTGTCAAATCTTCAAGTACTTTGTCTTGTTAGTATGTATCTTCTTATCCCATTCATTCAACCCATTTGTCCTTCTAACTTTACCTTCTTCCATGTGTGCTACTTGTTTTCTAGATTGAGACATAACTTAGTTTTGACAAAGAGCCTACCCCTTGCTAACTTAGTTGGCTTTATCTCTATGTCATTTTTTTAATTCTATTTATCTAGTTGACACTCTTTTCACATAATTTTCCATGTAAAATTGTGGACCTTAAGTTGGGGTGGACTGCAAAGGTAGTGGTCTTGCTTTGAGATAAATAAAAATTGAACTGTCTGTGAGCTTTCACTATTATAAACACTTGTTTCTTGACAAAATTATATTGATCCTCGTAGTTATGAAGTATTTAAATCATAAAGGATATTTTATATTCATCTTCTTTATCCTCTTTCTAGGTTAACATAGTTATAACGTTTTAATTTGTGCCATATATATATAACTTGAAATCTTTGGAAAATTCATGATTGATCAACATGGGTACTTTCATAATCACATCCTTATTTATTTAGAAGATTTGCTTACCTTCTTGTAAGTAGAAGTGACATTTTTCTTCAACATCTAGTTGTGTAATTATGAATTTGGCCACAAATTAAATATGTCTTAAAAAATACCTATTACCTCTAATTAATGGTATCACTAACATCTAATGTATTGTTTTAATATGATCTGAGTCTATTGCAAGGCCTTTCATTCATACATATCCTATAAGTTTCCCCTCTTGAAAAAATAAGATTGATTTCTTGGGGTTTAAGGAGATATTGTATTCCTTACACCTCTTAAAAATTGATTCCAAATGTTCAACGTGCTTACTCATTTCCTTTGAGAAGATTTTCAAGTCATTGAGGGTTACGAGTATTATTTCATAAATCATACAAACAATGGCAATGTCCATAGCTCTTTGAAAATTAGCCCGTGCATTGTGTTAGTAAATGATCCCAAATATCATAGGTTTATAATTCCTAGGATCATATATTCTCATTCAACAATAAAAATATTGCATGAAATGAAAATTTATTGATAAAACATCATTCTTCATACATTCTTCTTGATCACTAATACAAAACTTTGTCATCAATATAGAACATTACATGATATTCTTCAATGCACTTGACTCTTGACCTTTTCTCTCCTCAAAATCATGGGATATGCAACCTTTGATGTTTATTTTCTTTCATTATGACAAAGTCTCTCATGATTATACATAACTCCATACTTCTAAACTTGACACATCACATATTACACACATGATACTTCACACTCATAACTTCTCACTTACAAACATGACAACTTATACTCATAACTCTTCACTTACACACATGACACCTAAAAATTAGAACTCACACCTGATTATATGTCACATATCCACACTTCACAACTTGACACATACTATTGACACAAATAATAAATACGCACCCTAAACTAAATATTTACAAAGGCACTCAAGGTACCAAATAATGTAATACCTCCAACACTTTGGACAACCCAAAAGACATTATTTCATAGAAATTTGTTATCTTATGTTATTTGTAATATTTTACCCAAATTTGATTATAGCCTAAGAAACTATCAAGTAATAACAACATTTGTGACCTTACCACTATCTATAGTATGTAGTCTATGGATGGATTTTCTTATATTTCTAAAATTGACACACAATAGAATATCACCATTTTTCATACTGGGACCAAATTTCCCATCCATATTAAAGGTTTAATGGGGAAGATAATTTGTGCTTACAACAACTTAAGTATATCTTTCATCATGACCACTTCTACTTTTAGATTAATGGACTTATATTTTTGGCAAAATGGCCTAGCCCAAGGTGCAAGGTCAATAGTATAATAAGTTGTATTCCTGTCATCCATCCTTAGGTCTTAATATCCCCAAACGATGGCATCTCCATAATTGGTGCACAATTCCTTGAATAAGTAAACCTCTTATTTTGTACATTCTTTTTCAATTAGTAAGTTTTTATCTTCAAACATTTCAATGGATTGGTAAGATGACATCTCTAGAAGAGTTTCCACGTGTCTATCTAAATTTATCTATATATGTGTCCATGTATCCCCTTATGGGAGGCAAGTTGAGCACATGTGAGCTCAAGAAAGTAATATAGAGTCTAGGGTGAGAGTGAGGGTTAGTAAAACAAGATAATTAGAAAAAAAATGTCTTATTCAAGGTGTGTCCAAAATTGTTAGAGTGAGAGTGTGGAATACAATTGTTGGACAAGGCAACAAAAGGTGGAGGTTCAATGAGAGGGTTGTGTTTGCTTACTAAGGAAATCTGTGAGAGTTCTTGTACTTTATATTTTGTATATATAATAAAATTTCTTTTATTTTCATTGTGCCACCTATCGTACTATTATCATTTACTATTTTTCATATTGTTATAATATTTTGTTGTGAATAAGAGTTTTGTGTTAACATGCCATCATAGGAAAAATATTGTGCATCAATAATAATGAACTTATTGATTTGAGGGATTAGGGAGACATTATGTGCATGCTACTTTTATACATTTTTATTTTTTTATTGATACCACTCCTCTTTGGTAGTGGTATTATATTATAATTATATTTTCACCTCTCCAATATATTTGGTTTTACTCCTTGTTACTTATACTACAATAATTGTTAAATTAACCATACAATAAAAAGTTTGTATTATTACCATAGTTTTTCCAATTTTAATGATGATAACTCATTTTTATAATGGTATCCATAGAAATTATTGTGTGATAAATTCTATTAGGGTCATTACCAAGTGTTACCACTAGTCAATCTCCTTATAGACCTTGTTCATTATACTTAGTGGTGTACTTTTCGAATGAAGTGTGGTCAACCAGTGTATGCCTTGTTGATCTTGTGAATAGCTTGTGATTAACCCATCATAGTCTACAATATAGTTTACCTTGTTTTAATTTACATATCTACACTTGATGCATATAATTACTAAACTAGGAGGAAGAATCTAGTCAATTTGGTATTCATAGTACTTTGCATGTAGACTCAACTTCTAGTTCATGAGACCTTGGCTTTTTCATTAGGAAGAGTTGTACCTGGGATTACAAGGATGTAGTAAATATGGGAAATTTATTTTATTTTCATCCCAATATTCTAAATATTCCAATACTTTCATTCAAGTATATAATACAACATGCATTTGAAATGGCTTGATATTGAGGGAGTAATTTGAAGAGTTCTTGTGAATATTGTAAAATGATGTTGCTTTAAGATGATACAAGATGCAAGAAGATCATACCAAAAATTCATAGGAAAAGATTAGTTAGAATATGATTAAGAAGTACAACCCAAGATAAAAATATTTTGAACTGATGACCAAGATAAAAAAGTTGGCTCAATGACCTAAAGATAAATTTCATGACTACTATGCATGAATTCAAGAGCTTTGAAGGAAAGTGGAGGCCTAATCACAAAAGGAGAACTTACCTAATGGGCTAATGGATTACATGAATAACATGATTTATAGGTATTTTATTGAAATTATAAAGAAAATAATAAGCCCAAGGGTTAAGTATGAGCAATGAGAAACCTACCACTATCCAACGTGCATACAAGTTTAGACAATATGGAGGAGGAGCTAATTTTACTAGCACTAGTTACATTTATAGATATTGGTGAATTTTTATAACAAAAAACAACAATATCATGGGGATGAAGTGAGCTCATAATAAGAATCCTACTGAAAGAAATAAGGATAAAAATAAGACAAGATAAAAAAATAGGAGAAGAAAACTACAAGTTTAAGATTTTCTAGTCTCAATAGGCTAGGCATCATATTTAATCATGGAGAATTTGTCAAAGCAAACAACCAACATCACATATGGGCAACTACTAGTATTATCATTAGAAAAGAGAAGGGAGGTGCATAGTGGAATTAGTGCTAGACAAAGGAAGAAGGTCAAGTTCATTGTGTTTGACAAAAAGTTTGATGTATATGCTTCACAAGTTGAAGTCTTGTGCAAAGGTATTTCTATTCCTGATATCATGGTAGCTGGTGGATTCAATTTCAATATAGTTATAAAGTCCACCTTGAAGACATTAGAACTATATATAGATCATAAATTCAATTTAAATTTGATATCCTTGAAAAAAATAAAGCCAATAGGAGTAGTCTTTAATGCAACAATTTCAATCATGGTAGTCACCTATGTGGTAGATTTTCAAGTCATGAAAGATGTTCAATAGCCTATCCATTTTTTTTAGAAAGACCATGGTTAGGAAAATCCAATACTCACAATTACTAACATTAAGGGTACATCACCATTGATCATGGTCCTGACCAATTGAAGATAAATGTGATACCTCAACATCATACATTAATGAGAATAGAAATAGAGGAAGAAGACAAGTGGACAACATCATATTATGTCTATACAAGCAAGGTGGATACTAAATATGAAGAATAAAGTAAGATGGATATCTAATTAGTTAAAATCCTTCTTGATTCTCTAACAGATCATCCACATCAATTTTCTAAGGAAGATCTAGAGAATTATCTATAAGAGTTATACTTTGGGGAGTAAATAAAAAAGCACACAAAAGAGAATTAATTCTAGCTCTTCTACATGTATATTCATTTGTTAACTTTTGATCATAAAGTTTTATGACAAGTGGATTGGATGTGGCATCAATTTAGCCATTTGAGAGATGAGGAGTCCTTTTTTGTTGTCAATTCCCCATTTTTTTTCAACCATTGTTTCTTCTATTTTCTATATTGGTTTTATTAATAAAATATTCATCATTTCCCTTAATTCATCCATATAGACTTTGCTATTATCATCTTTAATTAATGATAAAGAGGCAATATATGTTTTAGGCAATTGGGGAGGTGCTAGTAATATGAGTAATTATTGCTGGAATGCAATAGTACTAGGATTATTTTGACTAGGAAAGGTTACCACATGTGGAGCATTTATTTGTCAATATGTATGTGTTGGTAATTGGGCTACTTGAGTGGTATTAGATTGGATATACAAATGGGTCTAAGTGGGATGATTTTGAGAATTCTAAATGGGTACCGTTGGTGGTTTGAGATTATGCAACATAGGCTATAGGTGGAATGAGATGTCATTTTCCTACTTGGATGAGTATGTCTTCTATATGGGATACTTCTTTAAAAGTTATGGGTAGGCTGATATGATTAGCATTTTGAACCATCAAAGCTAGGTATAACTGCAAACCCCTTATATACAATGACAAATCTTATTCATCGAATGGTTGGACATTAGGGGGAATGAGATACAATATCCTCATAAATTTTGTATCACAATTATGATTATTCTCTTGAGGATGCCTCTACATGACTTTTTATTGGAAAAGAGTAGAGTAACCATTTCCCATGTTGTCAAATATCATGAATGGTTCAACTATAGAAGCTCAATTGTTGAGTAAATTATCAGGTAATCTCTTATACCAAGAGTTCCTTATTTCTTAATGAGTATAAATCACACCATGATATCATCTCCTTGGATCATATGCACAAATATTTTTGTAGATAACTTATGAAGTGGTACTTAGCAATTTTAATTCTATTTCTAGTGAAAATGGGCAAGGACTTCATGGTGATAATTGAGCTTGGAGAATAGACCATTAGGTTTAAAGGACCTTTGTATGTCCAATCACATAGTTGGTTTTGGAGTCTAACTTGTATCAATGCTTGGTAATATTAATGTCCTTTCCCATATTACATTGGTAGCACATACTATATTTGACATTGAGGAGGACCTATATATTCCTATAATTATGACATATATAGAACCATCTATTATCACAAATTTATTTATGAATTTTAGGGGTCTATAGACTACTATGGAATTCATAGTGGATTTAGATTTTATGTAGATTGTGGATTCAAATGTGTCTTTGGATTTATATTTGGGATCACTTGTGGATTAGGTATATTTTGTCAATTTTATGCATGTAGACAATAATGAGTGATGAACTGGTTCTAAGGAGTTGGATCTTACTACATATATTACAAAGGAAAGATAATGAGTGGCAATAATTGCTTTTGAGTGATGCCAAAATATTAAAATATCTTAGTCCCTGTGGTAAAAAACTTGGTAGAAAATGATAATTAATTTTATATTTAGCAAAAAAAATTAAACTTCTAGATCTCTAGATTTGCAAAATCAAGAAGAGTCAAAATTTCAAAGTGAGAATTTCAATCTAAATATTTATCTATAGAGTTTTGTTCTACCATTTTGAATTTGGAATGCTGATTTTATAAATCATGTTGAGTTTCATAATGGAGTCATCATTCCACGAAGTACCTATAGCTTCAAAGACAAAAAGCAAGTAGATATAATAGATTAAATTTGTGTTATGTGTACATCAAAATAATGAATAAACACTTTAATAGATCTACATAGATTCTAAGAAAATTTGTATAGATCTAAATTTTATGGAAAAAGTGACTAGACCTAATTTCAATGTGGAAATGAAGTCCTTGATCCCACTAGGTATGCTAGAAACTATTGAATCATGGAATCATCTAACTAAATTATGCTTGCAATTTAATATCAAAAATTAGAAGAAGAGAAGTCATACCCTATTTAGCCTACAAATTTAGGCTATCTCCCCACTAATAGTGCTAAGCTAAGCTAATATAAATGTTGAAAAGTAAACATAGAAAAGATACAAAGTAAACATAGAAAAAAATACAAAGTAAACATAGAAAATTATGTATCTGCAATAAAAAGCATATGGTTTCTTTATTGTGAACTTTGATTGGCTAGCATTACCATCCTTTTCATCCTAGATATTTGTCAAGTTAGACTGCCTTTCGATTGAATCCTTGATCTCTAATTGTATGGAACGCACAAATTTTCCTTACCATCTTATGACTATTAAAAGAGCGCTTATGGAGACCATGGATGACTTCAATACTCAATTTCACAAAATATGGCATAGAATCCCTAATTAAATGCATCCCCTTCTAATAATGGCAATAATTTTGTATTTGAAAGCTATCAATTCATAAATAGCTATGATGGTTAAGTCTAGGGGAGGGAATTCCTTATCAACAACATATGGGATGATCATTGAATCTAATAATGACTTCATTCAAATAGAGAGACTAGCTCCTAGGCCCCCCATGCTTTTATTTGCAAATTTACAACCTCCAAATTAGCTTCCTTTGGTTGTGCACCCTATAAACTTTCAGTCTACTCTAGTTATAAACCCAATCACAATCTCGACCTGTCTCACCACTCCTAATCATCCCTTTACAAGCCCCTATTCTTTTGAGCTTGATAAAATGAAACATCTATTAAGCATGGTATATAATGAGGTCATGTCCCTTCGGAGACAACATAATACCTAGAGGTTTTAATATCAAAATAATCCAAAACCTCCTTTCCAACAGGATGATCAAGGCTATAGACCTTCTCCTAATGAGTATTAATGACCTCAATTTAGGGCTAACAAGGATATGAACCATACCCAAAGTGATGATGTTGTCCTACTATAGCAGACTCCACCTAACTTGACTAAGGATATAGTTACTAAATAGAATATTTATGTTGAAGGTCTAGATACATGGTGTTGTTTGGACATATATCCTCCTAGTGCTTACCCTAAAGAAAATCTATAGCAGACTATTCAAGCATCACTATTGAAATTTATCTCTCATCAAGAATAAATCACATAAATGCCTCACATAAAATAACAATGAATTACAAACATGGAATATATCACAAATATATCTCTAATATATTCTATATCATAGAATTACAAGAATGATATTGATTGATTACATTGCATGGAGCTTTATCTCCAATATATATTTTTACATGAATTTTTAGTACTATATCTATTGCTTTCCTCGAACAGTTAGGAGATGCATCCTTTTATAGTCTTTTCATAAAAATAAATTCTCATCTTACCACATATCATGTGACTCTTCATTATCTATCCTAACACTTTGCACTTTCTCTCATTGATATTATATTATATAAAATATAAATCAACTACCAAACTAATATTTATGAAAAGGTCAAATAATGTAATACTTCCAACACCCCCCCGTATTACATTATCTCATATGAAGGCTTTTTGTATTCATTTTTTTTATTCTTCTTTCTCTTCATTCTTCAGCTCTAACTTTGGCATGGTTAGATATATGCAACCTTTATTAGGTATTCCTTTACAAATTATTTGTATCTGCCTTTATATCAAGGTAAGAGTTACCTCTAGGTCTTTGCCTATGAGTCACTACCACTAGGTCTACCTTTGGGTCACTACATTTGGATCTCTACCTCTGGGTCACTCCCACTAGATCACTGCCTCTGGTTCACTACCTCTAGAAATTTATGTCTGGTTCACCTCTGAATTATCATTGTCTCTGGACCATCCACTAGAACATTTATAAGACTATCATATATGTAGGATCATCACGACAAGAGCTTTCAATATAGCCCATATTCTGAGCTATGCTTAGGTCATAATCATTTATTTCTTTATGATAAGACTAACAAAATTCTCAACAAACTTTGATTATACTTGGTTTCCTTCTATAGAAACTATACAACATTCTTTTTATCTTATCCCACTCATTCATGTTTATCCATCCACAATTCATTTTTAATCTATAATATTTCTTTTATTTTTGTAGATAAAATATTTGTGAATGATTAATTCCTCCACAAATTTCACAACAATAGAGATTTCAAAATTTCCCTATCTTATGCTAATATTTACCAGAATGATTACATTTATTCCCTGTTATAGGATTACTTTTTCCTTTTTTTGATTCATTATTTTTTTTTTGTCCTTCATTTTTACTAATTTTATTAGTCCTTGTCATAGATTTGATGTCAATATTTACTATCACAAATTTAGTTCTTGATCGTTGCTGCTTATTATCTTGTATATCCAAGACCTTCACATTTTGGTCTTATTTTCGGTACAATTGGCTCTTTCAATCCTTGTCGATGTTTTCCAAAACCCATGTTTGTATATCCCATTTTATTTAACAATTTTGAACCAATTACTTGACCATGCCTTTAAAAATAACCAAAATGATCATCAGACTATTTCCTATCAACATCAACACAAATATGAACATCACTATATTTTTCATCATTTGAATCCATGTCATCACTAGTTTTGATAGCATAAGATTTTTCTAACCAATCACAAATTGTATACAAATATTTTGTGTCATATGTATAATCTATTTTTGTAACAAGTTCTTCTACCTTTTTCATGAATTCTAAGTCACAAGTATCATTGCTTGCATCACAATTTTTCTTTTCATTTTGATGAGGATCACAACTTGCATATTTTTCTTTTTGATGAAGATCATTAGTATCACAACTAGCATCTATCATCATGGGATTTAATTCTATGGCATCAAAAAATTCATTTGTATCACAGAAAATATATTTCATCATTGTTTTATTCCCTAATTATTCAATTTTCCTTGTTTTCTTATCTTGGAAACATTTAGAGTGATTATTCCCTAGTATGTTGTCTTCCTTAGATCAACAAGTATAGTAATAAATTTTTCATTACAATCATTAGCAACATTAAGAATACTTTGCATTCATTATTGAAGTATTAAAATTCTCCCTTTTTTGCTTCATTAGTAATATCAACAAGTTTATTCTTCAAATCTTTAGTCATTTCCTCTTGTTTTCTATTCTTGTCTTTGAGAACTTCATTAGAAATTAATGCCATAAAAATTATATTTTCTATATCATTAGGTAATGTAAAAATACCTTTAGAGTCTTCAATTGCTTCATCAAGCTTTGAACTTAGATAATTTCAAAGCATTGAAAAAAATTCATCTTTGGCTTCTCTCATGATTGATTATAAGACTCTTTTCCTTTATTGATGTATCCTTTTGTCCTTTAATTTTTTTCTATCATGGACCGTGTACAACATGTTAAACCTTGCAACATTTCCTTAGTATCTTCTAGTGGGACATATTGAATGTATATGTGTTCTTGAAAACATAAGTTTTATTCTACATTTATTTTTGACAACTCATGTTTTTGTATTTTTATTTTTTAATAATTTATTTTTTTATTTGTTTATTTTTCCTTGCCATGTTCCTTTGAGTTCAAAACCTTATAGCTCCAGAAATTAAAATTTTCCAACTTTTTAAATTTAATTTTTTAAACCTTTGAAGTAGTAATCCTTTTAACTCCCAAATAATTCATTTTAAAAAATTCAATAATATTTTATTTTCAAAAAACTATTAAATAAAATAAAAAACTATTAAATAAAACCTTATAACTCCAATTAAACTATCATCCTACTTATCCTTCCATTAATCAAATCTAATAATTTTTTTTTTTTAAGCGAAAAACCCCTTGTGGGGCCGCCTTAGTCTGAGAGACCACGAACATGGGGTTCTACACCATCAAAGTCACCCGGGAGTCGCACCCAACCCTGCCCGCACCAACATTATCAATTGAATTTTGGGTACCCAATTCAGCTTTTTGGTAGGGTGGAGATTTGAACCTGGGACATCCCTTGGAGGATTTCCCTATCCTCTCCAACTCACCTACAACACCTGGGTAATCAAATCTAATAATTAATGACAAACTTATTATCACTAATTATTTCTTATTCAAATTTAATAAAACACTTTAATAAATATCTACCTTATCATTCCTAAACTTAATAAACCAAATAAGCTTTATAACTCCTAGAAACTTAAATCAAATTAAACCTTTCAAAAATAAAACTTTATCAACTAAATTTCCTTCTCTCCTAAACTTTATAAAATAAATTAAACCCTAAAATTAATTCACCTTACACATAAGAATATTACACGATCTTCGTTAAACGATTTCTTGAACATTCATTGCTCTGACTATTACTTGGTCATTATTGGTAATTCCATCCACAATTTAACCATTATGTTGTTGCATCTCTGGATAAAATAACAACAATGATGAGTTCCAAATGAGTGAGCTCAACCAAATTTTAGTGAGAACAATTTTCTTATGAGAAGGTGAGTTCACCAAGTGCCTCACTAAATGGTTGCGTGCCCTGGTTTGGCCATCAAAGGTTAGGGAATGTAGCCAAATGATCCCCTTGATGTTGTAGTGTAAATGGCTAAAAGTTATTATATTGGTAGCACAACAACAACCTTGAGTGGTGGTAACTCATTATATGATATCAACAAATAGTGCTATTTGAATAAACACGCTCAATGGCTTCACTTCTCATGGTTGTCACATCGAGTACTCTTTCATTTGATGTACTACTATTGCCAAAAATATTGTGGACTAGAATGAGGAATTTGCTTCACAAAAATGAGAAATATTTTGTTTTTACCATTCTTATTAATGATACAACTCCAAATTTCAAAATGTTGCTCATTGTTCCCTCCTTCCGGATCTATAACTAGATTCTTTCATTGTATCTATCACAGGGTACAATACATAATGGTATGGCATCATCGTTAGGCAAAGCATTTCATGTGATGGCCATGGTGTCTTAGTTTAACAATGGAAACATGTGGATTTGCAATAATAACAACCAACACAACCATGACACTCAGCACAAAAGGCTTAGAGAAGCATATCAACTTAGAAAATTTACTTCTTTTGAAGGCACTAATGCCAACTCCTTGAACATGCCTCTTCATCCAACGCTATTGTTGTGGTTGTGACTATTTCAATCGGTTTGTGTCTCACCTTTGAAGATAATCAATCAAATACCACTGCCATAAGAAAATTATTTAGTAATACATCTCCTCACAACTTCTACTTACTTTATTCAATAATATTTACCTTTTCTTCATTGTAACTCTTTCTACCGTAGCTCTAATACCACTGATAGCTTCCAACAGGCTATTTGCTCACATGAACTTTATCTCTCACAAATAATAAATCACATAAATGAAGAACACAAGCTTATATTGAGAGAGGGGGGTGAACAGTATAAGACCACTTTTTACTTTTCTTTCCCAAGCAATATTATGCAATATACCAATAGAAATATCAATAGCAATAATCAAAGTAATGCACAAATCACCACACACAATAAAGACATCAATTTAACATGGTTCACCCAATGTGGGCTACTCCACAAAGAAAATATTTCACTAATATTTTCTCAACAAATCTCTTGGGAATCCTTTCCCTATTACAATGTTTATGGACCTATGTCCAAAGGATACACCAATCCCCTAATCAAGTTCCTGGATCTCTATCCATAGGAGAACTCTTTCTCCTCTGCTCTGCCTGGTGATCTTCTAGAAGAACTGTTGCATCCACTGCATTGGCTTATGGATCTCTATCCACTAAAGACTACTACCCTCACTCAAAAGACCTATCTTCACTACCTTGGCTAATGGACCTTTATCCACTGGAGACTATCATCCTCTATACTCTATCACCTCCAAAGCTTACTCTCAGCTTTATCTCAAATTTGTACTAAAAACGATCCTTCATTCTAGCACAAATTTTCTCAGTCTCTATCCTCAAATATACACTAAACACAATACTTTGATATAGCACAAATATGCTCAATATATATCCTTAAATCTTGTACTAAACATAGTCCTTTGGTCTAGCACAAATCTGCTCAATATATATCCTCAAATATACACTAAACACAATCCTTCGGTCTAGCACAAATCTTCTCAATCTCTATCCTAAAATCTACACTAAACACAATCCTTCGGTCTAACACAAATCTGCTCAATCTGTGTTCTCAAATCTGCACTAAACACAGTCCTTCGATCTAGCACAAATATTCTCAATCTTTGTCCTCAAGATTTAACACAAATCTTGGCTCAATCACAAATCAACTTTGCTAGATCTACCCCAAACCTTAACCCAAGGTTTTAACAAATCAATCAATCAACTTTGCTCTCAAGTCTTCTCAAATACTTATCTCAAATTTGCATTGTAAGCTTCCATAAAAGCTCACACTAATCTTTCCACAAGTCCTCTCTAGAACTTGTCCAATATGCTCTCAAGTCTTCTCTAAGACTTACTTCAAATCTATCCAACAAGTTCTCACTATAACTTGTTCAATATTCTCAACAAGTCTTCACCAAGACTTACCTCAAATTTGTATTGTAAGCTTCCACAAAAGCTTACTCAACTCAACTCAATCTAACACAAAATATTATTCAATAACTTAGATAAGCTTCACACAGAATCTTGTTTAATCTCACTAAAATATATAGAGAATTGTTAGAGAATCAATATGCTTCACACTCACAAAAATGCTCAATCACTTTCAATCTCTTTCTCAAATCAATTTAGAATATAGAACTTTTTGTTTCATAGAACTTGAACTATCGCTTCAACACTTCTACTTGACTAGGCTCAATCAACTCCAGTCAATCAATCACTCAATGAAACACTCCTTGCTTACAAACCCTAATCTAAGCATATGGACACTCACTCAATTATTTCCAACAATGCTTATCAAACAATATCACATAACAATGATACTCACGATCTTGCACAAACCCTAGTTTCAAGATAGTTCTCAACTTCACATAACAATGATACTCATGATATTGCATAAACCCTAATCATGCATATGAAGGTTCATTCAATGTTTCCAACAATGCTTATCAAACAAGGTTTTTATCATCAACTTTCACTCAAAAAAACCTTTAACAATAAAACTCAACAATGCTTATCAAACAACCCTTTTCTCTCCAACTTAGCATTCACAACATCCAATAATCACTCACAAGGAAGATGTGTCCATACCTTTGTTTGATGAAGAATTGACCTTAAAAACCTATCTCAATCACAATTACTCTTTTACCAATCTTTAAGGGTTGGGTAGCAAAAACCTTCTCAAAACTTCATTCAATAACTCCCTCACAAATTATTCTCACCATACAAAATATTAGATCTCAATTACACCTTATTACTCCTTTCAACTATTAAACACAATAATAATTTATTTTAATTTAAAAATCCTCTAAATACTTATTACTCCTTTCAACACTTTAATCACCAAAATCACAATATAAAATTTTATTTTCATTAACCTTATACCTCCCTAAAAGCTCATGCCAAATAAACCTTAGGATACAAATTAAATTTTAAAAATTAAATACCTTTTGCCCTTGGTGGAAATCAAACTCACGCTATGCTGCCACTAGCACCCTAGCTGCAGTTTCAACTACCACATGAGTTAGGCACTCATGTGGGACCTAAGTGTTCCCGTGCACACTTATTCCCTACGCTACCACCAAAAGCTTTTAAAACCAAAAGCTTCCTCCTTTTGCAGTCGCAAAGTCTCGAACCCGAGACCTCCCCTCTACTGCAACTTAGTGCCCAAGCCAATCACCATCTAGGCTAGCCACCTAGATGGTTCTATGAATTTAGCACCACTTTCCTTTATTCCTTTCTCTTCCTCGAAGTTAGCACTATGCACACTTCTTCTCCCTTTCGCATTCGATCGACGAGCATAGCTAAGAGTGCACACTTTTTCAAAATTGAATTAAGCCTTTGATTAAGGCTATATTAATATGCCTTTCAAGGCATTTTCCTTCACATCGACGGATAGAGAAATTAGACTTTGCATTTCGAAAATAATATTTTAATTATAATTATTTAAATTCATTATAATTAAATATTTAAATGTCCTTTGGGCCTTTTCAAATAAAATAAAATATAAACTTCCTTAGGTTTTAGGGGAACCTTTTGCATCATCACCTAGAAAAATAACCTTATTATTTTCTTTCAACCACCATGGAATGGAGGTATCTTTTCAACCCTTTTATTTTACCCAAATATTATAATATTGTTATCCGTCTTGCTTCAGCTTTTGGGATCTCTAGGCATATAATATTTAAATTAAATATTATATCCTTGCCTCTTATAAAATCAACCATGAACCATTTGCTTAACATTATTTTGAAATTTGCTTAGTATTCCTTTAACATCAATGACAACAAATCTTTCTTATATTTCCAACAATAAATACCTCACATAAAATAATAACGAATTACATACATGGAATATATCACAAATATATCTCTAATATATTCTATATCACATAATTACAAGAATGATATTGATTGATTACATTTCATGGAGCTTTATCTCCAATATATAATTTTACATGACTTTTCAATACTCTGTCTATTGCTCTCCTCTAACAATTGGAATATGCATCCTTTCATATTCCTCTCATAAGGACAAAACTCTCATCTTGCCACATATAATGTGATTCTTCATTCTCTATCCTGACCATTGCACTTTCTCTCATATTGGCATATACATTATATAAATATAAATCAACTACCAAACTAATGCCTACAAGGGGGAAAAATAATGTAATACTTCTAATAGAGGCTATGTATGCTCAACCATCCACATCTTATCCAATAACAAATCCACCAATATAGACTCAAGCTTTTCAAACCCCATCACAAAGCTCTCTCTCAAGGACAAATACCATCCTTTCCAAACAAAAATTGGTAACTTGAGATAAGGAAGAAGTATATGAGATGTTTGATGAGGCCATAGTTTCAATACCTATAAGGCCACAGGTTCAAATAGAATATATGACTAGTGCTAAGAGGAAAGTGTTAGGGGAATAAGGGAAGTTTAATCCAATAAGCTTCAACATAGAAAATAGTCCACCAAAGCCTAGTAAAAATGTCCTCCTTACAACTACAATCCAAAATGTGCAAAATTCCCTTGAGATTACTAATAGTAACCCTCCTAAAGTCTCTAGGTAATGAGACTTAGCTCTAGTATAAGCTATTGGCCACCAATTTCCTATAATAGAGAGACCCAACCTTAATGGATTCCTATCCTTTCTCAGAAGATTCACTCTCTAGAATCATTGAATGTGGCACACCATCTAGTCTATTGCAACTATACCTCTCTGGGATGTTATTTCTATGCTAGAACAGATGAAATTCTTAGAAGAATCACTAAAAAGGCAAAGAGTGATGGATAAGCATAAAGCACTTTTGGCAGTTTTGCAACTTTACCACATTTTTATTTTTATTTTATAACTGATTGTAAAATTTTGATGAATTTACCAATGAAGGCACTGCAATTTTAATGCGTTTAGTTTTACTGCAGATTTAATTTTTTGCCTCTTTATGTTGGCAATTTTGGGTACCTTGAGTACATTGCCTTTGCTCAAGTATAGTTGTTGTCATTGATGTCAAAGGAGCTCTTGGTAGTTGTTGTCTTTGATGTCAAGGAGTTCTTGAAGCAATTTGATTTGTTGTCTAAGTATGTGTTTTGATGAAGGTTTCAGCTGGTCAGTAAGTCTCCAAGAAAATCAGAGTAGCCCAGTTGCAAAAGATCAAGAAAAAGATAAGTTAGAAAAAGTTTGCGAGTATGGAAAAACTGTCACGATTTCGTGACATGTTTTAGGAGAGAGAAAGTGCTGGAAAACTGTCGTGATTTCGTGACATGTTTAGGAGAGAGAAAGTGCTAAAAACTGTCACGATTTCGTGACATGTTGGAAGGAGAGGCAAAGTTTGGGAAAATTGTCACGATTTCGTGACATGTTTGAGGAGAGAGAAAGTTCAGGCAAAAGTGTCACGATTTCGTGACAAGTTTCAATGAAGTTGTACGGATGCGGAAAGTGTCACGATTTCGTGACAAGTTGAGTTGGCAGCGTTGAGTTGCAGAAAGTGTCACGATTTCGTGACAAGTTTCAAAGAAGTTGTACGGATGCGAGAAAGTGTCACGATTTCGTGACAGGTTGTTTATTTTTCTACATGTTCTTTTATTAAAGGTTAAGAAAGCGTCACGATTTCGTGACATGTTCCAGTTTCGCGAATAGTTGGCAGAAAAGAGCTTAAAGCAGCGAAAGCGTCGTGATTTCGTGACATGTTCCATTTTTGCTAGTGCAAACCGAGAAAAGGTTGAAGAAGCAAGAAGTGTCGAGATTTCGTGACAAAGTTGAGATGTCGAGAAGAGGCAAAGGTGTCACGATTTCGTGAGAAGAAGGCTTTGGAGTCTAAAGCGTCACGATTTCATGACAGAGTTGCTGATGACGTCAGCAAAAGCAGATGTGTCACGATTTCATGACAAGAGCAGAGAGTAAGGCCTTGCAGACTAAAGCGTCATGATTTCGCGACAAGAATCATGATGACGTCAGCAAAGTCAGAAGGCGTAGCGATTTCGTGACAACAAACCAAAGAAGGCGCACAACAGGCAGTAGTGTCGCGATTTCGTGACAGCAAGTAATACAAGGTGTACGGTAGACAAAGGCATAGCGATATCGCGACATGTTTGAGTTTCACGCTAGGAAAGCTACAGAACAGCAGAGGCGGTTGAAGCCGACAGAGTTAACCTTTGTCGACGAAGTGTAAGGTTGTGCAGTCGACGATTGTTTTAAGGATATACAACCGACTAAGATCAAGAATTTAATCATGAATTATTGCTATAAAAGGAGGACTATTTTTGAGTTTCAAGTATCGAATGTGTGTGTTGAGTTTGCGCAAGTGAAGTCTGCTGTGCGCAAAGAGCAGTCGTATCGAATCGATCGAAGTGTGCGTTCGTAAGTGTGACTTTCGCAGAAGCAGAGTGCGGGAAGAAGTTTGATCGAGGAGAAGCAGACTGTGCGAAGAGAGTGCTGTTGTGATTACACATAGGCGCATAAGTTGTTGTGCGATAGAGTGTTGCAGTGTTTGCGAAGACTATGTAGAGGTTGGAATTTGAACAAGGGCAGCTGTGATTGCGACTGAGTTCACGCAGTCTGTGTAAAGAAAGCAAAGTGCGCGAAGTAGATGTTGCTGTAATTGTGAATTGTTGTGAAGGACGAACTATGATCAATTGCTGCTGTATATTTTACAAAGACTGTGCTGCTATGTTTTTCATAGAAACACGCGAAGTCTGTGCTACTATGTTTTCGCAGAAGCAAATAAGTTGATTGAGTGCTGCTGTATTTGCGCAGTCAGTGAAAAATTGTTTTCGACCAAGTGCAAAAAAGAACAGAGGAAGAGGACAGAATTTTGCCAGACCGAAGGACTGTGTTTGGTACAAAAAAGAGGACCAGCTTTGCAGTGATAGAGTTGAGGACAGAGATCTCCAGCCAGAGCAGGGAAGACAGGTGTCTTCTGTGGACAGAATTCCACTTGCTAAGGGCAGAGGAGGTAGAGGTCTTCTAGAGGATCACCAAAGCAGAATTAGGGGAAGGTGTCTCCTTTGAGCTGAGGCTCATAAACATTGTAATCGGGAAGGATTCCCAGAGGACTTTGATACAACTTTTATAAGAAAAGTTTTATCCGTGGAGTAGCCCACCTTGGGTGAACCACGTAAATTGTTGTGTCTCTTTGTGGATTGCATTTTGTGCATTGTTTTACTGTTGTTATTACTGCTATCTTTATTCTGCATGTTAATGGTTTGAAAGTTGTATTGATAGATAAAGTTAAAAGTGGTCTTATACTGTTCACCCCCCCTCTCAGTATAAGCTTGTGTTCTTCAATTGGTATCAGAGCCAGTGCCTTCGAAAAGTTTAACAGCTTGAAGGAAAAGTTTGCAAAGAACACAATGGACTACTCAAGTGGCAATGCAACACCTATTCTGGATGGATCAGATTTCGGTCTGTGGAGTGCAAGAATGAAAGTCTATCTTATGGCTCTTGGCAATGAGGTATGGGAAGTTATTGAAGATGGGTACACCATTCCTGCAAATGGTCCTTACACTAAAGAAGATAGGCTTCTACATCACAGCAACTCAAAAGCCATGAATGCAATCCTGAAAGGTTTACAGAAGGCTGATCTTACCAAAGTTATTCACTGCAAGACAACTAGTGAAATGTGGAAACAATTGCAAGTTGTTCATACAGGTGATGCAAATGTCCGAAAGGCCAAATTGAGACATTTTAAAGGTATGTTTGAACAACTCAAGATGAATGATGATGAAAATATTAGTGACTACATGCTTCGGATGGATGAGATTGTGAACTCCATGAAAGACTTAGGTCTTGAACTTGCTGAAAATGATGTGTGTGATAAGATTTTAAGATCCCTTCCTAATAGATTTAGTGAAAATATTTCTGCTATTGAGGAAGCTAAAGATTTAGATAAATTGAAAAAGGATGAGCTCCATAGTATTCTTGCAGCATTTGAGTTGAGAACTCAAGTGAAAGTTGATGTAAAGAAAGAAGCAGCTTTCAAAGCTACCAAGAAATCAAAAGGCAAACAGATTCAAGAAAGTGATGAGTCTTCTAGTGAGGAAGAGGCATATTACAGCAAGAAAGGCAACTTTTCCAGAAAGCACAAAAGCAAGAAAAATATAAGATGTTTCAATTGTGGGAAATTTGGTCATTATGCTACTGACTGTATTGTTTCCAAAAATGAAAGTGATGAAGATATACAAGATGTTAAGAGCAAGGATTCTGAAAAGTACAGGTATTACAATAAGAGCAAAGATGAGTACAACAATCACAAGAAAAGCAAAGATGAGTACAACAATCATGGAAAGAGGCATTCTCACAAGAATAAAAAGAGCTTCTACTTAGACAAAGCAAGTAAGTGTTCTAGCAGTGATAGTGAAAGTTCTTCTAGTGATGATGAAAATGAGATGCTGTTCATTTCAGAAAAAGAGGAAGAACCGAAACATAAATTCATTATCATGAAATGTTTTAGATGTGGAAATTTTGGGCACCTTGAGGATAATTGCAAAAATAATGATTTGGCTGCTAGTATGTATGAGGATGCTTCAGAAAACTTCAATGAAGATGCATGTATGGTTTTTGAAAAAGGTAGCACCTCTAGTGATAAGAAATCTGAAAAAGGCCGTGATAATTCAAAGTGCCATCAAATAGAGGATCTTGAATGTGAACTCAATAATGCTCTTAGTGTTCTGAAAAAGGAAAGAAAGAAGAATGATAGACTCAAGATTAAATTAGATGAATGTTGTATGGAGAGAGATGAACTTATAGAAAATCTTGAAGTCTCTATGGCTAAGTCACAAGAACTCAAGAATGAGTTGGATTCTAAAATTCTGGAGTATAGTGAGTTAGAACAGGAAATGGCTTCTTTGAAAGAAGAAAATAAAGAGTACAAGGATAAGCTCTACAGATTTTAGGATAGCTCCAAGAAGGTTCAATTTCTCATCAAAGGACAAAGAAGTCCAACAGATAAAACAGGTCTCGATTTTGTTGAGCCGCACAAGAAACAGGTTGGGGAATCGAGCAAGAAATTTCAACAGGAAGTGAGTTCTGATGCAGAAAGTACTTCAGTTCATGAATCCGTAAGTGATAGATACGCAGAAATAGAAAACGATATTCAGATTGAGAAGAAGAAGTTTTCGGGACCCATGAAGTCGAATAAAAGAAAATTTCACGGCACTTGTTTTGCGTGTCACAGATTTGGTCACATGGCTGTACATTGCATGACTCAAGTGAAGAAAGTAAATGACAGTTTCAGGAGACGTAATTTCTTTCAAGGGTATTGCTACTCTTGTCAACAATTCGGGCACAAGGCAATTTTTTGCAAGGCAAATAACAGGAACTGGGTTAGTCAGAACAGGCGGATTCAAAGAACAACCATGCCTGAAAGAAATAATATTGTTACTTGCTATAAGTGCAACAATGAAGGTCACCTAGCTAGACAGTGTAGAGCTGATCTTCCGAGATACAGGAACAGAAACAGCAGTATGAACAAGTCCAAGAATCAAAGCATGGATAAGAACAGGAATGACAACAGAAACAAGAAAAGTAATATGGACAGGTTCAAGGATCAAGGTATGGAGAAAAATAGGAATGATGAAAGGAACAGGAACAGCAGTATGAACAGGTCCGAGGATCAAAACAGTAACAAGAACAACAATGTGGAAAAAGAATTCAAGAGAAGGCCCGACAAAGAAATAGTAGACATTAATGATGATGAGTGTCTAATGGGAGTTTCACTCCCAACCCTGTTTTAAATCACCTTAATAGAAGGTGGGGGAGGGACTAAGCTAAGAGACTCATTCTTAGTCCCAAACCCCAAAGGTGACCCTTTGCCATTGATGACAAAGGGGGAGAGATTTGAGTAAGGGGGAGAGATATGTGTAAGGGGAAGTGCTTCAAGTGAAGAGAAGAGCTTCAAGTTAGGGGGAGCAAAAACTTCAAATACAGATTCTCAGTTGTTGGATCAGTTGGTTCAGTTTTGACTCTTGAGATATGTTTTTAGTTAAGGGTTGCCATCAATGACAAAGGGGGAGATTGTTGGCAATTTTGGGTACCTTGAGTACATTGCCTTTGCTCAAGTATAGTTGTTGTCATTGATGTCAAAGGAGCTCTTGGTAGTTGTTGTCTTTGATGTCAAGGAGTTCTTGAAGCAATTTGATTTGTTGTCTAAGTATGTGTTTTGATGAAGGTTTCAGCTGGTCAGTAAGTCTCCAAGAAAATCAGAGTAGCCCAGTTGCAAAAGATCAAGAAAAAGATAAGTTAGAAAAAGTTTGCAAGCTACTGGAAAAACTGTCGCGATTTCGCGACATGTTTTAGGAGAGAGAAAGTACTGGCAAAACTGTCATGATTTCGCGACATGCTGGAAGGCAGAGGCAAAGCTGGCAAAACTGTCACGATTTCATGACATGTTTTAGGAGAGAGAAAGTTCAGGCAAAACTGTCACGATTTCGCGACAAGTTTCAATGAAGTTGTACGGATGCAGAAAGTGTCACGATTTCGCGACAAGTTGAGTTGGCAGTGTTGAGTTGCAGAAAGTGTCACGATTTCATGACAAGTTTCAAAGAAGTTGTACGGATGCAGAAAGTGTCACGATTTCATGACATGTTGAGTTCTCAAAGCGTCACGATTTCGCGACATGTTCCTTTTGATTAAAAGAGCTTAAGGCAGAAAGCGTCGATTTCATGACATGTTCCAGTTTCGTGAGTAGTTGGCAAAAAAGAGCTTAAGGCAGCGAAAGCGTCACGATTTCGTGACATGTTCCATTTTCGCTAGTGCAAACCGAGAAAAGGTTGAAGAAGCAAGAAGTGTCACGATTTCATGACAAAGTTGTAGATGACGTCAGCAAGAGGCAAAGGTGTCACGATTTCACAAGAAGAAGGCTTTGGAGTCTAAAGCATCTGATTTCAATAGAGTTGTTGATGACGTCGGCAAAGCCGATGTGTCATGATTTCATGACAAGAGCAGAGAGTAAGGCCTTATAGACTAAAGCGTCATGATTTCATGACAAGAATCATGATGACGTCAGCAAAGTCAGAAGGCGTAGCGATTTCATGACAACAAACCAAAGAAGGCGCACAACAGGCAGTAGTGTCACGATTTCGTGACAGCAAGTAATACAAGGTGTACGACAGACAAAGGCATAGCGATATCATGACATGTTTGAGTTTCGTGCTAGGAAAGCTATAGAATAGCAGAGGCGGTTGAAGCCGACAGAGTTAACCTTTGTCGACGAAGTGTAAGGTTGTGCAGTCGACGATTGTTTTAAGGATATACAGCCGACTAAGATCAAGAATTTAATCATGAATTATTGCTATAAAAGGAGGACTATTTTTGAGTGTCAAGGATCGAATGTGTGTGTTGAGTTTGCGCAAGTGAAGTCTGCTGTGCGCAAAGAGCAGTCGAGTCGAATCGATCGAAGTGTGCGTTCGTAAGTGTGACGTTTGCAGAAGCAGAGTGAGGGAAAGAGTTCGATCAAGGAGAAGCAGACTGTGCGAAGAGGGTGCTATTGTGATTACACATAGGCGCATAAGTTGCTGTGTGATAGAGTGTTGCAGTGTTTGCGAAGACTATGTAGAGGTTGGAATTTGAACAAGGGCAGCTGTGATTGCGACTGAGTTCACGTAGTTTGTGTAAAGAAAGCAAAGTGCGTGAAGTAGATGCTACTGTAATTGTGAATTGTTGTGAAGGACGAACTATGATCAATTGTTGCTATATATTTTACAAAGACTGTGCTGTTGTGTTTTCATAGAAACATGCGAAGTCTGTGCTACTGTGTTTTTCATAGAAGCAAATAAGTTGATTGAGTGCTGTTGTATTTGTGCAGTCAGTGAAAAATTGTTTTCGACCAAGTGCAAAAAAGAACAGAGGAAGAGGACAGAATTTTGCCAGACCGAAGGACTGTGTTTGGTACAGAAAAGAGGACCAGCTTTGCAGTGATAGAGTTGAGGACAGAGATCTCCAGCCAGAGCAGGGAAGACAGGTGTCTTCTGTGGATAGAATTCCACTTGCTAAGGGCAGAGGAGGTAGAGGTCTTCTAGAGGATCACCAAAGCAGAATTAGGGGAAGGTGTCTCCTTTGAGTTGAGGCTCATAAACATTGTAATCGGGAAGGATTCCCAGAGGACTATGATACAACTTTTATAAGAAAAGTTTTATCCGTGGAGTAGCCCACCTTGGGTGAACCACGTAAATTGTTGTGTCTCTTTGTGGATTGCATTTTGTGCATTGTTTTACTGTTGTTATTACTGCTATCTTTATTCTGCATGTTAATGGTTTGAAAGTTGTATTGATAGATAAAGTTAAAAGTGGTCTTATACTGTTCACCCCCCCTCTCAGTATAAGCTTGTGTTCTTCACTTTATTTTTGTAATAATGCATTACTGTAAATAATATCAAAATCGTGTAAGCAATGGGAAAATTTTTATTTAAAACTGCTAAGGAATGCAAATACGGACAAGGAGTTTATTTTCAAAGGAGAAGCGCTTCGGGAGGAAGAGTGACAAAGTTGGGCACTTTCACCCCAAGAAGTTTCCCCCTGGAAAATATTAAAATCATGTTTGGATCTCAAGAAGGGAATGGAGAAGCATTTTCACCCCAATCGAGGGGTGAATATCCATGTCGCCCCTCTTGGAGGTGAAAATAGAATTTAAATATGCTTTTGAAGTAAAGTTACCAGAAATGAAGAAATGAATATTGTAAAAATGAATTAAAATAAATAATGCGATGTCGCCCCAATAGAGGTGTGAAGTCTCTTGTTGCCCCTCTTTGAAGCGAAAGTCATTTTAAAGTGCCAACCACGACATAAAAAAATTAAAAAAGTGATTTGTAAGAGAATTAAAAGTGCTTTCACCCCAACAGAGGGGCGAAACTCCTTAGCGCCCCTCTGTGGGGTGACATGCAAGGAAAAGCAAAAATAAGGTAGCGATACGTAAGTGGGTGCCAACAAGTTTGGGCAAGAATTTAAGAGAGATTATCACCCCAAGAGAGGGGTGAAACTCTCTGTCGCCCCTCCTTGGGGTGAAACATATCCTAAGTGCAATTTTAGAAGAAGAACACGGTGGGCCCAACCTTGGGTAAATTAAGATGGCACTTTCACCCCAAGAGAGGGGCGAAGCTCATTATCGCCCTTCCTTGGGATGAAAGAGGATTTTAAAGGATTTTAAAAGAAAAGGTAAGTTAATGACATAAAATCTCATAGTTGTCTATTTCATCCATAACTAAGCAAAAATAAAAGATAGCACTTGATATAAATTTGAAAATGCAAAGAATTCAAGTCACCTCCATAAAGGGGCATCAGATAATGTCACCTTCCCAAAGGGTGAATAGAGTTTAAAGTTTATTTTGGGCAAAAATCGTTGCACAACATTCTGCGATTAAGCAAGTGATGTCACCTCTCTAGAAGGGTAAAAGTTCTTATCACCTTCTTTCAAGGTGACAATGAAAAAGATAGTTATAAGGAGAAAATTAAAGGATAAAATTACTCAAATATCAGACCCAACTACATTGTCACCTATTGTTACTTCGACAAGGTTGTTTCACCCCTTATTTGGGTGAAATCAATTCTTCAACAGAGATATAGCTCCCTGGTGCATACTTTTATAATTTTTTTGGAAGGAAAGCAAGGAAGAATAACATTTAATTTTAGGAGCAATGCAAGCAGCACTTCTAGAATCTCCACTTCAATATTGAGAGATCAGAGGTAATTCTTGCTCATTTCCAATGCATCGACTATCAACCATGATGATTTTTACAAGCAAATTTAATACTCGATGGACTTTTCTAGTGAAAGTGAATTTCCAAGGCACAAGGTGAATCGAATTCATGCCCGATATTCAAGTGATTTTGTTGTGTCCCAATGCATCGACGCCCAAGGTTGCTTCAAGCATTTACTTCTATTGACTTCTTTGTGCGATTTCCTCCCATCAAAGTCAGATCATGGTTTCTTTGCAGAATATTTTGACCAGAATGCCATTGATGCCGAGGAGGAAAATATGCACGCTGGTTTTTGATCTACCAACATTTTGTTGTATATGCATTAAATGATAGAGGTGAAATCCCTCTATAAAATACTAATCATTTTTCATTGTAAAGGATGGAAGGTTGGACACTCTATAGAAATATACTCCAAGTTTTCTGCATTAATAGAAACAATTTGGCTTCTGGTTCTTGGAACGATTTTGCATTTGATAGTTTTCTGTGTGTGATTTCTTAAAGCTTTTATTCCCATTATTTGTTGTGAGTGAATTCTGCTTCTGAATTTAGTCTTTGCTTGTGTGGGAGTGAACATTGGAATGCACTCTAAGGGTTATTCTCTTGCATAATTGTTAGAAGTTTCTACGCTTGTGTTTTCTATTGAATGCTGCTAATCGCTTGGTGGAAATTTAGTTGTTAGTCTATCCCCATCCTATTTAGTTGGCTTATAGCCATATTTCCCATATCTTTCTACAATTTCCTATTTCTTTCATATTTCTCTAAACTTATACCCAGTGTAGGATTAGTAAGGGAGCCAACCCTCTCTAGAGATTGGCCCGGAGGACATTTCTTTCCTCTGACCTTTCAATGTTGGTTGGGTCTAGGGTGCACAAGGCATAGATCTTGTAACTAGGCAGATTCATGACCAACAATTTTTGGCACACTCGATGGGACTTTCAAAAGGTTCCACTATCAATAGTATTAAGGTTTGATGTTCACCTTGTACTATAGGATTAGAACATTTGGCGACTCAACTCTACCCAGAAGCCTTCGAACATGAAGTAAGTGAAATCTTTCTTCATGATTACAAGATCGAAGGCCAAGAATTTTGAAGATCCTATTGAGTTTTATGAACTTGATATCCAAGAGCTAGGAGAACACCCTAGGTTAGTTCCTTCAACTATCCCATCCACTACAACATCCTCTCAGTTAGCTGGTGTGTTTTCTATTCCTACAAGTCCTGCTAGTACAACTACTAGTTTTCCACCTCCCCAACCACACACACCAATCCATATGGCTCAAAATCTACCACCACAACAGCCACCACCAAGGTAATTTCTAGCATGGAATAGCTCTAGAGCATTAAATCTACAAGCTCAAAACCTAGTCCCTCAAGCAGCATTGAAGGCTTTGCCTACTTATGATGGTATAGGTAAGACTGCTTACGAGCACATCCAAGATGTGGCTTCTTTGGTGATAATACATGATATTGCAGATGAAGACATTATGGTAAGATTGCTCGTGTTGTCTCTCAGAGGAAAATTGTTGTACTGGTACCGATCCTTGCCACCCACTACTATCACCACATGGGACCAGTTAGAAGAATTGTTGATTAAGAATTTCCATGAGCAAGCTGATCCTTTTTCCTTACTGCATCAATTCACAAACATCCAAAGACATCCATAGGAGGAAATAGTAGATTTCAATGTTAGATTCGCTCAAAGTTGGCAAAGAGTCCCTGATGGTCTTCGATCGACCCATGAACAAGCCATGTTTTACTATCTTCGAGCTTTCAACTTTGATATTGGTATGGTGGTTCGACAAGCCAATGTCAACACATTTCCAGATTTGTATACGCAAGCGCAAAAGGCCAAAGTGGATCTGATTGCCATAGGTAAACTACCTCCAAAGGTAACAATACCTATCCTTCCTGATCTTCCACAACATCTGTATTCTAGTGCATTTTCACAACCTATGCCTTCTATGTATCATGTTCCCTCATGGAGCTCAAGTCCACCTCAAATTGCATCAGTTCCAGTCCCACAATTACCCACTCCAACTATTCCACAATTACCCACTCCTATTATTCCATAATTACCTACTCCCCCTTCTATCCCAACATTGCCTTCTCCACCAATACCTTTACCTTTTCCAGCACCTCCACAAATCTAGATCCCCACATGAAATTATTATAGGAGATGCAGTCACTTAATTCAACTATGAGGACAATGTCAAATGAAATCACATCTATCAAAAAGAAGCAAGTTGAGGCTGAGTTTCGATCAAGAAGATTTCAAACTCCACCAATTACTAGAGAACAAGCAGCTTCAACTAGCAGAGGTGTTGAGAAGAATACAACCATGTTGGTTAATGAAGAAGCGAGTATATCAGAGTGAGACATATTGGTGTTCTACTTGCAATGATCCTCATGGTGAAGATACCTGCATGGTTCATTTGAACTATGTGCAGATACTGGCAGAAAGTGCTATCGATGGTCAAGTCAATATGATCTCAAAAATTGATCACAACTTCATGGTCCCATATATTGAACAAGTTTCTATCCTCACAAGATCTGGAAAGAAACCTATCATGGTAGATCCAGCTAAAATGGAGCCATTGAAGGTACCTACCAAACAGAAGATACAAAATGAAAAGTGGTAGCCCCAAGCGAAAGTGCCTATGCCAACACCCAAAGTAGATGAGCCTATTTTATTAAAATATATTTTGCCTACTCAAGCAAAGGATAGAGTGCAAGTGAAAGCTTCAACTTCACAACCTACCACTACACAAATGCAAACCAAAACAAAAGAACAAGCGAAGGAAAAGCTCAAGTACCCATATTTGACCAAGCGTTAGAGAGTGGAGGCTACACAATAGTACTAGAGTAGATATGAAGATGTTGGTGAATCAAAGGAGCCCAATGCATAGTCATATAATATTATTGAAGAACTGAAGAGGATTCCCACCAAGGTGAGTCTCTATGATGCACTACAACTACCTAGACAAGTAGATATATTGCGGGATAAAAGAAAAAATATTGCTCAGATAGTGTTGGCCCAGATTTTGCCCACTTCAGCCATTGGGAAAAATAGACCTCCCCCATTCTATCTATCTCTCAAGATGGAGGGATGGATCGTACACAATTGCATGATTGACTCTAGTGCAACAATGACTGTCATGCCAAAGGCAGTGTGCGAAGTCATGGGAATGGAGTATACAAGAAGTAGCCTAGGTGTCTTATAGTTGGATGGTACTCCTATCAAGATAGTAGGAGTAATCAAGGATATCCCAATTTTTTTACATAGCATATCACAGATTACTATCATACAAGAGGTCATTGTGGTAGACTTGGAACCATACTTCAGTATGTGTTTATCTAGAGAATTTATAGCCAAGTTGGGAGGTTACCTATCATTGGACTATTCTCACCTGGAGATTCCATTCAAGGGGAAGAGAATATAGATCTATAATGAAAATCCCTCCACATACCATATTGAAAATATTGAAGATGAAGAAAAGGTTGTAAACTCAATGAATCTGGTGACCGAAGAGCTGGAAGAGATAGACCTGATGGAGGAAACTTTGGATGAACTCTGGTTAGAGGATGAGTTTTCTATGCTTGATTTCAATGTGATGATGGAAACCGAGATCGATTTCTATACCATCACTAAACCTGAGAGAGATGAGGTAAAATGGTTGATGATCTAGGTTCTACCTTTGACCAATTGTGGAAAATGTATTTTGATGGTGCCCGATGCAAGAATGGTGCTAGAGCTGGAGTAGTATTCATCTCTCCTTCAGGAATCCAAAAAACCTATTCGTACCAATTGACCTGGAGTTGTACAAACAATACCATCGAGTATGAAGCACTATGCTTGGGCCTAAAGAAAGTAGAGAAACTTAAGATTAAACAATTGTAGATTTTTGGTGATTCTGAGTTGATTGTCAACCAGGTGACCAACAAGTGCATTTCAAAGTAGCACTACCTGAAGGTGTATCAAAATAAGGTATGGGACCTTTTTGAATCATTTGATGCATTAAATGTTCAAGCGATTTTATGAGAATGAAATAAGCATGCAGATCTCCTAGCATCCCTTGGTGCAAATTTCTCTCCTATTGAGAGTGTGGTGCGAAAGCCCAAGACTGTAAGGTTGATTTATAGACCTTCAATCCCTGACAAGAACATATACTGGCAAGTCTTTGATAATGATGAACAAATTGTAAACTTTTTGATTAAAGAAGCTGGTAGTGTGGAGGGAAGAACATTAGATGGAGAGGAAGTTGAAGGCTTGATCCAACTCAGAAATAATCATATCCCAAAAGGATTGATTACATTAGAAAGTCTCTTTGATCAAAATGATAGAGCGGAGAAGCATCGAATCAAGGTGGATGAAAAGGAATACACTGAGCTAAAGCTAGAACCTGACAAAGTCATCAAAGTTGGGATAGATTGTTCTCTTGGTGAGCTTGAAGGAATCAAAGAACTATGTCATGAGTTCCCTGACATCATTGCATGGAGCTATCATGACCTGAAAGGATATGACAAAGATGTAATCCAACACACCATTGAGTTGCAGGAAGGGGTGAAGCCTTTTCGATAGAAGTAGAGGCCTGTTAATCCAAAGATTGAGGTACTCATGAAAGTAGAGCTGCTAAAAATGTTGGAGGTAAAAATCATTTACCCTATCAAGCACTCGACATGGGTGGCGAACTTGGTTTCAGTTCGGAAGAAGAATGGAGATATTCGCTTGTGCATGGACTTTCATAATCTGAACCAAGCATCTTTGAAAGATCATTATCCCTTGCCATAGATTGATCAAATTCTTCACATTGTCGTTGGAGCACAGATATTTTCATTACTTGATGGTTTCTTCGGTTACAACCAGATCTGGGTGAAGGATGAAGACCAACACAAGACAATATTTACTACCAAGTGGGGCACTTTCGCATATCAAAGAATACCTTTCGATCTTTCAAATATTGGTGCCACCTTTCAAAGAGCCATGGATGTCACCTTTGGTGAGTTGTTGAATCGGATTATTGTAATTTATCTTGATGATATGACTATTTTCTCGCATCGCAGGGAAGAGCATGTCTCTCATCTTAGACAGGTGTTCAAAAAGTACTAAGAATTTGGTATTTCCATTAACCCAAAGAAATCCATTTTTGTTATCAAGGAGGGAAAGCTCTTGGGACATGTGATCTCAAAGGAAGGACTAGCCATTGACCCTACAAGAGTTGAAGCTCTCCTAAAATTACCACTACCAACTAACAAAAAAGACCTACAGTCATTTTTTGACCAAATCAACTTTATCCAAAAATTCATCGTCGACTTCGCTCAAGTGGTGAAACCGATGATGGAGCTCCTAAAGAAAAATGTGGATTTCAAATGGACAGAAAAAAGGAGATAGGCATTCCAAGAAATTAAAGAAAGGATAGTCCAAGCACCTATATTGATCAATCCAGACTACTCCAAGGATTTTATTCTTTATGCAGTGGGTGAGCAGGAGAGTTATGCTTGTTGTTCTTACACAAAAGCAAGATGATGGAGAGGAACAACCTATCGCTTTCCTAAGCCAAGTTATTCAGCCGCACCAGGAAAAGTATAATTTTATTGAAAAATAGGTGTATGCGGTCATGAAGTCTCTTAAGAAATTTTGATATTTTATATCTCAAAGAAAAATGATAGTCTATGTCATTCATCCAGACATCAAGAATTTTATTATACAAGGAGAGCTTGGTGATAAAAGAGTAGGTTGGGTTTCAAAGATTCAAGAGTATGATGTGGAGATTTGGCCAACCAAATTGGTTCATGATCGAGCACTCTGTCAAGAGTTGGCTAAGAGCGTAGCTTCTCAGTCGCTAGTACCACTACAAGATGAAGTTATTGGTGAGAGTAATCTTGCCAACCAAGCTATAGGTGATCATGACTGGACAGAAGACCTTGTTGAGTTCTTCACGTCTAGAAGATGTCCCTCTCACCTCAACCCCTCTCAAAGGAGAAGATTTAGATTGTAGGTGCTCAAATACGTCCTATTGCCAAGTGGATTATTCCATAAAAATATAGATGGAGTACTCCTCAGATGTGTAAAAGAATCTGAAAAGTAGAAAATATTGGAGGAGTTCCATTCTGGTTTATCCGATGGACATTATGCAGGAAGGCCCATGGCCTTGAAGATCATCCGAGCTGGATATTTTTGGCCCACCCTCTTTGCAGATACACATAAGGTGAGTCAGAGTTGTGATAATTGTCAGAGGTATGTTGGTAGGAGTAAAAAGGTATCATTACCTTTACATCCGATCCAGGTAGAAGCTCCATTTCAATAATGGGGCTTAGACTTCATTGGGGTCATCGATCCTAACTCTTCTGCTGAGCATAAGTATATTTTGATAGTGATAGACTACTTTACTCGGTGGGCAGAGGCTATTCCAACAAAAAAGGTAGACCAAGCTATAATCATTTCCTTCCTTGAGGGGTTGATTACCCATTTTGGTGTGCCAGATGCCATTGTGATTGATAACGGGACTCCCTTCACTGGAGAGAATATCACTGAGTTTGCAAGTAGATATGGAATTTATTTGAAAGCATCTTCCAATTATTACCCATAGGGAAATGGCTTAGCTGAGTCTACAAATAAGAATCTGCTTTGGATACTGAAAAGAACACTTGGGAGCAATAAGAGAAGTTGGCATCTGCTGCTAGACCAAGCTCTATGGGTAGATCACATATCAATGAAGAAGTCAATTAAAACTTCTCCTTATTCTCTAGTGTATGGCAAGGAGGTAGTTTTGCCTACTCATATTGAACTTTCGGTCCTTCAAACTTTGCAGTTGCTTAGTAGTGAGGATGATGAAATTGATCCCATGAGCGCGAGGCTAGCGCAACTCTTGCAGCTTGAAGAGGAAAGAGAAAAAGTATATAACGCCTTCATGGAGCATGCCAGAACAACACAGAAGTGGTTCAGAAAAATACGTCCGAAAGGGCATTTAAAGTCGGTGACTTGGTGTTGAAGTGGAACTCAGATAAAGTGAAACCTAGCAAGCACCATAAGTTTGAGGTGATATGGGAGGGCCCATTCTAGATCTCAGGGGTAAATTCTATTAATGCCTATTATCTTCAAGACATGGATGGTCGAGAGCTACCGATCCCAGTAAATGGTCTTCATCTGAAGACTTACCTCCATTGAAAATGTCAGAGTTCAAGTATGTATATATGTACAGTTTCTCCTTTATTTTCTTAAGTATATTGTGTCCAATTTTTTTTATATATATAAAATTCAAATAATATTTAATTTATAAAAAAGAGTGCTTTCACCCCTAGAAAGGGTGAAACTAGTCACCCATTTTAATTTTAATTATATTATAAAAAAAAAAAAATGAAAAACACTTTCCCCTAATTTGGAAAAGTATTTTCTAAAAAAAAAAAAATATTTTTTTTTTACATGCATTTTTTAAAATGAGTTTTTTTAAAACATGAAAAAAGGAAAATTAGAAATAAAAAGTGCTAGTTAAAAGTTTTAAAGGGGGCAAAATTGATTTTATTGGATTTTTCCTTAAAAGAAAAGCAAAAAGCTCATTTTTCTAAAAAAGGCACTTTTCAAATCCAAATAAGGAAGAAAAAATTGTTTAAAAGGGCACTTCATCTCTTATTTTCGCCAAGCAACAGAGAGGAAAACTTTAGAAGTGCAACTGATTAAAAAGGAGGAAAGCGTAGTTTGATTTCACCCAAAGATATTTCGGTAAAGCAAAGCACTCTCATTGAAGATCATTTTCACCAAGAAACAATTTTAAAAGCATGTTGAGGTCATTTCAAAATTAAAAGTGCACAGAAAATTTTTAAATTCATCTTTTTCCCTAGAAAGGAATTTCGAAGATTGAAAGTGGAGAAGGTGATTTATTTACATCTCGAGGCACGCCCTACGTAGACACCTGGAAGTGTTCATTCTCGAGGTTACCCATTGAGGTCCATAAAGCACTTTTCAAGACTGAAGGTGGCTAAAGCACAGCAATCGAGGAATATTTTGAGTAGATGAAGTTCGAAGGTAGTTTAAAAATCATTAAAAAATGTGCTTGGCATAAATATCAAGATGCACGTTCGCTCCATTCCTTCAAAAATTACCATGTGCATTTAATTCAGTTGGTGAGGCGCAATTCTAAATTGGATGTTCCCATGAGGTGAAGGTAAAAGCTTTTATTTTATTTTTTTGGAGTATTACTGCGTTGAGGTGATATTATTACAGAAAATACAGGAAGTTTGAGCATTGTAGAAAATGGGGAAAATAACTATTGAACCTGTTACCATTGAAGAGCCGAAGAAGGTAAAAAAGAAGGTAGAAGGAGGAAAGAAATCCAAAAAAGCAAGGCACCATGAAAATGATGACTTGGATTCATACTCGGATACATTGGCTCAGGTGGGAGACTATGTAATTACCAACAAGGGCATTGAAAAATTGTGCCAAGATGTAGACACTATAGTGCAACAGGGGTTAACACCGTAGAGTCCTCTCATGATAGCATACCATGCTCATATCTTTTGGTTCCTATGCACTCCAGTTCACTACTACCCAGAATTGGTTGATGCCATTTCAAAATTTTATAATCCGAAGACCAGGATGGTGCAGAATGCAAAAGGAGAAGCATTGTTTGCCATCACAACTGAAGACGTCCAGGAAGCGTTCGCCTATGGAATAACACCACCCTCAGATTTTATTTTCAAGAAACTGCATGTTGATGAACAAGAAGAAAGATATCAATCAACTATGACACTACGCCGATTTATGGAGACACAGTTGATAAAAATGCCCCAGCATGGTGAGCTACCAACATTGCCAAAGTCATTATCAGATTTTAAGAGTCCTGATTTGTTCTCTATGGTGGCTTGGGTCATGGGTCTCCCATAAGATTCAATAATGCACAAGTGGTAGGTGATGTTAGTGCAATGCATATCTCAAGTTGAGTTCTATGCTCCCACGATGATGATAGAAAGGATGAATCCCATCTTCTTTGACTAGGCTGATTATATTTCTAAAAGAATGCATTCCTAACTAGAGAAGATGTAGAGCAAGAAAATGAAGGCATTCAAGCATATGTCCTTTCTGGTTTGGTATTTCTTCTTCCACCTGCATAAGAAGTTTTCTTTTATTGCAAGTAAGAAGGTTGATAAAGAAAATAGAAAATTGCCTGTGTATATGTGGACTTCTAGTTTGTCAAGGTAGGAGTCTTTCTATAATTTCAATCGTATGTTTGTGGGTCCTACCCTTGAGATGATTTATTGTAAAAGTGAGAGAGTACCAAGGGCAATGAGGGAAGAAATCATCTCAAAGCAAAGAGGTGATATATTTTTGTTGACACAAGGTGTGGTGCTCCGCATTTTTGGCTATACCAGCAAGCCAATTTTGCTCCCATATTTCACCATAGGGTATTTATTTGCTATGGAGGTTGTTCGACAACATGATTATATTAATGATGTGTATGGGGTAGGGTATGGGAAGAAAACCATGTGTGAGATGCCTTTTCACTTTGGAGGCATCAAAGTAAGCCAGGTGGGCCAGAACCGGTTGATAACTGAGGCCTTTTATGACATCGAAATGGTGGAGCTACCACAACGATGGAAGTATGACCCTTTGGGTATTTTTGCTGAGCACATCAAGGTCAAAAGCTTTCACTATTGTTCAAGGCTAGATATTGAAAAGCACCAAAATAATCTAGAGGGGCATGACTTGGAGTGGCACATGGAGAACATGATGTCGCTTCCACCTTGGCATGATTTCTATGAAATGGAAGTCGAATATAACCCTGCAGTGTATAAAAATCAGATTCCTCCATCAAGGTTATTTAGCCAGATGAAAGAGCAACTTTTGGGTTGGTCCGAAGAGAAAATCACAAACTAGTGGATCATGCGAGCTCATCGAAGGAAAACTGGGTCACCATATGGCCTAGTAATGGATGGAATATTTTTGAAAACCTATGATGAATTTTATTCCAGTTACCAATCGATTACGTTCACTTGCATAGTGCCTCAGAGTTTGCAAAGGTCAAGCAGTGAAGAAGACGTGGCCGAAGAAGAGCATCCTATGGTCCAGAAAGTGCCACTTGTGTTCGAGGAAGAGGAACAAGTGTTAGAAGAGTCATTGTAATGAAAGGAGAAAAGGTGAGAAAAGCTACCAATTATTAAAATTTTGAAGAAGTGAAGAACTGGAGCAATTTCATCAAACCCTCCTCCTACAGTTTTGGTTGAGCATACAGAGTTACTAGAAGTCATCCCTTTGGTTTAGGTGAATCCATTTGTTCAAGGCACTGATTTTATCAATATTGAGGAGGATATTGTAGCAGAACCAAGGGACCAGGTGGAGGAAGATCCAGTGTCACAGCTACCCACATCTCCACTAGCTCTAAAGGTGATAGAGCTCGAAGGTACATTTTCTTCTATCTCTTCTCTCCCCGAGTGAGTGGTGACTATTGTTTCCCTTCCTCAGGTTTCTACTTCTATATCCCCTCCATTTGGTATACCCTCAACTTCAATTTCACCTTCCATTTCCCAACCAATGGTCACCACCGCTCCCGCTCCTTCTATTCCGCTTCTTCTACTTCCCTTTCTTTCAGTTATTTTACCTCCACTCCGAATCCATTTTCACTTCCCATATCATCCACCCAAGTAACCTCCACCACGACTATAAGTACACAAGCTCCCCCTCGAGTGAGTGTAACTATGGCCGAACCCCATGCATCCATTTCCACCACCAGTTCCATTTCCACCACCATTTCCACTATGCTGGTTTCCACTTCCCTCGAGCCAAATCCACAGTCGGCTCATTTTCCATTTACCCCATTTTTGGAGTTGTAGGTAGTACCTAAATCGATGATAGTGACGGTACCAGTGTAGCCCATTACGGAAAAAATCAGCTAGGCTCACTTAAGCTCATCATAATGGCTAAAGAGTAAGAAGAGGAGAGAAGCCATGGTACCAACAAAGCCCTTGAAGTAGGTTACCTTTGATCCCACTACCATGGAGGCCCATACTATGAAGATGATTCCCTAGGTTCAGAAGCCTCAAGGTGAGATGACTTCGGAGGATTATAGTTATGAGATTATCACCAAGGACCTCACCAAGCTCGACACCATGGAGACAATGGGAAATATTCAAGTAGAGACAAGCTCCTTGTTCTTACATGATGAACACTATAAGAATCACTTCTTTGAAGCAGAGGCTAAGATCATTGATCTTGAGGAGTCTTTGGTAAAATGTCGAGCGTAGTTGTAGTCCACCCAATTAGAAGCAACTCATTGGTAGAAAAGGGTAGAAGAGTTGGAGACCATGCTCCAGAAGCATCAACAGGTGAAAGGAGGAGCAGAACAATAGATTGAGGTATTGAAGAGCCAACTCTAGAATGTGTAGGATCAACTAGCAGTAAAAGCAACACAGGCCATAGTCCTAACAAAAGAAAAATTCAAGGAGGCATGCAGCCAGTTGCTTGCTCATTGTAAGACCCAGGCGGCAAGGGCGACACAGGTCCTCATGTACCTTCAAGAAATTCAGATTATCATCTCATATGGCCAATATATAGTGGAGCATGGTGAAGAGCACTTGGAGCCTCTCTTGGTGAAAGCATCATAGATGCAGATGCTAGCTAGATCAGATCTCCGATTTCATCCCATGAGTGATATGGCCCGAGCTTGGGCAAGCACCAAAGTTGTACTACATTAGTTCTTCTTTAGGCTAGATCAGGTGAAGGAGGCCCACAAGTTACTTGACATGTTTGAGCAGGAGAGAAGAATTTCAATGACATATTTCAATGTAGTGCTTGAGAATGGTTTCCCAGTTTCACTGATGATAGGGGAAATATTCTATCAAAAGTGGACCTGGAAGCAGCTTGGGCGGTCTTTATTGATGATGCCTCCAAAGTTGATGATTGGGAGGAGCCACTTACTGAATATCATGTGTTGTCATTGATGAGAAAGCTCACATGCATCGATTCTGGTTTACTGGAGCTTAGTCAGTGGGTGAACTACATTGATATGGGGCAAGTGGAGATTTTTAGGTACTTGGTGGATTCGCTCAATGGCCCAGAGATAATCACCATAGAAGCTTGGTCTGATGTCATTGTAGTGTACGAGGCTACAATTGCATTTCTCTCAGAAGAAGAAGCTAAGAAAAAGGGGTCGAGGAGCAAGATGCAGGAGCGAGCAACAAGCAGCCTGATGCACCTGGTGAAGCTGACTCTTAAGCCCAATGGATGAAGGCCTAGGGTCGATTGCATCCATGCGAGCTGGATACCCCACGAGCCACCAAGAATATTGGTAATTTTGTAACTTTGCCACATTTTAATTGATTGTAAAATTTTGATGAATTTGCCAATGAAGGCATTGCAGTTTTAATGCATCTAGTTTTAATGCAATTTTAATTTTCTACCTCTTTATTTTTGTAATAATGCATTACTATAAATAATATCAAAATCATGTAAGCAATGGGGAAAATTTTGTTTAAAACTGCTAAGGAACGCAAATGCCGGCAAGGAGTTTGTTTTCAAAGGAGAAGCACTTCAGGAGGAAGAGTGACAAAGTTGGGCGCTTTCACCCCAAGAAGTTTCACCCTAAAAAATATTAAAATCATGTTTGGATCTCAAGAAGGGAATGGAGAAGCATTTTCACCCCAATCGAGGGGCGAATATCCATGTCACCCCTCTTGGAGGTAAAAACAAAATTTAAAGATGCTTTCGAAGTGAAGTCGCCTAACGCAAAGAAATGAATATTGTAAAAGCAAATTAAATTAAATAAGGCGTTGTCACCCCAATAGAGGGGTGAAACCTCTTGTCACCCCTCTTTGGGGTGAAAGTCATTTTAAAGCGCCAACCATGACAAAGAAAATTAAAAGGTGCTATGCAAAGGATTAAAAGTGCTTTCACCCCAACAGAGGGGTGAAACTCCTTGGCGCCCCTCTTTGGGGTGACATCCAATGCAAAACAAAATGAAGCAACGATACATAAGTGGGCGCCCACGAGTTCAGGTAAAATTTTAAGAGACATTTTCACCCCAAGAGAGGGGTGAAACTCTCTGTCACCCCTCCTTGGGGTGAAACATATCCTAAGTGAAATTTTAAAAGAAGAACACAATGGGCCCAACCTTGGGTAAATTAAGATGGTGCTTTCACCCCAAGAGAGGGGTGAAGCTCATTGTCACCCTTCCTTGGGGTGAAAGAGGATTTTAAAGGATTTTAAAAGAAGGCAAGTTGACGATATAAAAGCCCACAATTGGCGATTTTACCCATAACTAAGAAAAATAAAAGTAGAGTTTAACATAAATTTAAAAATGTAGAGAACTAAAGTCACCTCCATAAAGGGGCATCGGGTAATGTCACCTTCCCAAAGGGCGAATAGAGTTTAAAGTTTATTTTGGGTGATTAAGCAGGTGATGTCACCTCTCCAGAAGGGTGAAAGTTCTTATCACCTTCTTTCGAGGTGACAGCAAAAAAGATAGTTATAAGGAGAAGATTAAAAAATGAAATTACTCGAATATCAGGCCCAACTATGTTGTCACCTATTATTGCTCCGACAAGGTTGTTTCACCCCTTCTTTGGGTGAAATCAATTCTTCAACAGAGATATAGCTTCCTGGTGCGTGCTTTTACAATTTTTCTGGAAGGAAAGCAAGGAAGAATAGCATTTAATTCTGGGAGCGATGCAGGCAGCACTTCCAAAATATTCGCTTCAATGTTGAGAGATCAGAGGTAATTCTTGTTCATTTCCAATGCACCGACTATCAACCATGATGATTTTCAAAGCAAATTTAATACTCAGTGGACTTTTCTAGTGAAAGTGAATTTCCAAGGCACAAGGTGAATCAAATTCATGCCCGATATTCAAGCAATTTTGTTGTGTCCCAATGCATCGATGCCCAAGGTTACTCCAAGCATTTACTTTTATTGACTTCTTTGTGCGATTTCCTCCCATCAAAGTCGGATCATGGTTTCTTTGCAGAATGTTTTGACCAGAATGCCACTGATGTCGAGGAGGAAAATATGCACGCTAGTTTTTGATCTACCAATATTTTGTTGTATATGCATTAAATGATAGAGGTAAAATCCCTCTATAAAATACTAATCATTTTTCATTGTAAAGGATGGAAGGTTGGACACTCTACAGAAAAATACTCCAAGTTTTTTGCATTAATAGAAACAATTTGGCTTCTGGTTCTTCGAACGATTTTGCATTTGATAGTTTTCTGTGTGTGATTTCTTAAAGCTTTTATTCCCATTATTTGTTGTGAGTGAATTCTGCTTCTGAATTTAGTCTTTGCTTATGTGGGAGTGAACATTGAAATGCACTCTGAGGGTTATTTTCTTGCATAATTGTTAGAAGTTTCTACGCTTGTGTTTTCTATTGAATGCTGCTAATTGCTTGGTGGAAATTCGGTTGTTAGTCTATCCCCATCCTATTTAGTTGGCTTATAGCCATATTTCCCATTTCTTTCCATAATTTCCCATTTCTTTCATGTTTCTCTAAACTTATACCTAGTGTAGGATTAGTAAGGGAGCCAGCCCTCTCTGGAGATTGGCCCGGAGGACATTTCTTTCCTCCGGCCTTTCAATGTTGGTCGGGTCTAGGGCGCACAAGGCATAGATCTTGTAACTAGGCAGATTCGTGACCAACAAGCACCTGCAATTCTTCAAGTGACATGCCCCATGGTAAGTAGAATAGAACAAATACCATTTTACCTTACATCAATCTATGTGGATAAGTTGATACATAATTGTTTGATTGATTCTAGGTCAAGTACCTTAGTCATGCCTAAAAGAGTGGCAAATAGTCTATGAGCTTGTTAATCAAGGAGTAGTCCAACTAGATTGAACTCTTATTCAGATCCTTTGACTAATTAAAAACCTTCCTCTAACCCTTTAAGCATGCCCAAATCTAATCATCCATCAATACATAGCAGTTATTGAGTTTTCTACCAATTTTGGTATCTACTTATTAGAGATTTCATTACAAAGATAGGAGGATATCTATCCCTAGATTGGACACATATGTTGCTCAAAACTCAATATGGGACTAAGATAGATATTCCATTAGAACCCCTCCATATTCACCATGTGGAACATGTGTCTGCAATCAAGTTGGATGCAATTACTAACATTAACACTACACAACCATTGATCATGGTCCCATCCAAATGAAGATAAATGCAACACCTCAACCACATACATTGAGGACAATAGAAGCAAAGGAAGAAGGTGAGTGGACAACCTTAGATTATGCCAATACAAGCAAGGTGGATGCCAATGATAAAAAAGAAATTGAGGTGGATGTCTGATTAATTAACATCCTTCTTAATGCTCTCATAGATCACTCACATCAGTTTTCTAAGGAAGAGATAGAGAACCGACTATAAGAGTTACACTTTGGTGATGAAATAAAAGAGCACAAAAAGAGGATTAGTTCAAGCTCTTCCACACGTATATTCATTTGTTCACTTTTGATCATAAAGTGTTATGACAAGCGGATTGGATGAAGCGTTAGATAGAGTTGGTTGATTTGCTAAATCTATAAAGCAAATGCCATATTGTATAAATCTAGATTTTATCAAGTCTATCAAGGAAGAATAGACAATTTTTTAGATGTAAGCTTCATTTTCCTAGTAGATAACTTAGAGTGGGTGTCTCCAATTATCATTGCAAATAAGATAAATGGAAATTTGAGGGTCTATGTTGATTATTGAAAGTTAAATAAGACTAAAGAAAAACCATTACCTGCTCCCCTTCTTGGATCAGATTTTAGATAAAGTTATAGCGCTTTCACATTTTAGAAAAAGACCAGCTAAAGATAACCTTTACCTCTCAATAAAACACCTTTACTTATCAAATGATGCCATTTAAATTATAGAATACAGTTAAAATTTTAATTACAAAATAACATTATATTTATATTCATTTTACTTTAATGATTATTTATATCTTAATTATTAAATATTAAAATAATTATACCAACTTTTAAGCATTTAATATCTTTGTAAACAAATCCACTTTAGCTAATCAGTTTCGTGGAAATACCCAGACTGGTACAAAGTTTTCTACGCTGGCCCGGCCAGTCGAGGTGCCTCAAACCTCACCACACAAGTTTTATATAACAAAAAAAAAAAGTAATTGTTTTATTTTGACAATTTGCAGTAACCTCTATCCGTAGGAACAGCCACATGTGGAAACTAATGTCGGCCGACGTCTCTTAAAACTTTATGTTGACCCCACCGCGAGACATGGAAGGCTATCTTGTTCTTGATATTTTAAAAGGTAAAGTAATCTATTAGAACATTATTGTAGTACCTATTTAATATATTTTTTTTAATTTTAAAAATAAATTGTAAATATCTTAATTCTTATAGATAATATGTTTTTATCCACTAGACTCCTCTCTTTTTTGTAAACAACTTTACTCCATTAAATTACAGTGCTTTCGATGACCTATCGGAATTCGGAAGTGACCGACTCTTGTCCTACGTGGCATATGAACATCCGAAGTGACCGACTCTGGTCCTACGTGGCATATGAACAGTGAGTGCATTGAAGCATCAGCAAAGGCGGTGGAGTTCGCGCCACAGCCTATAAATGAACAGGGGCCATTGACCCATTTGTATAAGTCAGTTTGAAGTCGTTCAACTGCAATCATCGAAATTCAGTGTTTATATTGTTAGAGTTTCTGAAATTTCGAAGAATGGCGGAGGGCAGTGCACCACAGCAACAGGATCGCGGTCTTTTCGGCATGTTTGGAAAGAAAAAGGAAGAAAAGGGCATGAAGGAGAAGGTTACGGAGAAGCTTCCAGGACAGCAGGGCAAGCAAGGAGGCGGACAACAGTATGGTGCGGGTGGAGAGAAGAAGGGATTAATGGAGAAGATCAAGGAGAAGCTCCCCGGCCACCATGGCCAGCCACAGCAAGGGCATTAGCCGTTGCAGTACCGATGATATTTGTTTTAGTATAAATGCAGAGCTGTGTATATACATCTGCGTACGTTTGTGTGTTGTGTATGCATTTGTTTTCAGTTGTAATGAGCAGGGTTATTCTGTGGCCCCGCACTATCTCGATTTCTATAATAACGACTTTGTTCTTGTAATCATTACACTGTTTAGTCTTTCTTTAACCGTCTTAAAAGGTGGCGATTGTCGATCTAACTGCCCCATTAACGTTAAATTGGAGACTAAAGTCTTAAGCGTCTTAACAAGAAGATTGAAGACTAAAGTGGTATATATTTTAAATATTAGAATAGGGTGTGAGTTATTAAATTAAATGTGTGATTTATATTTGCCCTAGAGTAAGTGTTAATGTGTAGGATGAGTATAAGTGTCATGTGATAAAGCATGCAAGTATGTGGAGTGTTGTGTTATGTGATAAAGCATGCAAGTATGTGGAGTGTGAGACTTGCAAATGTCATGTAATAAGGTATGTAATAAGGTGTGCAAGTGTGAAGAAAAAGAGTCATATGTAAGTGTTAAGTATACAAGTGGCAAGATGTAAAGTCAAAGTACATAAAATATTTGTCTTATGTGTGGAATAGGAAAGGATGCATATCTCTTATATGTGAGGAGAGCAATGGTCAAAGAATTAAAAGGTCATTTATAAGGTTGTATTACGGAGACAAAGCTCCATGTATTGTAATGAAGATTTATATGCAATTTGAGCAATAATATTGTAAGTTTGTTTATGCATATTATAGTCATTTCATTAATGTTATATTGATATTATTTTATTAATGTACCTTCATATAATTTATGTGAATTATATTTGATCTTAGATATGTAGACCTATAATTTAGTCTGTCTAAAAAGACATCAAAGTTAACCCGAATTACTACCAATTTAGTTTCCAAAGACCTTTAGGTTCTTGACCTCTAATATTTTTGCCTTTCTCAACCTAGTATATAATGCTTTATTTTTTGCCATGTTATTAATGCAAATATACAATAACACATAGGCATAGTGTATTTATGTTCCTTGTATGCTTGTTATATGTATGCCAATACATGTTCCATTTCCTGTCCATGCTCCATCAAAGTGCAAAATCCAAGTGCCCTCTAATCCCTGAGGTTGTCTACTTGTCAAAGCTAGAATCTTGGCTAGATCCTTTGATATTGAGTAGTTTCCAAGCTTGCTTTCTTCATATTTCCTTTCCAAATATTTTTATTTATCTTTAGAACCCTAATGATTATATATAATTCATAGATAAGCTTACCTGTATTCAAATTGTCATCCAAAAATTTGGGAAGCTCATTCCAATTGATCATTCCATCATCTTGTAACTTGTGTAAAAGATAGTTGTATGGAGGATTATTTTAAATTTTGATAATTCTCGTCTCTAGAGACCACCATATGAGTGTAATCCATGGACAAGCATATATCTCCTAATAATTTCCTTGTCCATTCCATTGAAATCAACATCCCAAAATATGGGGAAATATCAAACATAATAACTTCTTAGATGATGACCAATTTTGGATGCTTATCTAATGTCATGATTAGCTAATTTCGTAATCCTATAAAGATCAATTTTTATTGTTTGGTTGGTATTTCTTGTTGTTGTGTAATGCTCTTTGTTTTTTATAGTTTCTATTCTACTCTTTGAGAGATTTTTGTAGTACATTCCTTTGTCATGGCAAGTCCAATGCTTCAACATGCTTGCTATTATTTATGTCTTCTTCATTTATTTAACAATATTGGACTTTGAATTGGTTAGGTTTCCCTAGTTTGGTGAGATAAATTTCTAGTACCGACAAAATACAACAACACGGCCTTCACAAGTAAAAAATGAGAACTTTAGGTTGTTAGATATCTTTGTAATTTTTCCTCTCATTTTGTTTATTAGATTTTACTGTGTCACTTTACTTGAGAATCATCAACTTACAATACTTGACTTGAGATATATCTCGTAGCACTTTCCTACGTAGTAGGTGGATTGGATGTTATTGGTCCCTTATCATTCAAATGCAATAGTAGTTACCCTTTTCTTAGAACTATAATATTTATTACCAAATCAAGTTGTTCTTGTGGTACAACTTGAGAGGTTATTGATTGAGGTTATTCATCTACTGCCATCCTTTTACCTCAAGTTGTAAACCTTGTAGATTAGACAACATTGCATGATCTTCAAAGGGAAAGTCTTTATCATCTTCAAAATTCCCAAAGTCAAAAAATACTATAATATTTGGATTGTGCATAGCCTAGAACTTTTTTTCTATTGCACTTGTCTAGTTCACCATAGTAGACAACTAAAATATAGGTTTATTCATCATAGAGATTTAGTTTATCATAGATGTTGGATGACCACTAGTTTCCCCATCATTGATGCTTATTGCACCTGGTATTTATTAATTTCAGATTTTAGGATGAGTATGTCTCATAGTCATGATGCACTCCATTAGGTTATGTATTGCATTGCAGGCAAAAACCATAAAGGGTTGATTTATAAATTCATGTTGATCATATGATTTTGTGCTTGATTACTCATTTGACTCCTAGACTGGCAAGGAACTTGGCCCTTTGTTTCTAGTTGTTATTTTATCTCTTTTCTATATCGGTTTGATTAATACAAATCTTTATCATTTCTATTAATTCATCCATCTAGACTTGGATATTATCATTTTGATTTTATGACAAATAGGCAATGCGTATATTGTGTGATTGGGGAGGGGTTATTAATGTAGGTAATTGTGGTAGGAATGCAATAGTACTAGGCATGTTTTGATTGGGAAAGGTTACCACATATGGAGCATTTATTTATGAATAAATGTGTGTTAGTAATTGGGTTGCTTATGTGTTTCTTGAATGGTTAGATGGTTGGATCTAAGTGTAGTGATTTTGAGCATTTGGAATCGATACCATTGGTGATGGATGTACTTATACCTATGGGTTTGAGCTTTGGGTATGTATGAAACATAGGCCATAGTTGTAGTGATTTTCACTACATTTAGAAATGTTTGCTTTGGTAAAATTTTAGGAGGGTGATTTCAATAGAGGAAGGATGATAGAAAATGGAGGAGAGAATACATCGAACAATTACAAGGGCAAAAAGCTAGTAGGAGATCCAAAAGTTTCTAAGATCATTTGATCATGATGATTGATGACCTATGTTGTTTTATAAAAATTTTGACCAAGAGAAGAAGAAAAAAGTTCCATAGACTATAAAATCATCCCAATTGATGGTTCTCATGATTTCAAGAAGGCTTTAATGGAGGTGGGATGATGAAGAGTAGAGTGTCAAACGAATATAAGTACTTCATATGCTGTCAAATTATTCCAATAAATAACTCGAGCTATTTCAAGGAGTTAGAAGGTTGGTGAACACTCTTGAAATTTTGTAAACCATCAAATTTCAAATATCAATAGCCCATAAAGTTTCAAAGAATATTGATGGTGAATTATGAGGAGAAGTTCCATGATCTGTCTGATAAAAAAATAATGGTCTTCGCTACTTCCAAAATATTTGAGGGAAGCCAACAAGGAAAAGTTCCAATAAGTGGATCTTCTAGAAAACTTTGATAAAGAAGTAGAGAGGAAAAATATTTGTGGCCCATCCAATGAAATATTGACAACTCACAGAGCTCTAGAAAAGAATTGATGGAGGATGAGGATCAATAATTTTGTGGACCATTCAATCAAGATGATCAATGGTTTGTGCATCTTTAAAATAGTTTCAATAGAGTATGAGGAGCAAAAGTTATGCAAACCATCCGATCAAGATGATCGATGGTTCATGCAAATTTAGTAGAGTTTCGATGAAAAATAAAGATAAAAGTTCTATGGACTATCTAATTGAAGATCGATGACCCGTAGTACTCTAAGAAAATTTTGATGGAAGATGGCAAGGCAAAAGTTGTGTGGGCCATCCAATTGGAGATAAAGGTACCAATCAAAAGTTAGTCTAACTTGACAAATCTCTAGGCTAGAAAGGATGATAATGGCAGCCAATCAAAGTTCATAATAAATAAACCCTATGTATTTTATTGTAGATGCATAACTTTCCAAAAAAGGTAGTTGATTTCATCAAGTTAACAATTGCAAAGACTCCAAATCCACCTATTAGTGTCATTTGAGCATGCAACAGTCTAGGGAAGTGGTTGAAGTATTAAAAACAACAATGTGTGAGCCATAATGTAACAACCTTAAGCATAAGGTATTAAATATATAAAATCTCCTATACTCAATATTTGGGGATCCCCAAAAGGGATGGCTAATTGTAGTGGTGATGTAGACATAACAAATTTACCAATTTTGTCACTACCCAAGCCAATTTCCTTTGATTCATTAAAAGCCATCAAATTGCCACAAATGCTCTCCAAAATTCCCTAAAATCCCCCAAAACCATAAATTCATTCCAAAACCATTCATAATTCACTAAATCCAACAAAAACCACCATTAATTTTGATAAATTCATCAAATTCCCCTCAAATGCTCTTAGTCTTCCATAGTTTTTCATTAATTCCATTAATTTCCCCCAATTCATTAATTCTTCTTAATCATCTTCTAATTTTCCCTACTTTGTTTAATTCTTCTAATCCATTGTTAGCATTCATAATCATTCAAATCCACCTTGAAGTTCCCCCAACCTCCATTTTCCTAGCCTAACCCTCCATTAAGCCCTCCATTGAGACCTAATCATATCATAATCCATGACCAAATCCTAATAGGAATGCACATTGAATTTTAAATTCCTAATTAAATCCTCATAAATTCTAACATGCACCCAAACCCTTCATTTAACCCCTAACCATACCCCTTAACCCTTGATCAATCCCCAAGGGATTGCACCATTAATTTGAAAATCTCAAGCAAATCCCTAGGAAGTCAAATCCCTTCCAAAATACTCACCTAAATCCCTCCCATTTAATTGTCTTTGTCCCCTCACCCTTTTCCCTACATTTGGATGAATTTATAAATTACCCTTTAATTCCAATTTCAACCTCCCTCATTAAGCCACTTTTCCTCCAAACTTCCACCCTTGCATTTAAATTAATTTTAAATTGTACCCACATCACCCAATGCACACATGTCCCCATGCCCCTCACATCCCCCTATGACAATTTATGGCATTTGCATGGATTAGGATTCACTCCACCCAAAGCTATTAAATTTGGAGGGTGCACACTCCTCCAAGTGGAATCCCCTAGATTTGCATTGGCCCTTGCACCTCCCACTTGGATGCCATGTCATTACACCTCATCTCCATGTCATCCCCCCTCACCTTGCCCAAAACCCTATAAATACCCCCTCATTTCCCTCCATTTGCATGAGCACAAGAATACCTTAACAAAACTTTGCCAAAATTTTATTGGCCCCCTTTGTGCCCCCTTGTGATTGCTTCAACTTGTGAATTTGAATACCCCCATTGGAGAGCTCAAGGCCACTACAACAATGGAGTCTTCTTGAAAAGCAACAAGGCTTCATTTATCAACTGCTCTCAACTCACTAGACCTGACATCTTTAAATCAACAACACACTTGAAATCATCCCAGAAGACCTCGCACCAAAGTTTGTATCCCTTAAATAACTCAAAGCCAACCGCTCTGAGCGGTCACATAGTTGCTCTGAGTAGTCATAAAAATATAGTAAAACACACTATATGAAGATAACAATTTAGGTATAACAAGTAAAAGGACAAGTAAACTCTCTTTTGATATTATTACAATGATTTACATGCTTTTTGAATGATTTTGTAACTCTTATGTAAGTTTTTGTGATATTTTGTAAACCCTTTCTTAAGATTTTGGGCCTCACTTTGGAAGGTCCCTTTTGTTGTCACTAAATCCTATGAGTTGTGTGTAGGCATCCTAAGATTGAAGGAAGCAAGGACAAGTCCAAGAACACTCAAGCAACCATCAAAATCACAACAACCTCTGTTTGTAGCAAGATAAGGCTTTGAAAACACCACCATTCATATCTCTCCCATTGTATACATAAAATATTATTATTGTAAGCCTCTTTTGGTGGGAAGATTGTAAAGCAAAAGATCAAAACAACGTTGCAATAAAAGACTCATATTTTTGTTTACATGTTATGGTTTTGATTGGTTGTTTACATTTTTGTTTGCATACATAGCATGTTTCATCATCTTCACTACCGCCAAGCCATAACCACCATCCCAAAACCCATTCCTTTCACATCCTAGTCCAAAACCATTAGCCTATGGTTTTGAATAAAATTCAAGCCAAATCCCAAGCCCAAGCTTCCATGGACTCTTTTAGCTAATCCTCCCATCATTTGATCATTGACCTGATCCATAGTGTCTCTAGTGACACTTTCTATCATACCTTTTACACACTAGAGACACATTACGTTGGTTATGATCTAGGTATTATGCACTGTACTACCCATGCCACCATTCTTGAATACCCCAATACCCCATTTTTTCCCACAAATCACAATGTCACACTCATTAATCCAAATATCACATGCTTCATTCGTACTATCATCTCATCTTTGCCTCCGATTTCTACCCATGATCCCTCTTTATCCCATCTTCCCCCACCTAGATTACTGCAACCATCCTTTCCCCCATTGCATATTCCTTCCCACATTGTTCCCCCATTCTACAAGAGCTAACTTAATCTCCTACATCCCATTATCATCCTCTACCTTTTCCATATTCTACTAGTATTCATTCCACTTTGACTATCATAGTTCTTAGGATGCTGCCTAAAATTTTCCCACTTCAATGCAACTCATTTATGGCCACTAGCTCATATCACCTATCCTTCTCTAACCATGCCACCTCATCAAATAAATAATATCATCAGGCCCAAGTTAACACAACCTCCCATTTTTGCAATGCTAATCCACCCCAACAATCCACTTCTCTCAATCATCCATCATTCACTGTTGTTCATATTGTTAGAGTTAGAATATATTACATCATTTGGGTCATGTAAATGTACCACATTTGGTACATAGTTAGAGTAGATATTACTTTAGGGTGAAGTTAGTTACTTACTTCAAGCAATGTAATAAATGCACAAATGTCAATATGCATGTTGTAATGTGTAAGGTGTCCACTTGTACAACTAGGTAGAGTGTTGGCCAAGGAATCTAATTTCCTATATAAAGGGCCTCATAGTGATATATCATAAGATGCAACATATAGATATCAAGATCATTGTAGTAGAGAGTAGTAGATAGTGGTAGAGCTCATGTATGGAGAAAAATGTAATTATTTAGTTTATATTAATGGAGTGACCATATCCTCCATACTGCATTGTATTTTTACCACTTTCTATTTATAGTATATTTCAATCATATTTCAGACTCGCTTTAATTCATATTATAGGGACATGTTTTATATCTCTCCCACTGCATATATCCTCAAAAGATAACAATGGTATTAGAGCCATGATGAATCGAGATAGAAATAGGAGGGCCTACATCCACCATAGTTTCTCTTTGGACTTTTGGAAACCCGACTCGCTAGTGTGCACCGCCACTTGCAAAATTTGTCATAAGATAATTTTAGTAGGTCAATAGAAATAGGGAGAGAATCACAAGTGAGGACTGAAATAAAATCTCAATTAGAGAAATTTTGACATTACATCTAGCTAAAGTCTTTCCACGGAGTTGCAAAAAAACTCATGAAGACTAGGAATCAGTATTCATACCACTATATTGAAAAATAAACTAGTGAAGATTATTATCTATATATTTATAAGTTCTTTCATCCCATTTATAACAACTTATTGTAGGAAAAGGAGATTCAAAAAAAATATTGGGAAGCTTCCTACAAGAGAGTTAGGAAGAATATCTTCTTAGAATTATTCTAGAACTTGCAGCAACAAGAAAGAAGACTGGAGATTTTAAAGATCTTGAGAAAGGTCCAATTACAAGAGCTAAAATCTTGTGAAGTGCATGAAGAAAAAGGCCATAGTATCCTTATAACAAACTCAAGGAAGAAGAGACTCTAGAATATGAGTCGAGGAGGAGATAGGATATTGGTGATCTCCGTTCAAGATCAATACATGTAGAGTGCAGAAGAAGAAAAGGCCAGAGAAGCCTTAAAAAGAAAAGGCCAGAGAAGCTTTGATCCAAAAAATAAGGCCATAGAAGCCTTAATTATAAATAAAATTTTAGAAAAGAATTCTTGATTCATAAGACAAAGTTTCTGATTTAGAAGAAGACTCCAAAGAAGATATCTTGAAGAATACTCCAGAGAAGAGTCCAAGAAATAGGAGATTGATAATCTCCATCAAAGCTTAAAAATTATAGAAGAAAGAGAAAGGACCAGTTAAGTCTCATTCCAAAATCTAGAAGTAGTAGAATCATATATCGAGAAGAAGATCTCATCACCAACACTTCTATAAGTAGAAGGTTGAAAAAAAGGTCTCAGTTGTATGACTAGATAAGTTGTAAGATAGAATACCTAAAAGAGGTCTCAAGAAAAAAATAAGAAGTCTTGGAGAGCCTAATTGTAGAGCTTTTAGAAGCATCATCAAAAGAGTTCCTAGGAGAACGCATTGCATAAATCCACTACCAAGGAGAAATCTCCCAATAGTGAAGGACTTGGGATAATTGTTGTCATATAACAACAATCCCAAGAGAATAAGAATTTGGCAAGGAGTTCCAAGTCTAGAAGAAGAATCCAATGAAGACCTTAAGACATTCAAAATATTGAGAAGAAGAAGATCATGTTTGAAGTTAGAATTCGACAAGAATATTGAAGGAAGATTCAGATAGAAGAAGCCTACCAAATACAGGAGATTTGGAGATTTCCTCTCATAGCAAGAAGGCACAAGTTCAAAGAAAGGAGTTCTTTGAATCTATAGTAGAAGGTAATAGATCACTGAAAGGATCAAGCCACCAAACCTAAGGCTCAAAATAGAAAGTTCAAGACCATAGTTTGGTGAAGCATGAAGCTATTATAGACAACCAACAAGAAGCTATGAATTCATCCACTACAAGGGATAAACCTGGAAAAACAAAACACCAAGATCTACATCTACTACAAAATACATTAAAGGTAAGCAACTAGGGTGCAATTAGTTGAACTTAAATTAGGGTTCATTATCAAATTCCATTAAGCACCATATTTGGATTAAAGTTGCAAGAAGAAGGGCTCATATTATAGTCTTCCAAAAAGTGCAAAAAGGAGAATTCATTTTAAGATATATTTACACATTAATAGGAGTTGGATATTTTTGAAAGAAAAAAAATTATTATCTACCTATTATATATCTAGAAAGCAAGAAGACTACATCCTACAATATTGATTGTAGTAAAAATTGTAGAATATTCATTAAGGGTTATTTATAGATTACTCTTAATAATTGCAAAAGAATTAATTATGAGAGTTTATTATCATTAAAAGTGCATTATTAATCCATTAAGCACTATACTAGTTGATCTTTAACTAGTTACTCTGAAGAAATTAGTTTGTGTTGTTAAAGGCACAAAACTAGCACAAAAATCTGAAGCACTACGTGGCCAAAGGAAGCCACCAATACAAGAAAAAATGTGGATAAAGAAGTCACCATTAATATCCTTGAAGGAAGCCTCAAATAAAGACTTGGTGAGTCTCAATATTAAAGGAGAATATAAGGTTTCATTTAAGTGCAGAGTGCAAAAATCCTTACTTCAAAAACATCTCATTAGCTTGGATTAACTATCATTAAAATATCCAAGGAAGCAGATTAAAAGAGGCAAGAAGGATTTCATAAAAAGGTCCTTCATATTGGTGCAAATATAACTATTACAAAGCACCTCTTTTGTTATTTTGAAAGGACAAAAGTAATTCTATTTATAGGAAGCAGTGCAGATGTCATATTTTGCAGGTTGAAGGATAGAGTTCAAGCAAGAGGAAGGAGCCACCGAAGAGCTCACATGTCTAAGAATAAAATTGTTTAAAAACACCATTTCTCCACATCCAATATATCCCTAGAAGCAAGCATGCCACTTGCAACATTAGAGCTATTATAAGAAGCCATTACCATCTGAGTCTACGTAGAGAAAAGGGTAGCATACAAAGGTATATCATCTACGTAGAAGAATGATGTAGGAGCATCCAGTGGTGTAAGAGTGATCTTTCATCATCCAAAATTTGTAATGTTTTATTTTTATGTTCTAAGTTTTTTTAGTTGTTAGGGGATGTAAAAAACCCTAACGGTGAAAGAATCGCCCTAATATCCTAAGCGGTTTGGGAGATATGCAAATTTTAAGGTGAGGACCCTACCAAAAACTAGTGAAAATCCTACCACTAAAACTTGAAGGTCAATTTTGAAGGCCTTAGAGGCCTCGTAGAGGGCTGAAAATGGTGGTTTTGAACATTACCAAGCCACAAAACCCTTCAAGAGCTTTCCAAAAACATGTTCCAATTGTCATTTCGAGCAACGAGTGAGGAGTTATGACCTCAAAAAGTTTACCCCCAAAATTAAAATTTCAAATGTATTGTTCTAGGTGGGAAAAGTGAAAACAGGGTATTATAGGGAGAATTTGAAATTTGTAAGGGGTTGGTCTCTGTACGCTCCACTCTCCTCAGTAAAATAATACATGAAAATTATTGCATTTATCTATTTTTGTGGTTTGTGTGTGTTCTGTTGATCTCAGATATGCATCAAAGAAGCACTATCAAAGCCAAGCAAAAAGGATAGAAAATGACTATTATAAAAGACATACAAACAACATATTATAGGCGTAAATATACAAAGGAAGAAGTGTTATACCCAAGGTTTTTACTTGGAGAGAATGACCACCATTGAAGAGCACAAGAAGCTGCCATAGGACCACCATTGAGAGCACCATAGAACCAAGAAGAAATATAGATGGTACCATCTATTATCCTCATCAAGACAGTGTGTAAATAGAGAAGAAAGAATGCTTACATTTCAAGAAACATAGCAATCCAACACACATTTCAAAGATAGGGCATCAACTCCCATCATTAGAGCGTTAGAAGAAAGGTTTACATGCACAAGCCATGAGTGCCACTTGGCACAAGAGCTCTAAGTGTCCAACGTTTGTAAATAATCCAACGCTCACCTAGGAGTTACAAGTATTTGGGAGGTTACCACCAAAATCATCATTGCATACATTGGAATATCAATGCCTACTAAGTAACACTCAAGTGACACTTGTCTAAAAGTCACAAGGAAGCAGTTATATTTAAGGCATCCATATTGAAGAAGGAAAAGCATCAGAGGTCAAAGATAAGAATAGCATTGAATGGTGCAAAGCATATTCAGAGGAAGAAGGCTAATTCAAGCCTGTGCACCATTTGAAGGAGAAATCCAACATTTAAGAAGTTATCATAAGATCAGAAAATATAGTACCTCATTCAATCAATAATCCAACATATCATTTGTGGAAGGAATACGCTATAAAACCAGCCATATCAACGTTCAATTCATAGAGGATAAGATCGAGCATTCTTTAAAGGAATACTAGTGTTGGTTATAGAGAAAATAAGTGCTACGTAAGGAAAAATTTAGCACCGGTCAAATAAGGCATTGACTGCCATTTCAAAAGATTCAAATCTACCATCTTATAGTGTCAAGGCAAAGGAATACAAAGGTAAATCATATACTATTTATTGCTTGCTATAAACTAAGGATATATTGGAGTTATAAGGGAAAATTATATTTATTTTTGCAATTCATTCACTTAGTATTAGTAATATATTAAGCAAGCATATTTCAAAATACTTATATTTGCAAATAATAAAGTAGGAGGAATAAGGATTTCAACTTGGAAATTAAAAATCCTATTATTGCAAATATTATATTATTTTCTAATATTCCATATTAGGGAGTTATAAGGAATACTACATAAAAGTAGGTAATTGGAATTTAGAAGCATTAAACATTAAATATCAAAGGCTATAAAGGAGGTTTATTAAGGAAAATCAAGAGTTGGAAATAATTTGGCATACTTGTCTCAAACTATATTAAAGGGATAAAAGGATTCAAACCAATAGAACCTTATCAAATTAGAAAGTGCTTAAGTTCAATAGGAGCAATAAGGTATAATAGAAGTTGATTTTTGCTACTTACAAAACATTACAAAATCAACTCAAAATTGAACTACTATTCTCAAAAAGCACTTTATTAATCATAAATAATATCTAAAATCACTAGGGAGTTATAAGGCATTCTATAAAACTTAATAATAATAACATTCATCAAATATTATCAAGTACTTAATCCATTTGGGAATCACAAGGTCTATACAAATCCTACAAGGATTATATTAAATCAAATCTCTTAAACTAGGGAGATATAAGGAAGCCTACAAAAACTAAAAAAGGGGGGGTCTTACCATATCAATACTAAGGTAGACTACTACCAAGTTTCTATGGAAGGAAGAACATATTTTTACACAAAGAAACAAGAACAAAGCACACACTCTATATCATGCCATAAATTCAAAAATAATTCTAGCATGTGTTAGGAAGTGATGTCACTATGCAATACAGGTAGCCAGGAAAAAGAACTACAGTAGTCCAACATAGGCTAGATGTCTGACCTGCTAGATGTCTAGATCAGATGTCTAGACAACAGGTTAGACGTCTAGGCTGCTAGACGTCTATGCCAGACATCTGGGTTGACAGATGTCTAGGCTACTAGATATTTAGGCCAAATGTCTGGGCTGCTAGACGTCTAGGCCTGACGTCTGACAAAGTAGACTTGATCCCTTGCATATGGTTGGTTGAAACATTGTGTAAATGTGAATGGAAATTTTCTAAAAACAATAAAAGAGAATTTGCCATTACCCCATGGTTTTTCCTGTACATTGCAGGTTTCCATGTAAATATTTGTGTCACTTGTATTGTTGTTTTTATGTTTTCTATTTTTGTTATTGTGCTTCCTCTTGCAGGTGTAAAATTTGAAGAAATTTTCTAACATCTGGTATCAGAGCTAAGGTTTTGTGCGAGTGGGAGCTACAATAATGATAGGAGGTATAACCAAGTTCGAGATTTAGAAATTTTATGGTAGGAAATTCGCTCTATGGAATATGAAGGTGGAGGATTTGCTGGTTCAGAATGACCAAGCTCAAGCCTTGAAAGGGATCATGAGTAAACCGAGTAGCATGAAATATGAGGAGTGGGTAACGCTTGATAGGAAGACAATTTCTACAATCTATCTCTACCTAGTGGAACCTGTCTTATTCAATGTAGCTGAAGAGAAGACCGCATAAGCCCTTTGGCAAAAGCTTGAAAAGTTGTATGAAACAAAATCAACAACAAATAAGGTTTTTCTAAAAAAGTAGCTTTATAGCTTGAGGATGAAGGAAATTTCATCTATTGTAGATCATTTGAATGAGTTTAATACTCTAATTAGTAAACTAGTTTTAGTTAATGTGAATATGGAGGATGAAGATAGAGCTATCACCCTACTTTGTTCCCTCTTGAACACTTGGGATCATATGGTGATGACCATCAATAATTCATCATTAGGAACTCTCAATTTTGATTATGTGGTAGCCGCTTTGTTAGCAGAAGAGTTGAGGCAAAAAATATCTTTGGAACCCTTGACCAATTAAGCCCTATCTACGAGAGGTCGATCCTTCGATGGGAGTAAACAAGGTAGAAAATAGTCCAGATCTAAGTCTAAAGGATGTAAGAAGAAATGGAAGTGTTGGCATTGTGGGAAGCCAAGACACTCCAAGAAGGACTGTTGGAAATTAAAGAATGGTGAAAAGCAAAACCAACCATCAACTGAATCTAGTGCAACAGATTTAGGAGATATGGAAACATGTGAAGCCTTTTGTACCAGTAACAACAGATTTATTTTATATACCTGGGTTTTGGACTTAGGTGTATCTTTCCACATGTCCCCCCATAGAGACTGGTTTGACAAATATCAATCGTACTATGGTTGAAAGGTCTGTTTGGGTGATGATCACCCTTTAGAAATTATGGGAATAGGGGATATAAGGTTTATGCTAGATGATGGTAGAGAAAGGATGTTATGTGATGTGCAACATATGACCTATTTGAGGAAGAATTTACTCTCAATAAAAATAATGGATAAGCTAGGGTATTTTGTCACCTTTTGTAACAACTATTGCAATATTACCAGAGGAGCACTTGTAGTAGAAAAGGGAGAATATTATGGGACTTTATATCATTTATGCGGTGATATGGTGACAAACCATGTAGCAACAACAACTTTTGTTCAGGATGCAGTAATGCTATAGCATCAACGCCTAGGCCATATAAGTGAAAAAGACCTGTAAATTCTGCATAACGGAGGTATGCTTTCTGGGATTAAGTCTTTTAATTTAAACTTATGTGAGAACTATATTTTTGGTAAACAGAAGAGGGTTTGGTTTACTACAAGTCCTGGTAAGAGTTCTAAATTTTTGTAACTTATACATTTAGATATATTTGGACCTATCCCCACTCAGTCCTTGAATGTCGCCATCTATTTTTTGACTTTTATAGATGATTATTCTTGGAAAGTGTGGGTTTAATTATAGAAGAAGAAGTCAAAATATTTGTAGAATTTTAAGGAGTTCAGATAATGGGTAGAAAAGAGTTTTGGCAAGTCGATTTTATATCTCAGGTCAAATAATGGGGGTGAATATTACTCTAAGGAATTTGATAAATTTTGTATGTAGGAAGGTATTAGGCACTAGAAGACTGTACCATACACTCCAAAAAAAAATGGTGTGGCTGAGCGGATGAATCGCACAATCATGGAACATGTAAGAAGTATGCTTAGTGCAACCATGTTGGAGAAAAAGTTCTATGTGGAGGTTGTTAATACAGTTGTTTATCTTATTAACAAGTCACCTATAGCTACATTGGATGGTATGATTCTGGAGGAGACTTGGTGTTGTAAGCCAATTGATTACTCTCATCTGTGTACCTTTGGCTTGATGTGTTTGTGCATGTACCCAAAGAAAAAAGGTCCAAGCTTGACCTAAAGTCAAGAAAATATGTTTTTCTTGGCTATGGAGATATAGTGAAGGGGTATAGACTATGGGATCCTACTGCCCACAAGGTAATTATTATCCAGGATGTAATTTTTGATTAAAAATCCATGCAAAGGAAGGAGGTACAAAAAAATCCTAATGTTGTACATGTTGAAGTAGAATTGAGTGAAGATGATTTTGAAAATAAGCATGCAGAACAACAAGTAGAACAGTAGGTAGAGCAGCCACAATGGTCACAAGACCAAGAGCCACAATCAATAGATCATTGGGTTACAAGATCTACACATCCACAAAAATGTTTGAAAATATATTCTCATGTGTATAAGTCCTCTTTTGCTTTGTTAACTGATGATGGTGAACCTAGTTCATTTCAAGAAGCTAGACAGTCTAAGAATGTAGAAAAGTGGAGAAAATCCATGGAGGAGGAAATCGAGGCACTTTACAAGAATAAAACTTGGTAACTTATGGATCTCCCACCTAGAAGAAATACTATTGGAAACAAGTGGGTATACAAAGTGAAGAAGAACAATGATGGGTTGTTGGAACGCTATAAATATCACTTGGCGACAAAGGGCTATGTGCAGAAATTAGGTGTTGACTTTAATAAAATTTTCTCTCCAGTTGTGAAGATGGCTACTATTAGAGTTCTACTTGTGCTTGTAGCCGCACAGGATTTGGAACTGGAGTAGCTTGATGTAAAGATTGCTTTCTTGCATGGTGATCTCAAGGAAGATATATATATGGATCAACCTGGGGGCTATGAAGAAAGAGGTAAAGAGCATTTGGTTTGCAGACTGAAGAAATCACTATATGAGTTGAAATAGGCTTCAAGGATGTGGTACAAGAAATTTGACACCTTCATGAAGAGCCAAGGTTTCAGTAGGAGTGAAGATGACCATTGTGTATACTATAAGAGGTTTGATGATGGTAGTTTTATTATTTTGTTGTTGTATGTTGATGATATGTTGAATGCAAGCCCCAACATGAAGAAAATCATTGATCTTAAGGCTCAGTTGGCTAGGATATTTGAAATGAAGGATTTAGGAGCAACAAACCAAATTTTAGGGATGAAGATACACAGGTACAGGAAAGGAAGAAATATTTGGTTAAGTCAAAAGTCATATGTGGAAAATATTTTGTAGCGCTTCAATATGCAGAATGCTAAACTAGTTAGTACCCCACTTCTTCCATACTTAAAGTTATCTTCCAACCAGTGTCCTAAAATGGAATTAGAGAAGACAATAATGTCTCGTGTATTGTATTCATTAGTAGTAGGAAGCCTCATGTATGCCATGGTGAGCACCAGATCGGATATTATCCAAGTAGTGGAAGTAGTCAGCCGATACATGGCAAATCTTGGTAAGGAGTATTAGAATGTGGTGAAGTGGATATTCAGATATTTAAGATCCACTTCAGATGTTGCCATTTACTTTGGATCAACAAATTTGTAAGTTACAAGTTTTGTGGATTCTGATTATGGTGGAGATAGATATGGGAGAAAATCCACTATAGGATATACCTTCACTCTTGCTATAGAAGCAGTTAGTTGAGCTTCTAAATTGTAGTTTGTTGTGGCTTTATCAACTACTGAAGCATAATATATTGCAGCGACTCATACCAGCAAAGAGACAATTTGGCTAAAGCAATTTTTGGGTGAATTCAAGCAATGCAGGAGAAAATTATGCTACATTGTGATAGCCAAATTTCTATTTAGTTAATGAAGAATCCAACATTTCATGATCGCATGAAACACATTGATGTCAAGCACCACTTTATCAAAAATGTGGTGGAAGAAGGTAGGATCATGTTGCAGAAAATTGACACTGAAGTGAATCCTATAAATATGCTTACAAATTCAGTCAAGGTAGATAATTTTAAATGGTATAGAAATTATTTGGGCTTGCTAAAAAAGTAACAAGGGCAACATTGGGAAATCGGCACTGGATGAAGATATTTGGCAGAATAATTCTTGAATATTAACTTCAAGTGGAAGAATGTTAGGAAGTGAAGTCACTATGCAATACAAGTAGCCAAGAAAAAGGACTGCAGTAGTCCAAAGCAGACCAAATGTCTGACCTACTAGACGTCTGGGTCAGACATCTAGACAACAGGCTAGACGTCTAACCTGCTAGATGTTTAGGATATATGTCTAAGTTTCCAGATGTCTAAGCTGCTAGATGTCTAGGCTATACATTTGAGTTGCCAGACGTATAATCTGCTAGATATCTAGGCTAGATGTCTGGGTTTCTAGACGTCTAGGCTGGTAGACATCTAATCCAGACATCTAGGCTACCAGATGTTTAGGCTGGTAGATTCCCAGGCCAGATGTATAAGCTAGTAGACGTCTAGACCTAGCATATGGGCTTCCAGACGTCTAGGCTGATAAATGTATAGGCCTAAAATCTGACCAAGTAGACATCTAGTCTAGACATCAAAACAAGTAGACATCAAAGCAATGGACATCTAGTTATATGAAAGTTTACGAAAGACAAACCGTTTTAGTTTCGTATGAAGATGAATAGTTTTGCGAAGGTCTCCTCGGGGAGAGGAAATCAACTATTGGGACATTCCTTGTATGCTCTATAAAAGGGACTTGATCCCTTGCATATGGTTGATTGAAACATTGTGAAAATGTGAATGTAAATTTACTAAAAATAATAAAAGAGAAGTTGCCATTACCCCGTGGTTTTCCTACATATTGCAGGTTTCCACGTAAATATATGTGTCGCTTGTGTTTTCTATTTTTGTTATTGTGCTTCCTCTTGCAGGTGTAAAATATGAAGAATTTTCCTAACAACATGGAGAACTCAACAAAGCAAAAGAATACATGACACATTGACTCAAGATCTAGTCATCGCATGAGTGGAAATATTCAATGGTTTGACTGTGTTGAAATTACTAATGTCTACAAACTAAGAATTGTAGATAACCAAACATATCCTATACATGGATATGGATGTGTAACACCAAGAAAATCATTTCCAAACTTTCTACTACAAAAAGTACTATATGTTCCTGGTTTAACATTCAATCTCATTTTAGTATGCAAATTAGTAGAAAGCAATTGGAAAATCAATTTTAGATATATAAATGAGATCAAAACAGGTCTTATAATAAACCAAAGTGAGATAGAAGCAACAGGATCAATCCATGGAAATAGATATACTAGATTCAATGAAAATCTCACAAGACATTTTTGTATTTAAAAATACTGATTCATTTTCTGAGGAATAGGTTGAATAAAATAAATAACTAGTATACCACAAAGGCAAGCAGAGAAAAATAAAAATAAAAAATATGAGAGGTCATCAACACTATGCCTTACTCAACCAACTACAATATGAAGAAGCAACAAAACTATATAAATATACTCACAAAGAATAAAATAAAGGAGGATGGATAGAAGAAATTGAATAACTAAAAGAATATACAGATGATTATGAAATGAAAGCTCTTTCAGTAAGAACAATAGGTTATGAAGATACTAACTACTTGCTTGAATAGGTTACAGAGAACAAAGAAGAAGAATACAATGTCCAAGACAAAGAAGACCCATATTGAAAATTGAAATCTTCAATACCCAAATAATGTAATACGAGAGGGGTGTTAGAGTTAGAATATATTACATCATTTGTGTCATGTAAATGTACCACCTTTGGTACATAGTTAGAGTAGAGATTACTTTAGGGGGAAGTTAGCTACTTACTTCAATAAATATAATAAATTCACAAGTGTCAATGTGCATGTTGTAATGCGCAAGGTATCCACTTGTACAACTAGGTAGAGTGTTGGCCAAAGAATCTATTTTCCTACATAAAGGGCCTCATAGTGATAGATCATAATACGTAGCATATAGATATCAAGAGCATTGTAGTAGAGAGTAGTATATAGTCGTAGAGCTCCTATATGGAGCACAATGTAGTTATTTAGCTTATATTAATGCAGTGACCATATTCTCCAACTACATTGTATTTTTTCCACTTTCTATTTATAGTATATTTTAGTCATATTGTAGACTCACTTTATTTCATCTTATCAAGACCTGTGTTAGATATCTCCCACTGCATATATACTCAAAAGCTAACACATGTTGTTGGCACACATGTTGCATACCCCTCTACATCATAACCTTCTAATCCTCCTCCTACTTCTTCCATTCTATCTTCCTCTTACCCTTCACACTCTCAACCCCATCATGATCATTATAAATATTATTATTTACAATAGGTACCTTCAATTATCTCCAAAAATCCTCCCAACCATCATATAACATCCATATTCCTCAACAACCACCTCAAGCATCAACACCCCAACCTCTATCATCCACTCAAGGTAACTACTTCACTCAAGATCCGGCATGAGCTTCTCATCCACCCATAGTTCATGCAACACAACCTCCTCAAATTTTAAACCAATTGCCATCAACACAGCCATAAAATCTCCCTCCAACCAATTATCAGTAGTAGCCCAATCATCATTAGTCAAGCCACAACTCATATCAATCATCACACGATTAATAACATCCCCCAAATCAACACCAACAACCACAACCAAAATAATACCAACCCACTCCAAATAAATATCAACAATCCATCAGTCATTAATAACCCCATTCCAATAAAACACCACCCACAACAAACCAATATCAAGCATCGTCAACCTCCACACCATTTCCTCAAAATTATAAGGCATATTCTTAGCTTCCATCCAATCAACAAAATTTTCCACCTCATCAATATCAAGCCCCTATGAGCCATCAGAACCTCCACCTCACCAATATCAAGCCTTTGCAAACCATCATCAACCTCCACCTCACCAATATTAATCCCTAGAAAGCCATCATCAACCTCCACCTCACCAATATCAAGCCCCTACGAGCCATCATCAACCTCCACCTCACCAATATCAAGCCCCTGTGAGCCATCATCAACCTCCACCTCACCAATATCAAACCCCTAATACATATCAAAAACCACCAATACAACAATCTCATCATCCACCTCCCACTTACAATCAAGCTCCATCCACCTACCATCAACCACCTCCTTCATATCAACAACCACCAACCCAAGAATCTCATCAACCACATCCCATTTATGATCAACCTCCACCCACCTACTATTGACCACCCCCTTCATATCAACAACCAAAAACCCAATAATCTCATAGACCACCTCCCACTTTTGATCAACCTCCACACACCTACCGTCAACCACTCCCTTCATATCAACAACCACCAACCCAACAATCTCATCAGCCACCTCCCACTTACGATCAACCTCCACCCACCTACCATTAACCACCCCCTTCATATCAACAACCACCAACCCACCAGTTTCATTAGCCACCTCCCACTTATAATTAACCTCCACCCACCTACCATCAACCACCCTCTTCATATCAACAATCTCATGAACCACCTCCTACATATAATTCACAACCAACTCATCAATATCCATAGATATCTAATCAATATCAACCACCCACCCAATAATATAAATCACAACTGCATCTACATATCATTAGCAATCAACTTACCAACCACCCCAAAATCTTACCAACACCTCTACCACATCCGATCAAGCACATTAGGCCCTACTTCTTGCCCCTCACATGCCACCACTTGATCAAAATAAATCCCTATCCTCTATTGAACCCATCCATTTTACCTCTAATGTTGCACCTTCCCAAACCCCCTAAGCCTTGCTAGATCCATTCCAATTGTTGAATAATTGGCTTAATAGATTAGAATCATAGGTCACCAACATGGAATATTAAAAGCCAACCCTTAGCCAACTCCATAATAATTCCATTCACCATTTTGTGCTTGCACCACCATATCATCCCCATTTTGAAAGGCCAAAATTTAAGAAATTCAAGGGCAATAAAAACCCCCAAGATCATATGAGCACTTCCATCAATATCTGCTATCTCATTAATGCAAATGACACTCTTATGCTTCGTACCTTCCCATTATACTTAGTGGGAGAAGCCTTAGACTAGTTCAATAACTTGCCCAGGAATAATATCTACAATATTGAACAATTAGCCAACCTCTTCCTGAAGTGCTTCACCTTAAATTAAAAAAAAAAACACAGTGACAAATCTCACCAACCTTCACCAATTTGAAGATGAATCTATTTTGGATTATGGCAATCGATGGAGAACCATATTGACTGATTTACCATTTTCCATCCCCATCACTGAGTTAACTCGAATGTTCACCCAAAGTTGTTCAAAATCCATATATTTATTATTGCAACTCCAAAAATATCAAACTCTTGAGGAAGCTCTAACCCAAGCCAAAATAATTGAAGATATCAAAATCTAGGAAGGAGAGATCAAACTCAAGAAGAAAGAATGGCCAAACAAGAATTTTAAGGGCAATAACAACAATCAATATAAGCCCTCCCAAGTCAACCAGGTGGTGTTGAATATCCCAACCACTTCCAACCCATATCAACATCCCCAACCCTCATCACAATAGCCCTCATATTTATTATTGCCTCCATAATATCAAGCCAGGCCACCCCCCGCTCAATATCAAAATTAACCCACCTACCATTCCAGGCCTTATCCTCCTTGGCCATTGTGTTACTTCACACTTCTTTTGGAGCCCTTGTAAACCATCTTCCAGAGACTTATTGATGCACTAGTAATTTTATTTCCCCCTATAAGGCCCTATGATCCACATAAACCCAAAACTAAAGGGTATATAGAAGATCGCCACTATATTTTTCATTGATAAAAAATTCATGATATCAACAATTGCACATCATTAAAAAATGTAGTATAGGACTTGATAAAGAGGGAGACTATTTCCATTTACAATCCTCTCACCCCTCCTAACCAAAATCGTGGTATTTATGAATATCCTTTACCCCAACATGACACAACTCAACCTAATAGTGGGGCTTCAACTTCAACAACCCCTCCTAATTAGGTCAACCATGTTAATAATATCCTGCAATACCAAGGTTTTGTTGGCATGATCCATGTTGTCACTCAAAATCAAATATATCTTGATAGACAAATACAACCAAGTACCCCTCCTAATGCAACTTCATTATCCACCCTACCGCCCCTGCCAATGCAAGTTATTCCACATGAACAATGATCGGTCCTCCACCTTAAGAGTCGACTTATAGTCTTAAAATGACATTGATAAAAATTTCAATCTATGAACTCATCCAACAATACCCCTCACATAGGGAGGAATTAATGGACATCCTTAAGTCCATAGAGTTGCAAACCCAAGATCCCAATGCCTTTGCCAATTTTATGGGTAATATCCAAACTTGTGCATTGTCTGCCATTACCTTTCATGACCATGAAATAAAAACTATCCCAATAGGATTACTTGATCCCTCTTTTCACATTATGGATTCCATAAATGATAAATTTTTTAAAATTTATTGGTCAACATGAGCCCCTCAATCAACATCATCACATCCATCACCCTTAAACATCTCAATCTTCCATCTTCCCACATCGCATCCTCAACCTTCACCTTACAGGCTTTCAATGATGAATTATGATCAACACTTAGGATGATTTTTCTCCCTATCCAAGTGGGGGTCAATACTATCCATATTTTATGCCACATCCTTGAAGGTGATATGCAGTACAAAATCCTCCTTATTCGGCTATGGATCTGAGACATGTGGTGCATACCCTCGATATTGTGCCATTGCCTCAAATATGTTCACGAGGATCACGTACATTGCATTCTGATCAATGAATATCCCTATAAATATTGTAACATGATATCCAAACCCTATGAACATACATTCCCCTCCACATATTTATCCCTAACTTGTAATCCACTAGCACCACCTTCCCATATAATTCCTCCTCATCATACACCACCCAATATGCCACCTACCCAGTCAATTCCCCCTAATACTACCCCTCATCCTTCTTCACCCTTGTCTCATCATACTCCTCCCATAATGTTACACCCTTCCAATCCATTGTCACCACATTCCTCACATTCTTTGCCCTCTTGACCACCGAATCAATAGCCTTACCCTCCTCCCTTAATCCACCCTATTCATGCTCATCAATATCATATTCCTTTCACCCTCACCATCAACCTCATCATTTTCCCCCTATTCCACCATATTCCTTGCATCCATCATCCAACCCACCCCTCTTACCTACACTGCTTTATGATCTCATGCATCCCCCTTCAACCCTTGTTATCCATCGACCTAGATTAGCTACTTCCCAACCACTTCCACCTCCTCCTACTCTAAATCCATCTCCTTCCACTGCTCAGCCAACAACTACTGTCTTCACACCTCCTCCCTCCAATGTTGAACTAGTTACCATGATGCCACTCCCTACATCCACTGTGTCTACCTCCACCTAATAATCCCAAACCATTTCCCCTTCCATAGCACCCAAACCACTCCTCCAAACCCATCTAATCCATCCCCAACCATTTTGGATACCATCTAGGTGATGCACACCCTATTTCCTCCACCTACATCCACACCATTATTCACTTTGGATGGCAACATTGAACCTTTACCCCCATCCACATTTCAACCATATTCATCCCAATCTATGCACATTGATGTCCATATGATAAATCCTAGCATAAGCGAGTACCTTGTAGATAACACCACATTTATACCTTCATATTAGAGTCGATTAGTAATTTTGGTCACCCTCATGAACCTCCTTTAACCATAAACATTGTTGTTCATGTGGGCTCCCCCTCCAATCATGTCAACTTTGTATATGGGAGAATTAATTCATCTTTTAGCAAATCTCCTAATAAAGAGCTTGAAGCACCATTTTGCAGAAACATAAACATTTTTTCTAATCCCTTATTTGCCATGAGATATTTTCAATGCTTCAATTTTTGAGGGGGTGGTCTTTATCATTATGAGTATGGAATTCAAAATCTTATATATCCCCATGATCAATTAACCATAGTTAGATTTGGCATGGGCTATGATAGTCATGCCTCGATTGACCTTCTGGAAGATGACTTGCATACATCATTCTTGGTCTCAAGGAGGATAGTGGCAAATAATATATTAATCCTCAATCCCCTTAGTATTTGATAGATGAATCTTTCCAAGTGACCACCATTGATGCCCTCCCCTATGATACCTCAGAGGATGATCTCAAAGAGCACTTTGATCACCTTTCTATTGCTTTTGATAGCTCAAAAGATGAGTCATCCCAAATCATCCCAATCAATGACCCCCAAAATTATGGTAATTTTTATCTACATAATTCCCTCTCTAAATCCTTCCCATGCTCCTTCCATTAGAGCACCCCAATGCCCCCATCCAACCCTTGCCTCACCTTTTGATCCTCCCACCTATTCCTTGCCCTTCCATTTTAGCCTAGATTCTTACTAATGAGCATGTGTATGAAAACCCATCCTATCACCCTCCATCCCCTTCATTACCTCAATTTAATATGATCTCCATCAACCTATTTATGCCTCTCTACAACCCTCATGATCCTTCACATCCCATACCCATCAACCCCAATCTCATTGACTTTGATCAGATTTCTTCCCCCACTTTCACCTCTGATTTCCTTCTTTTTGACCAATTACTTCACCAATAAAATATCTATATTACTCCTCCTCCCTCCTCTCCTATTTATTGATCCAAATTTAGTGGTACCATTCCACCCTTGATCGATAATATCATTTATGAAATCCACCTCATCGCTACTCATCATATCGAGGAGGATTCCCACATGCTCATTTAAGAAACCATTAACATAAACCTTAGCACTGATCCTAACAACCTCCAAATCCTTAAGCTTGGAAAGATTCTCTCCATCAATGAGCGTAAAAGTTTCACTACCCTCTTGATAGAATATAAGCAAGTTTTTACATGGTCTTATAAGGATATGCCTGATCTCGATCCCAACCTAGTCATCTACAATCACGTTGAATCCCGATGCCAAGCCAATCAAACAAAAATTGAGAAAGCTTCATCCCATTATTGCCCTCATAATCAAAGAAGAATTGCAAAAAAAATTATATGTGGTCATGACTTACATTTTCCATGACTATATGCATAATATTGTTGACGATTACATGGATGATATTTTGACCAAGTCCAAACAACAGTAGGAACACATTGATGTTCTTCAAAAAAAAATTTATCAACTCCTCAAGCACAGTGTGAGATTAAACCCTAAGAAATGTATCTTTGGAGTCACTTTCAAAAAACTCTTAGGGTTCATTATCTCCAAAAGATGCATTGAAGTGGACCCCAATAAGGTCACAATAATTATTGAAATACAACCCCCAATGACTCTCAAGGAGCTTCATAGTTTACAAGGAAAAATTCAAGTGATCCATCGCTTTATCGTCCAATTGTCAAATAAATGCAAGATCTTCAATCATATTTTGCAAAAGGGGGTTTCCTTTCAATGGACCATAGAATTTAAAGAGGCTTTGAATACCATAAAATGCTACCTCATTTCCCTACCCATTTTTTACCTCCTAGGCCAAGCATTCCATTCTACCGATATATTTTTGCCCTAGATTTAGTCTTAGGGACTATGTTGGCTCAAAAGAATGAGGCCAACTGAGAGCAAGCAATTTACTATATCAGTCGAACCTTGGTGAGCTATGAAGCCAAGTATGCATATGTCAAGAATTTATTCTTAGTTGTCATCTTTGCAACCAAAAAGCTTCATCATTACATGATAAATCATACCACATATGTCATAGTAAGAGAAAAATTGTTATGTTATATGATGAGTTACACTTGCACTAATAGTCAAGCCACCAAATGGATTATGCTTTTAATGGAATTTTATCTCAAATTCATTAGTCAAAAATCCATTAAGGGTCAGGTTATTATTGATCAACTGGCTGAAGTGCCTCTTCAAGATGACAAACCCCTTATTATTGAGCTTCCTGATGACTCTGTCTTTAGTGTTACTAAACTAGAAGAACATGTTGAACCTAAAGATAAATCTGACCTTACTATTTTCTTTGATGGTTCCAAGTGCAAACAAGGGGGTGGTGTAGGAGTCATGTTATTTACACCTCAAGGGATCCATATCCCCTTTTCATTCAAACTTGAATTTCCTTGCACCAATAATAATGTAGAATACAAATTTCTCATCCTTGGAATCCAGACTGTTGTTGCCATGCACCTTAAATGAATCAAATTCATTGGTGACTCCCAACTCATTTTTAATCAAGTAAAGGGAGTTTATGGGCAAAACATTGGTTAGTTTTCTACGGTTCAATTAATTGCCTCCATTTAATTATCAACCCAAGGTAGCTCGTAGTCTTGTGAGCAGTCGTGCAAAATATATGCTTGTAATTTATCCTTCGGAGATGAGTCCCTTAGATTATGGTTTTGGGGGTGTTTAATGTTCATTGAATTTTATATTTAAACCAATAATCCTATGCTAATTCTAAGAAAGAGGACAAAATATTAAAACTCTAAATAACAACCTTGGTGGAAATTACAGAAGAACATGGAAAGTGTTGGAAATAAATTAATCTATTAAAATAATTACAAAAAATAAGAGAAATAGAGAAGAACTCTATTGTAAGTGGGCCCATGCTTCCAGCAGGTTCTGCCCATGGTAGAATGTTCATCGGACGCTTAGAAGATGCTTTTTACAAGAACAATGCAAAGATTTTTATTAACAGTTTACAGCTGAGAAAAATACATAAAAAGTCCAAGGGGTCTTCTTTAGGGGTGGCCTGCATATTTATAAAGTATGTGGTCAGCCCTATTACAATTTTTAGAATGAATCAACATGTGATTCGTTGTTACAACTAGTTGCTTGAATCGGGCAAAATATCATGATTTTTCAACGTATTCTATTTCCAAAATATGTTGATATTTGATTTTCTTGACTTAATTAATTTACATAACAACTAAAAAATAGGTGACAAATCACCTTTGACATTATCCCATGTTCGGTTATGATGCTAGAAATCCTTTCATGCTGGTTGCCAATGTGTTTGCTCTGTTCTACCGACCATAGAGTCGTGTTGAAGTTTGACGCTAACGGGAATTAGGCACCGCGATTGAAGAAGTCGGGAAGTAGGCACCTTTCATTCGCATAACGGGAAGAAGGTGCTTTATACTGTATAATGGGAATCTGGTGTCTTCCAATGTATAACGAGAAGCATGTACCTTCCTTCGTATAATGGAAATCATGCACCTTCCACCGTACAACCAAGAAGCAGGTGCCTAACAAAAATCAGGTGCCTATCAATTAGGTCTCGAACGGAAGTCAAGCGCTTCAAATAACGTAGGTGCCTAACTTCATGTCTCTTTACCGATATTCTACAAATATTTTCCCTTCATTTAGTTGTAAGTGCCAGGTCCGAGTTGGACCTCGATGAAAACATGCCAAAATGCAATGATTTCCATTAAATCTACACAAATTACACTTAAAGATAAATATTAGAGAACATGCAAAATAAACTGTCAATTATATATATAATTTCCATAAAACATTTATATCTACAAGAATATATGTCGCACATTATGGGGAAAAGAGTACAAAAAATGAGCAATTTTGTGGCTCATCATCCCCCCATGCTTAAGGGGTGGTACATCCCTATGCCACTTTGAATTGGTAAATTACTAGTTTTGTTCACCTCATCTCAATAGGCCCGATTGGTTTGTGTCCTCCTTCTCTTAGCGGCCTTGGATTTCTCTTTGTCCCAGGGCTTTCGTCCCTTTGGTTTTGTGGGAATTGTTGTCTCATGTCCCTGCTGCTTCTGGCGTTTGCTGCACCAAAGTGGTTCACTTGGCCCTGCCCTCTTCTTGGGTGGTTCTCTGGTCTAGGCCACCTTGCCCTTATCAACATTTATATAAAAACCAGTGAAGCTGGTGGTATTCTTCTAGAATGCAGGCTCAGCCATTTTCCAGTACTCGTGATGAAGTGGCAACTTCTCACCCACAGGCACTAATTCCTTATCTCCAAATGGGATGATAGATTCCTTAGCAACCCTAGCTATGGGAAAATCTCCCCCTATTGGGTGAAGCTCAGGTTTAGATTTAACCTCTATTTTTGGTACAGAGGAAATTTTATTGCTTGATGTTAGATCCTCTTTCTGTACAGGGCCTAGAAATACCATCCGCTTAAAATACGTCGGCATCCTTGAAGGCTTTCCATATTTTGACCCATACAAATGCCAGAACTGCTCAGGTTGAGAAATTAGAATATTCTTTCGAGGTTTGCCAGATTATTTTTTGGCCTCCTTTTTTGCTTTGCGTCCTGGTGGAGATAAGCATGGAATATTGCACTACCTCATCCTCAAATTGGGGTGCAGAAGGGGATGGAACCTACCCTTTTTCCTCCCCAAATTAGGGAAAATCAAGAAATGAGGTCTATCCTAATTCCCCTGTATTTCCTGTAGGATGGGATGCATGCACCGTTGTTTCTCATTCTGTCATCGCTTAGGATAACTATTTATTTTGAATGGGCACCTCATCCTTTGCTTATGCCCCTGCTACTACACTAGTACCCACAACTTCCTCAATTGTCACATTTCTATGTGAATCTACATATCTCACCAAGGAAAAAATCAAGCCATGGTGAGCCAGGGTAGAGATGGTGCCTGCCTGGTATCGCCTGGCCTCATATTTCAAGGTGCATGCAAGGTAGTGGGGGATGTTGATTTTATCCCCATGCAAAATATGATTGAGGAAATGAAAGTGGTTGGCATTCAAGTGGGAGTACCTACTAGAGCATGTGAAGAAATGGGTGATCTATTCAAAAATGGCCCTATAGAGCTTAGGAATATGTTGTTTCAGCAAGCCAGCATGCGTCAGGTGCTCTGTTGGTGTTCCAAAAATCTCTACGCATAGAGGGTAAGGTTATCCTCTTTGTAGGTGCGCTCCCCTGTAAGAGGGAGGCCCATAACTCTGGCGATGTAGTCCTCCATGAATAGGATCTCCAGCCCCCACATGCGCATAACCCCCTCGCTCATCGATGCCACAAATTCATTTGCTACCATCATATCCTTGCCCTAACTGACCAGTCGATAGTATTCCATCCATTCTGTAGTATCCAACTACGTTTATACATCTACAAAAATACCTGAGCAATCGATCAACTCACTCTTCTTAAGGTCATAATTTTTTGACTCTCCTCCCATGCTTTACCTCTAATTAACAATTCACTCAAAAATATTACTATCTCCCCTTTGAATTACCACTATTCCTCACTATTCTATGTTTTCTTGCTGAATTTGGCTGCACAGTAGCTGGTAAACAACTTTTTAAAACAATTGTGTTTATGCACACAGGAGGTTAATTACCGTAATCAACAGTAATTTATGGTTATCCATAGTAATTTTCCTTCGATCATGTGCCCGATTGTGCGAAGATGATAACCATAAACTATTGACCAATAAGAGGTGTGCCACACAACATTATACTAGGTGGATTTGTTCAAGTGGTTAAGGTAATAATGGGGGGTTGTACCGGCACATTTACATAGACACACATGTTCATGAAATAATATAGACAAGAAACACAAAATTTAAATATGTGAAAACACGAGATTCCGAAAACAAAAAGGATAGACTAAAAATGCAATGTAAACGAAACTAAAATAACGCTTAAACCCTATGTTATTGAAAAATGCGTAAAAAGAAAGAACATGAACACAAGATATCAAAGCAATATAAAATACGGCCCTTTTATTGATATTCTTTTCAAATTTGTGTTACAATGCGTCTCCTTCCTTTTTAGGGGATAGGAGCGTTAAATGTTGGTCTTTTACAACTTGTTTCAGAATTCTTTCTTTCACGTGCCCACATATAATATGGGCGAACCAAAATGTTGCCGTCGCTTGTGTTGATAAAAGTAGATCCCTCGCTGCTCTTCTAATGCTGAAAATCTGCATTCAAAGAAACAAACAAAGAATCAGTAGCACCTATGTATGAAAACGAAAGATAAATATAATAATGGTTAAAATGAATCCAAATAAACAGAAAACTTGACAAAAGCTTAATCATGTAACTAGCTAAATACTACAAAAGAAATAGTCACCAAAGGCAATAATGCGGGGGGTGCCCGAAGGCAAACCACCCGCGGGTGAAACTTTGTTTCGACACCAATCCGCTTGGGATGGGTCCGAAACCTGACGTGATGTGTTGTCGAAAAATTGGTAGGATATTGTGGTCAGAAAAATCGGGTTTTGGTTCTTGATTCGTGCCTTCAAAAGTCACCCAATAACCTCTCTTTCGATTAAGAGATTATGGATGTTGAAAGCACAAATCGCAAGTGAACTGGCAGCACTTCATTGCTCAAAATGCTCCTTCTCTGTATATCTTTTGGGTGAGGAAGCTCACCATTTTATAGACCCAAGGGGTCTCTTTGAATTAACATGCAAAAGTGTTACTTTGCATGAATTCTTTTTTGTGAAGAGAATTCTTCTTGATCAAGGGCTTCTTAACTGCCTTTGTGCATGTCTTTGTATGTTTATAAAAGCTCACTTGCAATCCCATGCAATGAAGAGATAGCTAAGTGGCAAATCTGAGTTGTCATGAAAAAGCCTACTCTCACTCCCATGCAATGAAGGGAGAGTTAAGTGGCCAATCCGAGTTGTCCTGAAAAGCTCACTCTCATTCCCATGTAGTGAATGGAGAGTCAAGTGGCAGATATGAGTTGTCAAAAGAACTCACTCGCACCCTTATGCCATGGAAGGAGAGCTAAGTGGCAGTTCTGAGTTGTCATGCACCCAGGTTTGACTTTTTGTCGGTCAAACCTGGCGTTCGTCCCACCCCAAAGTGAGCATTGGTAATCGTCTCTGGGTGAAACGAGTACCAATCTGAACTCGTCTCTGGGTGAAATGAGTACCAATCCGCACTCGTCCCTGGGTGGAGCGAATAAGTAGCAATGTCTAAAAGGTGCCAAATTGATCTCTGACTTGTAAAACTGCTGTGTGAGTGGTTAGAACCATTGTTTTAACCTCTGGGGCTGCCCTGGGGCTATGTGTGTTAATGTGATTAGTGTTTGTAGTCACATAATCGGATTAGTGCTGTTTTGGTGTCTACAATATGCACCTAAATTTTTTTCATGGGTGCATATGTGTAAATTTACGTGGTGCATCACTATTGGCTAGAATTTGATGATGGGGCAAACCACAATAGTAATGATGGCCATGGTTCCCATGCAAAGAAATTACTTGGACGTGATTGGTTCTTGGTAGATGCACTATGGGTTATTTAAGAAAACTGGCAAAAATTAAAAATTAAAAATAGAATAAAGTAGCACCTTGGGACGACAAACATCCCCTCCTTGGAAATTAGTTGATGTCAACTTTTAATTTTGTCCACGGTGGAGTAAATTTGCACGTGTAGGGGGTATTGATATGGATCAGGCCACATCCCAATGCTGACGTGTTATTCTGTCAAGACAGAAAACGATCGCAATCAACAAAAATTAGGTACCTTTTTTGTATGGAAATCAAGTGCCTTATTTTTGAGTTACGGTGCATAGGTACCTTGTAAAATGGAAATAGGCACTATAGGAATTAGATGCTTTGCTTACATGGGAAGTAGGTACCTTAGTAGTAAGGCGCTCTACTTAACACGAGAAGCAAGTGCCTTAGAAATCAGGCGCTTATGCCTATCACGGGAAGCAGTCACCTCTTTGCTAACTATCATGTGTCATACTTATAAAAAAAACTTTATACAATTTTTTTTTATGTATGCTAAGAATATTTGGTGTCAATTTCCTAAAAACTGGCAATTAGTTGTTTTCTTAAAAAATCGAGAGTCAAGCATTGAATTGTTAGCAAATGGGATGTAGACACCATATTCGTAATATATTGGGAGTCAGGTGTCATGAAGCGTACTATGGGAAGTAGGCACCTTCTATCATACAATGAGAAGCAAACACCTTCCATCGTACAACAAAAAATAGATGCCTTTCATCGTACAACAAGAAGCATATGCCTTTTCTGATAACTAGAAGCAAATACCTCCCCGTCTGATGAGGATTGATGTTTGATCCTTCATATGACCCCTCTAGTAGTTCCTAGCTAGGTTTGCATAGTTTATTTCTTGCAAATTAATAATTGTAAGTGAGTCTCCTTCTCACATGCACTTGTGGGCACTAGTTATCTTCTAGTTGTCATTTAGAGTGTTAGTTAGTAAGTGTGAACTCAAAGTAGGAAGTGTGTACTTCAAGATAGCTAAAATGGATCTTCTAGTTAGCATTATTCCTTTTCTCTTAACTTAGAAGTTACGTGCATTCTCCCTTGCACTTTTGTAGCTTATGGTTAAGCATATTGGATCAAATCCATGATTTGATGGGTTTGGTTATGTATTTTGGGCCATTAGTGCCTATATAATGAGTTTGTAAATAATATGAAGTGAGTTGGATTTTCAATCCTTTTCACCATAAAATACAAACACATGGTGCTTTTATTTTATTTAACAGGTGCTGACTTGTCCTTGTGTATGTGCTTTCAGGTTGATTAGGCCTTTTTAGTGCTTCTGATTGAAAAATAGGTATAGGATCAGCATCTACCCCTGAACCAGCATTTGAGTGTTTTATTTTCCAAAAAGACCAATCTAAACACTTTTGTGCAGGTTCAGGTTTAGTATTCCCCTTTTTGAAAGAGGACTAATTACTCCTACTACAAGTAAATTCTCCTAGAAATCTTGGAAAGTGCAGGTTCATGGATCCCATGCTTGTTAGGCATAGGTCTCCCAGGATGCCTAACAGCTTCACAAAGGGAATTATACTTGCAAAACAAAAATACAACTAAAAAATTAAAAGAATAATTATCTTTGGGACTATGTGGACTAGGTCCACATCTCATTGAATCAAGATAAAATCAGAATCAACTGGGGTATCCCCCATGCCTAATCTAGACTCAATCATGTATGTTTTAGAAACATAGTATGGATGTAGGCGGTGGCCATTGACTGTTAATGTAATGTTGTTGCCATCTATTGTTCTAACTCTTATAGCCCCATTATTGATGATTTTAATTACTTCATATGGCCCCATCCAATGTTGCATGATCTTGCACTTCCTTTCTTGGAACTAAAAATCATAAAGTAATGTCCATTCTCCCACTTTAAGCTACTTTGACCTAGTGTGGTGATCATGCCACTTGGCCCTTTATTTTTGAATTATCTCTATTTTCTACAGAGCCTCAAGGTGGTATTCATCCAACTGATTAAGCTGTTGAATTCTATATTTTTGTGCATCATCTAGATTTATATTCAATTCTATAGTAGTCCTAAGTTTTTTAACTTCAAACTCTATAGGCATCATGGTTGTTTTCCCATAGACTAACTGAAATGATGTGAAACCACTAGTAGTCTTCCAAGTGGTCTTGTAGGCCCACACTGCTTCTGGTAATCTAGTAGTCCATCCATTCCTGTGTTGTTGTACTGTCTTTGTTAGGATATTCTCCAATTCTCTATTGGTCACCTCAACTTGCCCATTTGCCTGTGGATGGTAGGGAGTGGTTTTTTTATACTTGATTTTGTATTTTTGCATGAGTTCTTGTATCATCCTTGAAGTAAAATAAGGTCCTTGAACTATTGTGATCTCCTTTGGGACCCCAAATTTTGTAAAAAATTTTGAATACAAGAATTTTGCTACAATTTTCTCCTTTGAATCACGTAAAGCATGTACTTCAACCCACTTTGTCACATAGTCAGTATAAACTAAGATATACCTCTTACCTCCTAACTGTGGATTAATAGGTCCTACAAAGTCCATCTCCTATTTATCAAATGGTTCAATGTGAACATGTGGTTGGAGTGGCATCTCATATCTGAGAGTAGGTCTACCCATCCTCTAAAATTGATCACATTGACTCACATGCTTGGCTGCATCTTTGAATAGTGAAGGGCAGTAATAACCAGCCTGCAACACTTTTTATGTAGTTTTTTTTCTTGTAAAATGACCACCACAAGGTTCATCATGGAAAGCCTTTAGTATTTCAATTATTTATTCTCCAATAACACATCTCCTCATGATTTGATCAGGTCCTATTTTAAACAGACACCCATCAATCCATGAGAAATCTGCACTTTTCTCAATTAAAGTCTATTTTTCATGAGGTAAAAGTGCAGGGGATACTCTACCAGTGGATAAATAATTAGCCACATCTGCATACCAAGGTATCTGATCATTTAGAGAAAACAAATGCTCATCTAGAAATTATTCTTTTGTAGCTGCATAGTTTGTAGGTGTCAATATGGACAAGAAATAAGCTACCACATTGTCTTTTCCTGGCTTGTCTACTATTGTCACATCAAATTCTTGCAAAAGCAATAGCTATTTGATAATTTTGCCACTAATCCCAGGTTTTTTTGTCAAGTATCTGATTGCTAAGTGGTCAATGTGTACAAATACCTGATAACCTATAATATAATAACAAAATTTGTTAATAGCATGTATTACCACAAGAAACTCTTTCTCTGTGACAGTATAATTCAGTTCAAAACCTATAAGGTTTTTACTAACATAATAGATGGTATAAAAATCATCACCATATTTCTATCCTAGTACTGAGCCTATTGCATTATTAGATGCATCAACATATATGTGAAAAGGTATGGTCCAATTTGGACCTCTCAGCACTGGAGCAGTAATTAGTTTTTCCTTCAGGGTGTTGAATGCTTGTTCACATTCTTCAGTCCAGACAAACTCTGCATATTTTGTTAACAATGTGGTAATTGGTTTAGAAGTTTTGCTAAAGTTTGATATAAATCTCCTATAATAACCGGTTGATCCTATAATAACTACGAATGTCATTTTGTGTTTTGGGAGTAGGCAGAGTTTGGATGACTTCAATTTTATTTTTGTCTACTTTGATCCCATATGCAAAAAGATGATGTCCTAAACTATCCCTTCCTACATCAACATATAGCAGTTATCATTTCTTAAGGATATGTTAGTTTCCTCAAAATGTTTAAGTGTATTTTCTATGGCAATTTCAAAAGTATCACCATATACAGTGAAATCATCCATGTATACTTCCACAGTCTCTCCAATCATATCTAAAAAAATGCTAAGAACTGCCCTCTGAAAGGTGGCAGGTGCATTGCATAGGCCTCTCCTCTATGGTTGTCTTACTGGTCTGACCTAGTCTTCTAGATATATTCTATGTGTACAGGTCTTAGGAGCTATTCCTCTCATGTCAGAATACTCCCAAGAAAAGGTATCTTGATATTTTTCCAATGTTTGTTTTAGTTTGGTCTGTTGTTTGGTTGTCAACTTGTTATCTATATTTAGCATTCTACCAGGTGCAACTTCTATTTGTTGAATATGGTGGTCTTTCACTCCTACTAATGGTAACTCAGGAGGAGGACAAGAAGGTTCTCCCTAAAAAAAGTGGGAGATCATCTTATCCTCATCATTTTCATCTTCCAACTCCTCAAGTGTCATCACAGGTTGGAGCATTGATAGACCATCAACATTTTGATTTTCATTATTAGGTTCTCCCAACAAATTTGCAGACTATGCAGGTGGATGTATGATTAGTTTCTTTATATCATGACCATCTAAAATAGTCATTTGTCCATCTCTAAAACTTATGTAGGCATTAGCTATTGCCAGCCAAAGTCTACCTAAGATTAATAGGTATCCACCTAGTCTAGACTTAGATTACAATACTATTTTTTTTTTGGATACTCTCATTCATCTATTGTAATTGTGATATATTCTAGTATTCCATCAGGAAGTATTTTAGACTTGTATGCCAACTGCAACATAGTTTTAGTGGGCTTCAGGTTGGTCAATTTTAGTTTTTGCATGGTTTCCTGGGGTATGACATTGATGGTAGTCCCCAAATCTACTAGTGTGTTGGTACAACCCTCTATTTTTATAGTCAGCACAGGGCTTCCTGTATCTGAATACTTTTCATTGTAGGTATTCCCTAGCATAATGTCAGCTAACTGACCTACCAAATTGATTAATTTAACTGGTTTCCTCCCTGGTTTATTGAGGCACAACTCTCTTATGGCCTTTCCATAGATAGGTATGTCTCTAATGGCCTGAAAGAGAGGAATTATGACTATTAAGTTCTTTAAACTAGAGAGGATATCAAACTTTGTTTGTATTGGTTTCTTGGGTTCCTGTAACCTTTGTGGAAAAGGTGGAACCTCCTATTTGTTATGTACAGGTGTTGATTCTTCTTCTACCTCTTCTATAAGGGGTTATTCCCCTTCCTCTACTTCTACAGGTTCATCTTCTTCTACAAGAGGAGTGACTTCTACACCTACTTGCTTTCCTGAACTTAATTGGATAGGATCACAATCTACCTTGATATTATACATAGGGTACATATCATTTTCCATATGATAGGTTGGTTGCTTGTTGTTTGGGTTTGGTGTTGGTTGTGTTGGTAATTTAGGAGTCCTTGGAGTAGGTAAAGTTGGCAAACTTGGTTGTAGGGGAGCTGGAGTAGTATACTGCGGATACTGATTCCAAGAATTCTGATTTCTCCACTACTGCCTAGGCTGATATTGGTTCCAAGGATAGGGGTTGTAAGGATTTTCTTCTTGGGGAAATGGATTCCAAGGTTGTTGACCATACCAATCCATGTTGGGTGGCTGGTTTTGACCTTGATTTTGGTAATTACTTCCCCCATAGGGTGACATTCATGATTGCATATTGTTATCCATAGGAGAATTTTGTCAGATCCTCCTATTACCCATGAAGTATACCTCAAATACTTCAGGTTCCTCTTTAGATTTCATTAATTATGGACACAACTTCATTTTATGATCCTTCTTACAAACAACACATATACAAACTTTGTTTTCTAGGCACTTATTTTTGAGGTTTTTGCCTTTGTATTTAGGATAGAAGTAGGCCAATGCTACCTCATTCTCTTGCTTATTTCTCTAAATAAGAAGAGCATCCATTTAAAGAGCTAGATATGATTACATATCGCTCTTAAGGTATTCTAACATGTTGCCTATTTCTATTTTAGTGACAGTGGCTGATTGCTTAACATTTCCAGAGGTTAATTTACCCTTTCTTCTTGAGAAATTTTGACACAATTATCGAATATCATCCATTTGATATTGGTAAATATATTTTCCAGAGATCATGTTTAAAGCTTCTAAGGATTCATTTGTCAATCCTTTCAAAATAATTCTTCTCAAGGACCTATATCCTAGTTTTGGATGGGGTGATCTTTGCAAATTGAAGTTAAACCTATCCCAGTATTCTTCCATGGATTCCCCTTCCTTTTGGATCATATCTAAGATTTCCTATCTTGCATCTCTTACTCTACCAAAATTTTGATACTGATCCAGGAAAAGTTTCTTCAACTGTTCCCAGGTAGTTATCTGTTTATCCCCCAAGCTGATGAACTAGTGCAAAGTTGAATCATCAAGGGTGGAAGGGAATAATTTTAGTTTCTGAGGATCTATGGTGTAATCCATAGATCTACATAAAACATCAAATTTGAACATAAATAGGTTTGGATATTCAATTGGTAGTCCTCTAAAATTTGGAAGGTGGGCAGGAGAGATGTGTTTCATCTTGTGATCTCCTCCTACCTCTCCTATTGGAAAACTAAAACTAGTAGATGTTTCCTCTATATTTTCTGCCGTTTTGCCTACTACTGGTGTTTCTACCCCTGCTTCATTCAAAGCAGCTATAAATGCTTCTAATTCATTTATTTTATCCTTTAGAAGGAGGGATTAGTTAGAATTTGATATAGTTTCATCTAACACTACTTGCCAATGTTCAAAATTTAGTATATCCTCCTCATATTGAACTCTACTTATCTCTGATCCTGCTCTAGGATTCTGCTAAATTATTTTAGAGGGATCCTGTGCAAATAGTGGGTGTTATCGCCAATACACATGTGTAGATTGATATGGTGAGAGTTCAGTATCATGTTGAGGCTCTACTAATGCAAAAGGATTCTGAGAAACGACTTCTTTATTTTTGATAAAACAACCATCTGGTCCCCTGTTCTTAGGTGGACTCATACAAAGTTTTAGATGAAGGTTTCTGAAGAAAACACTCTAGACTACTGTAACTATGCTTTCTTCAGAATAGGAAATTATAATGGCTACTCCCCAACAATGGTGCCAAAATTTTGGGCAAAATATTGGTTAGTTTTCTATAGTTCAATTAATTACCTCCATTTAATTGTCAACCTGGGGTAGCTCGTAGTCTTATGAGAAGTAGTGCAAAATCTATGCTTGTAATTTCTCCTTCGAATATGATTCCCTTATATTATGGTTTGGGGGGTGTTTAATGTTCATCAAAGTTTATATTTTAACCAATAATACTATGCTAAGTCTAAGAAACAAGACTAAAAACATTAAAAATATAAATAACTACCTTACTGAAAATTACAGAAGAACAGGGAAAGTGCTAGAAGTAAATTAATCTATTAAAATAATTACAAAAAACAAGGGAAATAGGAAAGAACTCTATTTTAAGTGGGCCCACACTTCCAGCAAGTTTTGCCTATGGTAGAATGTTCGTTGGATGCTTAGAAGATTCTTTTTACAAGAAGAATGCCAAGATTTTTATTAACAGTTTACCGCTGAGAAAAATACATAAAAAAGTCTGAAGGGTCTTCTTCAGGGGTGGCCTACATATTTATAAGGTTAGAATGAATCAATACGTGATTTATTGTTACAATTGGTTGCTTTAATAGGGCAAAATATCATGATTTTTTAGCGTATTCTATTTCTATAATATGTTGATATTTGATTTTCCCTACTTAATTAATTTAAGTAACAACTAGAAAATAGGTGATGAATAACCTTTGAAATTATCCCATGTTTGGTTATGATGCTAGAAATTCTTTCATGTTGGTTGTCAACGTGTTTGCTCTGTTCTGCTGACCATAGAGTTGTGCTAAAGTTTGATGCTAACGGGAATCAGGCATCATAGTTGAGGAAGTCAGGAAGCAGACACCTTTCATTCGCATAATGGGAAGTAGGAGCTTTCCACCATACAATGGGAAGTAGACACATTTCATTGTATAACATGAAGCAGGCACCTTCCGTTGTATAATGGGAAGTAGGTGCCTTATTTCGTACAACAGGAAGCAGACGCCTAATAGAAATCAGGCACCTATCAGTTAGGTACCGAACGGAAGTCAGGCGCTTCAAAGAACTTGGGTGCCTGACTTCATGCCTCTTTACCGATATTCTATAGATTTTTTCCTTCATTTAGTTGTAAGTTCCAGGTTCGAGTTAAACCTCGATGAAAACATGCTAAAATGCAATGATTTTCATTAAATCTACACAAATTACACTTAAAGAAAAATATTAGAGAACATGCAAAATAAACTATCAATTATATATATAATTTCCATAAAACATTTATATCTACAAGAATATATACCACGCATTATGGAGAAAAGAGTACAAAAATTGAGCAATTTTGTGGCTCATCATGACTCTATCAATGCAAATGCTTGGTCTTGAAGTCTAAAGAAATTGTTTACAAGTTGTTAACACATTTTGACTGGTATGATATTGAAAACATGCATAGGTCATCCAATCGATTTGTGAACACCATGGATTCTCTTGGTTCCCTTATTTCATAGATCCCCTTCAATAATATCACTATTTTACGTGCAACCATACCTTCTTAGTCGACTATTTCCCACCAAACCTGTATGGATGAACGAGATGCCCATTTTGTCCAACCAGAGTCATATAACAGTTACTTCTCCCAGATGAAAGATTTTTTTAAACTTGGTGCCCTCCCTATGGATTTGTCACAATTTGATAAACAAATGTTCAAATAAAAAGTAGCTCACTACACTCTCTTTAGGGATGTGCTTTATCACCGTGGCTACGATGGTGTTCTCCTTCATTGTCTCAAACCACAAGAAGTAAATTGGGCAATCTCTCAAGCTCATAATGGCACATGTGGTGGTCATTTTAGAAATATGGCCATCACAAAGCTCATATTATGCATGGTTTACTTTTGGCCTATAATAGAGTGTGATTGTTGTGTCTATGTCAAAAAATATCCTAAATACCAACATAATGCCAATGTAACCCATCTACCATCACAAGCATTGCAACCAATTCAAGCCCTATGGCTCTTCTAAAAATGAGGCCTTGACCTTGTGGGTAAAATATTCCCATATTATTTAGGACAACACACATTCATCATCACCACCATGAAATACTTCACCAAGTGGGTTGAGGCTATTCCTCATGATAGGACCTCGAATTATGAAGTTCATACTCCATTATATTATCTATCAATTTGGTATTCCTTCAAAGATCATTTCTAATAATGGTCCACCTTTAAAGAATAAGGATGTTCGAGCACTTTGTGAGAAGTATAATATCCACCACATCTTCTTTATGCCTTACTACCCTCAAAGCAACGGTTAAGTTGAAGCCTCCAACAAGACTATTTGTGCCATCCTCAATAAAACTATCAAATAAAATCAAAAGGATTGGCACCTCCAACTCTTGTTGGTGTTGTGGGATTATCATACTAGCATGCACACACCTATTGGAAAAACCCTATTTTCTCTAATCTATGGTGCCATAGCGATCATATCCCTTAAGCTCGATATCCCATCACTATGCATATCTCTATAGGAATTCATGGATGATGACACAACGCACCAAGCATGACTTGAACAATTAACCCTTCTTGAAGAACATTGCATAATTACCCTTAAAAACCTTTGTGTTTATTAGGATCGACATAAATGAGCATATAATAACAAAATCCATCCCCATGAATTTCAAGTATGAGACCTAGTTCTCAAGGAAAACCAACAAAACTCCCATCTTCCTTCGCATCTTCATGATAAGTTTGTTGCCAACTGGATTGGTCTATTTATTGTTAAACAAAATTTTGGGATAGGAACCTATAAGATTGCTAAACTTGAGGGACTTGAGGAGCCTAAGCTCATTAACATCATTCACCTGAGAGCCTTGTACGCTTAACCTCTTATCTAGTTAAAAAAAAATGACAAAATAATAATAAATATGATCACAAAATCCAAATCTACAAATTATTCACCATGCACTCAATTTTCACTCATTCGATCCCCAATCCACTCATGTGTGATCTTCAATCCAGAGTAGAGGCTTCATCATTTTTTTGTGTTCATCCAACTACTTTTCAATATTTTCTAGAAGAAAAATAATTTAGATATCACCCATGTGCAATACTGGAGTTATGAATAAAGACACTAATAGACATTGTATATTAGCTGGTTGAACATGAAATATGCCCATTGACTCTCATATTTTATATTTTGTGCCCATGTTACTCATTGTATTTTTTCACTATCATTCCTCTTTTTTATCCAGCCATTCCTTAAATTCCTATAGTACAAGAATCAACCTAACATTAAAAGTGATGCTCTCGAGGCTATCACACACATATATTGGTAGATATTGAGGAATGATCAGATGAAAATGCAGAGTGCTACTTGACTCTCCCCTATAAAAAAAATAAAACAAATGAAAGCATGCACCCATGCACATTCAAATCACATTTCACTCTTTGTTCAATTAGTTCTTGCTTCATGTCTTCATGTTCTCCCTCATTTTCTTCTAATTCCTTTCACATCACTCCTAGTTGTATGGTCATGCTTCGAACAACTATGTATCATGGACCGATGTATTCCCCTTCTTATTTTTCCCTTCTATATTCCTCTCTCTGTATTTTTTGTTTTTTCTTTGTCTTTCCTTTCCTTTGTTTTCATTTTGCAATCTTCTTCTCTTATTATCTCATAGTCACTTCATCATATTTGTTTTATGGTCTCATTTTTGAAATCAGTGCTACCTTGATCCTTGTTCGGTTCACGTTTTGCACATTTTGTTAAGCAATATTTTGTTGTATTAATCAAGGGCATCTTCATTGTCATTTTGTTGGCAATTTTGGGTACTTTGGGTACATTGCCTTTGCTCAAGTGTATAAGTTGTCATTGATGTCAAAAGGCATTTTTGTGTTGATATCAAAAAGAGTGTGATGTCAAAAATATCTTGAGAAGCTTCATAATGTTAAAGGGTTTTTATTAAAACCATGGTGACAAGGTTAAAGGTTTTTCTTAAAACCATTTGGACTCATTAAGGGTTTTTATTAAAACCAAGCTTAACTTAATGCAAAGGTTTTTACTTCTTGAAAAACCTTGAAGGTCCATGTTTATTATTAATAATTAAATTAACTCAAACCTTTGACAAGGGTCTAAGTTTAATTTATTATTAATAAAATAATAATAATTATTATTTTAATTATTATTAAAGGGTCTTTCAACCCTTAAGCGACGGAGAAAAAAGAATTCTTTCGCCGATGTGTTGCCATCGTTGGAGGAGCGCCGACGTCAAACAGTTAAGGAGAAATGGCTATATAAGTGGGGATGATTTTCTAAAGTGATTGTAACTCCGAGTAATGAAAATCGTAGCTCTGTGATCTTCGAGAAAGCGTTGTATTTCATTGAGAGTTGATTATCGATATTGAGTTGCCCAAGTAATTTCTTGCATTTTCAGTTTGCGCTTTGACATCCGACAGATTGCGCTTCACCTACAATTGTTGGGACTGCACTCGAATTACGTTTTCAGTTTGCGCTTTGACATCCGACAGTTTGCTTTCACCTACGATTGATTGGATTGCACGAAGGATAACAGTTTTCTGTTTGCACTGTGTGGATGATTATTTTTGTTGCCCAGTAAGTTACGTTTTGGACAGCGCTCACCAGTTTGCATGTGGCTTGTGGAAGACATTTACGTTTTCCAGATTCTTGGCGTCAAAGGAAGATAAAATATAGGGCAACATTGTATTTCTTCATTGGGCACTTGTGACCCAACGACGGTGGCGTTTTAGCGAAGGCGCTAGAAGGCAGAGGTGCCGAGTTCGATTCTCTTCGTGGGTAATTTTCTTTTGGTCGCGGTGTGCAAAGGATAGTGGTTGTGAATGCGCTGGAGGTATAAGGTTAAGGTATCATATTTGCTTTGACATTGTTTTATTGATGCTTAATGTTTATGTGGAGTAATAAGGTGTAAAGAGGTTTTACTTTGTATGTATATTATACTTCGGTGGTTTTTATTAAGTTGGAGAAATAAGGTGTTAATTTGGATCTTTATTATTGTATATTGTTGTATAGTTGCTAACTCTAATTGGTGGCAAATTGAGAGTTAGTGTTGTGACAGATTTTGAGTTCTCCTTCTTCATCAAAGTAAAGGTATGGGCAACTTCTTCCATGTATATTGTTGATGGTATATTTTCTGAAATTGAGTTTGGAGTGAAAAGGTTGTCTACTAGGTATTTTTGGTGTAAATCCTATTTTCTGGATATTGAAGATTGTTTATGCATTAAAATCATTGATGAGTTTTTGGGTGAATGCATAATTCTAGTTGAGGAAGAGGAAGCATTTTTTGCACTAGGGTTTATGTTAGTAAGTCTTGCTACTTGCATTGAGATGATGAAACCCTTAGTTGGCTGTTTTGATATTGATGGTTGAGTTGCTTCCATAGAGGTTGTTTTGATCAAGTTAGTGCTTTACTTGATACATGATATTGGGCTTACTCCATTGAGTTGATTTGAGCAAGTTATTCTTTGCATTTGGTGATATTGTGTTGGTGGCTATTTTGTTCAAATATCCTTGGAGGGAAAAGGATTTCTACTTGTTTCCTTTTCTTGTGATGATTGGTTGAATGCTTCAAGGTTGATGTTGAGTTGAATGGTGTTGGTTGACTAAACCTTGTTTGATGAGCATTGTTGTTGAAACCCTAATTGTTGGTAAAAAGAATATGAGTATCATTGTTATATGAGATATTGCATGGTTGGCAATTGTTGGGTTGTGTTTCATATTCTTGAGAAAAGCATACTACATCTATCTTATTCTTTTGAGATTGAGATTGAGTTGAGATTGATATTGGGAGTTAAGTATAGAACATATTGGGTCTCTAACAATTCTCTTTATGTTTCTATGAGATTTGAGATTGAGATTGGGAGTTAAGTATAGAACATATTGAGTCTCTAACAATTCTCTTTATGCTTCTATGAGGTTTATGAATCACATTGGGTCTCTAACAATTCTCTTTGTGGGTTCATGCTAAGCAAGTTTTTCTTGGTGAGCTTGTTGAGGTTTTGGACAGGTTTCGACGTGGGGACTTGTGAGTAGATTTGGACAGGTCCTAGCAGAGGACTTGTGAGCTGAGTTTTGATAGTTCTATCAGAGAACTTGAGGACAGAGGTGCATTGGTTCTTTGAGAAGAACTTGAGGATAGATTTGGCAAGTCTTTGAGAAGGCTTGTGTGCAGAGGATTGATTTGTTCAAGAGTTGGACAGATCTGATAGATAGAGGAAGACTTGTACTAGACCGACTGACTATGTTTGGTACAGGTTGTTGAGCTACTATGGACGTGATCATAGAAGGCAGAGGTCTCTTAGGCTAAGCATTGAGGACAGGAGGTCTTCGATGGAAAGGAGTTCCACGTGCTGGCAAGAGGTAGAGGCAGTTGATCTTCCGAGGGATCATTTCCAAGAGTAGGGGAAGGTATCTCCTTTGAGCAGAGGCTCATAAATTTAGATTGGGGGAAGGTATCTCCTTTGGGCCGAGGCTCATAAACATTGTAATTGGGAAGGTTTCCCAAAGAACTTTGAGATAACTTTTAGAGAAAAGTTTTGTGGACGTAGCCCAGCATTCTGGGTGAACCACGTTAAAATTGGTGTCACTTTGTGGATGATATTGTGCATTGTTTTGATATTGCTTTGGGTATATTGCTTTACTATTTTGAAGTATAAAGGAAAAAGTAAAAAGAGGTCTTATACTGTTCACCCCCCCCTCTCAGTATAAGCTTGTGTTCTTCAATTGGTATCAGAGCGGGTGCCTTCGAAAAGTTTAACAACTTGAAGGAAAAGCTAGTAAAGAACACAATGGATCATTCAAGTGGCAATGCAACACCTATTCTTGATGGGTCAGATTTTGGTCTTTGGAGTGCAAGGATGAAGGTTCATCTAATGGCACTTGGGAATGAGGTTTGGGAAGTGATTGAAGATGAGTACACTATTCCTGAACATGGTCCTAATACTAAAGAAGAAAGGCTCCTACATCACAACAATTCAAAAGCAATGAATGCAATCCCGAAAGGCTTACGGAAAGCGGATCTCACCAAAGTGATTCACTGCAAGACAACTAGTGAAATGTGGAATCAGTTGAAGGTGGTTCATACAAGTGATACAAATGTCAGAAAGGCCAAGTTGAGACACTTCAAAGGTATGTTTGAACAACTCAAGATGAATGATGATGAAAATATTAGTGACTACATGCTTCGTATGGATGAGGTTGTTAACTCCATGAAAGACTTAGGTCTTGAGCTTGCTGAAAATGATGTTTGTGATAAGATTTTAAGATCTCTTCCTAATAGATTTAGTGAAAATATTTCTGCTATTGAGGAAGCTAAAGATTTGGATAAGTTGAAAAAGGATGAGCTCCATAGTATACTTGCAAGCATTTGAGTTGAGAACTCAAGTGAAGGTTGATGTCAAGAAAGAGGCAGCTTTCAAGGCTACCAAGAAATCCAAGGGTAAACAACTTCAAGAGAGTGATGAGTCTTCTAGTGATGAAGAGGCATATTACAACAAGAAAGGCAAGTTCTCTAGAAAGCACAAAAGTATGAAAAATGTAAGATGTTTCAATTGTGGAAAGTTTGGTCATTATGCTACTGATTGTATTGTTGCCAAGGATGAAAGTGATGAAGATAAACAGGATTGTAAGAGCAAGGATTCTGAAAAGCACAAGCATCACAGGAAAAACAAAGATGAGCAAAGCAATCAAGGAAAGAGGTACTCTCACAAGCACAAGAAGAGTTTCTACCTAGACAAGGCAAGTAAGTGTTCTAGTAGTGATAGTGAAAGTTCTTCAAGTGATAATGAAAATGAGATGTTGTTCATATCGAAAAAAGAGGAAGAACCAAAACATAGATTCATTATCATGAAATGTCTTAGATGTGGAAATTTTGGTCACCTTGAGGATGATTGCACAAATAATGATTTGGTTTCTAGTATGTATGAGGATGCTTCAGAAAACTATAAGGAAGATGCATGTATGGTTTTTGAAAAGGGTAGCACCTCTAGTGATAAGAAATCTGAAAAAGGCTTTGATGATTCAAAAAGCAAACATATAGAGGAAGGAGAAGTAGATCTTAAAGGTGAACTTATTAGTGCTCTTAGTGCTTTGAAAAAGGAAAGAAAGAAGAATGCTAGACTCAAGGATAAGTTAGATGAATGTTGTATGGAGAGAGATGATCTTATAGAAAGTCTTGACTTCTCTATAGCTAAGACACAAGAACTCAAGGATGAGTTAGAATCTAAGGTTCTTGAGTATAGTGAGTTAGAACAGAAAATGGCTTCTTTGAAAGAGGAAACTAAAGAGTACAAGGATAAGCTTCACAGGTTTCAAGATAGCTCCAAAAAGGTTAAGTCACTCATCAAAGGTCAAAGAAAGACAACAGATAAAATAGGCCTTGGTTTTGTTAAGCCTCACAAGGAACAAGTTGGAGAGTCTAGTAAGAGACTCCAAAAGGAAGAGAGTTCTGATGAGGAAAGTATTTCAGATCATGAGTCCTTGAATGATAGATGCACAAAATAGAAAACAGAATTCAGAATGAGAAGAAGAAGTTTTCAGAGCCTAAGAGGTCAAATAAAGGAAAGTTTCAAGGCAGATGTTTTGCTTGTCACAGGTTTGGTCACATAGCTTCACATTGCATGGCTCAAGTGAAGAAGGTAAATGACAGTTTTAGAAGTGCTAGTTACTTTCAAGGGTATTGCTACTCTTGTCAATAGTTTGGGCACAAGGCAGTTTATTGCAAGGCAAATATCAGGAACAGGTTTGATCAAAGTTTGGTCGAAATAGGTTTGGTCAACAGTTTGCTTTTAGGTTTGGTCAATAGGTTTGGTCAAAACTGTGGATTCAAAGAACAGGTATGCCTAAAAGAAATAACATTGTTACTTGTTATAAGTGCAACAATGAAGGTCACACAACTAGACAATGTAGAGCTGAAATTCCAAGGTACAGGAATAGGAACAATGGTATGATCAGGTCCAAGGATCAAGGCATGGATAAGAACAGGGATGAGAACAAGAACAAGAACAGTGACAAGAATAGGAATATGGACAAAGAGTTCAAGAGAAGGCCCGACAAGGAAGTTATAGACGCTGATGATGATCAATGCCTAATGGGAGTTTTACTCCCACCCTAGAATTAATCACCTCATCAAGAGGTGGGGGAGGGACTAAGCTAAGAGGCTCATTCTTAGTCCCGAGCCCCAAAGGTGGCCCTTTGCCATTGATGACAAAGGGGGAGAGATATGAGTAAGGGGGAGAGCTTCAAAGTGAAGAGGAAAGCTTCAAGTCAGGGGGAGCAAAACTTCAAAGGAAGATTCTCGCTTGTGGGCACAGTTGGTCAGTTGTTAGCATAGTTGGTTTCAGTTTTGGCTCTTGAGAAGTGTTTTCAGTAAAGGTTTGCCATCAATGACAAAGGGGGAGATTGTTGGCAATTTTGGGTACTTTGGGTACATTGCCTTTGCTCAAGTGTATAAGTTGTCATTGATGTCAAAAGGCATTTTTGTGTTGATATCAAAAAGAGTGTGATGTCAAAAATATCTTGAGAAGCTTCATAATGTTAAAGGGTTTTTATTAAAACCATGGTGACAAGGTTAAAGGTTTTTCTTAAAACCATTTGGACTCATTAAGGGTTTTTATTAAAACCAAGCTTAACTTAATGCAAAGGTTTTTACTTCTTGAAAAACCTTGAAGGTCCATGTTTATTATTAATAATTAAATTAACTCAAACCTTTGACAAGGGTCTAAGTTTAATTTATTATTAATAAAATAATAATTATTATTATTTTAATTATTATTAAAGGGTCTTTCAACCCTTAAGCGACGGAGAAAAAAAGATTTCTTTCGTCGATGTGTTGCCATCATTGGAGGAGCGCCGACGTCAAACAGTTAAGGAGAAATGGCTATATAAGTGGGGATGATTTTCTAAAGTGATTGTAACTCCGAGTAATGAAAATCGTAGCTCTGTGATCTTCGAGAAAGCGTTGTATTTCATTGAGAGTTGATTATCGATATTGAGTTGCCCAAGTAATTTCTTGCATTTTCAGTTTGCGCTTTGACATCCGACAGATTGCGCTTCACCTACAATTGTTGGGACTGCACTCGAATTACATTTTTAGTTTGCGCTTTGACATTCGATAGTTTGCTTTCACCTACGATTGATTGGATTGCACGAAGGATAACAGTTTTCTATTCGCACTATGTGGATGATTATTTATGTTGCCCAGTGAGTTACGTTTTGGACAACGCTCACCAGTTTGCATGTGGCTTGAGGAAGACATTTACGTTTTCCAGATTCTTGGCGTCAAAGGAAGATAAAATATAGGGCAACATTGTATTTCTTCATTGGGCACTTGTGACCCAACGACGGTGGCGTTTTAGCGAAGGTGCTAGAAGGCAGAGGTGCCGAGTTCGATTCTCTTCGTGGGTAATTTTCTTTTGGTCGCGGTGTGCAAAGGATAGTGGTTGTGAATGCACTGGAGGTATAAGGTTAAGTTATCATATTTGCTTTGACATTGTTTTATTGATGCTTAATGTTTATGTGGAGTAATAAGGTGTAAAGAGGTTTTACTTTGTATGTATATTATACTTCTGGTGGTTTTTATTAAGTTGGAGAAATAAGGTGTTAATTTGGATCTTTATTATTGTATATTGTTGTATAGTTGCTAACTCTAATTGGTGGCAAATTGAGAGTTAGTGTTGTGACAGATTTTGAGTTCTCCTTCTTCATCAAAGTAAAGGTATGGGCAACTTCTTCCATGTATATTGTTGATGGTATATTTTCTGAAATTGAGTTTGGAGTGAAAAGGTTGTCTACTAGGTATTTTTGGTGTAAATCCTATTTTCTGGATATTGAAGATTGTTTATGCATTAAAATCATTGATGAGTTTTTGGGTGAATGCATAATTCTGGTTGAGGAAGAGGAAGCATTTTTTGCACTAGGGTTTATGTTAGTAAGTCTTGCTACTTGCATTGAGATGATGAAACCCTTAGTTGGCTGTTTTGATATTGATGGTTGAGTTGCTTCCATAGAGGTTGTTTTGATCAAGTTAGTGCTTTACTTGATACATGATATTGGGCTTACTCCATTGAGTTGATTTGAGCAAGTTATTCTTTGCATTTGGTGATATTGTGTTGGTGGCTGTTTTGTTCAAATATCCTTGGAGGGAAAAGGATTTCTACTTGTTTCCTTTTCTTGTGATGATTGGTTGAATGCTTCAAGGTTGATGTTGAGTTGAATGGTGTTGGTTGACTAAACCTTGTTTGATGAGCATTGTTGTTGAAACCCTAATTGTTGGTAAAAAGAATATGAGTATCATTGTTATATGAGATATTGCATGGTTGGCAATTGTTGGGTTGTGTTTCATATTCTTGAGAAAAGCATACTACATCTATCTTATTCTTTTGAGATTGAGATTGAGTTGAGATTGATATTGGGAGTTAAGTATAGAACATATTGGGTCTCTAACAATTCTCTTTATGTTTCTATGAGATTTGAGATTGAGATTGGGAGTTAAGTATAGAACATATTGAGTCTCTAACAATTCTCTTTATGCTTCTATGAGGTTTATGAATCACATTGGGTCTCTAACAATTCTCTTTGTGGGTTCATGCTAAGCAAGTTTTTCTTGGTGAGCTTCGAAGGTTTTGGACAGGTTTCGTGGGGACTTGTGAGCAGGTTTTGACAGTTGGTGGGGACTTGTGAGCAGATTTGGACAGGTCCTAGCAGAGGACTTGTGAGCTGAGTTTTGATAGTTCTATCAGAGAACTTGAGGACAGAGGTGCATTGGTTCTTTGAGAAGAACCTGAGGACAGATTTGGCAAGTCTTTGAGAAGGCTTGTGTGTAGAGGATTGATTTGTTCAAGAGTTGGACAGATCTGACAGACAGAGGAAGACTTGTACTAGACCGACTGACTATGTTTGGTACAGGTGCTGAGCTACTGTGGACGTGATCATAGAAGGCAGAGGTCTCTTAGGCTAAGCATTGAGGATAGGAGGTCTTCGATGGAAAGGAGTTCCACGTGCTGGCAAGAGGTAGAGGCAGTTGATCTTCTGAGGGATCATTTCGAGCAGAGGGGAAGGTATCTCCTTTTGAGGGAGGAGGCTCATAAATTTCAGATTGGGGGAAGGTATCTCCTTTGGGCCGAGGCTCATAAACATTGTAATTGGGAAGGTTTCCCAAAGAACTTTGAGATAACTTTTAGAGAAAAGTTTTGTGGACGTAGCCTAAGCATTCTGGGTGAACCACGTTAAAATTGGTGTCACTTTGTGGATGATATTGTGCATTGTTTTGATATTGCTTTGGGTATATTGCTTTACTATTTTGAAGTATAAAGGAAAAAGTAAAAAGAGGTCTTATACTGTTCACCCCCCTCTCAGTATAAGCTTGTTTTCTTCACATTTTGTCCCACCATTTCATATGTTCCTTTTCCCCATTACTCTAGTAGTCATTGACCACCATTGTTGTATACATCCCCACCACCATTTGTGTCTTTCTTGTTTCAGGATTGGAGAATCTTTACATTATTTTAGTTATTAAGCCATACTTAGTCCCTCAATCAAACACTATTGAATTTCACTAGGTCTTTGAGTGATATAGGCATTTTTTGGTTGCTTAGAATTTTCTCATAGACTATACACAAACTTCACACAGTGATCAAATTTTATGTATAGGAAAGATAAAACCATGCGTGGCTTCAAGCCATAAAGCAAATGGTTTCCCATGTTCATCCTATCATGCATAATCCAAGCCCATGGATCCACATTGTAAAACAATAGAGAGAGAATTGCACAAAAAATAGCACAAAATCATTTCTATCATTTATCATGGATCCTAGGCCATATAAGGCGTATCCACCAGGGCTATAAACACCTAGATGGTAGTGGAGCTACATCAAATAATTGTAGGTTTATCTCCATTGGGTCTATGGACACATGAATGGCAATGGAGTAAGCCCTTCGCATGGTCACATGTTTATGAAATTAGCGACCTTATTTTGTACAGACCTATGTATGCTTTTGGATGAGCTAGCTTATAATACCTTATGTTACAAAAGGTTAATCCAACCTTGCTCAAAACAAAAAATGAATATCATTGCACACAATTTGGTCCTTGAGTAACTTGACTCACTAGACTGGTCTTAGTATCTTCGAGTCCCTAACTAATTAGTAGATTATATTGATCGATATCACTAGGGTGTTTTATTTTCTTGAAAGCACTTTTTGATCCTCATTTCTTAAGACATATGAAGGGGTAATTCATTTCTCTTTCATGTCTACTACCCACCATTCACTCACCTCCATGGATACCTTGTGTCATACTACCTACCACCTATTTCATAGTTATGTCATTATGATTATTTTGATGCCCTTGATTAATCAATTTAAAAATCATAGGTAGCAAGATACATCTAAACCAACAAGAAAAATGATATGGCTCTTTAGATAATTCAAATCAAAGGGTACCTTCACAAAAAATCATTAAACTTGCACACACACGCACACACACACACATGTATATATGCTACCATATTCATCACATGCATTAAAAATCCATCTATCACTACTAAAATTATCTAATGCATTCACTCGTTATAATTAATAACACCATCATCACACATGACACACACCACATCAACAAAAACCATCATATATATATCAAAAAAATAATCATACATCTTAGTCCGATGCTCGTAGGCTACATACATATGGCCCCTAGGTCTATCATATTTATACATATACAAAATTATGGCCAATTATATCACAAAATCAATCGTCACTACTGACCATCGCTCGTGTCTCCATGCCCCTCTTACCCTAATCCATGAGTCGACCCGCTATCACTCTGACATCCCTATCGCTTTTTCCCTTGATAGGACCCTACTCCTGATGCCTATGAAGCTGATGGCTTTCTAAACTATGACATAGACTGTTGAACTGATGGTGCACCTAATGCTCTACTTTATCATCTTAAATGTGACATTGATGATCTCAATGGTATAAATATGCCACACTCCATCAGAGTGTCCTCTAGGACTATAATGTAAGCCCACTCTCATCACAACTATACCTCAAACACACTCTAGATCTTTGTTACACTTTAAACCCCCTCCAATTTAGTCCTTATCACATCCATCTATTGTTGCAACCCCTCTCACTCTATCACTGCTACCATCCTCTCCACTTTTAGATCCTCCAATAATCATGCTAGCCTATCCCTGTCAGCTTTTATCACTGCTAGCTATCTTTTTCTACCTTTGCTATCGCTAGATACCCTCACAAGCTATCTTACTCTACCCTAAGAATACCTAGCTCATCCTTACTATCAATCCTACCCCTCTTAATCTCATCTCTCCTCTTTGTATTACCCCTATCACCTCCCTCACCCATCACCTCCATAAACCCATCATATCATAGCCTACATCCTCCTCCACATCTTGTGAATCTTCCTACCTAACTCATGTGTCCTCCTCCATCCCTCTCATGAGTCTTGTCTCTCTATCCATCCATGCATGCACCTATCACTACAGAGGCTCCTCAAACTCCTCAGACTCCTCTGGTCCATTCCCCTAGTTGAATACTTTCCCACCTCATCGGTTGCCTTCATAGGATCCCATCACTGTGTTTCTTACCAAGCATCATAGTCTAGGGTTATCCCTACATCATCCTTTTTTATGACCCCAACCACCTCACCCCTCTCCTATCCTATAGACTCTATTCACAATTGTGCCAAGGTGATCTCATCACTCTCCCTTCTATAGATCACATGTGGGTTTAGTAGCCCCTACCTCAAGTTAAACTACCTTTGGACTTGGGAGAACTGGATAAGCTCATACTTTTTCCAATGATGTTCCATCACCCAAATCGTTTGTTGCACTCAACCCAAGTGGATTGCATCCTCTTTCCAGATTGACCCTCCCAAACATAGCCTCCATATCACATCCTCAAGCCTTAACTTATCCAAAGCTCTCTGATAATATTCCTCATCTGTTCAATATTGTCAATATTGTGGTCTCCCCCTATCACTTTGCCATCATAGTACATATGGTTACTATGTCACTGCCTCCTCATCCACTATGCAGTGTAGTCCTACTGGTCGTAATATCCTAAATTGTTTCCATCCCCATACCTATAATAGCAAACTACAACCCAATTTAACTCTCTTTCATTGACACATCACATACAACTCATTGTATGTCTATACCAATAAAGTGGGAGCGCATGCATACACAATTAGTGCCTCGATCAAGGTAGCTAAAATATCCCTTAATCTATATCCCACTATTTTGCAAGGGCAAACAGGTACCCATGATTTGTGTACACTGGCTCTATCCACGTCACCCCCTCCAAGCCTATCACCCTCAGCCAATCCCAATAATCCTTGGTTAGTTTTTCCCATGCACTCAAAAACACCTTGTAAAATGAGTGTCATGGTCACAACCATCTCAACTGCAATTCAAACCACATTATCATTAGTCACCCTACCATTTAATTTTGAAAAACAAGATATATATATATATATATATATATATATATATATATATATATATATATATATATAATTTCCATCATTTCCATTATTTTTTCCATTTAATTAAAAAAAAAATGATTTTTTTCCCACCCATCCCCATCATCCATCATTTCCATCATTTTTTTCCATTTAATTTAAAAAAATATATGTCTTTCCCACCCATCCCCATCATCCATCATTTCCATCATCTTTTTCCATTTAATTTCAAAAAAAAATTCTTTCCCACCCATCCCCATCATCCACCATTTTTTTCATTTAATTTAAAAAAAATTCCTACCCATAGCCATCATTCATAATTCCCCTCATTCCTCCCACCCCCCCCAAAAAAAACATAAAAACAACCATCATCACACAAATTCCCACCCACAATCACCTAACTCTAAAAAAAAACAACAAACAAACAAAAAAACAATGAAAAAATAAACTACCTAAAAACAAGGCCACATGCTACTTACCGTTGCTACACACCTTCCTTTACATTTCATCACGCTCTCATCCACCATCTCGTTCACCAACCGCTCTCACTTCTCTTCTCCTCTTCTCTCCCACCACGTGCATTTGCAAAATGGGCCCCAAAGCATCCTATTTATAGTTTTTGCACTGGTAACAACCCCAGCTAGTCACTGATTGATCAAATTGGTCATCAGGGTATATGCAAATCGTATAAAATAGTTGTCAACCATCCAGAGTGGTTGGGAAGGCCTTTCAACCATCCTGAGTAGTCACATAGCCATTCTGAACGATTAGGTCAAACTATCCACTCATTTTTCTTGCAGTTTTGTGCACACCAAGCCATCCAAATTCATCGTTTCACCTTCAATTTCATCATTTTCATCCCACATACCATAATTGGCCTATTTTTGCATCCACATTTTGGCTCATGGTTCATATTTTTTTCTTCCACCCACTCATCGTTTGGGGGGTAGACCAAAACTTGTAAAATTTTGAAAAAGCCACACTCATGCATTTGCCCTTCCTTTTTGTTGGGGTAACAAATGAAATGCTCTCATCCAATGAACCAGATGTCTCTTATTTTTGTATAAAAGGGGTGTCTGTAGACACCAAAAATAATCTAATTTTTTCACCACCCAATCCAATTCCCTTCAATTCATCAAAATCCATCAAATTACCACAAATCCACTCCAAAATTCCCCAAAATCCTCCAAACCCCTAAATTCATTCCAAAACCATTGCTAATTCACTAAATCCACCTAAAACTATCATTAATTTTGATAAATTCATCAAATTCCTCCAAATTCCCTTCAAATGTTCTTAGTCTTCCATAGTTTTTCATTAATTCCATTAATTTCTCCCAATTCATTAATTCTTCTTAATCTTATTCTAATCCCCCCCTATGTTTAATTCTTCTAATCCATTGTTAGCATTCATAATCATTCAAATCCACCTTAAAGTTCCCCCAACCTCCATTTGCCTAGCCTAACCCTCCATTAAGCCCTAATCATATCATAATCCATGACCAAATCCCAAGAGGAATGCACATTGAATTTTAAATTCCTAATTAAATCCTCACAAATTCCAACATTCACCCAAACCCTTCATTAAACCCCTAACCATACCCCTTGACCCTTGGTCAAGTCCCTAGGGGATTGCACCATTAATTTGAAAATCCCAAGCAAATCCCTAGGAAGTCAAATCCCTTCCAAAATCCTCACCTAAATCCCTCCCATTTAATTGGCTTGGTCCCCTCACCCTTTTCCCTCCATTTGGATGAATTTAAAATTACCCTTTAATTCCAAATTCAACCTCCCTCATTAAGCCACTTGTCCTCCACATCTTCCACCCTTGCATTTTAAGTAATTTTAAATTGTGCCCACATCACCCAATGCACAAATATCCCCATGCCCCTCACATCCCCCTAGGCCAATTTATGGCATTTGGGTGGGTGAGGGTTCACTCCACCCAAAGCTATTAAATTTTGAGGGTGCACACTCCTCCAAGTGGAATCCCACTCCTCCAAGAGTTCACTCAACCCAAAGCTATTAAATTTACATTGACCCTTGCACCTCCCATTTGGTTGCCATGTCATTCCACCTCATATCCATGTCATCTCCCCTCACCTTGCCCAAAATCCTATAAATACCCCCTCATTTCCCTTCATTTGCATGAGCACAATAATACCTTAACAAAACTCTACCAAAATTTTGTTAGCCCCTTTGTGTTCCCTTGTGATTGCTTCAACTTGTGAATTTGAATACCCCCATTGGAGATCCCAAGGCCACTACAATAATGGAATCTTCTTAAAAATCAACAAGGATTCATTTGTCAACTGCTCTCAACTCGGTGGAATTGGCAACTTCAAATCAACAATAGAACACTTGGAATCATCCTAGAAGGCCCCACAGTAAGGTTTGTAGCCCTTGAACAACTCAGAGCCAACTACTTCAAACAATCACATAGAGATATCAAAACACACCAGACAAAGGCAAAAATTTAGGTATAATAGGTAAAAGGATAAGTAAACTTTTCTTTCATGCTATTACAATGATTTACATGCTTTTTGAATGATTTTGTAACTCTTATGTATGTTTTTCGAGCTTTTGTAAACCCTTTCTTAAGATTTTGGGCCTCACTTTGGAATACCCCTTTTGTTGTCACTAAGTCCTTATATGAGTAGTGTGTAGGCATTTTAATATTGAGCAAGCAAGGACAAGTCCAAGAATACTCAAGCAACCATAAAAATCATAACAACCTTTGTTTGTAACAAGAGAAGGCTTTGAAGACACCACCATTCATTTCTCTCCCATTGTATACATAAAAAATTATTGTTGTAAGCCTCTTTTGTGGGCATATTGTAAAGAAAAAGAGCAAAACAAAGTTGCAATAAAAGAATCATATTTTCTTGTTTACATGTTATGGTGTTGCTTTCTCCTTAATACAGGTGATAACCACAAATACAAAGGCCCAATACCCTCTAGCATTGATGATTCTAGATCTAGAGACCTCGAGAAGATCAACAAGCTAAGGATAGATAGAGCCCCAATGCAACATCAAAAAAGAATTTATACTCCTATATAGTTTTGGATGGAAAGACCCCTAATTTTGTGTATAAATAACAAATCATAAGGTATTGAAAAGTTGTCTATTTGTACCTAATATCTGGTCTATTATATAATTTTCCTTTCATTTTCTTTTGTATATCAATCTAGACTCGATCCTTGAGTCATTTATGTAGCATAGGGGTGCAGTATTCCCAGTGGGTTGGTGGTTTTCAAGGGGTAAGAGTGACCATTTTACTATTCTCAATCGATGGACCAAATCATACAATCGTACAATCTTCACAACTATCAATTTGCGACCACATAATAACTTGTACAGATCCCAAATCGTACAAAAAAACTTACCTGATTTGGCAGTTTATTTGATTGAGGGAAACTTATCTGATTTGGCAGCATTGGGAAATCAAACAAATTAGTTACAAAACTGTGTTTGTGTATAAATAGCAATTCATAAGGTATTGAAAAGTTGTCTATTTGTACCTAATATCTGTTCTATTATATAATTTTCCTTTCATTTTCTTTTGTATATCAATCTGGACTCAATCCTTGAGTCATTTCTATAGCATAGGGGTGCAGTATTACCAATGGGTTGGTGGTTTTCAAGGGGTAAGAATGACCATTTTACTATTCTCAATCGATGGACCAAATCATACAATCCTACAATCTTCACAACTATCAATTTGTGACCACATAATAACTTGTACAGATCCCAAATCGTACCAATGTACGATCCCAAATCATACAATGATAGGGCTTGTATAATTTTACACTCATCCAATCCTTTAGATTCGGTTTTGCAAGCTACCGTACACAGTTTTGTAACTAATTTGTTCGATTTCCCAATGCTGCCAAATCAGATAAGTTTCCCTCAATCAAATAAAATGCCAAATCAGGTAAGTTTTTTTTGTACGATTTGTAAGAGCTCTGGTGTACGATTTGTATGAAATAAAAGTACAACAAAGTGCCAAATTGGGTATTCTATTGTACCAATATCTCTCAGCTAAGTTTTGTAAAGGTCTAACATGGCAATTAATCCATTTCTATCAACATGCAAGTTCCATCATCAGGGTTTGAGAGAGTTATCTCCAATGGCAACATCTATAAATAATACACAGTTTTCAACACATCCTTCTTGATATCATCCTCATCATAGATCATTCATCAGGTTCACACCAGTGCTGGTTTAATCCAATCCTTCCATAGTAATACATTAAATATCAACAACAACCATAAAGAAGTACATGCAACAAGGATAAACTACAAAAAATCATTCCACCATTCTAGGATTGTACAGTACGTGAGAGAAAACTATGAATTATGATTCTTCTTTATTACTTCTCAAAAATTCCATACAATCACTAAAAGTTACTCAACAATCATAGGTATGCATCAATACTTTATACTATTCATACCAAAACATAGCCAAAACTCACAAGCATTAACCAAACTAACCAGACCATAAAAATTGAAAAGGGGGCCTTATATAACATTGCCCAAGCCATTCCAAAGTGGTTCTTGAGGCAATTTGTTATTCACAACTACCCATGCATAACAAAATGCATAATTATACCTTTTACTAAGTCTAAATACATCATTTATCAAATTCATGTGCAATTACAACTCAAATTGCATTTCCCTTGTATTTCATTTCATTTCATGACACTTTGTACCCTTCAGGTTGTACACTTTACCTCTTGCTTGTATGGTTTGCTCCTACTTGTATGGTTTACCAAAACTTGTCAAAATTATCAAAACTGGGCAAATCCTCTTGTCACTTATTTTGGGAGGTGGATTTGCTAACTACATCTGCCCTCACTTTTACTTTGGTCGATATCCTTGCCAAATCATCTTTCTATTTCTGTTGTGCCTCTGTTATGACTTCTATATTCACCCATCGCTTACCCACATTGACATAGGTAAGTCTGATTGCAATATTATATGCCTAAACCATTTGCAATAGATAGTTATAGAAGAAGGTCTTTTGGTGTGGTGGCACTTGTGCTATTACAGCTACACCAGCCTTCTCGAATTGTTTCCTCCATGGGTGGTTCTTATTTTCTTCATTGCTCCACCACTTCCTGCATGTGTCTCCTCCATGTTGTATGAATGATATTCTAGTTATCTCAAATGAATCTCTTCAGGTTCGCTACTAAGATATTCCTCAGGATCTAAGTAATGGACTTCACTGTGCAATTCCCTCCTTGATATTCTTTCTTGTGCCATTTCCTCCTCTTGGAATCTTGGTTGTGTCTTTCTTCGATCAGCACTCCAATACCTCTGCCCTCTCCACGACCTGTATTTTCCTCCTCCTCCAAGGATAGATACCATGCCAACCATAGGACTAAAACTATCACCCTTGGTATTGTCGTGGATGTGACTCTCTCTCGTGCAAGGGTCCTGGTGACTGTTCCACTCTGTTGAATGAAAGTCTTCTTAATCGATATCTGAACTCTTCAACTGAAATCATTTTCTAGTCATTCCTCTAGTTAGCTCACTACTTCAAAATCACCTATTCTACAATTAAAAGTGCCCTAAAAATCATACAATCTATTGTAAATCGTACAATACACCCTTCAACTTGTTCTTGTACGGTTTTCCAGATCCACAACCACCTCCAGATCATACGATCTCCTTAACTGCTTCAAACTATTCAATATTTTGTAAATCGTACATCTACTACACCAAAACATATAGGGCCCATACCAACCTATAAAATGTCCCTTTCTAACTACTCCCCTTCACCGAATCTGTACACTTCCATACGATTCCGTACAATTTGCTCAAAAAGCTTAAATCAACCTCAAAATTACCTGAAATTGCACAATTGCCCTCTAAATTGTACAACACATCCTTTGAAACCCTTGTTCACCTAAAACTCATATTTTTCACTTCTCCTCCATGATTTCTCATTGACCCAGTTGCCAAAATGTCCCGATCTATCTTTTTAGTGCCATTTCGGAGCAATTCTTCAAATTTTCATCACTTGGTGCAATTTACCCCTAAAAATGAAATTTTTTGGCTATAATGCAGGGTTGTACGGTCTTATCATTTCTTTCCTCTATCTTCTCCCTTTTGTTTTTGGCTACTTTTATTAGATTAAGGTTTGTAATCTCCTTTCTCCTACAATTTCTTTACTTTGGCTCCAATCTGCAAGTTCTTCGAACCCTAGTGTATGTTTTTCCACAATTTGGTTCGTGCTTGGATGCCTTTTTATGCAAACCCTCATTTTCCTTTACTGAAAATTGAAATCTACTTTTAATGGAGTTGGAACCCTTACTTTTCTCTTTCGGTTCGATTTTCTTGAATGCAAAAAGTCTCCCTAGTGCAATTTTAGAAATGGGTCATGCAATCTTGTAGTTCACTAATGATTTTTAATGCCCATGCAGTAGATTTCATTCAATTGCATGCTTTTCACATTCTTTCTCCTAAAAATTTCGAATTTCTCCTTGTTTGATTTGCCAATTTGCTAAAATTAGGCCTTTATTTAAACTACTATCAAACCTTAATTGTTCAAATTTAAAATTGCACTAGTTTACATGTCTTTTTGTCTTCCTTGCTCGGATGATTGACAACTCATCGCTTTCCCCATGCGATTTTATATTTTCCTGCTCTTTTTTGACAACCTATCGTTCTGCACATGCAAACATTAAATGCGACAATTGAAAATCATACAACTGTGCCTAAAATCATACATTGTACAATCTAAATCATACAACATGCTTCCTTGTATGATTCTGCATATAATTTTTTCATTTTTTCCTGTACGATCTCCCACTTATGTTATTTTTCAACTTTAAAATTGACTTGTACGATCTATTACTTAGAGAAATTTTTCCATTTTCTCTCTCTTGAAGAGGTCGTCGTTTTCGATTTTCAACCCACTTCCTTCTTAATTGCATCCCGAGGTATTTTCACAACTAAGGCATTTTATTTTTCTTTTTTCTTTTTTATTTTTTTATTTTTTTTCATTTCCTAACCTATTTACACTTACTATCGTGGGAATCACACAATGACATTCACTTGTATGATCCCATTTTATTATTCTCTCAGAGGTTCGATTGTGACATTCTAAGTGGTTGTGTCATCTAGTGCCACTTTCTCTCTAGGGCGATTCATGTTCACTTATGATGTTACCGAGTTCCCTAGCCTTCCACTACCATGTGTACAATTTGGGATTGTACAATTGCAAGTTGAAGTATCTTCACATGGTATTCTTTCCTCTTGTTGTGTAGGTGATTGATCCCTTGGTAGCGATGTCCTTACTACTCTACTATCATTTGAGCGACTTCTCCACCTATCTCTTCGGATCAATTCTGGCTCCAGAATTGGCGATCAAATCCTTTGTTTTTCCTATTTCTTTCATTTGCAAAATGCACTCTTCCTCTACCAGAAAGGCCTCTACCATGTGAGTGTCTTCCCCATCCTATTCCTATTTACATCGAGCTTCTCTACGCTAGTGGTGATTCCTCCCTATCGTGGAGTAATCCTCTTCCACCTACCACTCTTCCAGGTCCTCTTTGTATTAGTGGTGGTCATCCCAATGGGTACTATCATATAGGATTTGGTAAGAACCCTCGTATCCCTGGTATACCTTACGGATTTCTTGTCTAGTTCAAAAAAACTAAGGGTGCATCTCCTGACCATCTAGGATAAGGGGGTCAAAACCTTCTTCGTCCTCTTCCTCCTCTAGCTATAACATCACCTTGACCTTATTCATTCCATGGTTGAATACCTCCTCCGCTTCCTAGCTGAAGCCTTAGGAGTCCTTGTTGATTTCTTCCTCCCATTGCATGGTTATCAAGAGTTATCTCTACCAACTCATTGTTGGCTAGTGGACTTCTACTTTGTATTACATTTGGTGACAATTGTTGCAGTGCTCTAATTCTACGATCTGCATGTACTAAGCGATGTCTCCATATTTTTTCCTTGAAGCATATTTGTGGAGATGAGGTTGCCAAGATCTCTCTATATGCATCAAAAATGTTGTCTCAGAACTTGAGTCATTTCGATTATCTTCTCTTTGTTCTGACCAATCTTCTAGAAGATTCATCAATCTCTCTAATATCCTTACTTCTCTCATTTGTCTTCTTAATTTTTTATAGGCTATTGTATATGCTTTCGGATCAATATTGGTTTGATGCTCCTGTGATCTCTCTAGTTGTCGATGTGTTGTTGTACATGCTAGGGTATCATGGTCATCCTAAGAATTTTGGGGTCTTCCTAGGAAATCATCATCATCACTACTTTATGTGCTAGGTTCCCTTACTAGCCAAGGCATTCCTTTGTCATTGGAGTCACTCAAATCTCCCCATTTATTGCCTTGTAATTCAGGTTATATGGTTGCTTCTTCAATATTTCACCAAAGAATCTCAGCATCTTTATTCGTCATTGGTGGATCACTTGGTGGTACTTGTGAAATTGTTCTTGCACCATCATTTCTTATACCACTTCTTGGAATTATCCCCTCATTATTCTCAGCTTCACATTCTAGTTTATTTAGTCTAGTTGTTCTTTATTCATACAATCTTTGTATTGTACTATCCAATTCCTGGATGGTTTGTTCTCTCAACCTTGCATTGTGACCTCACAATGTCTGATATTCCTCTTGAAGTTGTTGAGTATGCAGTCACATTATCTACTATAATAGCCCTATATGAGCTAATGGAGTAAGTCCAAAAAATTCTTCGTTAATGGTCTCGTTCCTATTCTCTTCTAGAACTTCCATTTTAAAAGTTTCCACTCTATCCTCATATCATATTGTTAACCATATCATTATTCATCCTTCAGCTTGTTGGGGTAGTTATCTATGCTCCACCTGGGGATACATCATATTCCTATTTACTTGGGGTGCTTCTTCTTGCCTTTCCTATTTCTAGATAACAATACTATATCCTGATGTCATATTTCACTTGGAGGAATTTACTCTTCATATTCTTCCATTACTCGTTTGGTACCATTCATAAATCTGACATGCACCCACAATATTCTTCTTTCTCTAGGTTGAGGTGCCAACTCCTACTATTCTATGGTTGGTCTTGTCTCCTCCCCTTCTACAAATAAGTGTGCGAGTCTTGTGTCAGGATCTTCCTATGATGGACCTAGCTCACCTTGAGTTCTTCATTAAGCTTCTGCTAGTCTTCTTCATTCAATATCTTTCAAAGAAATGGATAAGCATTGTACTTTGTAAGGCTTCAAATTTGAGCCATTTACAATTTCGGGTACCTCAGTCCCATTCAAGTTTTGCAACTTGACTGCTCCATTATTCATTACTTCTACCACTTTATAGGGACCAAGCCATAGATTATTTAGCTTACCATGCTTGATTTCTTTCTTTCCATTAAACTTTAGAACCAAGTCACACGGACTAAGTTCTAGCTTTCTTAAGTTTTTTTCATGCCACAACTTCCTTCTTTTCTAGGCTACCTCAATTTCCCATTGTACCATGACTCTTCTCTTATCTAACTTGATCAGTGATGTTAGTCGCTCTTCCAAAATTTCTTGATCACCCAAGCAATGCTCCATCGCGACTCTCAAATTTTGGTATCAAGAATTCAACTGGAACCACTACCTCCTGTACATACATCAACTGGAAAGGTGTATGCTCTATTGTTGGTTTAAAATTTATTTTGTATACCCACAAAATATATGGTAACCTTTCCTTCCAATATGCTCCTTCTATTCCATAGGTTTTATACAAAGTAGATACCAGGACTTTGTTTGTTGCTTTTGCTTACCCATTTACTCTGGGATCGTACAAACTAGGTAATGAATGCAAAATCCTAAATTTTGTTGTCAGCATCTTGATGATCTCATTTACAAAGTTTCCTTCCCGATCACTTGTTATCTATAGTGGAATTCCAAATCTTGTAATTACCTTCTCATACAAGAATCTTGTTGTACTTTTGGTTGAGTTGTTAGGTAATGCTCTTGCTTTGACCCACTTTGTCAAGTATTCAGTTGCTACCATAATGTACCTGCACTTTCTTCTTCAAGATGTTTTCAATGGTCCAACGAAGTCCAATCCCCATATTTCAAATAATTCCTGGGATTGTGATGGATGCAATGGCATAAAGTCCCTCTTTATTGGCTTCCCTATCCTTTGACAAGTATCACATGCTTTCACGTATTCTTTTGCATCATTATACAATGTGGGCCACCATAATCCTGCTAGTAATATTTTTCTAGCGGTTGCATCTGGTCCCATGTGCCCTCTTGCTAAGCCTTCATGAGCTTATTTCAATGTTGTTTTAACTTCCTCCTCCATCATGCATCTTCGTAAGATACCATCGCTTCCCATATTATACAGCAATCCTGCTATCAATTGGAAAGGTGTTGACTTCATAATCACTTTATTTTTCTTGGTTGTCATTATTTCTTGTGGTAACTCTCCTATGGATAGGTACTAGCCAATCAACTTGTACCACGATGGAACAACATTGATGGAAAATAACTACATATTAGGGAATTCATCCAGAACCCCTATTCCTATAGGATCTCTTGATCGTATCTGAGATAGCTGGTCTACAATTACATGCTTCTTACCCGGTATTACTACTACTCATAATATGAACTCCTGTAGGGTGATGATCCACCTATTGACCCATCCTTGTATCACCAGTTTTTTTATCAAGTACAACATATCTTGGTGATCTACATAAAAAATAAAGGGATTTTCCATTAGGTAATACCTAAATTTTTGGACTACATATACCATTCCAAAGGCTTCTCTTTCTATTGTACTTCTCTCCGTCCTTAACAATAGGTAACTAGCAAAGAAAATATGTTGATCCAGTCTGAACTATCCTTGTTTCAAATCACATCTGATTGTAAAATTTGAAGTATCAATATGGACATGGAATTCCTTATCCCAATTTGGGAACACCAAAATTGGGCTACTGATAAGCTTGGCCTTCAACTCCTCAAATGCCCCTTGGTTATCCTATGTCTATTGCACATGGGAATAGGAGAAAATAAACTTAAGAAAATATATTGAAATGCGCTTAGAAAATCATCGGTTACATTGCTTAAATACTATAGGCTTAACAACCTTAGAAGAAATTAAGGGAAGTTAGGAAATGAAAGAAAATAGGGAGGAAAGATAGAAGGGAATTTGGTGTCAACTGCCTCGCCGCCCATGCCGTCCAATCTGTCCAGTCAGCTGCCGTCCAAGTCAATCTTCCTGCCCAGTCAGCTGCCGTCCAAGGAAGTAAAAGGGTAAGGTCCAAAGCTTACCATTGTAAACAAATTTTTACCCCTTTTCACTGTGTCATTTTCCAACATTCTCCCCCTTAAAGTTGAGAGGCCTGACTATACAGTCTCTCAGCTTTATATATTGAGCTTTAGCTATACCTTTGGTGAAGATGTCAGCAATATTATCCAAAGTATTACAATATTGAAGCTCAACTATCTGTTGTTCCACCATATCTCGAATGAAGTGATACTTCATATCAAAATGTTTTGATCTACTGTGGTGGACTGGATTATATGCCAACTGAATGGCACTTATGTTATCACAATATAGTCATGTTGGACCACTTTGACTTTCTCCAATCTCTTCAAGAACTTTTCTTAACCATAGGGCCTGAGTACTAGCATGAGTGATGGCTATATACTCAGCCTCAATTGATGACAATGCTACAACAGTTTGTTTCTTGGAACTCCATGTAATTAGTCCTGATCCTAGACTAAAACAATTTCCTGATGTAGATTTCCTGTCATCTATGTTGCTGCCCCAATCACTATCACTGAAGCCAACTAAATTCACAGAATTACATTTTTGGTAATGGATTCCAAAATCCAATGTACCTTTTACATATCTTAATATCCTTTTAGTTGCTTGTAGATGCAGTTCAGAAGGACTAGCCATAAATCTTGAAACTAGAGAAACAACATATTGAATATCTGGCCTAGTGTTGGTGAGAAACATCAGACTCCCAACCATGCTTCTGTAAGTGGTCATGTCAACCTTTGATGCTCCATATTCCTTGCTCAATTGGATCCCATGTCCAGTTGGAGTTGCAACTGATTTGCACTGCTCCATGGCAAATTTCTTTATCATGTCTCGAGCATACTTGTGTTGACATATGAAGATCCCTTTATTTGATTGATGCACTTCCATGCCTAGGAAGTATCGCATTAAACCAAGATCTTTCATCTCGAACTGTTTCATCATGGAGTTTTTGAACTCCATATTCATTTTATTATTACTACCCATAAATATTAGATCATCCACATACAAACAAACTATGAGAATGTCTACTCCATGCTTTAGGTAGTACAGATTTGGTTCACTTTTGCTTCTTGTGAATCCATACTCACTAAAATAGCCATCAATACGTGAGTACCAGGCTCTTGGTGCTTGCTTGAGGCCATAAAGTGCTTTCTTTAATTTGTAAACAAGGTTCTCTTTACCCTGTTCTTGAAAACCTTGAGGTTGTTGAACATACACCTCTTCTGTCAAGTATCCATTTAGAAAAGCACTCTTTACATCCATGTGTTGAACATTCCATCCTTTATGAGCTGCTAAGGAAAGAACTGATCTGATTGTCTCTTGTCGTGCAACAGGAGCAAAGGTTTCCTCATAGTCAATGCCAAATTTTTGAGTAAAACCCTTTGCTACTAGTCTCGCCTTATGCCTCTCAATGCTTCCATCAGCATTGTACTTGGTCTTGTAGACCCATTTACATCCAACACATTTTTTTCCTTTTGGTAGTTGTACTAGCTCCCAAGTATCATTATTGTTTATAGAGGTTATTTCCTCTTTCATGGCTTCTTGCCATATATTTTGAGTACATGCCTTCTCATAGCTAGCTGGTTCTAGCTGTGTACTAGCCAATAAGGCATAATTAACTACATCTCCCATAGGATCATGGGAATCATCATCTCCATACAATTGTAAATTTTCAAGTTGTTGCAAAACTGAATTCATCTCACTAGCTTGACTTCTAGTGAATCTTCTCTGGAAATTCTGATCCAGCATTTGAAAGGATGGATGATGTTGTAATGTTCTTCTGCCTCTTGATGGAGAGTCTCTGTCGATGTCCATCGGTGAAGAACTTACTGATCTCTGTGGAGAAGGACTTAAAGTATTTGTTGAAGTACTTGATGTAGCTCTTCTGAATGGGTTTGGAGGGGGTGGTGTGCCTTTGCTTTGCTTTGGAGATACCTGTTGTACCTGTGAAGAACTTACATCGTGGGATTCATCATCAACAAAAATTCTTTGATGACCCCATTCTCCCCCTTCATCAAAAATTACATCCCTAGAGATTACAACTTTATGAGTTTTGGGATTGTAGAGTCTATATCCTTTTGTAGACTCACAATATCCTACAAATATACAAGCTTGACTTTTTGGATCAAGCTTCTTTCTTTTCTCGTCGGGAATGTGTACATATGCTAAAGAACCAAACACTTTGAAATGCTTTACATTAGGTTTCTTTCCGTACCATGCCTCGTAAGGAGTGACACCATCTAAACTAGAAGTTGGACTTCTGTTTAGAATATATACACTGGTTCTTATAGCCTCTGCCCAATACATATAAGTGAGATGCTTTGTCTGGAGCATTGATCTCGCCATCTCAACTATGGTGCGATTTTTTCTCTCTGCCACACCATTTTGTTGTGGGGTATAGGCAATGGTAAATTGCCTTTTGATCCCACTATCTTTACAATATTTCAAAAAAGCTTTTGAGGAGTATTCACCTCCTCGATCTGTCCTAAGACATTTTACATAGTTCCCACTTTGATTCTCTACATTATTTCTAAAATCTATGAAGCAATCAAAAGCTTCATCTTTGTGTTTCAGAAAGTAAATCCAGCACATTCTAGAGAAATCATCTATGAAAGTGAGAAAATAAAAACTGTTTTCGAGACTTTGTGTTTGCATTGGACCACAAATGTCCGAATGTACTAACTGTAGTGGATAGTTGGCTCTCCACGCTTGTCCTGTCGAAAACTTTGATCTTGAGTGCTTTCCCAAAGCACATCCTTCACAGACTTCTTTTTGATCATGGATTTTGGGAAGTCCTGTCACCATAGCTTGATTAGTTAACAATTTCAAGCTAGCGGAATTGAGGTGACCATATCGCAAGTGCCAAAGGACACTTGGATTTGTTATGGCTACATTTGCAAGTTGAGCTCCTCCTGGCTCATTAAACTTGAGAGGAAATAATCTGTTCTTGGTCATGGGGACCTGTGTGATGACACGATTACAATTATTTTTATCAAAAATGATACATTGTCCTTCATCAAATACAAGTTTGTAATTATTCTCCATCATTTGCCCAACGCTTAGTAAATTGTGTTGGAGCTTTGGAGTGTAGTAGATGTCATGCACATTTTTCAGTCCTTCTTTAGTTGGAACCTCCATGGCTCCAATTCCCTCTACTTGCAATGTTTTATCATCCCCTAATTTGATTTGGGATTTATAAGTGGAATCGAGAGTAGCAAATAAATGTTCGTTACCACTCATATGGTTGGAACAACCAGTATCTAGAATCCATGTGTCAGATAGATTCTGTTCTGATTGGCCATATGTCAGAAAAATATTAGAAGCATCATCTTCTTCTCCATAATTACCATATTGATTGTTGCTGCCTTGTGAAGATTTTGACCAGCAATCACGAGCGAAGTGACCTGGTTTGCCACAATTGAAACATGCTATTTTGGACTTGTCACTTCCTCACCCTTGATTTCCACTTTGTCCTTGATTTGCACCTCGATTCTGATTTCCACCTCTTTGTTGATTACCTCCTCTGTATGAGTTGCCTCCTCTATTGGAATTGCCTCCTCGGTTTTGGTTGCCTCCTCTGTTTTGGTTGCCTCCTCTGTAGTTGCCTCTACCTCTACCTCTTTGTTGTCCTCTTCCTTGACCTCTTCCCCATCCTCTTGCATTATTTTCATTGGAAGTGAAGGCCTTATCATCGCCTCCATAGCTTGTTGAAGGAGTTTCAGGAAACCTCTCTTCATGTGACATTAACGATCCGATTAGTGCATCGAATGTTAAAAGGGAAAGATCTTTAGATTCTTCTATTATGATGGCAATGTGATTCCATTTTTGTGTAAGTGTTCTCAACACTTTTGTTACAATTGTCTCAGGCTTGATTTCTTCGCCTAATGTACTCATTTTATCTACAAGTGCTTTTACTCTAACACAATAATCACCTACTTTTTCATCATCTTTCATCCGGAGATTCTCAAAATCTCGCTTCAATGTTTGAAGCCTTACCTGCTGGACTTGATTACTACCTTGAAATCCATCACTCAATGCTTTCCATGCGGCTTGTGCAGTTGTACAAGCAACAATTCTAGGAAATATGCTTTTCTCCAATGCAGCTTGGAGATGAGAAAGAGCAGATGAGTTGCTCTTCTTCTCTTCTTTTCGAGTCTTTTTGTCTGCTGCACTGAGTGTGGACCAGTCTGTGGGTTCCGTATAACCTTCCTCTATGATGTCCCACAATCCTCTTCCTATGAGTAAGGTCTTCATATTTATAGACCAGTACTCATAGTCATAACCGGTAAATTCTGGGATGGGTAAACTATTGTGTGAAGCCATAGTTACCAAAAAACTTTTTATTTCACGGTTACAAAAAATACTTTGCTGAATGAAAGAAAGAAGAAGAAGAAAGAAGGAAGGGTTTACAAATTTAAGTCAAATCTGACTTGTTCTACCCTATCATTGACTGCTTGCTCCTCTTGATGTGGGGATGCTACCTCTTGATTTGCAAAATTATCTGCCACTTCTTCTTCATCGTCACTTATTGGTATGATTTCTGGTGATGGTGGTTCTAGGATTTCCACTGAATTGTTGTAGTGTGAGTACTCTGATTCTTGTTGCGCTCCTTGGATGGATTTTGATTGTTCAAATTGACTTCTAAATGAATTATCTTCAAAATATGCTTCGTATCCTGAGTCGGGATGTCTTTGATGTGTGATTACAGCATTTTGGAGTTGACTAAATACAATATTGAGTCCATAACCCCTTACCTTTTCATCAAACCTATCTGCACTTTCTCTTGCTAGAATTGCACATAAGGCATGATAACACCCATTGGGTCTAATCATCAATGCCTTTTACAAAATTAAGCCTCTTAGGCTTTATTACAACACTGTTCTTCAATTTATGATTCCTTGAATCAAGTAAAACAAACTTTCTTTGTTACAATAATTGCCTCTTAGGCAATGTTCTTTTGTTCTCTCTTTTCCCCTCTTTTATTTTATTTTATTATATATATATATATATATATAAACTTATATCTTTTATTTAATAAAAAAAATATAATTGCCTTTTTTAAAAAAAACAATTATTTATAATTTTATTAAATAAAATAAAGTGATTTTAAATATAATATAAAAAAAAATTCCTTAAAAAAAATATATCAAAAATTGACTCCACAGGAATCGAACCCGCGACTCCTATCTGCTAGGCTAAGCTTCCTAGCCAACTCGGCCACAACCGTCGATGAAACCGAACAACAATAACACTTATACAGCCTGATCAATTCAGAATTTCAAAAAAAAATATTATTACTCCGTCGTCGGGATTCGAACCCGCGACCTGCAGGGGGGTGAAAGATTTAGCGCTGGCTCCACGAGCCAGTCGAGCTACGCGGCTCGACGAGAAGGCAAGGGAAGCTTGCCTTCCTTATGCCCTTCTCGGCCGCCCAAAGGAAAAAAAATTTTGGGACTTTAGTCCCACATCTATCCCGTAGAGAATAGTGAAGGTGTTTAAAACCTTCAATGGGCGAATAGTTACTCGATTGCCTTCGGGAAATCGGGACCGCCCTTTTTGCCTCCTTCAAACCTCTCGCCTTGCGCCACGTTGCCCGTCGCCTGTGCTTGCCACTTGTCTTGTCGTCTGTCTTCCTTCTGCCACGTAGTCCGAGCTCTGTCTGCTGTCTGCCACGTTGCCTGTGTCTGCCTTGTTGTGTCTTCGCCACGTGGCGCCTTCCGGTTGGTTGTTACTTTTGAGTCTTCTCCTCCTCGCGTGTTGTGTGCTTGGGCCTACTCGGGTCCTCTCGACCTCACCTCAACTTGCGATCCCTGGGTTCGCTCGGGGCTGTTCGGGTCCTCTCGACCTCGCCTCGATTTGACCTCACCTTGGTTCACGTGCGGGCTTCCTCCGACCTCGATCCACGGGCCCTCTTCGACCTCGCTCTGATACCAGATATTGCACGTGGGAATAGGAGAAAATAAACTTAAGAAAATATATTGAAATGCGCTTAGAAAATCATCGGTTACATTGCTTAAATACTATAGGCTTAACAACCTTAGAAGAAATTAAGGGAAGTTAGGAAATGAAAGAAAATAGGGAGGAAAGATAGAAGGGAATTTGGTGTCAACTGCCTCGCCGCCCATGCCATCCAATCTGTCCAGTCAGCTGTCGTCCAAGTCAATCTTCCTGCCCAGTCAGCTGTCGTCCAAGGAAGTAAAAGGGTAAGGTCCAAAGCTTACCATTGTAAACAAATTTTTACCCCTTTTCACTGTGTCATTTTCCAACAATGTCCATCTGAAAGAAACATTCTTCTTTGTCAACGAATCCGATGGGTAGGATACATGTGTATAATTCCTAATAAACCTTCGATAATATCCCATCGATCCAAGGAAGTTTTTAAGTGAACTCACATCATGTAGTTCTTCCATGTGTAAAATCACACAGATCTTATCAAGATCTATTTTTAATCCTTCACTGCACACTATGTGATGTGAATCCAGCTGCAAGAGGTCAAAACAAAATACCTCCCATTACATAAAAACTACGGTAAATGAAAATAATATGTAAAACCCTCCATTTACATAAAAACTGCAATAAATAGAAATAATCAGTAAAACCCTCCATTCACATAAAAACTACAGTACATGGAAATAAACCAATAAAAATTTTATTTTCTCATTCCTGGATTCACTTCCCCTTTTACAATGCAATACCAAGGGAATATATATCCCCAAAGAAAACCTAAAAAAAACCCTAAAACTTGAAGCCCTAAAAGAAACCTTAAAAGAAAACCCTAAAGCTTAAAACCCTAAAAATAAAAAAAAATTACTATTTTCGGCAAATTGATTTTTCCACCAAAAAATGCCTTTTTAAGTAATTACTATTTTCGGCAAATTATTTTTTCATAAAAATTTGTCTTTTTTAGTAATTACCATTTTTGGCAAATTATATTTTGCGTCAAATAATTCCATTTTAAGTAATAAAAAAATTACTTTAAAACTTCTTTTAAAAAAACCCTCTAAAGATAGGCTCCTGCATCATTCTCCTTTGGTTGAAAAGAACTCTGCTCCTACGAGTTCCTCCGATCAAACTCATAATCGCTCTCCATAGAGTGCCACACATCTGCAAGTACTCCTCAAAGTACCAATCTCCTTATGAGGTTTTATATCTCAAACCTCCTACAAGCACTACACATAGTGCCAATTTATTCCTTCAAGGTTTTAAAATAGCAAACCTCCTACAAGCACTACACAAAGTGTCAATTCTTCCCTCTAAGGTTTTTAATAAAAAAAACCTCCTGCAAGCACTACATAGAGTGTCAATTTATTTCTTTAAGGTTTTACAAACCTTCTGCAAGCACTACACAAAGTGTCAATTCCTCCTTCTGAGGTTTTATATAAAAAAACCTCCTATAAGCACTTACACAGAGTGCCAATTTCTTTCTCCAAGGTTTTACAAACCTTCTGCAAGCACTACACAAAGTGCCAATCTCTTTCTCTGAGGCTTTTACATAAAAAAACCTCCTGCAAGCACTTACACAAAGTGCCAATTTCTGTCTCCAAGGTTTTACAAACCTTCTGCAAGCACTGCACATAGTGCCAATTTTTTTTTTTGAGCCTCTTTGCTCTCCTCTTCTTTTCTCTTTTCTTCTCTTCTCTTTTCTCCTCCCAACAAGATCCAACTTGCTCTGATACCAAATGATGTGAATCCAGCTGCAAGAGGTCAAAACAAAATACCTCCCATTACATAAAAACTGCGGTAAATAAAAATAATATGTAAAACCCTCCATTTACATAAAAACTACAATAAATGAAAATAATCAGTAAAACCTTTCATTCACATAAAAACTACAATACATGGAAATAAACCAATAAATAATTTTTTTTCTCATTCCTGGATTCACTTCCCCTTTTACAATGCAATACCAAGGGAATATATATCCCCAAAGAAAACCTAAAAGAAAACCCTAAAACTTGAAGCCCTAAAAGAAACCTTAAAAGAAAACCCTAAAGCTTAAAACCCTAAAAATAAAAAATTACTATTTTTGGCAAATTGATTTTTCCACCAAAAAATGTCTTTTTAAGTAATTACTATTTTCGGCAAATTATTTTTTCATAAAAATTTGTCTTTTTTAGTAATTACCATTTTCGGCAAATTATATTTTGCATCAAATAATTCCATTTTAAGTAATAAAAAATTACTTTAAAACTTCTTTTAAAAAAACCCTCTAAAGATAGGCTCCTGCATCATTCTCCTTTGGTTGAAAAGAACTCTGCTCCTACGAGTTCCTCTGATCAAACTCATAATCGCTCTCCATAGAGTGCCACACATCTACAAGTACTCCTCAAAGTACCAATCTCCTTCTGAGGTTTTATATCTCAAACCTCCTACAAGCACTACACATAGTGTCAATTTATTCTTTCGAGGTTTTAAAATAGCAAACCTCCTGCAAGCACTACACAAAGTGTCAATTCTTCCCTCTGAGGTTTTTAATAAAAAAAAACCTCCTGCAAGCACTACACAGAGTGCCAATTTATTTCTTTAAGGTTTTACAAACCTTCTGCAAGCACTACACAAAGTGTCAATTCCTCCTTCTGAGGTTTTATATAAAAAAACCTCCTACAAGCACTTACACAGAGTGCCAATTTCTTTCTCCAAGGTTTTACAAACCTTCTGCAAGCACTACACAAAGTGTCAATCTCTTTCTCTGAGGCTTTTACATAAAAAAACCTCCTGCAAGCACTTACACAGAGTGCCAATTTCTGTCTCCAAGGTTTTACAAACCTTCTGCAAGCACTGCACATAGTGCCAATTTATTTTTATTTTTTTTGAGCCTCTTTGCTCTCCTCTCCTTTTCTCTTTTCTTCTCTTCTCTTTTCTCCTCCCAACAAGATCCAACTTGCTCTGATACCAAATGATGTAAATCCAGCTGCAAGAGGTCAAAACAAAATACCTCCCATTACATAAAAACTATGGTAAATGAAAATAATATGTAAAACCCTCCATTTACATAAAAACTGCAATAAATGGAAATAATCAGTAAAACCTTCCATTCACATAAAAACTATAATACATGGAAATAAACCAATAAATAATTTTTTTTCTCATTCCTGGATTCACTTCCCCTTTTACAATGCAATACCAAGGGAATATATATCCCCAAAGAAAACCTAAAAGAAAACCCTAAAACTTGAAGCCCTAAAAGAAACCTTAAAAGAAAACCCTAAAGCTTAAAACCCTAAAAATAAAAAAATTATTATTTTTGGCAAATTGATTTTTCCACCAAAAAATGTCTTTTTAAGTAATTACTATTTTCGGCAAATTATTTTTCATAAAAATTTGTCTTTTTTAGTAATTACCATTTTCGGCAAATTATATTTTGCGTCAAATAATTCCATTTTAAGTAATAAAAAAATTACTTTAAAACTTCTTTTAAAAAAACCCTCTAAAGATAGGCTCCTGCATCATTCTCCTTTGGTTGAAAAGAACTCTGCTCTTGCGAGTTCCTCCGATCAAACTCATAATCGCTCTCCATAGAGTGCCACACATCTGCAAGTACTCCTCAAAGTACCAATCTCCTTCTGAGGTTTTATATCTCAAACCTCCTGCAAGCACTACACATAGTGCCAATTTATTCCTTTAAGGTTTTAAAATAGCAAACCTCCTGCAAGCACTACACAAAGTGTCAATTCTTCCCTCTGAGGTTTTTAATGAAAAAAAAACCTCCTACAAGCACTACACAGAGTGCCAATTTATTTCTTTAAGGTTTTACAAACCTTCTGCAAACACTACACAAAGTGTCAATTCCTCCTTCTAAGGTTTTATATAAAAAAAACTCTTGCAAGCACTTACACAGAGTGTCAATTTCTTTCTCCAAGGTTTTACAAACCTTCTGCAAGCACTACACAAAGTGTCAATTCCTCCTTCTGAGGTTTTATATAAAAAACCTCCTGCAAGCACTTACACAGAGTGTCAATTTCTTTCTCCAAGGTTTTACAAACCTTCTACAAGCACTACACAAAGTGCCAATCTCTTTCTATGAGGCTTTTACATAAAAAAAACCTCCTACAAGCACTTACACAGAGTGTCAATTTCTGTCTCCAAGGTTTTACAAACCTTCTGCAAGCACTGCACAGAGTGCCAATTTTTTTTTTTTTGAGCCTCTTTGCTCTCCTCTCCTTTTCTCTTTTCTTCTCTTCTCTTTTCTCCTCCCAACAAGATCCAACTTGCTCTGATACCAAATGATGTAAATCCAGTTGCAAGAGGTCAAAACAAAATACCTCCCATTACATAAAAACTGCGGTAAATGAAAATAATATGTAAAACCCTCCATTTACATAAAAACTGCAATAAATAAAAATAATCAGTAAAACCTTCCATTCACATAAAAACTACAATACATGGAAATAAACCAATAAATATTTTTTTTCTCATTCCTGGATTCACTTCCCCTTTTACAATGCAATACCAAGGGAATATATATCCCCAAAGAAACCCTAAAATAAAACCCTAAAACTTGAAGCCCTAAAAGAAACCTTAAAAGAAAACCCTAAAGCTTAAAACCCTAAAAATAAAAAAATTACTATTTTTGGCAAATTGATTTTTCCACCAAAAAATGTCTTTTTAAGTAATTACTATTTTCGGCAAATTATTTTTTCATAAAAATTTGTTTTTTTTAGTAATTACCATTTTCGGCAAATTATATTTTGCGTCAAATAATTCCATTTTGAGTAATAAAAAAATTACTTTAAAACTTCTTTTAAAAAAACCCTCTAAAGATAGGCTCCTGCATCATTCTCCTTTGGTTGAAAAGAACTCTGCTCCTGCGAGTTCCTCTGATCAAACTCATAATTGCTCTCCATAGAGTGCCACACATCTGCAAGTACTCCTCAAAGTACCAATATCCTTCTAAGGTTTTATATCTCAAACCTCCTACAAACACTACACATAGTGCCAATTTATTCCTTCAAGGTTTTAAAATAACAAACCTCCTGCAAGCACTACACAAAGTGTCAATTCTTCCCTCTGAGGTTTTTAATAAAAAAAAAACCTCCTGCAAGCACTACACAGAGTGCCAATTTATTTCTTCAAGGTTTTACAAACCTTCGCAAGCACTACACAAAGTGTCAATTCCTCCTTCTGAGGTTTTATATAAAAAAACCTCCTACAAGCACTTACACAAAGTGCCAATTTTTTTCTCCAAGGTTTTACAAACCTTCTATAAGCACTACACAAAGTGCCAATCTCTTTCTCTGAGGATTTTACATAAAAAAAACCTCCTACAAGCACTTACACAGAGTGCCAATTTCTGTCTCCAAGGTTTTACAAACCTTCTACAAGCACTGCACATAGTGCCAATTTATTATTATTTTTTTGGAGCCTATTTTCTCTCCTCTCCTTTTCTATTTTCTTCTCTTCTCTTTTCTCCTCCCAACAAGATCCAACTTGCTCTGATACCAAATGATGTAAATCCAGCTGCAAGAGGTCAAAAATAAAAATAATATGTAAAACCCTCCATTTACATAAAAACTGCAATAAATGAAAATAATCAGTAAAACCTTCCATTCACATAAAAACTATAGTACATGGAAATAAACCAATAAATATTTTTTTTTCTTATTCCTGGATTCACTTCCCCTTTTACAATGCAATACCAAGGGAATATATATCCCCAAAGAAACCCTAAAAGAAAACCCTAAAACTTGAAGCCCTAAAAGAAACCTTAAAAGAAAACCCTAAAGCTTAAAACCCTAAAAATAAAAAAATTACTATTTTTGGCAAATTGATTTTTCCACCAAAAAATGTCTTTTTAAGTAATTATTATTTTAGGCAAATTATTTTTTCATAAAAATTTGCATTTTTTAGTAATTACTATTTTCGAAAAATTATATTTTGCGTCAAATAATTCCATTTTAAGAATAAAAAAATTACTTTAAAATTTCTTTTAAAAAAACCCTCTAAAGATAGGCTCCTGCATCACTATGTGTCCTACCAACTTTCCATACGATACCATCAGGTAACACTTCCAAGGGTTTAATGAGATTTGTGCATTTTTGCACCTACTCATACATTCACTAAGGGCAATAATATGCTCCTTGATCTTCCCATAAATGGACCAATCATCCAAAAATGCTTTAAAATTACCTGTTGCCAATTGATCAAATATATATAGTATGATGCACTGAAATGTAGTTGGGGCATTATAGAGCCCGAATGGCATTCGATTATATGCATATATGCCATTCTCCATAATAAATGTGGTCTTCAACTTATCCTCATCGAATATAATTATTTTATTGTAACCCGAAAATCCATCAAAAAATGAATAGATCTCATGTCCTACGACTTCCTCCAAGATGGATTTTGTGAAGAGAATAGGGAAGGAGTACTTAATAGTCACTGCGTTTAGACTCCTAAAATCCACATATATTCTAATTTTGTCCACTTCCTTCTTCAAGGTGATCACTATAGGTGATACCCACTCACTGGTCGTAACCCTACAAATTGTTCTTACCTCCAACATATTCTCTATCTCTGCATTCTATGGTACTCCCTTCAAGTCCTTGTATGTCCATGCAAAGACATCCTTATATTCCAATATTATCTTAAAAGCTTCTGCCTTCAGTACAAGGTTCCAATAATCACCACAGTGAATCATCCTAGGTTCATCCTCAGTCCCTAGATTAATGTCCACTATCCGAGGTCCTTCATATTTGATGTTCTCCGACTCACTTATTGCTTTCTCCACATTCTTTGGGTGTGTTGGTCTTGCGTCAATTTTTGCATCTCCTACTATATATTCTGCAAATTTTTTTGGAAATATCCATTTCTCTTTCACCTCCTTCTTAGGTTCCTGGTTGACTTTGGTTTCGTCTTGTTTTTCCTTGATCTCCTTTGATTCAATACAAATGAAACTAGGCTAAAAAGATTTTTATTCCATTTGCCAATGAAGAAGTCCACTATTATATCTAGCTTCATCTTCACTACATTCATCCAAGTACAACATTCCTTCTCCATCTGGTTCATATCCTTCATCTCCTGAGGAATTTTATGATTTATCAGCCGTAGCTGCATCCACACTGATCTTTTGATTAGTTAGATTAATCATTTATTTGTGTTGTCCCTTCTTGAAATTGATTTGATTCTTTCCCTAGTTGTGGTTAACTTTGGCTACACTTAGCCATCTTCTTCCCAATAGAGCATCGTATACAGGCTTCTGCATAGTAATCACAACAAAATCCAAGACAAAATCTTGGTCAGCTATCACCACTTATTGTGCTATCAAGACTCTCTTTGTCTCAATACCATACTGGTCAGCACCATATAATCGAAAGCTCGATGTCCATAGAGATGGAGCACCTAGTTATAGCCAAGTCCTTTTAGGTAGCACATTGACGTTGGATCCTCCATCCATGATAACTTGTGTCAATTTGTGCCCTAGGATATCCATATGAACTAATGCAAGTTTCTTTCCCACATCAATCATCAATATGGTAGGGTCCATAAATTGGTCTTTTTGTTTCTTTTTCTGAATCGGTTGACTCTGCACTTCCATCACCTTATGAGGTTGCATCTCTTCCACCATAACTTTTTATAATGATGGGATAACTTCCAACAGGTTAGCCACTTTTATCTCTATTATGGTGTCCAAAACTTGTGTTTCCAGACTCTACACAATTGCCTTCTATTCTGATGGCTTTTTTAGTTCCTTTTCTTCTACTAATTTCACTTGTTTAGATTTTTGTGCTTCATCTTGTAATACTTTCTTTACTACTTTCCAGCACTGCTTTTATTTTGTTGGCTCAGGATATTATCCTTTTTAGCCTGATTCCTTGTCATGGCTAAAACTTCCTAGGTTTCCTCTTTAACTTGAGCAACCTCAATATCTAAATAATTTACATTTTGCAAGTTACTTAAAATCACCTGCTTGGGGCAATTTGCCTCCTTATGGTCACCCAGACCACACCACCTACACATGTGTGTAGCGTTTGCTTGCTACGTTTCTTGTATTTGAGGTGAAGGACAATTTTACATGAAATGCCCCCACTCTTGGCAATTTTGATATTGTATGATCGGTCTCCCTTCTGAATCATACTGCAAACAATTATGTCCTCCTTGTTGATTGCCCTGGTTCGGCCTTCCACCTCGTCGTCTATTTTTATAATTGCCACTTGTTTCTTGTTGCCCGCTTCCTAGGGTCTTTGGTTTCTCTTCTTGATCTTAGATTTTCAAGACCTATGGACATACTCTTGCATTATACGGACATATAATTACCTCGTGTTCTATTACATTATAGTATGACAGTAATCATTCCATGGATACTTTACATTTGTATGACCCTTATTTTTACATTCTATGCACCAAATATCATTTTTGTCAGGCTTGCTTCTTTGTTCTTTCATGATCTTGTCGAATTCCTGATGAAATGATGCTACTGTTATTTGTATAGTATCATCTTCTCCACTATCTGAATCATTCGACTTGGAATGAGATAATATTCCTGTGTACGTCTACTTCGATTCACTTTTGAAATTATTTGCATGCTTTACAACTTCCTCATACATTTCTGATGGTACTAAGTTCATATTTTGGTAGCAATCCATCTACAAACCACCACTTCACCAATACGTCTGCCAAAGGCATCTATATCTTATCTACTAACTGCTTTAGTCTGTAGTTGTATGATTTTACATCTTCATCAGGTTTTTGCTTCGTCATACAAATTTCAGTGACAATGTCTCCATCATCCTTCAAAGGATAAAATTCTTCAATGAATTTCTCCTTCACTTGATTCCAAGTCCAAAAATCTGTTGTATTTTCCTTTTTCAAATACCAATCCTCTCAAGGTAGTAGGAAAAAAAGGTACCCAGTCATCTAGATGGTCTATGCCATTTGCCTTCCAAATGGTTATACAAGTTTTGATATGTCTTGTGGGGTCTTCCTTACCCTCACCTATAAAAGGTAGACATCTCTGCTTGGTTGCCTTGTTAGCCATATTTGGAGAATCATCCTCGTCACTTGAGGTATCCCATGGAATCTTTGTCTGATTCCTCCTTGGGGGTGTTTTACTACACTCGTTGTTAGAAGTTTCTATCTAAGGTATTTTATTATGTCCCATTGGTCATTGACCAAACTCATGTGCATCTTCACTCTATGACTTCCTTCACTGATGTGAGGGAGATGGTCTTGGTCCTTCTTCTTGAGACCTCATGTCCTATTATCGTAGTGTTTGACTCCCATCCTCTACACTCCCTTACAACCCTTTTGTTGCTTTCTTAGGTGTCACCATCCACTATCCTTCCTCATTCACTACTACTATTTTAACTCGCTCCTCTACGTTAGGTGGTTTTGGTACCTCCTCTTCTGTCTCTATCAATAGTGCCTCAAAATCTCCTTCTTTAGATGCCTAAACTTGTTTTATTTTTGGTTCATGTGTACTATGGTCTAAGTTACTTGTATTCTCTCTTTGAGAAATTCTCGTGCTCCTTCTTACTAGAATGTTTTCTCGTACTTCCCATATCCTAAATCTTTGCACATTGGTTTTTGTCATTCACCTCCATTTTTTAAGTATTCTTACTTTTCAATTTGACTCGTTTTAACAAAAATGCCAGGTTCGATAAGGCAACGATGCCAATTGTAGCATGCTTTGGTGCAACCTATCAAATGGCAATGGGTCCGTCCAACTACGACAATGGTACCAAATGTAGCTTAGGGATGCAATATTCCCACTAGGGAGGTGGTTTTCAAGGGCTAATAATGACCAATTTACTATTCTCAATCGATGGACCAAATTGTACAATCGTACAATCTTCACAACTATCAATTTGCAACAATAAAACTTGTACGGATCCCAAATCGTACCACTATACGATCCCAAATAGTATAGTGATAGGGATTGTACAATTTTATGCTCAACAAATTCTTCATATTTGGTTTTTCAAGCTGTCGTACACAGTTTTGTAACTAATTTGTTCGATTTCCCAATGTTGCCAAATTGGATAAGTTTCCCTCAATCGCATAAAATGCCAAATCAGGTAAGTTTCTTTTGTATGATTTGTAAGATCTCTGGTGTACGATTTGTACAAAATTAAAGTACAACACGGTGCCAAATTGGGTATTCTACTGTGCCAATATCTCTCAGCTAAGTTTTGTAAAGGTCTAATATGGCAATTAATCCATTTCTACCAACATGCAAGTTCCATCATCAAGGTTAGAGAGAGTTATCTCCAATTGCAACATCCAAAAATCATACACAACCTTCAGTACATCCTTCTTGATATCATCCTCATCATATATCATTCATCATGTTCACTCTAGTGCTGGTTTAATCCAATCCTTCCATAGCAATGCATTAAATATCAACAACCATAAATAAGTACATGCAATTAGGATAAACTACAAAACATTATTCTACCATTCCAGGATCGTACAATACATGAGAGAAAACTATAAATTATGATTCTTCTTCATTACTTGTCAACAGTCCCATACAATCACTAAAAGGTACTCAATAATCATAGGTATGCATCAATACTTCATACTATTTAGACCATAACATAGCCAAAATTCACAAGCATTAACCAGACTAACTAGACCATTAAAATTGAAAAGGGGACCTTATATAACATTGCCCAGGCCATTCTAAAGATATTCTTGAGGTAATTCTTTATTCACAACTGCCCATGCATAACAAAATGCATAATTATACCTTTTACTAATTCTAAACACATCATTTATCAAATTCATGCGTGATTACAACTCAAATTACATTTTCCTTGTATTTCATTTTATTTCATGATACTTTGTATGGTTTGCCCTTCAGGTTGTATGGTTTACCTCCTGCTTGTACGGTTTGCTCCTACTTGTACGGTTTGCCAAAACTTGTCAAAATTGTCAAAACTGGGCAAATCCTCTTGTCACTTCTTCTTATGGGAGGTGAATTTGTTGCCTACAATTTCATCTAGCAACTCCCTTGAAGAAGAATACCCAAAAGTACCCACCTAGAAAGATATTGGACTAAGATTTTTGTAAAAATCTTAGACTTTTAGCTTGTTGATGCACTTTGAATATTCACCTATCAACTCCACTAAGAACCAAGGATCCAAATATTTAGGAGCGCATGACCTACCACTAGGTCCTTCATAGTTGCAAATCCTTAAGCATTACAACCTTTAAATCTAATTCTAAGGAGGAGTAGAAAATTCAAATGTTAGAACATGGTTGCTCTGCCAAATTAAGCTCATTAAATATATCCAACTTGGAATGATAGAGGCCCCTTGATTCCATCGGTCCCTCCACCATATGGGATCTAATAATGGATTTGGATTTAAAATCCCTACCTTACTTCACCAAAGAAGATGTGACTACACCAACAGTTTACCTACATCACATGACCAACCTTTGTATGGTACACAACATTGAAGAACAAAATATAGTTTTGATATTATTGGTGGTATATTTTAGAGGTAAATCTCGAGAGTGATATATAAACCTACCTCCATAGTAAATTGTTGATTGGGATCAACTAGCCAACTAGTTAGTCAATATATTCAAGGAGACGACCGATGGAGTATCTCTCTTGGAGTAGCTTATGACTATTAAAAGAGCGCCTATGGAGGCCATGGATGAGTTCAATACTCAATATCATAAAACATCACATAGAATCCCTAATGAAATTCATCCCCTTCTAGGTATGGCAATAATTTATTATTTGAAAGCTATCAATTCAAAAATAGTTATGATGGTTAAGTCTAGGGTAGGAAATTCCTTACCAGTGGCAAATGGGATAGTCATTAAAGTTGAGAATGACCTCATTCAAATAGAGAGACTAGATCTTAGGTACCCCATGCCTCTGTTTCCAAATGTCCAACCTCCAAATCAACCTCTTTCGTTGTACAACCTACAACCTATCAACCTATCAACCTACTCCAACTATAAACCCAATCATAGTCCTAACCTCTCTCCCCATTCCTAATCATTCCTTTACAAGCCCATCTTATTTTGAGCTAGATAAAATAAAAAATCTACTAAGGATGGTATCTAATGAGATCATGTCCTCTAGAGACAACAAATTACCCAAATGTTTCAATATCAAAATAATCCAAAACCTCCTTTCCAAATGATTAAGGTTATAGACCTTCTTCTAAAGAGTATACCTAGAGCCATGATGTAGTCCTGCTATAGCAAACTCCACCTAAGTTGACTAAGAATTTAGTTTTTACACATAATGATTATGTTGAAGGCCTAGACACATGGCATTTTTTGGATATATATCCTCCTAATGCTTACCTTGAAGGAAATCTATAGCATATCATCCAAGCATCACTAGATGAGGCTATGTATGCTCAACAGTCCATCTCTTATCCAATAACAAATCCACCAATACAAACTCAAACTCAATCCACCAATATAGACTCAAGCTCCTCAAGCCCCATCGCAAAACTCTCTCTCAAGGACAAATACCACCCTTTCTAAACAAACATTGATAACTTGAGATGAGGAGGAAGTATATGTGGTGTTTGATGAGGCCAGAGTTTCAATACTTGTAAAGCCACAAGTCCAAATAGAGTATGTGACCAGGGCTAAGAGGAAAGCATTAGAGGAACAAGGGAAGTTTAATCCAATAAGCTTCAACATAGAAAATAGACCACCAGATCCTAGGAAAAATGCTCTCCTTACAACTAAAACCCATAATGTGTGAAATACCCCTGAGATTACTAAACTTCCCTAACTCTTTAAGCAATGAGAGTTATCCTTTCTTAAAAGATTCACTCTCTAGAATCATTTATTGTGGTAGACCATCTGAAGAAGTCTATTGTAACTATTCCTCTCTACGATGTTATTTATATGCTAGAACAAATGAAATGCTTAGAAGTACTAAAAAGGTAAAGAGTGATGGATAATCAAAAGGTGCCTATCATTATTCAAGTGAGAGGGCCCATGGTAAGTAGGAAAAAACCAATGCTATTTTACCTTACATCAATCTATGGTGATAAGTTGATACACAATTGTTTGATTGATTCTAGGTCAAGTACCTCAGTCATGCCTAAAAGGGTGGCAAACACATTAGGATTAGTCTATGAGCCTGTTAATCAAGGAGCAGTCCAACTAGATGGAACTCTTGTCCAAATCCTTGTGTTAATTAAAAACCTTCCTTTAACCCTTTAAGCATACCCAAATCTAATCGTCCATCAATACATATCAATTATTGATTTTTCGACCACTTTTAACATCTACTTATTAAGAGATTTCAATACAAATATAGGAGGATACCTACCCTTGGACTAGACACATATGCTACTCAAAACTCAATATGGTACTAAGCTAAAGATTCCATTAGAACCCCTCCATATTCACCATGTGGAACATGTACTTGCAATCAAGCTGGATGCAATTATTAACATTAACAGTACATGACCGTTGAGCATGGTGCCAACCAAGTGAAGATAAATGTGATACCTCAACCACATACATTGAGGACAATTGAAACAAACGAAGAAGGTGAGTGGACAACCTCAAATTATGCCAATACAAGCAAGGTAGATACCAAAGATAAAGAAGAAAATGAGGTAGATTTTTGATTAGTTAACATCCTTCCTAATGCTCTAAAATATCACTCACATTAGTTTTCTAAGTAGAGATATAAAACCAACTATAGAAGTTACACTTAGGGGATGAAATAAAAGAGCACAAAAAAGAGGATTAGTTCTAGCTCTTCCACACATATATTCATTTGTTCATTTTGATCATAAAGTGTTATGACAAGCGGATTGGATGAAGCATTAGATAGAGTTGATTGATTTGCTAAACTTGTAAAGCAAATGCTATATTATATTAATCTAGATTTTGTCAAGTCTATCAAGGAAGGATAGACAAGTTTTTAGATGCAGGCTTTATTTTCCTAGTAGACAACTTAGAGTGGATATCTCCAATTATCGTTGCAAGTAAGATGAATAGAAAGTTGAAGGTCTATGTTGATTATTGAAAGTTAAATAAAACTACAAAGAAAGACCATTACTTGCTCCCCTTCTTGTATCCTATTTTAGATAAAGTTACAAGACAATTAAATTCGCATTGTAGAAAAAGACCATAACCTTCACCACTTAATAGAGCGCCTTTACTTATCAAATAATGCCATTTGGATTGTGAAATGCACCTCCAACTTTCTAATAATTGATGAATAAGATATTTAAAATTTCAATTATAAAATAACATTATATTCATTGATTTTTTATTTATCTTAATTACTAAATATTAAAAAAATTATAACAACTTTTAAGCATATAGTATCTTTTTGTTAAAAAATCCACTTTATCTAATCAGTTTCGTAGAAATACCCAGACTGGCACAAATTGCTTTACGCTGGCCCGGCCGGTTTAGGTGCCTCAAACCTCACCACAAGTTTTAAAAAACAAAAAAAAAAAAAGTAATTTTATAATTGACAACATGCAGAAACCTCCTCACTGACTGGGACATTATCCATAGGAACAGTGACAGGTGGAAACTAATGTCGGCAGACGTCACCATCAACACTAAAAATTGTTATTCACGCTGAAATTACGATGTGTACCCACGACTACGAGAAAACTAATGTCGGAAGGTTATCTTATTCCTGATATTTTAAAAGGTGAAGTAATCTATTAGACAATTTTTTATAGAATGTATTATTTATTTAATATATATTTTTTATTTAATTGATTTTTATAATTTTAAAAGTATTATAATTTTTAAATATCTTAATGATTTTTTTTTAAGCAATATTTTTATACACATATTATCTGTTTTTATCCACTAAACTCGAGATATTATCTGTTTAGACCTCCTATCGGAATTCCGAAATGACCGACTCTGGTCCTACGTGGCATATGAATATTATCTGTTTCGACCTCCTATTGGAATTCCGAAATGACCGACTCTGGTCCTACGTGGCATATGAACAGTGAATGTATTGAAGCATCAGCAAAGGCGGTCGAGTTCGCGACACAGCCTATAAATGAACAGGGGCAATCCACCCGAGTTCGCGACACAGCCTATAAATGAACAGGGGCAATCCACCCATTTGTATAAGTCAGTCTCAAGTCATTTAACTGCAATCATCTTCGAAAGCCAGTGCTTATATTGTTAGAGTTTCTGAAATTTCGAAGAATGGCGGAGGGCAGTGCACCACAGCAACAGGATCGCGGTCTTTTCAGCATGTTTGGAAAGAAAAAGGAAGAAAAGGGCATGAAGGAGAAGGTTACGGAGAAGCTTCCAGGACAGCAGGGCAAGCAAGGAGGCGGACAACAGTATGGTGCTGGTGGAGAGAAGAAGGGATTAATGGAGAAGATCAAGGAGAAGCTCCCTGGCTACCATGGCCAGCCACAGCAAGGGCATTAGCCGTTGCAGTACCGATGATGTTTGCTTTACTGTAAATGCAGAGCTGTGTATATACATCCGCATATGTTTGTGTGTTCTGTATGCATTGTTTTCAGCTGTAACGAGCAGGGTTACTCTGTAGCCCTGCACTATATCGATTTCTATGATAAAAAATTTGTTTTTGTAATCATCACACCATCTTAAGGTAACGAGTTGGTGGAAGCCTTAGGAGTTACTCTATCTACCCATAAAGCTTTTTTATCCTAGTATGTCAATCTCTTTTGGACTTGCAATTGCCCTCTTCAAAATTTTCACGTGGACTTCACTAAGCTATTCCCTCATAGATAGTAATTATAAGATTTTTTTTTTCCTCATAGATAGTAATTATAAGATTTTTTTTTTTTTTTTAAAGATAAACTTATGTTCAAGTGCAAACTACATCAACTTGGCCCTAACAAAGAATGTAACAATGTCAATGACCACTATTGAAAGGGTTCCATTTCTCATGGTAATATATTCTAGCAGCTAGATGACTAGCTCATGGTTTGTAGATTGACAAGGGTTGTCTTATTCCAATTTAATTCAAACCCCTTGAAAGGGCTCTATTACAACTATGGGATGCAAAGGTACATAATATCTCCTTTGGACAACAAACATTCAATATGCTTTGTAATCTTTGACCAATTGAAAATAATTTATGTGTAAAAAACCTCTAAATCCAACCCACTCGAGATTTTTTTTTATATATATTTCATAACCACCCAATAGGTAGATATCATAATCAAGGTTTATTGTAGATTATATCCACGATGGAGTAACTAAGGATCCTCCGTGGTAGGAGTTAGAATCTAAACTAGGACTCCCAAAGAGTTCTGCACTCAAAGTGTAACTTATGCAAACATTCTAGGTATTGCCTTCCCACAATTACCTCAGTTTTTGAACATTTCAATCTATCCTTGATTAATTCTCTCTTTTAATTAAGGATTTATTAAGTCTAAACACTTAATTAGTCATTTGAAGTCTCATACAAGAAACTTAATCCCTAATTAATTCATGATCAATTCCACATGATATTTAACATAACCATAGCATCATAATCATAAGCAATGTAATGAATAACATCTTTCATTCATAAATGAATATAATTGAAGGCTTCCTTTTTATGCATTCTTTACAAGGTAATAGCATAGAACATATTCAAATGAAATTCATAGTAATTTCATAATTATGATCTTTTCAAATTTCCAATTTATTGAGATGCAAACATAACCTCCATAGCTAGATCTATAAAGCAATAAGTGCAAGATTAAAAGATGAAGATATAACACATCATAATCTTGGGAAACCCTTGTAGAAAAACTCAGCCTCAAAACATCTATTTTATTTCATAAGATTAATTTTTTCCAATACAATGGAATAAAGGAATCCCATAATTCCTTTTTTCAAATCATAAGAACCCCATAGTTCTTAAGTCCCCAAAAATCATGGATTGTTCATTTAAATCATATTACAAAAACAATGAGGAAGTTCCATAATTTCCTAAAATGAATTCCACATTCACTCTTCTAAGGATGATAAATTATATAAAGGATTTCTCTAAGCTACCATGCTTTTAACAATCTTATATCATATAACAAATTTCAAGAAGGAACCTCATAAATTCCTTCAAAAATGGATTCCCCATCCATTATTTCAAAAAAAATCATTTTTCCACAAAATGAAATTCTAATGCAACCAAGCATTCATATCCATTCTTTCCAAAAACATTCATTTTTCCAAAAAATGAAATTCTAATGCAACTAAGCATTCATATCCATTCCTTTCAAAAACATTCACTTTTCCACTAAATAAAATTCTAATGCAACCAAGCATTAATATTTTTAATTTACTTAAGCACATAAAAGAGGAAACCCCATAATTTCCTCAAGAATGGGTCTCCCTATCCATTCTTTCCCAAAAACAAACTAGAAGATTGATTCTAACAATAATTTCCACATATCAAAGTTTTCCATTTGATTTCTTAGCAAAATAAAACATAACTTTAACAAACACAAACCTAATTTTTATTTAATCTTTACATAAGGTTGATCCAAGGAATCAAATATTTTTTTTCACAAATTAGTACAAAATTTCCACAAATTTGTACCTAGGGTTCCTTCAAATTTTCCACAATCTAAAACTAGGTTTCAATCAATTTTTCTACTCAAAAATTGATCCCATCTCACATTCAATTTCCACCAAAATTGATCTTTGGATAACATTCATCTTTTCCACAAAAGTTTACCTATAGTTTCATACTACAAGGTTTACTTTTATATCCCCCAAATATGATTTATCCTTAATATTGAGTTTGCCCTACCATTTTATTTCAAAGCATAACCAGCTATAGAGGTCTTAGCCAAGCACCTAAGCACTTGGCTATTAACCTTTGTGTGCTAAGCACCTAATAAATAATGTTTATCCTATTGTGTCGTGCATGTGGGATAAACATTAGATACCTTTTCAAAAATAAATTTTCTTGACAAAGCTCCTTCGAACCTCGGGTGGTTAACGATGAACAAGGAAAGTTTAAACCATTCATAAATTGCCACATGTCAACATTCTAAGACATCTAAAGCTGAGCAACCACCAAGTGGCTCAACCTCAACCACCATCCATGGTCGAAGAGCTAAGCGAGCCTAGCTCCCTTTAAGCCCTTTGCTAGCTTGAGCATGTTCCATGTGGGACAATGCTCATGGAAGATTGTAACAGTCTTTCGCTTGAGCGCACCAGATGCAATCTAGATTACATCAACCGATCAGGTGGTACCTGAGGAGATATCACAACACCTCTCTTATACTTCTAAATGATAACAAAGTCACCTCAACCCCTCGAGGATGATATAAAATGGTATATTATGATTTAAAACTCCTCTATAACACATACATTAATGATTGTGCCTATCAAGAAAACTATAGAGGTTTATAGGAGATTTTAAAACATAAGATATTACACCAAATCGACTTCCAAGCATCGTCATATTGCCACAAAAACATACTACTGTGATTAAGTCCACATTGAGGTGAATTAAGAGCATTCTTAAAGGGTTTGAATCGGATAATGTATTTCAATAAAATAGCCAGAGAAGAAACAACAACAAAATACATAAATTGTATTGACAATAAGGGGGTTTTACAAAGCAATATAACATATACTTAATCACGATTTAAATCACTCTAAACATACCTCCAAACAAAGCCTTAATAAGGAAAAGTAATTATACAAAGTTTAAATCCACAAGAAATAAGGGGAGATTTATTGAGATATGACCAATTCATAATTCTCCTATTAGAGGATGCAAAAACAAAGCAAATTGTGAGAACTTCTAACCTAGAACTCCTGATAGGTTATACTTCCAAAGCTCTTTCTTCATGGCCTCCAAGTGTCCCCTTAGTCATGGCCTAATTTTTTCTTCTAAGAATACCCTCCAAGGATACATCCTTGTTGTCTCCAAGAATCCCCTCTCCTCAATATTCCTAGATCTAATCCATTCTAACTTATGAAAAGGCCTTCAAGATGCCTTTAAATTATTCATTTTCCCAAACTAGGAAACAAACAAAATAAAGGATCAAAATGAAATAAAGGTGGAGACTAAAATGACCAAGTGAAGACTTAAATGACCAACTTTGTTTTTTAGTACATGTCCCCTCTTTAAGATCTTATCCAATTTGCCTTCTAAAATAAACAAAAAGAGGAATATCCTTTATATTGAGCAATCTTTAGTCCTACCTAATTTATTTATTTATTTTTATCATTTTTGTAATAACAAATTGATTAAATAAATACCATTTAGGTAATAAAGACAATTAAATTTAATTAAAGCAATAATTAATGTCAAATATTAATATTGGCCATTAACATTGACATTCAACCCCCTTTTCTTTTTTGAAGAATCCTTTGCAAAATTATTTCAATCAAGCATCTCAGTCTCAGTGGTTGACCTCCTCACCACCTTCGAGAGTGCTTGTTCTTACAAATCAATAATACATCACCAGTACCATATTCAAAACATCAAATATTTTTAACTACTCATCATATTTGCAACTACAAAATAAGATTAAGCATACATAATATATATCAATGATGAGACCTTCCAAGGAGGGTTGTGACATACTACCCCTCTTGGACTAAACACAGTCCCTGTGTTTTCCTAAAAAATAAAGCATTCATAAACATAGGTTTGCTTAACCTCCACTTCCCTTAAGTGGCATGTTGTTTAATATGATGGTTCCACTAGACCCTCCTTTGTTCAAAAATTTGCATCATAGAAACATTTATTTTTACATATGCATAGGATTAGCATCATGTTTCCTAAGTGGATAATATAGTGGATCTATACTAGTTTAGATACGATAAGTATAAATACAACTAGTTTTATCAAAATCTCTCACAAAGGAGTTCCAAGCTATGACTTGATGGCCCTTATCATGGGTTAACCTTATAGAAAATAGGTATCATAAAATACAAAAACTTAATGTCATAAATCTCACTTCAAGATACCTATATATCCTCAAATTATCTTTGGTAAACATATTTTCCACCACCAATGCATCATCCTGGATGTCCCTTGGTATACATCCTTAGTCAACTTATTGCCCTTAGGCTATATATGTATTGCTCATTAGCCCATTATCAACATGCATGTAGTACATATATGCACCACCTGATGCCATACACCTTCATGGTGTTTCATTTATGGCCTCACTATTTTGTTTACGGATATTAATACCACATGCATTGTGTTGTGGTATAAACCATTATTCAAATAGTGTGTGGTGTGCTATTGAACTTGACCACCACCCTGTGGTTAAGTGGCATATTGCACTACTCTGTAGATGGATATGTTTGGTGGCATCTCAGATGTGATGGCTTTGTATCGTGGTAAAGGTTCTATTTGCCTCTACCTCTAACGTGATGGGGCATGTTTCAAGACATAACAACCAATGATCAAGTTTTTTCCATGGTTGAGATTCCAAGAAACTTCTTACTCTGGCCAAAGGCTAGTTTGTATTTTAACATGGATCCAAGATAAATAAAATAAAACATTCTTTTATTGTTCTGCCTACCCTTGTAGTCTCTATTGGAATTTCTCAAATTATCCCATCAAGGTCTAACTTCAGCTTCATCCTGACTAGCCAACCATGAATTCTAAGAAGATACTCTTCTTAACCATCTACTAACAGTATCAAGTATTACATTTGCACAACGTAATGTGCCATTCCAAGACTATTATCATCCACTGATAGTATCAATGATCACATTTACTTCACGTAAGGTACAATGCATTAGTTAAAATTTTATGAGGTTAAACTTGAACATGTTTTTCCTAATTTAATCATAGGATTCGCTCCTAAGATAGACTTATGTACCTCATATTGCTCCTAAGCCTCATATTCTAGGACATATTTTATCAAATTAAAGAGAGGATCCCATACTCCTCTCAATAAGAATGTTTCAAACTTAACTAATGATAGATTCTACATCTACTCCTTCTCATTAAGTATGATCAAAACTTATGAATAAAATTCCATATTTATTCTTTTCCATTAAGTATAGTCAAAACTTAACTAATAATAAAGTTTCCATCTCTATTCTTTCCCATTAAGTATGATATATTCACATAGATGTATCCCAAATTTTTTCTTATTTCATTCCAAGGTATACCACAACTGAGTGTTAGGAAGTGAAGTCACTATGCAGTACAAGCAGCCAGGAAAGAGGATTGCAGTAGGCCAAAGCAGGCTAGATGTCTAACCTTCTAGACATTTGGGTTAGACATCTAAGAAGCAAGCTAGACATCCAAACTGCTAGACATATAGACCAGACGTCTATGTTGCCAGATGTCTAGGCTAGTAGACGTCTAGGCTGGTAGACATCTAGGCTGCCAGACATCAAGGCTGGTAGACGTCTAGGATGCCAGACATCACTTGTGTTGTTGTTTATGCATTTTCTATTTTTGTTATCGTGCATCCTCTTGCAGGTATAAAATCTAAAGTTATTCCTAACATCTGGTATCAGAGCTAAGGTTTTGTACGAGTGGGAGATGCAACAATGACAAAAGGTGTAACCAAGTTCAAAATTGAGAAATTTGATGGTAGGAACTTCGCTCTATGGAAGATGAAGGTGGAGGATTTGCTGGTTTAGAATGACCAACTCAAGCCTTGAAAGGGGTTACGAGTAAACCGAGCAGCATGAAATATGAGGAGTGGGTAATGCTTGACAGGAAGGCGGTTTCTATAATTCGTCTCTACCTAGCGGACTCCATCTTGTTCAATGTAGCTGAAGAGAAGACCATAGAAGCCCTTTGGAAAAATCTTGAAAAGTTGTATGAAACAAAATCAGCAACAAATAATACTTTTATAAAAAAACAATTTTATAGCTTGAGGATGAAGGAAATTTCATCCATTGTAGATCATTTGAACGAGTTTAATACTTTCATCAGTAAACTATTTTTTGTTAATGTGAAGATGGAGGATGAAGATAGAGCTATCACCTTACTTTGTTCCCTCTCGAAAACTTGGGATCATATGGTGATGACCATCAATAATTCATCATCAGGAACTCTCAAATTTGATGATGTGGTAGCCATTTTATTGGTAGAAGAGTTGAGGCAAAAAATGTCTCTGGAAACCTCAACCAATGAAGCCCTATCTGTGAGAGGTCAATATTTTGAGGGGAGTAAACAAGGTAGAAAATAGTCCAGATCTAAGTCTAAAATATGTAATAAAAAAGAGAAGTGTTGGCATTGTGGGAAACCAGGACACTCTAAGAAGGACTGTTGGCAATTAAAGAATGGTGAAAATAAAAATCAGCCATCATCTGAGACCAATGCAACAAATTCAGGAGAGATGGCAACATGTGAAGCCTTATATATCAGTAACAATAGATCAGTTTTATATATTTGGGTTTTTGACTCAGGTGCATCCTTCCACACGTCTCCCCACAGAGACTAGTTTGACATATATTAGCCATAATATGGTGGAAAGGTCTATTTGGGTGATGATCATCCTTTAGAAATTGTGGGAAGAGGGGATATAAGGATCATGTTGAACGATGGTAGAGAAAGGATGTTATGTGATGTGTGACATGTGCCCGATTTAAGGAAGAATTTGCTCTCAATCAAAATGATGGATAATCGAGGGTATTCTGTCACTTTCAATAACAACTACTAGAATATTACCAGAGGATATATTGTAATAGCAAAGGGAAAATCTTATGGGACCTTATACCATTTATGTAGTGATACGGTGACAAACCATACATCAAAAACAACTTTTGTTCAGGATGCAATAATGTTATGACATCAATGCCTAGGCCATATAAGTGAAAAAGACCTAAAAAATTTACATGACAGAGGTATGCTTTCTAGGATTAAGTCTTGTAATTTAGACTTATGTGAGCATTGTATTTTTGGTAAACAGAAGAGGGTTCAGTTCACGGCAAGTCCTGGTAAGAGTTTTGATTTTCTAGGAGAGTGTGGGTGTATTTTTTGAAGAAGATTTTTCAGTCCTTGAATGGCACCATCTATTTTTTGAATTTTATAGATGATTATTCTAGGAGAGTGTGGGTGTATTTTTTGAAGAAGAAATCAGAAGCTTTGTAAAAATTTAAAGAGTTCAAAGCTCAGGTAGAGAAGAGTTTGGGCAAGTTGATTTTATGTCTCAGGTCAGATAATGGGGGTGAATATTGCTCCAAGGAATATGATAAATTTTGTATGCATGAAGGTATTAAGCACGAGAAGACTATACCATAAAATCCACAGTAAAATGGTGTGGCTGAGCGGATGAATCACACAATTATGGAATGTGCAAGAAGTATGCTTAGTGCAGCCATATTGGAGAAAAAGATATGGGCAAAGGCTTTTAATACAATTGTTTATCTTATTAACATGTCACCTGCAGTTGCGTTTGATGGTTGAATTTTGGAGGAGGTTTGGTGTTGTAATCCAGTTGATTACTCTCATATACGTACCTTTGGTTGTGATGCATTTACCCATGTACCCAAAGAAAAAAGGTCCAAACTTGACCCAAAGTCAATTGAATGTGTGTTTATTGGCTATGGAGATATAGTGAAGGGGTGAAGACTATAGGATCCTACTACCCACAAGATAATTATTAGTTGGGATGTAATTGTAAATGAAAAATCCATGCAAAGGAAGGAGGTACAACAAAATCCTAATGTTGTACCTGTTGAAGTAGAATTGAGTGAAGATGAACATGCTGAAGTTTTTGATCAGCATGCAGAACAACAAATAGAACAAGAAGTAGAGCAGCCACAATGGTCAGAAGACCAAGATCCACCATCAATAGATCATTTGATTAGAATATCTACACATCTACAAAAGCATTTAGAAAGGTATTCTCAAGTGTATCAATCCTATTTTACTTTGTTAACTGATGATGGTGAACCTAGTTCATTTTAGGAAGCTAGAGAGTTTAAAAATACCAAAAAGTGGAGGAAATCCATGGAGGAGGAAATTGAGGCACTTCAAAAGAATAAAACTTGGGAACTTGTGGATCTCCCACCTGGAAGAAATACTGTTGGAAATAAGTGGGTGTACAAAGTGAAGAAGAATAGTGATGGGCTATTGGAATGCTATAAAGCTCGCTTGGTGGCAAAGGGCTATGTGCAAAAGTTAGGTGTTGAATTTAATGAAAATTTCTCTCTAGTTGTGAAGATGACTACTATAAGAGTTCTACTTGCACTCGTAGCTGCACAGGATTTGGAATTGGAGCAACTTGATGTAAAGACTGATTTCTTGCATGGTGATCTCGAGGAAGAGATATATATGGATCAACTTAAGGGCTATGAAGAAAGAGATAAAGAGCATTTGGTTTACAGACTGAAGAAATAATTGTACGAGTTGAAACAGACACCAAGGATGTGGTACAAGAAATTTGATACCTTCATGAAGAGCCAAGGTTTTAGCAGAAGTGAAGTTGACCATTGTGCATACTATAAGAGGTTTGATGATGGTAGTTTTATTATTTTGTTGTTGTATGTTGATGATATGTTGGTTGCAAGCCCCAACATGAAGAAAATCATTGATATTAAGGCTCTATTGTATAGGAAATTTGAAATGAAGGATTTAGGAGTAGCAAACTAAATTTTAGGGATGAAGATACACAGGGACAAAAAAGGAAGAAATATTTGGTTAAGTCAAAAGTCATATGTGGAAAAGCAACGACAACTCTTCAATATGCAGAATGCTAAACCAGTTAGTACCCCACTTCTTCCACACTTAAAGTTGTCTTCCAAAAAATGTCCTAGAATGGAAGCAAAGAAGACAAGCATGTCTCATGTGTCGTATTCATCAACAGTAGGAAGCCTCATGTATGCCATGGTGAGCACCAGACCGGATATTTCCAAGTAGTGGGAGTAGTCAGTATATACATAGAAAATCCTAATAAGGAGCATTAGAATGTGGTGAAGTGGATATTCAGATATTTAAGATCCACTTCAGATGTTGCCATTTATTTTGGATCGGTAGATTTGCAAGTTATAGGTTTTTGGGATTGTGATTACGGTGGAGATGGATATGGGAGAAAGTCCACTATAGGATATACCTTCACTCTTGCTGGTGGAGCAGTGAGTTGGACTTCTAAGTTGTAGTTTGTTGTGGCTTTATCAACCACTGAAGCATAATATATTACAATGACTCACTCCAAAAAAGAGGTAATATGGGTAGAGCGATTGTTGGGTGACTTCAAGGTAATGTAGAAGAAAATTACATTGCATTGTGATAGCTAGAGTGCTATTCATCTAGTGAAGAATCCAACATTTCATGATCGCATATTAGGATTCTACTCCTAACCACCATACTAATCACATTATTAGTTAATTATTTAATCACTCTCTCTTTCACAAATTTTGTGACCTTTGATCACACCTTCACACTCATAGAAATAGGCATTTCATTTGGTATAGTTGAGGCATCGAAGAATATAATTATTAATTAATTGTTGGGTTCCCCATACAATACAACAACAATTCCTTAATAAAAGTGATTCATTTTTATTATTCTAGCATTATAATAAATCTTTCTCTATTGGGTTCACTACATCTGGTATCAGAGCCTCGTCAAAGGGGAAGAAATAATCAAACAATTTTTTTTCCCTTCTTCGTTTTATCGTGTGGTGCTGATTGCAATTTTCTGGTGCAAATATACAATTCACAGCGTCATGAATCCCCTGCATACATGACAGTACAGTAAGCAGAAGAAACCAACGGTTTTCAAGCATCCATTTTTTGACTAAAAACATCTAAAATACCTACCACAAATAAAAAAGAACTACTATACGGTTAATCGGATTCACAAAACATCGCTGCTCGCTGAAAAAATAAAAGAAAAAAAAAATTCCAACCAGTCGCTCACCCTGCGTTTCTGGCAAGCGCATTCGAAAACCGGTGAAAGGAAAAATTAAATAACCTAAGGTTTAAATAATTCTAGCATCATAAATTCGTTTCCAATCACCGTTAAATCTTTTGTCATCATCGTTTAGAAGTTTTTCTGCGTGAGCATCGTTTTTCGACGGAGCCTAAGAAACTGGTGATTTTTTTTTATTTTATCAAAGTTCTGACTAAGGTTATCTAAATTTTTGATCACCGAGAAAGGTTTGTCGACGTCGTAGATAGCGAAGAGAAGGAAGTTTAAAAAAGGGCATCAAAAATTAATATCAAAATTTTCAAGCAAAATACGGCATCACAACGTCTTCGTCTCCTTTCCCTGCTCCAGAATACCAAGACTTAGTCACCGGTGAAACTCAGTATCCTAAACGTCGGCACTACATTTATTCGATGTCCATGTATTAACTAGGACCTCACCTGCAGCAAACAATGAGCCCCTACAGCAAACAGAGAACCACCAACAAGCACAGGTGAAAAAATAGGGCAGTTAGGTAAACTAAAACCCACCGTGAATTTCATAGACCAAAGGAAAACAACCGATTGAACAACAAAAACACAACCATTTTTGTTCACAACCATATGCAAACAACCAATTAAAACACCAAACCAAGCCTGCATCTTGCCAGATGTTCCACACTCACGCGATCCACTATATCACAACCCTGTAAGACTTGTTACTATTGCAAATTCTTGCTAAAAGTTATGAAGGCATTGAAAATTCTCGCTAATTCTGCCACTTACGAAGGTTATAAAATCTCCAAAACCTAACCGCAATGGCCGAAGGATGACTTTTATGCAATTTTTAATGATAATTTTTCAAGAAATTTTTGTGATGAATTTCAACACTTTTTGCGACACCTTTTCGCCAAACAACTATGCAAATTGCCGATGGAAGAATATCTCACGAACCCAACCTACTTTTGCTACTTAATATTGCCCACCTATGTCAAATCATGTCAGTGAGTGTATATAAAATTCAGTTCCAAGATATCGCCAATCGCATCACAGGGTTGGATGAATCAGTCCTCATAAGTGGGTTCATCAATGGATTGAAAGAAGAAATTAGAGTGAAGATCATGATGTACACTCCTCGCACCCTACAAGAAGCCATTGGATTAGCCTTGTTAGCCGATGATACATTCAATGTTCAACGTCAACATGGGGAGGAACCTATTGATAAATCGACATTCACGCACACTATTCCAAAACACAAACCCTTGCCAGTTAAGTACCTTAGCCTCCAAGAAATGGAGGAGCGACGAGCGAACGACCTCTGCTATACTTGTGATGAGCAATTTGGGCCCTTTCATTGTTATGCTACACAAACATTGTATTTATTGAATATAGTTGATCCCTGTCACTCCATAGAGGAAGAAGGTGAGGAAGATGTGCACGACATGACCAAAGCACTTGATCATAACAATGAAGGAAATGAGGTCGATGTGCAAGAAGTGCTCGATGCACCACGAAAAGATGAGGTAGACATCCATGCAGTAAACAATGAAGGCAAGACATACACTCTCAAAGAACTACACACAAGTTCATCGCCAATAGTGAGTTCTCGTCGTATAGGCAGCCTGATTCAGAAAGGAGGCAAAAGAGTGAGTGCACCTTTATTTTCCCTTCATTCTACATAGGAAGAATCGGCTAAAGCAGAAGCCTACCATCATCACAATTCTCCTAAGGAAGATTCTACTATTCTTTCTAGCAACCCCCCACTAATGTTTCGACCTTCAATATATCCTTGCCTTTGAAAAAATGACATTAAAATAGTACAAGAACTTGCACAAATTCAACTGGGAAAACAAGCAATGAAGCTCCTTACTTTGAGCTTTGAGGACAAAGCTCTTTTTAAGGAAGGTGGCATGTTAGGATTCTACTCCTAACCACCATACTAATCACATTATTAGTTAATTATTTAATCACTCTCTCTTTCACAAAGGTTGTGACCTTTGATCACACCTTCACACTCGTAGAAATAGGCATTTCATTTGGTATAGTTGAGGCATCGAAGAATATAATTATTAATTAATTGTTGGGTTCCCCATACAATACAACATCGATTCCTTAATAAAAGCGATTCCTTTTTATTATTCTAGCATTATAATCAATCTTTCTCTATTAGGTTCACTACATCGCATGAAATAAATTAATGTCAAGTACCAATTTATCATAAATGTGGTGGAAGAAGGTAGGATCCTATAGCAAAAAATTGACACTGAAGTGAATCCTACAGATATGCTTACAAAATCGATCAAGGTAGTGAAGTTTGAGTGGTGCATAACTTATTTGGGCTTTCTGAAAAAGTAACAAGGGTAACATTGGGTAATTGGCACTGGATGAAGATCTTTGATAGAAGAATTCCTCAATATTGACTTCAGGTGGGAGAATGTTAGGAAGTGAAGTCACTATGTAGTACAGGTAGTTAGGAAAGAGGATTCCAGTAGGCCAAAAAAAACTAGACATTTAACCTACCAGACGTCTAGGCAGCAGGCTAGATATCTGACCTACTAGACATCTAGGCTAGACGTTTGGGTTGCCAAACATCTAGGCTAGTAGATGTCCAGGCCAAACATCTAGGCTGGTAGACACCTAGGCCAGAAGTCTGGGCTGCCAAACGTCTAGGCTGGACGTATAGGTTAGAAGATGTCTAGGCTAGACGTCTAGGCTGCCAGATGTATAGGCTAGTAGACGTCTAGGCCATACATATAACCAATTAGAAGTCTAATCAAGACTTCAAACTAAGTAGACGTCAAACCAAGTAGACATCCAGATAGATGTCTAACATGAAATATGAATAGGTTCAAGCATTTTCCTTGGGAGCGAAAACGAATAGTTTTTAGAGGCTTTCATCAAGAGAGGAAACAAACAGTTGGAGTCTTATTTTAGCTCTATAAAAGGGATGTGATACTTTGCATATGTTATGGTTAAAGAAAAATTTGAGAAATGTGAATGTAAACTTTGCTAAAAATAATAAAAAGAGAAGTTTGTTAGTATCACAATGACACTGAGAGGGGGGGTGAATCAGTGTAGCTCTTTTATACTTAAATCTTCAACTCTTAAAGCCGAAACAATGAAAACTTAAAACCAAATAAAGCAAGTATAACAAGAGAACATCACACAACATAAGATGTACCGAGGTTCACCGATTTGGCTACTCCTCAAAATGACTGTTTGGACTCCCATCCAAATCCAACCTTTGCAAAGCACCAAATTTACAATCAATTTACCAGCACCCACTGGAAGGAGCATCAACCCCTGATTTATCAGCACCAACTAGAAGGAGCACCAACCCCTGATTTACCAACACCAACTAGAAGGAGCACCAACCCCTGATGCCAAGCACCAACTTGGACTTCAATTTTGAAACTAGAAGATTGACATAAAAATGCCTTCACTTTTACAAGACCCTGACTGGTCTATTGCTTACCCAACATCTACCACAATTCACAAAACACACACACTTCTCAGCATAATAAAATCACCCACTAAAATTCTCCAAGCAACACTCCTTTTATAACTATCCTTTCTCTTTGTAACTCCAATTGTAACTCCTTTCATATTCTCATATGCCACTTGTCAATTGTAACACCTTCTTTCATATTCTCATATGCCACTTGTCAATTCCTTGTAGACTCCTTTTGTATATATGAGGAAGGCATTTCGTCAAACAAGTCACATGCAAATAATTGACACCATATTCTCCTACCATGATCTTTCTATCCCTTTCTCCTTCATTTTCATTTCCCCATTTTCTCCTTCGATGAATGTTCATTTTATCCTTCATGACTGTTCATTTTCTTTTTTGATGACTGTTCGTTTTCTCCTTCGATGACTGTTTGTTTTCTCCTTTGATAACTGTTCGTTTTCTTTTCCCTTGTGCATGCATTTTTTTTCTCCTTCGATGATTGTTCCTTTTCTCCTTCATGACTATTCGTTTTCTTTTCCCTTGTGCATGCATTTGTTTTATCCTTTGATGACTATTCGTTTTCTCCTTCATGACTATTCATTTTCTTTTCCCTTGTGCATGCATTTGTTTTCTCCTTCGATGATTGTTCATTTTCTCCTTCATGACTATTCATTTTCTCCTTCCCTTGTGCATGCATGTGTTTTGGTTTTCGAAAAGGCTTTTCATTTCTATTTTGAGGCCCTTCATTTCTTTTTCTCCACATGGGCATGCGTCCGCTTCTTTCCATGTGTAACGACCATCTTAAATGATTTCAAATCATTAAAGATTCCTTATGGGTCCACGTCACTATGCAGTCTTTAGTTTCACCATCCTGGTGTTCATCACTAATATCAGACGCACTGTCAACTACTCTGTTCCTTTGGCAAAAATGCAACATGTCGCGATATCATGACACTTTTGTTTCTCTGCCTGCCTACCCTTTTTGAGTCACGAAAATGCGACATGTCGCGATATCGCGACACTTTTGTTTCTCTTGCTCTCTCCTTTTTTGAGTCGCAAAAATGCGACATGTCGCGATATCGCGACACTTTTTCCTTCTTGCTCTTTCTCTTTGCTTTGAGTCATGAAAATGCAACATGTCACGATATCGCGACACTTTTTTTCCTTGCTCTTTCTCTTTGCTTTGAGAACAAAAATGCGACATGTCGCGATATCGTGACACTTTTTCTCCTTGCTCTTTCTCTTTGCTTTGGCCCGTGAAAATACAACATGTCGCGATATCGCGACACTTTTTTCTCCTTGCTCTTTCTCTTTGCTTTGGCCCACAAAAATACAACATGTCACGATATCGCGACACTTTTTCTCCTTGCTCTTTCTCTTTGCTTTGGCCCGCGAAAATGCAACATGTCGCGATATCGTGACACTTTTTCTCCTTGCTCTTTCTCTTTTCTTTGGACCGTGAAAATGCAACATGTCGCGATATCGTGACACTTTTTCTCCTTGCATTTTCTCTTTTCTTTGGACCATGAAAATGCAACATGTCGCGATATCGTGACACTTTTTTCTTTTGCGGTGTTTTGCTTTTTCTTTGATCTTTAGCATATGGGCCACTTCGGTCTTCTTGGAAAATATGTAACAACTTCACCCAAACATGGTAAACATCCTCATAAGCATTTAACATCACTGTACATACTTTGAATAACCTCTGAACTCCTGTCCACTGCATCAACCGATCTATCTGACTGTGTTGACAACAATGACAATACTGTCGCTGCACCTTGCTCAACAATCTCCCCCTTTGGAATTGTTGGCAACACACGTGCAATTTCCTATTGTAACTCTTCTCCCCCTTTGACAACAATACCAAAGGGCTGCTGCAAACTCCCCCTGAGTCCATGCACAACATTCTCAAGCAAAAATTATTACACTTAGCAAAAATCACAAACATGAGCAAAAAGATAAACAAATACACAAATGCTCCCCTTGAGAATGTGGTCCCGATAGCTAGTCAATTCTTGGGAAGCATGACCACTCCCAATTTATTGCGAAGGTACTCAAAGACTTCCTTGGGCAACGATTTTGTGAAGATATCCGCTACTTGCTCTATTGTTGGAACAAAATCCAACTTAACCTCACCTTTCACAACTTTCTCCTTCAAAAAGTGATATCGGATAGCAATATGTTTTGTGCGAGAATGCATAACCGGATTCTTTGAGATGTTAATGGCACTGGTGTTATCACACTTAACTAAAATTGGCTCACTGAAGTTAATACCAAGATCTTTCAGGGTTTGTTTCATCCATAATACCTGCGTACAACACGTTGTCGCTGCAATATATTTTGCCTCTGCTGTGGATAAGGAGACTGACTCTTGTTTCTTACTGTGCCATGCGACCAACCTATCTCCAAGATAGAATGCACCTCCACTGGTACTCTTTCTATCATCTACACATCCTACCCAATCTGCATCTAAATACGCAATAAGGGTGAAGTCCTTACCTTTCGGATACCATAACCCATACTCCATAGTACCCTTGAGATACCGAAGAATCCTCTTCACTGCTGTCACATGAGTCTCCTTGGGACTAGCCTGAAATCGTGCTACCATGCATACTGCCTACAAAATATCTAGTCTGGTAGTTGTCAAGTACAATAAGCTCCCAATCATAGATCTGTACATGGTTTGATCAACATGTGGAGATTTGTCATCCTTGCTCAACTTGCAACCTATCATCATGGGAGTGCTAACTGGCTTACAATCCTCCATTGTGAACTTTTTTAGCATCTCTTTCACATATTTAATTTGAGAAATAAATATGCCCTTCTCATTTTGATTAACTTGCAACCCGAGGAAATATGAAAGTTCACCAATCATTGACATTTCAAATTCTTTCTGCATCTTATTTGCTAAATCTTTACACGACTCATCTTTGTTGCTGCCAAATATGATATCATCTACGTATACAACAAGAACAATAAGATGGCCATTTTCTATTTTGACATACAAATTACTATCCACCATACCTTTCTTGAACCCTTGTTGAGTAAGATAGTTGTCTAGCCTTGCATACCATGCTCGGGGTGCCTGAACTTATCATCATTAGTGATGATGAAGAGGAGGTAGCTGAGAACAACTATGAACCTGAAGAACCTGCCTTCATTGTCATCAGTGATGATAGTGACAATGGCTATGAACCTGCTTCATACAAATCAAAAGAAATCGGATACCCGAAGATCGGTGACCCGATGGCGATTGAACAAAATATTGCACACGCAGTTGAGAAAATGTGTAACGATCAAATGTGGATCGATCTGAATTTGTCTCCCTGAATATTTGTACTCAATTTGTATTGATGTAACTTCCTACTCATGTAGCCGCTTTGAATGCAATAATAAAATGTGAGCTTTCTGATTTTGCATGCGAATTAAATATTTTCACCAAAGCGTCATAATAGATCTAACAATCTTCACATCAATGTGTAGTACAAATACACACTGCTTTTATCGAAACACATATATGCAGCTAGGGCAACATTCTTTCACTAAACCAAATTATCAGAACTGTTATAATCCATAACTTTGAACAATGGCAGTAAGAACCATCAAAAGTACAACACTGACATATAGCAATACTACCAATGGTGACAACTCTCAATTTAATCACCACCCTTCACGGTACCTCCACAAACAACTACATGAACTGAAACACACTTTGACAACTATACGACAACTCCCCCGACTACTTGCCTTTCATCCTCGGATAACCAAACAAATACATAGGAGCATTAAAATAAAACTTTAAGATTGCTCCCCTGAGGATGTGCTACCGGAGTTGCTTAGTGCAATAGAGGAGTAGTCTCCTTCAGTCCAAGGAGACATGATTTCCTTTCTTCTTTCTTTCTCCAAACTTTCTTGAACTTGGGCTTGAGTTTTTCAACTACATCCCTATTTTGAACCTTTTCGTGAACTTGAACATTTCTCTTGGGTGGTTGTCTCTTGTGCATCCTTGATGGATGATTATTTTCCTTTCTTTTATGCACATGATTTATTCCCTGTCTGTGTTGCATTCTTTGTGTCTGATGAAATCTACTGTCTTGCCTTAGATTAGATACAAAAGTGCTTGGACAAAACCTTGCTATGTGCCCATGACCATTACATTTAAAACATTGCATATGGTGTTCAATCAGAAAAGCAGATGTATTTCTACCATCATAACTCTTTGATCTATTATTCAATCCACAATAAATTGCCTTGTGACCATAATGGTTGCATCTAAAACAATAGCCATTAAAAGCATTATTATGAATAGAGTGAGAGTGATAGAACCTCTTTTGTTGTGGTTGCTTTGTTGTAGATCTCCTTTGATATTTTCTTCCTTTTGAAGATTCAGCTTCAAACTTTTCTTGCTTCGATCCTTCAACAATGAACTTCTTCTTCTCTGCATATTTGGAAGATGAAGGTTGTTCAGCTTCATATCCAAGACCAAGCTTAGCCATGGAGCTTCTTTGTTGCCTTATCATTTCATCTAGCAACTCTGTGCTCTTCTCAAATTTGAGATTTGTATTGGCCTCTTCTAGTTGTTTCTTCAAAAAAACAATCTCTTCTTCTTGTTTGCAGCAAACAATCTCTTTCTCATTGATCTGTGACCTGAGAGTTTCTTCAATCCTTTTGGACTCTTCTACTTGTAGCTTTAGATCACTAATAACTTTGTTAGATTCCTCTTCACGTTTGCTACATACATCGACTTTATCATCCAGGTGTGACTTCAAGGCTTCTTCTATTTTCTTGGCTTTATGAATTTGTAAGAAGAGATCTTCAATCTTATCCCCATATTCTTCCAACTTCTTGGACAGTATTTTGTTCTTTTTCCTTTCTATATTCAACTCTTCAAGTGCAGCGATCAACTCACCTTCTAGATCTACTTCAACCTCAAGGTTTTCATCACATACTTCAGAATTCACTCCTTCTATCTTTTCTAGTTCAATTTTCTCTTCCACAGGAACTGAAACTGATTGAGATGCCTTATTGGAGGAGGATCTATTCTTCTTACCCATTGCATACTAATCCAAGATCAACCCTAGCTGATTTAGCCTGACAAGGGAAACTGGCTCTGATACCAATTGTTAGTATCACAATGACACTGAGAGGGGGGGTGAATCAGTGTAGCTCTTTTAAACTTAAATCTTCAACTCTTAAAGCCGAAACAATGAAAACTTAAAACCAAATAAAGCAAGTATAACAAGATAACATCACACAACATAAGATGTACCGAGGTTCACCGATTTGGCTACTCCTCAAAATGACTATTTGGACTCCCATCCAAATCCAGCCTTTGCAAAGCACCAACTTTACAATCAATTTACCAGCACCCACTGGAAGGAGCACCAACCCCTGATTTACCAGCACCAACTGGAAGGAGCACCAACCCCTGATTTACCAGCACCAACTAGAAGGAGCACCAACCCCTGATGCCAAGCACCAACTTGGACTTCAATTTTGAAACTAGAATATTGACATAAAAATGCCTTCACTTTTACAAGACCCTGACTGGTCTATTGCTTACCCAACGTCTACCACAATTCACAAAACACACACACTTCTCGCCCACAAATAAAATCCCCACTAAAATTCTCCAAGCAACACTCCTTTTATAACTATACTTTCTCTTTGTAACTCCAATTGTAACTCTTTTCATATTCTCATATGCCACTTGTCAATTGTAACACCTTCTTTCATATTCTCATATGCCACTTGTCAATTGTAACACCTTCTTTATGTAACTCCTTTTGTATATATTGAGAAGGCATTTCGTCAAACACGTCACATGCAAATAATTGACACCATATTCTCCTACCATGATTGTTCATTTTCTCCTTCATGACTATTCATTTTCTCCTTCGATGACTGTTCATTTTCTCCTTCGATGACTATTTGTTTTCTTTTCCCTTGTGCATGCATTTGTTTTCTCCTTCGATGACTGTTCATTTTCTCCTTCATGACTATTTGTTTTCTTTTTCGATGACTGTTCATTTTTTATTTTGATGACTGTTCGTTTTCTCCTTCGATGACTGTTCATTTTCTTTTCCCTTGTGCATGCATTTGTTTTCTCCTTCGATGACTATTCATTTTCTCCTTCATGACTATTCATTTTCTTTTCCCTTGTGCATGCATTTGTTTTCTCCTTCGATGACTGTTCATTTTCTCCTTCATGACTGTTCGTTTTCTTTTCCCTTGTGCATGCATTTGTTTTCTCCTTCGATGACTGTTCATTTTCTCCTTCATGACTGTTCATTTTATTTTCCCTTGTGCATGCATTTGTTTTGGTTTTCAAAAAGGCTTTTCGTTTCTATTTTGAGGCCCTTCGTTTCCTTTTCTCCACATGGGCATGCGTCCGCTTATTTCCATGTGTAACGACCATCTTAAATGATTTCAAATCATTAAAGATTCCTTATCGGTCCATGTCACTATGCAGTCTTCAGTTTCACCATCCTGGTGTTCATCACTAATATCAAACACACTGTCAACTACTCTGTTCCTTTGGCGAAAATACATGTCACGATATCATGACATTTTTTTCTCCTTGCTATTTCTCGTTGCTTTGGCCCACGAAAATACAACATGTCTCGATATCGCTACACTTTTTCTCCTTGCTCTTTCTCTTTGCTTTGGACCGCAAAAATACATGTCGCGATATCGTGACACTTTTTTATTTTTGCGGTGTTTTGATTTTTCTTTGATCTTTAGCATATGGGCCACTTCGGTCTTCTTGGATAACCCATAACAACTTCACCCAAACATCAAAAACATCCTCATAAGCATTTAACATCATTGTACATACTTTGAATAACCTCTGAACTCCTGTCCACTGCATCAACCGATCTATCTGACTGTGTTGACAACAATGACAATACGTCATCGCTGCACCTTGCTCAACAAAGTTGCCATTACCCCATGGTTTTTTTTGCACATTGCTTGTTTCCATGTAAATCTTTGTGTCACTTGTGTTATTGTTTCTGTGTTTTCTATTTTTGTTATTGTGCTTCCTCTTGTAGGTATAAAATTTGAAGTTATTCCTAACACTGAGAAGTATTCAATGTAGACGACACTCAAGTGGTCAGGATGTGGCCCCATCCTGTAATACTAGGGTTCACCCTTATGCTCATACATAAAGGATACCTTAATGGTCCCCCACATTATCTTACCAATTTTTGTGAATGTAAGACCATTTGACCATAGTGTAGGGTTATTTTTTTTTTCATGAAAAGGTAATGCCTTTTCCCTATTCATACATAAGTATTTCTATGTAGGATCTTGGCATATTTGCCTTGGGCCTAGATACATGCTCCTTCATGGTGAGTCATCTAGGACTTAGTGCTTAATTACCATGTGGCTAATTAAGGTTATTATCACTTCATGTGGTAAATATATTGGCTACCATGATCCTAAGGTGCCAACACAAACTTATGATAATAATCCATACCTCCATAGTAGGGTAATTAGTCCAATATTTCCCACTTAGGACTTTCCAAAAAAAAAGCTTTCCCACTTTTCGGAATCCTTTGGGCTACACCACCTAGAATATCACAAGAAGGTTTGGGTGTTGCCTACCGCAACTTCCCTCAAATAATAAGATTTGAGTGTTGCCTACCACAACTCCCCTAAAGTATTGGGATAATTTGGTCCAACTCTTGATGAAGTTTAATCAAGAATATCTATTCCTAGTATGATACATTTTTCTAGGAGGTGTGTTCATGCTTAAATAGACTACATATACCAAAACCTATATCAAGCATTGGATAAATATTTCTTCATATATAAAAATAAATGTTTATAGATCACATTTGTAAATTCCATTGGAATACACATCGCACATAATTATAGCATACAAATAGTGGTTTTTTTGCCACACCATAAAATAAGCCTCACTATTGTTGTCTCTCGATCCATTCACTACTCTATGCTAGACCTAGTTCTCTTAGAGAAGTTGTTTGAGCTCTACCTTGTGACCTTGATCATCTTGCTCATGTTGTCCCTCTATGCCCACATTGTGCTCTAGTAGTATATTGTGATGGAGTGAGCAAAGCATGGCTCAGTAGCACATAAAAATATGAAGTCAAGTATGTAGTTCTATACTCTTCCTTGTCGTAGTTGTGAATTCACAACCCATATGGTTGTTGATGCTCCCTAACCACTTCTTTGTGCTACCTCCTATTGGATTCTATCCCACCCTGCAATGGCAGCATCTCTTTCATACTCTAACCTCATCTTATATTTTTCCTAGATACATTCTCTCTCAATCTATTGTGATTCCAACTATCAAACTTGTTGTCTCAAAGACTTCACTTCACACAGTCCATCCATCATGAAACACCATCCATCATATTCTCGATAGTCTTATGGACTTGGTTCCATTTCTACCTGATGATGTACATATCATATAGAAATTTTTTCTTCTACTTCTTTACCCTTAGGTATAAACCCTTCTCCTCTACCAATAGCCTCAATTGTATCTCTTGTTGCTTTACCACTTTCTTCCATATCCTCTTCCTTTACACTTTCCTCTTTTTTCTATGATTGGGTGGCCCACCATCTATTGTACTCTAGAGTTGTACAAGCATTGTCCTCATCTAGTACCCATATGACCTCGTCTACCTCTAAGGTAAATGGTTCCATTTGTGGGGGTACTACTTTATTTATTCCTTTTCTCATGTAGATCACAAGTGGATCAGGTATTCTTTGTCTAATACCAAACTATCGCAATACTTGAGTATATTGAAAATACTCATATTGCATGCTCACTCACCCAATCATCCACCTTGCTTGTCGCACACAAGCTAGTTGCATTCCATATTATACCCATATTGGGCCCTTCCTCCATGGTCTCTAGATCACATCTTGGGGTTGCAAATTTTCTCAAATAGAGTGATACCACTCTTTGTTGCCTTCAGGTGGTTTGTTAATGTTCAATTATTTTTTGAAGAACACAAGCTTATACTGAGAGGGGGGTGAACAGTATAATACCACTTTTTACTTTTATTTCCCAACAAATATTATACAATGTATAGATAGCAATATCAATAGTAGTAATCAAAGCAATGCATAAATCACCACACACAATAGAGACACCAATTTTATGTGGTTCACCCAATGTGGCCTACTCCATGAAGAAAATATTTTACTAAAATTTCCTTAATAAATCTCCTGGGAATCCTTTCCCTATTACAATGTTTATGGACCTCTGTCCAAAGGGGACACCAATCTCCTAATCAAGTTCATGGATCTCTATCCATAGGATAACTTCTTTATCCTCTTGCTCTGGCTGGTGATCTTCTAGAAGAACTATTGTCCCCACTGCTCTGGCTAATGGATATCTATCCATTGAAGACACCTATCCTCACTACCCTGGCTTATGGATCTCTATCCACTGGAGAATGTCATACTATATACTCTATCATCTTCAAATGTCTGTCTCAAATATGTACTAAACATAGTCCCTCGATCTAGCATAAATATGCTCAATCTCTATCTTTGGTCTAGCACAAGCATGTCCTCAAATTTGCACCAAACTCTATCCTCAAATTTGTACTAAAAATAGTCCTTCAGTCTAACATAAATCTATCCTCAATATTTGTCATTTGATCTGCACTAAACATAGTCCTTCGATCTAGCACAAATTAATCCTCAATATCTACCCTCTGATTTGCACTAAACACAATCCTTCAGTCTAGCACAAATATATCCTCAATCTATATCCTCTGATATACATTAAACATAGTCCTTCGGTCTAGCATAAATCTATCCTCAATATTTGTCCTCAAGCCTTAACACAGAGCTTGATCTAATCACAAACCAACACTACTAGATCTACCCCAAACCTTCACTCAAGGTTTGAACAAATGAATCAATCAATTTTTCTCATAAGTCTTCTCAAATAATTGTCTCAAATCTACCTTGTAAGCTTCCACAAAACCTCACACTAATCTATCCACAAGTACTCTCTAAAACTTGTCCAATCTGCTCTCAACAATTTCTCACTAGAACTTGTCCAAATATGCTCTCAATCTATATTGTAAGCTTTCACAAAAGCTCACATGAATCTGTCCACAAGTATTCTCTAAGACTTACCTCAAATATACTCAAAAAGTCCACACTAGAACTTGTCCAATCTCATGGAAACATAAAGAGAATTGTTAGAGACTCAATATTCTTCACATTCATCACAATGCTCAATCACTTTCAATCACTTTTTTAGAAACATATAGAGAATTGTTAGAGACTCAATATGCTTCACATTCATCTCAATGCTCAATCACTTTCACTCACTCCTTTTAGAAACGTATAGAGAATTATTAGAGACTCAATATGCTTCACATTCACCTCAATGCTCAATAAATTTTACTCACTCCTTTTAGAAACATATAGAGAATTGTTAGAGACTCAATATGCTTAACACTTACAATGCTCAATTACTTTCATCACTCTTTTGAAACCGTATAAAGAGTTTTTAGAGACTCAATATGCTTCACACTCACAAACTCTCAATCACTTTCAAACTTTATTTTATTATAGAAACATATAGAGAATTGTTAGAGACTCAATATGCTTCACACTCATCAACACTCAACCTCTTTCTCAAATCAATTCAGAATATAGAACAATTTGTTTCATAGAACTTTAACTATTACTTTACACATCCACTTGACTAGGTACAACCAACTCTACTCAACCAATCACTCAATGAAATAATCCTTGCTCACAAACCCTAGTCCAAGCATATGAACACTCACTCAAATGTTTCCAACAATGCTCATCAACCAATTTCACATAACAATGATACTCATGATATTTTCAAACCCTAATTCAAGTTCTTCACTCAATCAATCACTTCAATAATAATGATTATAAAATAAGGTTTTATCAACAACTTTTAATTTCAAAAAACCTTGAAGCATTAATTCAAAACACACTCAAAAATGCTTACAAAACAATAATTTTCACTCCAGATTTGCATTCACAACTTTCAACAATCACTCACTAGGAAGAATATGCCATACCTTTTATTTTATGTAGAAGTGACCTTAGCAAATTTGTCTCAATCACAATTTTCTCTTTTGCCAATCTCAATAGTTAGATGAAAAAATATCACAATAACTTTCTCACAAAATAATTTTCAATTACAAAAATAATCAAAATTAATTACACCTTATTTCTCCTTCTTAAAATAATATCCAACAACACAAATCTTCAATCAAAACACTTCTTCCAAAACTCTAACTCATCAAAAGAACCTCTTATCATTTTAATTTCATCATAACCCTTTTCAGAAATATATCTAAAAAATAATCCAAACTCTACTTATGACTCCCTACTTAATATTTGCATTAATTAAATAAATCACTTTATAAAATAATGCAATAAATCAATTTCCAATTTTCTAAGGTAAAACAAATTTAACCTAGCCAAAATAACCTTTCAAAAATTAGGTTAATATCATAACCTAACTTCCACCTTATTCCTCCTAAGACCTTAGCAATATGCAAATATAATTTCTAACTTTCACCTTATTCCTCCTAAGACCTTAGCACATGCAAATTAGATTAATTTCAAAAAAAATATTACCCCTTTTCACAATCTGCAGGGCTCGAACTTGCACCACTCTCTCCGTAACGCCTTGGCAATGACTTCCACGTCGTGTGAGCCATGTGCTCCTTTGATGCCTTAAAGTGCAATATGCACTTTGACCTCCTCATGACCCTCAAGAGCCTTTGGCTCTTCCTTCAATGCGATGTCCACTACCACACTTGCAATTCAGAGGTGCTTGATTAAATTTTGCATGAGCTTCGAATATTTTGGATGCACACCTTTTTAATAGAACACCAAATTTTGGTTTGGATAAAGTATAAATACCTTATGACCTCTTTACCATGCACGTCGATGGAGTATAATGTGTTGGGAGTCAACGCTAACATTTGCCTTGTTAATATTTTAATTTATAACAATTTAAATTCAATAGAATTTAAATATTATAAATTTAATATTTTACATCCTCTGTGGGATTTATTAAAAATTAAAGCCTCCTTAGGTTTTTAGAAAAACCTTTTTAATTTGCCCACCTATGGTTTTAATAAAACCTTTTATTTTGTCCAACCATGGTTTTAATAAAAAATATTTTAGTTTTGCCCAACCATGGTTTTAATAAAAACCTTTTATTTTTCCCAACCATGGTTTTAATAAAAACCTTTTATTTTGCCCAACCATGGTTTTAAATAAAAACCTTTTACATAATATTTAAAAAATAAATATTATGAAGCTTATTTTACCATCAACCTTTTGCATTACTCCTTTTGACCTTTTGACATAAATGACAATTTATCCTTGACATCAATGACAACTTTGACTCAAAATGTCCAACAATATCCCCCTTTGTCATTGATGGTAACCCAATAATTTTTTACCATTTTCTTGACCTTTTCATTTTGCTCCCCCTGGGAAACTGCTCCCCCTGACTGAATGCTTTCCTTAAAACATAGATTTATCCTGCTTACTCTAATATATCCCCATTTGACATCAATGTCAAAGGGTCACCTTTGGGGCTCGGGGCTAAGAATGAGTCTCTTAACTTAGCCCCTCTCCCACCTCCTCTTGAGGTGGTTAATTCTGGAGTGGGAGTATTTCTACTCCCAACAAGCACTGGTCTTTACCTTTGTACTTTTTCCTTCTCATTTGATCCTTATGATTCCTTTGATTATTCCTGTTCATGTCCATGTTCCTATTCTTATTTATGTCCATGTCCATATTATTGTTCATGTTCATGTCCATATTCCTATTCCTGTTCCTATTTCGGTTCCTATTCATGCTTGATTCTGAAATTTTTGCTCTACATCACTTTTTTGTATGTCCTTCATTATTGCATTTATAACACTTAATGTTATTATTCCTTGGAGGTGCAAGTATCTGGAACGATAAAACTCATTCGTTTATTTTTTATTTCTAATCAATTCCTCAATTGCAATATAATGAAGTAATACGTAACCGCAACAGTAAATAAAATAAATCAAATTGGATATAGTTTGCCACTCAGGGAGGGCACATCCCCACCGTGAAGGCAATCGTGCAAAATACGCAGTGAAAGAATAATAATAATGAAGATGATGCTTATAATGAAAAATCTAATCTAATAAATATGAATTTTGTACACTTGGAGAACCTAGCCGACGGCTAGGTTTTCTAGGTTTGGTATGTAGCATGACTCCCCTCCTCGGAAAGATTTGTCCTCAAAGTTGGAAATGTCTGGAAAATACTTTCAAGTTCCCATGTAGCATCCTCCTCTGGTAGGTCTTGCCATTTGATGAGAAATTCTTGAATCTGGCGTGACCTTAGTCTTCGTATTCGATGTTGTAGGATTTCTTCAGGTTGGAGATGTATGCGTCCTTCCTCATCGAGCACTGATAATTTTGATTGACCAATTACTTTTTTGAGTCTTCTGTTGTACTTTCTGACCAATTACTTTTTTGAGACACGAAACATGAAATATTGGGTGTATTCGTGATGATGAGGGTAGCTCTAACTGATAGGCTACTTCTCCAATGCAGCGCACAATTTTGTAAGGACCATAGAATCTTGGGGCCAACTTTTGACTGGTATTTATCCTTAACGATGATTATTTGTAGGGTTGCAACCTTAGGAAAACCTTGTCACCTACATTAAAAGTTCGCTCTGACCGATGCAAGTCTTGTTTTTGTTTCATGCGATTTTGTGCTTGGAATAAATTCTCTTTTAGGATGGTGAGTGTAGACTGCCTTTGTTGAAACCAATCATCCACTTTGGCTACCTTGGATGAACCTGGTACGTAATCTGCTACTATTGGAGGCTTAGTACCATACAATGCTTCAAAAGGAGACATTTTAATTGAGTAATGGTAAGAAGTATTGTACCACCATTCTGCCAAAACTAGCCATTGGCTCCATTGATATTGTTTATCTTGAACGAAACATCGTAAGTACGTACCCAAACATTTGTTAACTACTTCGGTTTGACCATCTGTCTGTGGGTGGTAAGCTAAAGACATGTTCAATTTGGTTCCACTAAGTCGAAATAATTCCCGCCAAAAGTTACTAGTGAAGATGGGATCTCTATCACTTACAATATTTTTGGGCATACCATGTAATTTGAAGATTGAGTCCATAAATACCTTTGCCACCTTGCTTGTGGAAAAAGGATGTTGTAAAGCCTGAAAATGAGCGTATTTGGATAACCGATCTACGACTACGAAGATTATTGTCCTACCCTCTGATTTAGGAAGACCTTCAATAAAATCCATGGATATATGTTCCCACTAACGCTCCGGGATGGGTAATGGTTGTAACAACCCTGGTGATTTAACTGTTTCTCCTTTATTATGCTGGCAAACTTCGCATTCGGCTACCCATTGTTTGACTTCTACTTTTAATCCTTTCCAACAAAATGATTGTTTGACCCTTAAATATGTCTTCAAAAATCTTGAATGTCCTGCTGATGGAGAAGCGTGTGATTCGTCGAGGATCTTTGATTTGAGTTCTGAATTGTGTGGAATGTAAATGCGGTTCTTTTTTCGAAGGATTTTATCTTCATAAGAGAACAAAGGGTGTTTAGAGGACCCTATAGATAATTCTTGAATTATCTGATCAGTTTCGCTATTGGACAACCATTCATCTTGTAATTGAGTCACCCATTGGGAGCAGGGACCTGAAATAGCGTTAATGATTACTTTGTCTTCATATTTCCTAGATAGCGCATCGGTGGCTACATTTTCCTTCCCCTTCTTGTATTCGATAACAAAATCATAACCCAACAATTTGGTTAACCACTTATTTTGTTCCAGATAGGAAAACCTTTGCTCAAGAAAATGTTTGAGACTACTATGATCTGTTTTTATAATGAAGCGGCTACTGATTAGGTAGTGTCTCCATTTTTCTATTGTGTGAAGAATAGCCAACATTTCTTTTTTGTATGTTGATCTTCCCAAATTTTTCCCGGAGAGCTGTTTTCTTTCAAATGCCAACGGATGACCTTCTTGCATTAATATAGCCCCAATTCCTATTCCTGACGCGTCACATTCGATAATAAATGGTTTGTGAAAATTGGGAGTTGCTAAAACTGGAGTTGTACACATGGCCTCCTTAAGAGCTTCAAAGGCTTGAGTAGCCTCTTTCGACCAATGAAAAGCATCCTTCTTTGTGAGTGTTGTGAGAGGTGCTGCAATCTTACCATAATTTTGTACAAACTTGCGATAGTAGCCCGTGAGACCCAAAAAACCATGAAGTTTCTTGATGGTTTTAGGTAACGACCATTCTTGAATTGCCTTAATCTTATTGGGATCGACTTTGACGCCCTCGTGTGAAACTATATGACCAAGATATTCGACTTCTTAGACACCAAATGAACATTTGGAATGTTTGAAAAATAACTTTTCTTTGTGTAAAATGTGAAGGGCTTTATCCACATGATGTAAATGATCCTTCCATGTTTTGCTATATATGAGAATGTCATAAAAAAAAACTAACACAAACTTACGGAGGAGTGGACGAAACACTTGGTTCATGAGACTTTGGAATGTGGGTGGTGCATTGGTGAGACCAAAAGGCATGACCAAAAATTCATAATGACCTTCATGAGTACGAAAAGCAGTTTTGGGAATATCTTCTTCTCTAACACGGATTTGGTGAAATCCTGAGCGAAGGTCTAATTTTGTAAAAAAATTTGCACCGTGCAACTCATCAAGTAGGTCATCTATGATAGGGATAGGAAATTTGTCCTTGATAGTGAGTTTATTGAGAGAACAAAAATCAGGACACATACGCCAAGAGTTATCTTTTCGTCGAACCAGAACTACAGGTGAGGAATAAGGGCTAGTGCTATGACGAATGACTCCATGATCTAGCAGATCCTGAATGATCTGTTCGATTTTTGTCTTTTGTGGTTGAGGATAGCGGTAAGGATGACTGTTAGGTGGGACACTCCCTGGAATCAAATGGATGGCATGGTCATGAGATCATTTAGGTGGTAATCCTTTAGGTTCTTGGAATACCTCTTCGTAATTTGTTACGATGTCTCATAAATCTGGAGCAGTAATATCCGAAGTTGCTCGAGATTATTTTTCCAAACAATTAATCTGAGCTATAAATCCATATCCACCCTTTTTTAATATCTTCTCCATACTATGAGAGCTCACCATTTGTGATGGAGGAGTAGTAATGCCTTGTAAGCAAATGACTCGTCCGTTTTCCTTCCATTCCACAAATAATTTTTTGAAATTGAAGCTAACCGTGTCTAATGTTTCCAACCATTCAACTCCCAAAATGACATCAGAGTTCCCTAAATTCATGATGAAAAGGGATCCAAACCATGTATAAGTTCCCATTTTTATGGAAACTTGAGACGTTCGACCAACACATTGCGCGTTCACCCCGTTGGCTACTAGAACCTAGAATTTGTCTTTGTTGGAAGAGTTAATGAATAAATTCAAAGCTTTTGCTATTTTGATGTCGATAAAATTGTGGGTACTGTCAAAATCAATTAGCACATTCACCTTTTTCTAGCAGAGAAATCCTGGTATCTTGATGGTATGGTGGGCGGTTAACCCCACGAGGGCATGCACGGAGATCGCCATTGTATCCTCTTCCTTCTCTTCTAGAGTACTTGGTAGTTCTTCTTGCATAGGTTCTTCTTGTTGGTAAGTTTCTTCCTCTTCTCCTTCATATTGATCTCATTCAATATGAAAGTTTTGTTTTTGGGCACATGCTTGTTCCCTGGAATGATGAGTGCGACATTTATAGCAAAAGTATCTTGATGGTTGATCATTTCTACGAAAGGAATTGTTGCGATATGAAGGACGATTATAAGTTTCACGTCGTGCATACAACTGAATTCTCTTCTCAGCCAGATTGGCTATTCTTATACAATCGTTCAACGCGGTTGGATTTTGAATGTCCACCTCCACCCTAATATTTTCTTTCAATCCATTGCGAAAAGCTCCTACCATCGTGTCGGAGCTGAGGTCTAATGTATATGGTAGTAAACTGGTGAATTCCGAAACGAACTCGCTAACCGATCCTTCTTGTTTAAGAGATAACAGTCTTACTGTGTATGACGATGTAGCTCCTTCATCAAATCTTTCTAAAAAATAGGTAGTGAATTTTTTCTAGTTAATAGTAGCTCCTTTCTCTCGCTTAAGCCATACGAACCATTGGTAGGCCTCAGTGCCTAATTTTGATGCAGCAAAAGGGACTTTATCAAAATCCTTAATTTGGTATAAGTCGAGAATGCCTTCCATTTTGGCTATCCAACCATGAGGATCATGACCCTCAAAAGTGGGCATATCAATGCGTGGAAAATTATTAGGGCCTCTCGGTTGGTGATAACCCATATCCATTTCCTGATCTTGGTTATACCATTGTCTATTGTAGCGATCCCTGGAATTATCCGGATTGCCTCTTCGCTGCTCCCAATCGTCATCCTGGTCGTCATTTTCTTCATTCCTTTGTGCATGGGAGTGATTTTGGGGATTAGTATTGGGATTAAGTCGATTTTGTGCGCTCGCTAGGTTTTTTAGGTTGATACTAATTTCATGCATACCATCTAGTAAGAGTCGAAGAGTTTCATCCGTGGTAATGGCCGAGTTACTTGAGTCTCCTTGTGTGATGTTTTTGTGAGTTGGGGGAGGGTTAGTAGCCATAGGGTCTACCAGTGGATGATGTGGATTATAACTACCAATTTTTAAAGAAGGAGAATTTTTTGTACTTGGGCTTCTATGAGGTCTTCGTGCGTTGTTATTGGTTGTCTCCGAGCTTGATAGTCGACCGTCAGATCCTTTAGTCCAACTTCTACTCATGCACTTTTCAAAATTTCCTGCTTAGTAATCCTTGAGCTTCGATTTCTACGATAATTCGGTTGAATTTGGCAAAAATTTTGTGTTTCGCTTCAACTGTCGTGCCAACTGCGATGCGGATTTGAATTTGGGTGGCCTCGGGACAACAACTTTCAATAATTTTTCAATTTGGACAATGCCAGCAACTTTGACAGCAACTTTTCAATTTTGCAACTTTTCAATTTTGACTGGGACTCACTAGACGATTTCAGCAACTTGGACAACTTTTTAGCAACTTTTCAATTGTGACTGGGACTGACCGCAAGACAACACGTACTGCTATGACCGAACAACGAGGAACCCAAAACGGACGTGAAAGACCCTGATCAAGACACGTGGGACACAGATTGTGAGACACGACAAGAACAGCTGGATGAAGAACGATGCCACGAAAGACGACCGAAAGACCGAGACGCGACGAAGGACAGCTGGACTAACACGACGACACGACAAACACAAGGATCATGAAGAGAGAGGCTTGTGTGACCGTAGTCACACTGTACTAATTACCACCTCCACGTTATAAACCGGATTGCAGCCTTTTCACTCCCAATGTGGGATAAATGCATCGGCGAACTTAAAAAAAAAAAAAAATTTTAAACGTTTTTTAACCTTAGAACAGCGCGTTTAATTTTTTTATTCCTCATGCTCTGATTGGTCGACGGACGCCGTGAGACAGGGATGCCTATATGCAATTTTGTTTGCAGTTTGGGCTCGTTTCAGAGCTCGAAAATGCCAAGGGAAGGTTGTAGCCAATGCTGGTCCGTTGATGACTACCCGTAGTGCTCGGCATCATGGCTGCGCAGCTTCTGTCCACCCTGCTCGCCTGAACCTGATACCACTTGGAACGATAAAACTCATTCGTTTATTTTTTATTTCTAATCAATTCCTCAATTGCAATATAACGAAGTAATACGTAACCATAGCAGTAAATAAAATAAATCAAATTGGATATAATTTGCCACTCAGGGAGGGCACGTCCCCGCCATGAAGGCAATCATGCGAAATATGCAGTGAAAGAATAATAATAATCAAGATGATGCCTATAATGAAAAATCTAATCTAATAAATATGAATTTTGTACACTTGGAGAACCTAACCGACGGCTAGGTTTGCTAGGTTTGGTATGTAGCAGTATCTTGGGATTTCTCCTTGTGAAGCCATATCCTTTTCTATCATGAACCATGCAATTCATTGCCTTGTGACCAAAATGATTACATGAGTAGCAATACCCATGAAAGAGCTACTTGCTTCTAAAGTTCCCATGTTCCTATATTTCATGTTTCCTACATTATTAAGCCTTGTGCCCAAATTTGTGATATGAGAAACATCTTCCATTGAATTTTCCTTTTCTTGACCTTATTGCTCTCTTAGTCTCTCTTAACCTATTACGATTTTTGTTCCATCCGTTTCTTCTTTGTGCATTTTTCCTTTCCTTGTTGAAATTTTTGTTGTTCAACTCATCCTAAGAAGCCTCACGTTATCTTAAAATATCTTCTTCTGAAGTTTCTTCTTCTTCAGAACTTGAGGTTGACTCTTTTTCTTGTTTCTTTTGAGCCTATTCAAAACCAAGACATGTTTTATTTGTTGACCTTATTTGTACCTTGATCATCTTATCCATATTATTTGAACTCTTTCTAAACTTGTGTAGCTTATCCTTGGACTTTTCTAACTCTTCCCTTAGTAGAGATACTTCTTGTTCTAACTTTTCACATTCTAAGACCTTTGCTTCTAGCTTATCCTTGAACTTCTTTGTCTTAGCCATTGAATTGTTTAGATCCTCTATAAGCTTTCCTCTTTCTTCATCACATTCTTGAAACTGAATCTCAAGTTGGGAGTTTTGCTTTCTTACCTTTTTTTAAGTTTTAAGAGCATAAATAAGTTCTCCCTCAATATCAAATCCTCCTTTTTATGATTCTTCCTCTATTTGTTTACCTTTGTCAGCATATTCATTTTATTTTGACTTATATTCTATAGGATCATCTTCTTCTTCTAGTGCCATTAGAATATTCTCTTCTGGTCCTTCAAGTGCATCCTCATATTCATAATCACTGAAATTGAAACCATTCCTTATCTTCAAGATGTCCAAAATTACCACATCTAAAACACTTGAGAATTATTGGTGACCTTTTCTTGACTTCTTCTTTTTCTTCACTCTGAAATAGGACTTCATTTTTATCATTATCTGAGAAACCATTATCACTATCACTTGAGTACTTACTTGCCTTATCTGCATAGTAGCTCCTATTTTGTCTTTGAAAGAACTTCTTTCCTTGTCTACCTTGTCCATCATTGCCTTTCTTTTGATACCTGTATTTTTATGATTCCTTGTTCATGTGATCCTATTTTTATTCATCATTGTTATTTTTAGCTTCTTGAAAATCAGTTGCATAGTGACCATACTTTCCAAAATTGGAACATATAATAGATTTTGCATCTTTAAATATTCTTTAATCCTTATTCCTTCTACCATAATTAGCTTCTTCATCACTGGATGAATCATTGCTCAATTATGACTTCTTACCCTTTGTCTTATTAATTGCTTTGAAGGCTGCTTCCTTTTGAATATTAGGTTCCTCTTTTGTTTTTAAATCAAAGTCTATGAGAATACCAAGTAATATATCTCTTGACAAAGAATCACCATCTTTTGATTCTTCTATAGTAAAAAAAAATTCACTAAATATTTTTGGAAGAGATCTTAAGACCTTATCACAAACATCCGATTCTTCAACATTAAGTCCAAGTCCTTGCATGGTATTAACAACCTCATCTACTCAAAGTAGATAAGTACTAATATTTTCCTCGTCCTTCATCCTTAATTCATCAAATTGCCCTTTGAGATTTTGTATCTTTGCCTTTTTGACACTTTTATCTCCTTCATATATGCTTTGCAACTTATCCAATATTCCTTTTGCATCTTTACAATGCATAAATTTTATTGATTTTGTTCTATGCAAACCTATCAAAATTATATTCATTGATTTTGAATTGTAATGATGTAGAAGCTTACCTTCCTTATCTGTAGGTGGATCATTTGGTGGTATGCATCCATTTTCAACTACTTCCCAAATTTCATTGCCAAGTGCCATCAGGTGAATCTTCATTCTCATACTCCAAAATATATAATCACTTCCATCAAATATTGGTGTTGAATTATTTGAGAATACATTCTTAGAATTCATTGTGTTCTTGAAAGCTTTTCCTTCAAGATTTTAAACTCTTTCGAAGGAACCCGCTTTGATACCAATTGAAGAACATAAGTTTATACTGAGAGGGGGAGTGAACAGTATAAGATAAATTTTTACTTTTCTTTCCCAATCAATATTATACAATGTATAGATAGCAATATCAATAGCAGTAATAAAATCAATACACAAATCACCACACATAATAGAGACACTAATTTTATGTGGTTCACCCAATGTGGGCTACTCCACTGAGAAAATATTTTACTAAAATTTCCTTGATCAATCTCTTGGGAATACTTTCCCTATTACAATATTTATGGACCTCTATCCAAAGGAGACACCAATCCCCTAATTAAGTTTGAGGATCTCTATCCACAGGAAAAATCCTTTCTCCTCTTGCTCTGGTTGGTGATCTTCTAGAAGAACTATTGTCCCCACTACTCTGGATAATGGATCTCTATCCACTAAAGACATCTATCCTCACTGCCCTAGCTTATAGATCTCTATCCATTGGAGAATGCCATCCTCTATACTCTGTCACCTTCAAAGCTCTGTCTCAAATCTGTACTAAACACAATCCTTCGATCTAGCATAAATTTTCTCAATATCTATCTCTAGTCTAGAACAAATATATCCTAAAATCTACACCACACTCTGTACTCAAATCTATACTAAACACAGTCCTTCGATCTAGCATGAATCTATCCTCAATATCTATCCTCTGATCTGCATTACACATAGTCCTTCAGTCTATCACAAATCTATCCTCAATATCTATCCTTTGATCTGCACTAAACACAGTCCTTCGATCTAGCACAAATTTATCCTCAATATCTGTCCTTTGATTTGCACTAAATACAATCCTTCGGTCTAGCACAAATCTGTCCTCAATATCTATCCTATGATCTACACTAAACACTATACTTTGGTCTAGCATAAATCTATCCTCAATATCTATCCTCAAGCCTTAACACAAATCTTGATCCAATCACAAATCAACACTGCAGATCTACCCCAAACCTTCACTCAAGGTTTGAACAAATAAATTAATTAATTCTGCTCACAAGTCTTCTCAAAGACTTGTCTCAAATCTGCCTTGTAAGCTTCCACAAAATCTCACACTAATCTATCCATAAGTCCTCTCTAGAAATTTTCCAATCTGCTCTCAAAAAGTCCTCACTAGAACTTGTCCAAATCTACTCTCAATCTATATTGTAAGCTTTCACAAAAGCTCACACAAATTTTTCCACAAGTCTTCTCTAAGACTTGCCTCAAATCTGCTCAACAAGTCCACACTATAACTTGTCCAATCTCATGGAAACATAAAAATAATTGTCAGAGACTCAATATGCTTCACATTCATCACAATGCTCAATAACTTTCAATCACTTTTTTAGAAACATATAGAGAATTGTTAGAGACTCAATATGCTTCACATTCACCTCAATGCTCAATCACTTTCACTCACTCCTTTTAGAAACATATAGAGAATTGTTAGAGACTCAATATGCTTTACAATTACAATTCTCAATTACTTTCAATCACTCTTTTGGAACCATATAGAGAATTGTTAGAGACTCAATATGCTTCACACTCACAAACTCTCAATCACTTTCAATATTTCTTTTATTAAAAAAATATATAGATAATTGTTAGAGAATCAATATGCTTCACACTTATCAACACTCAACCTCTTTCTCAAATCAATTTAGAATATGGAACAATTTGTTTCATAGAACTTGAACTATTACTTTACACATCCACTTGACTAGGCACAACCAAATCTACTCAACCAATCACTCAATGAAATAATCCTTGCTCACAAACCCTAGTCTAAGCATATGAACACTCACTCAAATATTTCCAAAAATGCTCATCAAACAATCTCATATAAAAATGATACTCATGATATTTGCAAATCCTAATTCAAGTTCTTCACTCAATCAATCACTTCAACAATAATGCTTATAAAACAAGGTTTTATCAACAACTCTCAATTTTAGAAAACCTTGAAGCATTAATTCAAAACACACTCAACAATGCTTACCAAACAATCATTTTCACTCCAAATTTGCATTCACAACTTTCAACAATCACTCACTAGGAATAATATGCCCATACCTTTTATTTTATGTAGAAGTGACCTTAGCAAACCTATCTCAATAACAATTTTGTCTTTTTTCAATCTCAATAGTTAGATGATAAAATATCACACTAACTTTCTCACAAAATAATTTTCAATTACAAAAATAATAAAAAATAATTACACTTTATTTCTCCTTCTTAAAACAATATCCAACCTCCTAAGGATTTTGGAAAATTCAATACTGATGGAGCCTCTAGAGGGAACCCTAGAAAATCCAGTGTGGGAGGAATTGGTAGACTTTCAGATGGCTCCCTGGTTTTTACTTTTCTTGAGAATTTGGGTATTATTTCCAATAACCTTGCTGAGGGGTATGGTATCCTTAGAGGCCTTCGGGAGGCTACTAAGGTTGGATGGGAAAAGGTGTTAGTTGAGTCCGACTCTCAACTTATGATTAATCTCTTGAAGACTCCTTTTAAGAATCATAAGGTGGATTGGAGAATAAAAAAAATTATTGAGAAGATTCAGTTAATCCAGATGGGATTTTTAAAAGTTGATTACAATCATGTGGTCAGAGATCAAAACAAGAGTGTTGATGCTTTAGCTAATTGGGCTTTGGACAAAGGTGATCTTACTTGTTATGGCCACCCTCCTATATGGTGGGCTTCTCAAATTAGGGAAGCTCTTCTTTCTATCATTTCTTTGGATGGCTCCGAGTTCTGAAGGTACCTAGTTTCTTCTTGTCTTTTTTTTGTTTCTCTTTGGTTCATTCAATTTTTTTAGTTCCCTAGCGCATTCTATTCTTTATTTTGTTTCCTCTGTTGATTCTTGCATTAATAGTCTTCTGGTCTAGATAGGTCATTGTTTTGTTCATTTTTTTTTCTTTTGTCTTCTTTGTTTTTTTGTTTAGTTTTTTAAGGTGGGTGGGTTCTTTTGTTTTGTTTTGTTTTTGTGTTTTTTGTGTTGTTTTTTGTTTTTCTTGTGTTTTTGTTGTTTTGTTTTTTTTTTAATGTTTTTTGTTATTGTTCTTGTGTTTTTTTCGTTCTTGTTCTTGGGTTTCTCTTTGTTTGTGTTATTTCATTTTTTTATGTGTGAGTGTTTTCTATGTTTTTTGTTTTTGTTTATTGTTTGTTGTTGGTTGTTTTTATTTTTATTTTATTTATTTTATTTTTTAGGTTTTGGTTGTGTTTATTTTTTATGTTTATTTGGGTTATGTCTTTGTAGTGTTATGTTGTTTTTGTCTTGTTTGTGTTTTGTTATGTGGTTCTTGTGTTTTTCTATGTGGTTTGTGTTGTGGTTTCTTTTATCTTATTGTGCATGTTTGGTTGTGCTTTTGGTTTTGACACACTCAAGGAGCATGTTTTTTATTTTATTTTATTATTTTTTTTGTTATTTACTTTTTTTAATTTGGTTTTGTGTGTTTGTTTGATCCTTGAGTATGTCAAAGATGGTAGGCCAGGTCCGAGTCCTGGGTGTTTTTGGCGGAATGGATACCCCTGCCTCCTTGGGTCTTACCCGAAAGTGGCATCCATTTTGGGATGTTTTCCACAAACAAAAAAATAATAATAATATCCAATAACACAAATCTTCGATCAAAACACTTCTTCCAAAAATCTAACTCATCAAAAGAACCTCTTATCATTTTAAATTCATCATAACTCTTTTCAGAAATATATCTAAAAAATAATCCAAACTCTACTTATGAATTCCTACTTAATATTGCATTAATTAAATAAATCACTTTATAAAATAATGCAATAAATTAATTTCTAATTTTCTAAGGTAAAACAAATTTACCCTAGCCAAAATAACCTTTCAACACTTAGGTTAATATCATAACCTAACTTCCACCTTATTCCTCCTAAGACCTTAGCACATGCAAATTAAAATAATTTCAAAAACTTTATTACCCTTTTTTGCAATCCATGGGGCTCGAACTTGCACCACTCTCTCCATAGTGCCTTGGTCGTGGCTTCCACACCATGTGAGCCATGTGCTCCTTTGACGCCTTAAAGTGCAATATATGCTTTGACCTCATCATGACCCTCAAGAGCCTTTAGCTCTTCCTTCGATGTGACGTCCGCTACCACACTTGCAATTCGGAGGTGCTTGATTAAATTTTGCACGAGCTTCGAATATTTTACGTCGGTGGAGGACAATGCATTGGGATTCGGTGCTAACATTTTCCTTGTTAATATTTTAATTTATAATTATTTAAATTCAATAGAATTTAAATATTATAAATTTAATATTTTACATCCTCTTTGGGATTTATTAAAATTAAAGCCTCCTTAGGTTTTTAGAAAAACCTTTTTAATATGCCCACCTATGGTTTTAATAAAACCTTTTATTTTTCCCAACCATGGTTTTAATAAAAAACCTTTTATTTTGCCCAACCATGGTTTTAATAAAAAACCTTTTATTTTGCCCAACCATGGTTTTAATAAAAACCTTTTATTTTGCCCAACCATGGTTTTAATAAAAACCTTTTATTTTTCCCAACCATGGTTTTAAATAAAAACCTTTTACATAATATTTAAAAATAAATATTATGAATCTTATTTTACCATCAACCTTTTGCATTACTCCTTTTGACCTTTTGACACTAATGACAATTTATCCTTGACATTAATGACAACTTTGACTCAAAATGTCCAAAATTTCCCCCTCTACTACCTTAATGCATAAGGTCCCTTTGGCTCTACCAAACTATGTGCATCATAAGGCAACCCTTAGGGTCTTTCCATAGCCACATGTTCCTAGGCCCATACTTGTAGTAAGAGGTTACAACTCATCCCTACTCACTTCATCATTCACACCTTGAATAACTCTCTATAAGTCTGGATCAAAAAGGTTGGCACCCATGCAAACACAATTGAACTCTCCACTAGGTCCTACACCACTCCTAGCATGTTCCAAGGAAATTATGCACCTAGTGATCAAATAAAATAACACCTGATATAAATACCACCATCATAGTCTGTCTATGTGTTAGTCTACCAAACACAATACAACTCGTATATTATACTACATTACTCAATGTTCACATCTCTCCACTCGAATCTAAACACTCTTTCCAAAATCCACTCCTTTGCTTCATTTTTAGTGATCATTGTACATCCCTCTACTAGTAACCAATATATTCAGTATACATCTTCCAAAGTGATGGTCATATCCCTAGTGGGTAACTAGAATGTCCCCCTATTAGGATCCCACCTTTTGATCAAGGCTAATATATGATATCTACCTACATGCAGCAACTCTATATGCGTTGCTCCTTCTAATCCTATTTCTCTCAACCACTGCTAGTCATCAGCATCCAACATATTCCTTGCATCCCAACATATTGCTTTAAATGTGTTGCATGTTTTGACAATCTTCAATGGTCTTATTTCTTCTAGATCTGCACCACCTCCTTGGATTGTTCCAACATTACCAAAAGCAATCTTCTCTTCTCAAAGTATATGCACCAGTAGATCAATAATCAAAAGCAGAAGAATCATGAAGCATTAACAAAAGTTGATTTTGGTATTTACAAAAAATTACAAAATCAACCCAAAATTGAACTACTATTCTCAAAAAGCACTTCATCACTCATATAGCATATCCAAAACACTAGGGAGTCATAAGGCATTCTACAAAAACATAAAATTCATAAAAGGTATCATCAAGTCAATACTAGGGAATTTAAAAAGAGGACCACAAGGATCATCATGGCATCAAACAAGTTCTTTCTTGCAGAATCCCAATTACTTAAAGGTCCAAATTATTTCTCTTGGAAAAATAAGGTAAAATCAATCCTAGTATATGAAAAACTTTGGGAGATAGCTCAAGGAACAACAAAAACCAAGCACAGGTGATACTGAGATTAAAAAATTTGAATAAAATGATGCAAAAGCCCTAATAACCTTTGTGATCATAAATGAAATACAACCTTATATCAATTTATAAAAGATATCTATAGAAGCATGGAAAAGCCTAGATAAAATATTTGAAGGGAAAAATAAAGCCACTATCCTTCATCTTCAAACTCAACTACATTCCCTAAAAATGAATAGTGGCAAAAGCATATAACAATTGCTAAGGAAAGTAGAAGATATTATTGGAAAATTATTAACCTTAGAATAAGAGATTAAATATGAATTTCTTACTCAGGTAATCATGAGAGCACTTCTAGATAACTATACAATTTTTGTTAGATCTTTACAATTCCTAAGTAAAGATACTTCTTTTGATGACCTAGTCCATATTATTTAAGAGTATGAGATGGATAATACAGTTAAAAATGAAATGACTAATACCGCATTAGCATCAAAAGACAATCCACAGGGAAATATTGCTTCATCATCAAGAGGAGAGAGACCATGGTACAACAAGTACTGTCAGATATGCAAAATAAAAGGTCATAGTACTAAGTACTAACTATTGTATATTCAATCCTAGAAATCAGAATCAAGGAAATCATATGAACAATGGAAATAAATTTCAACCAAGGTAATACCAAAATAATCCTCATCAGTAGCAAGTTCAATGTCCTACCAATTATCCCCAATTGGACCGAAAAGAGAATTAGAAATGACACCTAGCTCAAAGGATCAAAGAAATTGAAGAACTGGAAGAACCTAAAAATGGCTATGAAGTGAAAGCTCTTTCAGTAAGAAAAACATGTTATGAAGATAGTAACTACTTGCTTGAGCATGTTACAGAGAATAGAGAGGAAGAATATCAACTCCAAGACCAAGAAGAAGATCCATATTGAAGATTAAAATCTTCAATACCCAAATAATGTAATATAGGGGGATGTTAGAGTTAGAGCATATTACATCATTTGGATCATGGAAATGTACCACCTTTGGTACATAGGGATTAATTTAGGGATAAGTTAGCTACTTACTTCAAGCAATATAATAAATGCACAAGTGTCAATGTGCAAGTTGTAATGTGAAAGGTGTCCCCTTGTACAACTAGGTAGAGTGTTTGCCAAGGAATATCTCTTCCTATATAAAGGGCCTCATAGTGATAAATTAGAAGAGCAAGAGACATATCAAGCACATCAATTGTATTGTAGTAGATAGTAGTAGAACTCCTAAGGGAGTATAATGTAGTTCTTTATCTTGTGTTAATGGAGTGACCATTACCTCCATACTATATTGTATTTTTACCATTTTATATTTATAATATATTTCAATCATATTACAAAATTAATTTTTTTTTTTGCATCTTATTAGGACTTGTGATAGATCTCTCCAACTACAGATATCCTCAAAAGCTAACAATGTCCAAGGTCTGTTGCAAGGCATTTCTTTTATATTACATGTCCTAAAAGTTTTCCTTCTTGAGCAAAGAAGATTGATTTCTTAGGATTTAAGGAAATTTTGTATTCCCTATAGCTCTTGATTGATTCTAAGTGTTCAATATGCTTACTCCTTTCTTTGATAAGACTATCATATAATTGACGAATATGAGTATTATCTAATTAATCAGCCCAACAAAGGAAATGTCTATAGCTCTTTGAAAAATGGTCCCTACATTGGACAACCCAAAGGACATCCTATGATAAGCAAGGGTCCCCCATTTTATGGTGAATATTATCTTATGTTGGTCATATTTGACCCAAATTTGATTGTAAACTAAGAAACAATAGAGTATTAAAAATATTTATGACCTTATCTCTTTCTACATTTTTTTGTTTATGGATGGAAATAGGTAGTGGTCCTTCAAATATGCTTTGTTTAGATTTCTAAAATTGGCAAACAACTAAATATCACCATTCCTTTTATGTAACATGATGAAATTGGCCATTCATATTGAATGTTTAATGGAAAAGATAATATGTGCTTATAGAAATTTGAATAGATATTTCTTCATGATTTATTCTATCTTTGAATTAAGGTGCCTTTGTTCTTAGAGAAATGGCCTAGCCCCAAGTTCAAGGTCATAGATATATTCAATTGTATGCTTGTCATAGAGATTGAGGTCTTCATATCCCTAGGTTATGACACCTCTATACTTGGCACACAATTCCTTGGATAAGTGGACCTCTTCCTCTGTATATTCCTTTCCTATTAGTAGTTTTTTCCTTTAGTGATTTCAATGAGTTGGTAAGATAAAGGCTTTGCCTTGATGTCAAAATTCTTAATATTATCATCTAGAATGAAAAATATCTAATGTAATTGGATATTTGGTTAATTGATTAAATTTAATTAAATAAATCCATCTTTAATGTTGTCCCATATTTGTTCTTTCCTTTTGCATATTTAACTTCTTTGACAAGGAACTCAATTATCTATTCATTGTTATAAACACTTGTCGATGGTCAAAATTATCTTGAGATAGTATGTCTAAAGACTACTTCAACTTCTTTGACTTATTTTGCATATCTATTGCTAGATCAAACCTAATGACTAGATATGCCAACTCAATTGCACTTGTATTTAGTTCCTTAGGCATAACCATAATTTTATATGTTGAAGTTTTCTAGCAAGTCTCAAAATTGATGCTTATATGATTTCAAGTGCTTATTTTTGGTAGCACATATAGATTTAACCCAAATTACTACCAATTTAGTTTCCAAAGACCTCTAGATTCTTGACCCCTAATATTTATGCCTTTTTTTTTTTTTAAGCAAAAAATCTCTTACGAGGTCGCTTTGGTCTAAGAGACCACGACTAGGGGGTTCTACACCATCAAAATCACCCGAGAGTCATGCTCGACCCTGCCCGCACCAACATTATCAATTGGATTTTAGGTACCTAATTCAACTTTTTTGGTAGGGTGGAGATTCAAACTTGGGACCTCCCTTGGAGGATTGCCCTCTCCTCTCAAACTCACCTACAACACCTGGGTAAAAAACTAATTTATAGTGGAAAACACCCCTTTCAAGGTACCACTTTCAACAGGTTGGGCATAGGAGGAATGGAACCTTGTCGAACTCTACCAAAACATAGGACATTCCTAACTATACCATATATCTGCAAGATGAAGACAAGGGCAATGGAACCTGGGTCGGCCTCTACCAGCACCCAGGGAATTTACCATTGCACCACAACAAGCAGATTATAATGCTTCATATTTTACCACATTATTAATGTAATTACACAATAACACATAGGCATAGTGCATTTATATTTCTTGTAATTTTGTTATATGTATGCCAACACTTGATCCATTTCTTGTCCATGATCCACCGAAGTGCAAAATCCAAGTGCCTTATAAGCCTTGTGAAGGATGAAAATTCGCACCACACAAATAAGCAAAATTCTTAAAGCAATAAAAATAGATTTTATATATATTTGTATTTTCAGAGTTACAAAGGGTCCTCTCAAGAGGACTTTACAAATGATATAATGATTATAAAAGGGGTACAATTCTATTTTTCTCTATAAATAATATCTTTGGGTGCAATATTGATATTATTGTGCCAGCACATTTTTTGAGGAGTAAGTTTTCCTGTGACCATCACGTAAGATCATACCTAGAGCCTTTTGGTATTCTTGAATCCTATTACCTACACACAAAGGAAAATAACAAGCAAATCAATAACATATACGAGGTCCACCATGGTTGAACCTGTATCAAATTTGAAAATATGAAATAAGATAGAAAATAGTAAAATACATGCAATATGAAGGATCTAATGCTATAATGCTCATCTAGATAAAGATCTAAGCCAATAGTTTAAATGAGACTTGTCACCTCACTAGTCTATTGAGATCATCTTAGGTCGAGATGATTTTATCTATGAATTATATTAGGGTAAAATAATCACTATCACAGTGTTACACTTCATCATAATCAGGTTTGGGTTGGATTTAGATCAACATAGAGTGTTTTTGGGTGATCGATAGTATGCAAAAGGATGATGATACAAGCACCAAATATCAATGGTACGATAAGGATATTTTAGGTGAGGGAAAGAGTGGCTTCGATTTTGAACCCTTGGTGGTAATCGAATAGCATTTAATTTGCAACAAGAGGACCTAACAGATTCTCGGTAGCACTTCATGGTGAGAAATTTCAAATTTCTCAAGGCTCTTTTACAAAAATGAGGGACGCCAATTTATAAGCCTCATAGTAGTAGGTAGGTGAGAAAAATGTTAGAATTTCCTAAATTAGACATGCAAAGCATTACACAAAATATGAAGAAAGAGTAGAACCGATTGATTATTCCATGGATCAACTTTGTATAAATAACAAAGTTGATCATTGAGAGTCGTTAGATTACAACAAATCATCATATCTAATGTAGACTATAACTGAGAGTTCACCTGACTCATGAAGGAGTGAAAAATCAAGTAAGTCTATCCTATTAGAACTTAAGAGAATAATTACTTATTCTAACACTCCCCCTTAAGTGATACTAGGGGTGTATTGTGCAAATGAGTCCCGAAAACAAATCCTGATGAGGTACTCATGTACAATGGTTTATTTTTTGAAGATATGGTAAAAATACCATAGGAAAAACCATCTATCAAAAAAGAAAAAAGGAAGAGGCATGTCTTCGGTTTGTGAATATTGTCCTCTTAATACAAAAAAAGGTGAGTCTCGAAAACATGGCCTGATGAGGTACTCATTTACAATATATATGAGAGATGGTGAAAAAACCACATGGGAAAAACCATCTGCGATAAAAGAAAGAGGCATGTCTTCGAATGGCGAATATTGTCCTTAATAACAAAAAAAATGAGTCCCGACAACATGGCTTGATGAGGTACTCATGTATAATATATAAGGGAGAGATAATAAAAAAACCACATGGGAAAAAACCATCCTCCAAAGAATACAATAATAAAATGAGAGGTGAAAAGTCCTTTGTTTCAATGTAGCTATAATACTCCAAGTTTCTCTCACAACTGTATGTAATGCAGAGAAGGCAATGACTTGGTGAAGATGTCTGCAACTTGATTTTTAGTTGGAATATAATCCAAGTATATGTCCCCATTTTGAATATGTTGTCGAATGAATTGCATGTGTATCTCAATGTGCTTGCTGTACTGATGCTCAACTAGATTACATGCAATATGAATTATGCTCTGATTGTCACACCAAAAAGTAATAGGTTTGTCATGGGAAAAACCAAATTATCTTATATTTTGATGATGCCAAAGATCTTCATAACTTTCTAAAACTGCTACCCTGTATTCTGCCTCTGTAGATGATAAGGCCATTGCTTGTTTTTTTTGCATAAACAAGCAATTGGTGAAGAACCAAGACAAAAGACATAGCCAAAAGTTACCCAATATGAATTCGTGTAGCCAATGATATCCATGTATTTTCCCTCATATAAGAGCCCAAAGTGAGTAGTTCCTTGCAAGTAGCGGAGTATTATTTTTGTTTCTTGCCAGTGATTGAAATGAGGTTGATGTGAGAATCTAGATATCAATCCAACAACATATGAGATATCTAGATGAGTATGAGTAAGCTATAACAGAATCCCTACAAAATGACGATATAGAGTTGTATCACATAGTAGGGATGTGCAGGAACTACTTTGAGTCCATACTGAAAAGGTGTAGGAGAAGGTTTGCAATCTATCATTTTAAACCTTTGAAGAAGATCTAGAGTGTATTTTTGTTGACACAATGAAATTCCTGCATCTGTTTGATTTATTTGGATCCCAAGGAAGTAATGAGCTAGACCCAAATCAGCCATATCAAATTTTCCAGAGAGGGAGTCTTTTATAGTATGAATGTGAGCAAAGTCACTACTAGTGAGTAGTAGATCATCAACATATAGAACAAGTATGGCAATTTTTCCTTCATCTCTCTAAATGTAGACTATGTTATCAGGCTCACAATGAGAAAAACCTATGGAAAGAAGGAAGGAGTCCATTTTTTCATACCAAGCTCTAGGAGCTTGTTTGAGGCCATAGAGAGACTTCTTTAGCCTACAAACAAGAGAGGAGTCTTAAGTGAAACTAGTAGGTTGTTCTATGAATATCTCTTCCTTTAAGTCCCCATGTAAGAAAGCACTTTTTACATCCATTTGAAAGACATACTATTTTTGGGAAGCAAAAAGAGCAAGAACCAATATAACAAAATCCATTTTGGCAACTGGTGCGAAGGTTTCAGCATAATCAATTCCTTCAATTTGAGAGAAACATTTGGCTACTATGTGAGCTTTGGTTTTGTCAATTTATGTATTAGGCCCATATTTTGTTCTGTAAACCCATTTACAATGAACTAATTTCCTTCCTTTAGGTAGGGGAACCAAATCCCAAGTTTCATTTTTTATTAAGGAAGTGAATTCATTTTCCATGGCATCATCTCATTCTTTAATACCAGTTGCTTATTTGAAGGATTGAGGATCAGAGGAAATAGACTGAAAAACAAGACCAATACCTATGGAGTTGGTTAATATGGATGATGGAAGATTTTGGATGTAAGGAGTAGCTTCTTTAGGAGTTAAATGGTCAAGAGCTTTATGAGGTGTGCGGTTTTGAATATAGTTTGCACAGTTAATAGCTTTTGCCCAAAAAAATTTTGGAAGATATCTTGAATGGAGCATACAGTTTGCCATTTCCTTCAATGTTCAGTTTTTTCTCTCTACAATACCATTTTGTTGTGGATTATGGGAGACAGAATGCTGATGAATGATGCCATGACTTGATATAAATATTGAGAACTCATTATTGCAGTATTCCCCCCATTATCTGTGCAAATTTGCTTGATGTTGCAAGAGGCTTGATTTTCAACTAAGGCTTTGAAGATTTTGAAGTGGGATAGAACATCATTTTTTGTATTTTAGGAAGTAGACCCAAGTTCTTCTGTAAAAATCATCAATGAAGGTTAGAGCATATTTTTCTCCTTTGAAAGAAGGCTCTAGGAAAAACATCAAGTCAATATGGATTAAATCTAGAGGGGATGAGGATTTTAGAGAACCACTTGGGTGGAAAGGATATTCATGTTGCTTTCCAAGAGAACATTCAGGACATACTCCATCAATAGAAGAGACTTGAGGTAAACCTGTTACCATTTCATGGATGTTCAATTCCTTTAGGTAGTTATAACTGAGATGACCAAACCTTTCATGTCAATTTTTACTTTCAAGATCTCCATGAGCCACAAAAAAGGAGGCCCCTTCTACATTTTTTAATCCTTTGAAGTGAAATAGGTGAGTGTTGTGATCAATATCTCCTTTGGATATAAGAGAGTGGGGGTCTTGAAAGTATCTTATCTCAACTCCTGTTGGAGAGAAGAGAACATTTTTCCCCTTTCCAAAAGTACAAATCTGATAGATAAAGAGGAGATTTGTTGCAATGTTTGGAATATAGAGAATATTATTGATAGAGCCACCATCAATGGATATGTCACCCTTTCCATTGATTGGGATAAAGGAAGAGTCACCAACTTCTATTCTACATGTTGAACTTGAGGAGATAGAAGATAATGACTCATCTAAAGCAGTCATGTGATGAGTTACTCCAAAATCTAGGACCCAGTAATTAGATGAAGTATTGGTGGTCTTCCCTTGAACATTTAGGGCTTTTACTATCTGCTTTTTATCGTCTATATTTTGATCCTTCATAGATGCCTCTAGTTGTTGTAATATTTTCCAGCATTTGTTTGCATAATGACCATTCTTTTTGCAGTGAGTACAAGTTATAGGACTTATTTATTTCTTTTTGAATTCTTCTTTAGTGGAGGTGGATGCTAATAAGGATTTAGAGGAAGAGGAAGAGATCTCATATTTTGCAAGTTTTATTTCTTCTCTAGTTAGTCTCTCACAAAATTCTTCTAAGGAGGGCATTTTGAAACTTGCACCAAGAGCATATTTTGTAGATAGAAAGGTGGTTGTGAATATTTGAAATACACCATTTAATTTAGAAAGAATTAGATAGATGCATTCTTCATATTTTTTTATCCTTGCCACTGCATTTAAATTGAGTAAGGACTTCTTTAAATTTGGTGAGAAATTCAACAATATTGCTAAAGTCTTCAGGAGATAATGCTATTAATTTTGCCTCTAATTACATTGATCTTATTTGATCTACTTTTCCAAATAAGTTCTTTAGTTTCTCCCAAATTTCATAAGGAGTTTTAAAATCCGTAATGTGAAACCATAAGCTTTCATTTACATTAGTGCTTATAATACCCATTGTTTCATACATTTTCCCTTTATGAACAAATATTTCATATTCTTTTTCAAATTCAAGTTGCTTCTCTTCTAGCAGGTGTGTGAGCCCTTTTTGAGAAATGAGATTTAATATTTTCTAAAGAAAATTGAAGTAAACCAACAATCCCCCCCTTAACTTCAATTTTAATGTTCTTTTAAAGAATGGAACAAAACCCTTAAGAGATACCAAGCTCCTCAATTACCCGCCCTAACAAGAGGGAAACTATAAGTAAGTGAGGAGATTTGCTAAATCTATTAGGGTAATGAAAAATGAATTATTGATCTTATAATTTTTAATGTAACAATGGCCTTTTGGAAATACCAATCTCTTCAAAATACCCACCCTAACGAGAGGGAAACTATAAGTAAATTAGGAGGTATGATAAATTAATAAGGCCAATGAAACAATTGTTAAGCCAGGCCTATATATATATTCTTCTCAATAACTCGCACTTACGAGAGGGAAACTATAAGTAAAGAGGATAATTTATACTTGGAATATAGGTTGTTTTTTATATCATCAAAAACTTAATATCGGATTCTTAATAACCCGCCCTTACGAGAGGGAAATTGTAAGTTATTGAGAAGTCCAACACTAGGAACATAGGTGATAAATTTTAAATGATTTAGGTAAAAAAATATTCCTATAAATTGGATTTTTTTTTAAGTTTATGAGAGCTTGTATTGATATAGACTTCTTATATTTAGGTCTTGCTTTAAGATATAGAGAACTTTCTTAAATGCAAAAAGGTGAAATAAGAAGGAGAAAGTAACAAGCAAGAAGTAGCAGAAAATTTGATGAAGATATATTTTATACACCAATATATGCCACTTAAAAATTTACAAGATGTTATATAAAAAATTATTTGTTTTGATATTTATGAGGGTTTGTATAAAATATTGAGTACCTTCTTTAAACATATATTGGTTTAATGAGATAAAAACAATATACACCTTTTAGATATAAAATCCACTATAAAAGGAAATAGAAGAGAGCTTAAAGAAGATAGACACCAAAAAAAAGAAAAACCCCCCTCAAAAGACAAAACAAAAATAAGGTGCAATATTGTGCACCCTTAACCCCCCTCGAAAAAGACCTTTGTATTATTAGGTTACAAATGACTCCTTCAATTTTTAAGAGGATAGCCTTTTGAAAAAGTAAAATGCTTTAGTGAAGAAATGAGTCAGAATGAATAACGAAAAATAGAAAGGTAAGGAGATATTTTGTAAGGTTTTACCTTCAAAAATGAAGGAACAAAAGAAAAAACCAATACAAATTAACCAATACAAGGCGCCTACGTTCGGGATTTAAACAGAAGATGCAAATTGAACGTCTACCCCAAAGGAAGAAGGTTGTCGTTCGCTTCTTCTGAAATAATGCACCTGGTGCCAAAGGAATAAGGTTGTCATTTGTAGACCCTACGCCTCTCAGAAAAATAGAAGAGCCAACACCTTGAAGTCCTAGATTCACACTCCGATGAAGTCTTTCGTTCTTCAAAAATTTTTGCAGACCCTAGCACCTCGCTTTTAAACCTGTTAAGGTTCATAGAGAAGATAGAAGACCCAACGCCTTGGCTATGAAATCCATTTGAAACCTATAGATCAAACATAAAATAGGAGAGGCGTAAAATGGAAAAAATGGATTAATATTGCAATAATTTGATCGAAAGTTAATCAAAATGAAATATATAAAAAAATTGTAGATGCCTCTATCTAGCACCATGACACTTTGCTTGAGGAGCAAACCGGAAATAGCTTTCTGCATAGAGAACTTGTCAGAGAAAAAAACAAGCTTATGAACATAAAAGAAATGGAATGGAATGCCAAAGGAAGAGAGGCGGAACAAAATTTATAGGAGCTAAGTGAGAGCCATTAGAATCTGCCAACCGAGAAGAGAAGAGATCGACGGTATTGAAGATACTCCGGCTTAATTGGGCTCCTACGTATTTCGTCGATGCATTAAAGTGATGCCAAAAAAGGAGCGCATGAGATGAAACGTTAGAAAATGATTATCATGCAACTGAAGTTGATGAAGCTTTAGAGCAAACAAAATTTTAAAAAAGGGTTATCTTAACAATAGTTGACTTAAATATTAGTTGCACCAAACGAGAATGCAACGGAGAGCATCTTTAGATCTCCAGTGAAGGAGATATCGAAATCGATTGAGAGGTATTATGAAGAGTGTCATTGGTGCCCAATATTGGGTGCCCGGTGCACGTTTTGAGAGCCTCAATCGGGCTTCTCCGAGAGAAACGAAAAAGGTAGCGCAAAAAGATTTTTTTCTGCAAAAAGAATACACTAAAGATAGGAAATAAAATTCCTATCGATCAAGCTTTTAGGATAATAAAATTTTTAATAATAATCATAAAAAAAAATTATTTTCTTGAAAAAAGGTGTTCCTTTTTTTAAGGAAAAAAAATTAATATATATGAACTAGTCAAAGAGCCCCTTTTTTTAAAATAACAGATATGAAAAAAAAACTATGGGTAATTTTTCTGAATAAAAATAATTTACACTAAAAGGCAATGAATCTTCCTTTTCCCTTTTAACGTGAGAAGGAGACAAATATTATTCAGAATAACCCACATACATATATCTAAAAAATATAGCTAAAAAAACTATATATAAAATCTTATTGAAGACTTAAATCCAAAAAAAAAGAGGAGAAGCCAACAAAATATACAAAGAACCAACTCCTAGAACCTTCAAGAGAGAATGCTAGCAAAATCTATCGAGCTCTGGTACCATGTTAGAATTTCCCAAAATAGACATGCAAAGCATTACACAAAATATGAATAAAGAGTAGAACTGATTGATTATTCCATGGATCAACTTTGTATAAATAACAAAGTTGATCATTGAGAGTCGTTGGATTACAACAACTCATCAAATATGATGTAGACTATAACTGAGAGTTCACCTGACTCATGAAGGAGTGGAAACTCAAGTAAGTCTATCCTAGTAGAACTTAAGAGAATAATTACTTATTCTAACAAAAAGAGAGGCAATCAAGGGCAAACTGATTTGTTGCTAGCAAGTGACTGTAGGTGGTAGGTTAATTATTACCTTTAGGTTGATTGACATCGATGCAAAGTTAGGCATGAAATTATGGCCTGTGCTTGATTTTTGAATGGCACTTTGCCTACCTTTTATTTTTTGTTTTTTATTTTGTGCGATCTTCTCAAGTCAATACAATGGGGAACACAAGGTCCTCTTGGGTCGAGACAGTTATGGCCCCTATGAAGAAATTTGCTTGCTATTAGAGAAATCCATGGAATTAGCCTTGAGGCTATCCAAAGTGGATTGTGTGGGTTGGAATAGAAGATCTTTGAGAGTCTCCTCAAGATAACATATTTTAGGTGTCTATAGATGCCCCTTTTTGGAATGCTTTGTGTGTAAGCACAATGCGAAGCAAAAATAAATGATCTAAAATGGTTGAATTGATGATGGAAAATGATCTTGAAGGGGAGTGGTGTAAGATGGTCTAAAATAAAATTCAATGTGGGATGCCCCAATCATGGAAAGGATGCACGTCGTTGAATCATTGCTTCCAATAAATTGATGGATTTGATTTGATCTTGGTAAACCTTTTAGCCGTAGGTAGACATTGTTAGTCTACAAGCTTTATGCTTTAGGCATACCAAGTATTTGTTTGATTGAGATTTTTGCTTTTGCCCTAGCAAGGAGGGTGTATGATAGTCTTTGGCAATGATTCTTGGACGAACATAATTTCCACTTTCGAGTGTTTGATTATTGACTTGATTTGAGATGAAAAATTTTCGGTATTGTCTACCCCCTCAAGCGATGAGTCGATGGAGGAGAGGTAAAATGATGATAGCGATGAAGCGCTTGACAAAGGTGGAATGGCTAGAATGAAATGTTTTGTGGTGAGAAAAATGTAAATTTTGAGACTATATTGACCTGAGACATTTCCTTAAAATAGTTTTTAACAAAAACAAGACCATCTTATATGGTCATGCTACATCACGGGATCGTCCCAGATGGTCACACCCACGAAAAATTATAAAAGGTAGATTTTGAAGAGAAAGGGTCATTTTCATCATGTGAGATGAAAAAGAAGTGAGACAAGGAGGAGGAGAGTGACTTTTTACAATGAAGTGTTTCCTATGGATGAGGCAATCAATATAATGGACCTAATGAGTGTATTGATGAGCGGTGAAGGGGGTGCGAGAAAGGTAAGGGCTTAAACTCTAATTATTGCTTTATTGTTTGAAAATGAAAATAAAAAATAAAACGAGTGGGTGGGATGGGTGAAAACATGGTAGATTTAGGAAATCAAAAAATTTGGGGTGTGTGATGGGTAGATCTTAGTATTTTCTTTTGCTTCTTACTTTTTTTTGTATGCTATATATTTCTTTTTGATGTAAAATGGAGGACATATTAGTTTGAGATGGTCTTGGTAGATTTAGGGAGTAAAAAAATGTGAGGTGGATGATAGGTAGATCTTAGTATTTGGTCTTTTTTGTAAGTTGCATGTTTATTTTTTATGTAAAATGGAGGTCATCTCAGGTTCAGATGATCTTGTCCAACCGTATCGAACAAAGGTGATCTTGTGTGACCATATCGGGCCGATATGGTCTTGTGAGATCATCTCAGGATAATATGATCTTGGTTTTTTTTTTGTGATTGTTTCTTGTCAAGATGTTTTTTCTTGTGTTTTTTAACTATATAAAATATTTGTAGTGGTAGCTTGTTAGAGCCCGACATCGATTTATGTGCATGTTCAAGGTGACATGTGATGCTTGGTCTAGGGATGATTTGGAGTGGTTGAGGGCCATCAAACTATAACACACAAATCAATTGGAGTCGGTGCATGTAGATCAGGCCTACCTAATGACCTTGATAGATAGATGGGATAATTAGACCAACACTTTTGACATGTCGACTAGTGAGATCACCATCACCTTAGAGGATGTATATCAAATTCTATGAGTCTTGATAGAGGGAGAGTAGATAGTGACCATAGTGATCGAAGAGTGAGAGGTAGTGCTATAGAGAGTCTATCAAGAGCACTGATGGTACATTGATTATGATATGGAGAGAGATGGGGTGAGGGTGAACACTAGTTACAAGATAGGGTTATTGATCGCTAGATAGGTAGTGTTGATGTCATTAATATCTAACTTCATTCTACCCGACTCATCAGGTATGAGGTTCCCATGGAACCTACTAGGCCTAGTGATGGATTTGGTGGAGGAGCCTAAGATCATGGCATGGGGCTCCACTTTATTAGTGCAGATATATAGTGAGTTGTACGAGATCCAGCAATGGGGTTGATTGGGCTTGGGATGTAGCTTCCTTCTACAGATATGGGGATGGGAGCACTTTCAAGTGGAGAGGCCAGCTGGATTGCCATGGGATGCACATAGGGACATGGACAGGGAGGTTTTCTATGTAATACATTGGGGCCATGATCGAGAGTAGGGTAAGATTTGACAATACCAAGGTATTCTATCACACTACATGGAGGCATGGGATGGACTATGACCAGGAGATGTCATATGGAGACCATAGAGGGGAGGATCAACATGGGCAGAGGATATTGTACATCTGAGGTGAGTACAATATGGTAGATGGTTGATTAGGTAGCATGGGAGAGAGCATGAGTACTTCTAGTACTCATGAGTGACCCGATAGTTTAGGATCACATAAGGGGTGCTCGAGGCTATAACTATATATAAGTGGAGGGGAAGCGAGGCCCAGTTGGCATGGCCACAACTAGAGCCACTAAGCGAGGAGTCAAATGAGATATTGATTGGCATAGATTTCAAGGATTATGGGACCACACTAGAGTATGATGCTTGGTGGATCGCTCAATAGTTTTAGGGAGGGATAATAGCTAGATAGGAGGAGGCTAGTGTAGCAGAGGAGCCACTATAATGATGAGTGCATCATCGAGTGGAGAGGGATGTGGGTGGATCATAAGGAGCTATAAAGGATGTAGATGCACCTTACAAGGGGTAGTGGGGGTGATGATGGGGATGAGGAGGACCCACAAGAGCAGATTATAGCTTTGAGAGAGTAGGTGCACATTCTTGAGGGTTAGTAGATAGAGAGGGATACAACCCATGCTATAGAGTAGAGTCATTGGATAGTCAATAGGTAGCATTAGTAGGGTTGGGAGGAGGAGAGAGACACCCTATGGGCCTAAGTTTAGAGCCTTCAGGAGGAGAGAGATAGGCTTGTGGTAGAGCGATATGCTCTATAAACTTAGGTCTCAACTATGAGGGTTGAGCAGGATCAACTATCCATAGGTGGGTAGGTCATAGAGGAGGTGACCAGGTTATGGGTAGAGGTTGCATGATTATAGGCTAGGGTGACCACATACCACACCCGATATTAGATAGAGTGAGAGTATGTGATGTGGTTAGAGGATGAGGTGGATAGATTGGGTGGGGTGCTACCATCATGATCATCATCATCTTAGTCTCAATAGAGTCGATAGAGCAAGGCATCAAGAGATCCATTAATGGCACCACCTATTCTATGATTTGCACCATCGAGCACCTCCTAGATGTCAGGGGCCAGTGGAGTGAGGTAGGCTCATAGAGACGAGGTTGAGGGTAGTGGAGAGAGTAAAGGTGTAGGGCCAGCCTGAGGAGAGACCCTTCTTATTAGCTTCTTTTTGGATGTGAGGTTTGAGGACCCACTATATTGTAGCCTATGAGTATTTTTGTACCATGTGATGTACTTACCATTATATATATATGAGATGATTTTATTGTGTTTATTATGGTGTTTATTGTGCATATGTGTGTGGATGAATGAGTGTAGTGATAGATGAGTATAGATGTATACCTAGACTTATAGATATGATGATGCATGTATGTTAGATGAATGAATGATGTGAGATGATAGAGCTATTATGTATGCATAGAAGTAGGTATGTATGTGATGCACTAATGACACAAAAAATTAAATAATGCAAAGTATGAATGTATGTTTGAATAATGGAACATAACGAATGAATCTAAGATGCAATAACAAACTAAGTGTAGGCACTAAAGAATGTATAAGAGTCACAAATCAAGATTTAAACAATTTCATCAAGGGCATACACTCAAATGAAAGCCAAGTGAGGATAGATATGGAATGGAGAAGCATGCAAGGTAGTGGATGGTGAGTAGCAAGAAGTCACAAGGGAACAACAAGGCTTTCAGGAGACTCAAACACCCTAGTTGACCAATCAAAAGTTGTATACTGACCATGCAAGAATTTGAAAGATAAAAATCTACTAGGAAGACCAAGATATTCAATATCCCTGTGTGTGCATAGTGAAGTTCATTATCTCGATTTTGTATATGGTTGGACTTAACTACTCTGAATGCAAGCCATCAAAATCTAGCTCAACCACAAGCTAACATTGGTCTATACAAAATAAGGTCGCTAATGTGATAGACGTGTCACCATGCGTAAGGCTACTCCACTACCAATCAGGCATCTATAGCCCCGATGGAGATCACCCCATGGTTGTCAAAAACTAAGAATTCCAAGGATTCAAGCTCTTTTTTGGGGATTTTTGCTCGTTTTGTAGAGGAGCAAGGGAATTTTTGCTTTTTGGGATTTTTCTCATTTTGTAGAGGAGCAAGGGAATTTTTGCTTTTTGGGATTTTGCTCATTTTGTAGAGGAGCAAGGGAATTTTTTTTTTTGGGGGGGAGAGCTTGTCCTTTTGTCAATTCTCAACTTTTTAGACCATGCGCATGATAGGAGGAGCAAGGGAAATTATTTGCTTAAGAGGTAAGACCTACTTTGTAGTGTCATATTTCCTTGTTCAAAATCATAATTAAGAGTGTGAAAATGTGTTGGGATTTTGAGATAAACAAAGTACGACCAAAGCGAGATCCTACCACTAGAGATCAAGATGGCGTGCAACGAAGTCTGAAAGGAATACTGGGAATGGTTGAGTGATCGAAAGACCATATTAGACACCTTACAACAACTACTTAGGAGGGAGTAAGATATGGGTAAACAAACATCAAGAAAGGGGAATGTGGATGGGAATGAACAATGGAATGGGGTGTATGCCCAAGATAAAAGAGGTTACATCAAGATAAGTGACATTCGTACAAACGTGGTGCTACACGTAGTGTTCAATAAAAGAAAATATGAATGCAAGTGCAATGAACAAAATACCTAATGCAATATGATAAAACATGTGACTAGACAACATGAGATGCAAGAAGGAGAGAAGATAATCAAATGTGTGGTACAATAAATGATAATATGCAATGCAATGGTGATGTGGAATAAAAATGTGGTGGATGGTGAAATGAAACTATGTGTTGTGTTTTTGTGTTTTTTGTTTTTGTTTTTTTTATGCATAAAATGCTCGTAGGTGGAGAATATTAAGGGGTTCAGGTTCCTCAACACCCTCAAGTGTAGCTAGGTGATAAGTTCCTAGTCCCAGCTTATGTGTGATGATGAATGGGCCTATCCAATTTACAATGAATTTGTCACACAAATGGCTAGGCAAGTTAGAATTCTATTGGTTCTCCTTTAACACAAGATCACCAACTTGAAATTCCCTAAGATGTACCTTTGTATCATAGGCTCATTTAATGTGATCTTGATAAACGTGAAGATGTTCAAGAGCATTAATACATCATTCATCAAGAAGAGTGAGTTGATCAAGGTGAGCCTATCGCGTAGTGTCATCATTGATGAATTCTTGTAGTGAGATGTGCAATGAGGGAATTTCAAGCTCCAAGGGCATGATGGCCTCAGTGCCATAGACTAAAGAAAATGGGGTTGCCCTAGTTGGTGTTCGAATGCTTGTTCAATAAGCCCATAGTGCTAGAGGTAATTGAAGATGCCAATCCTTATGATGATTATTAACCATTTTCTTAAGGATGGTGATAATTATCTTGTTTGAGGCCTCAACCTATCCATTACTCTATGGATAATAAGGAGTCGAAAATCTATGTTGGATATGATACTTGGTACACAAAGCTCGAACATCCTTATTTTTAAAAGGTGGCCCATTATCTGAAATGATTTTAGATGGAATACCAAAATGATAAATGATGTTATGAAGTAGGAACTCCATGATGCGTGATCCTATCATAGTGGTAAGGGGAATAGCCTCAACCCATTTAGTGAAGTATTTGGTGGTCATGATGATGAATGTGTGGTGGCCTGAATATGGGGGTGAAATTTTACCAATTAAATCAAAGCCCCATTGAGAGAAAGGCCATAATGAATGAATAGGTTGTAAAGCTTATGAAGGTACGTGAGATAGATTAGCATGATGCTGACACTTGATGCACCTTTTGACATAAGCGCAATAATCCCACTCCATGGTAGGCCAATAATAGCCCATTCAGAGGATGCACTTTGTGATAGCCATGCCACTAAAATGGCCACCACAAGTACCATCATGAGCTTGAGAAATGACCCAAGTAGATTCTTGGGGCTCTAAGCAATGAAGAAGAAGACCATCATAGCTTCGATGGTACAGTATGTCCCCTAGAAAAACATATCGAGTCATTTTTTCTTAAATGTGTATTTGGCGTATGTGACAAGTCAGAAGGAGGATTACCAAGTTTCAAGAAATCTCAATTTGAGAGAACCAATCTTGATATGGTTCTGCTTGTACCAAGTGGACATCTTGCTCTCCTGTAGAAACATCTTGCAAAAGTGTGGATTGATTGAGAGTTTTAGCATAGATGGTTGTGACATTATCGAAAGGGTTTTATGGAATTAGGGATCCTAAGGAAGCCATTGTATCCATAAAATAGTTGGAGAAATGAGGGATAGCCTCGATGTCATACCATTCAAATTTGGTAAGCAATTTGTCCACAAGGGTCTTGTATTTCTTTAAGACTGGGCACTTACACTGATAGATCCCTTTAACTTGGTTAACGATGAGCTCAGAATCACCAAAGATGCTAAGTCACTTGATACCCATGGCAAGGGCCATTTGGAGACCCAAAAGGAGGGCTTCATATTCGATATTGTTATTGGTACATGAAAAATTGAGCTTGAATGAAAGGGGGATAGGAGTCCCTTATGGTGTGAAAAATATGATTTTGGCACCATCCCCTTGCTCACACTTAGAGCCATCGAAGAACAATGTAAGATCAACTTTGTGTTCAGGTTCATTCGGCTCTTCAAAGTTAGATAATGCAAAGACTGCATCATCAAGTAGTTCGATAGTAAGAGGCTTATCATCGAGAAGAGGAGCTTCTACTAATTGGTCGATGATGACCTGACCTTTAATAGATTTTTGGATGATGAATTTAAGGTCAAACTCTATCAAAAGCATGATCCATTTTGTAGTATGACTATTATGATATGTGTGACTCATCATATACCGCAAGGGGTTCTCCTTGGAGATAACATAAGTTGTTTGGTTGATCATGTAATGATGAAGTTTTTTAGTGGTAAAGACCACTGCTAAGCAAAGCTTCTCAACATAAGCATACTTGACTTCGTAACTAACCAAGGTGTGACTAATGTAGTAGATGGCCTACTCCTTATTAGCCTCATTCTTTTGAGCCAACATAGACCCTAAGGCAAAGTTAGTGGTCAATATATACAATAGAAAAGGAGCACCGAGTTGAGGAGGAGATAATACTAGTGTAGAAACCAAGTATTATTTTATATCCTCAAAGGCCTTTTGACAATCTTGATTCCAATGGAAAGTGACCCCCTTTTGTAGAAGATGATTAAGTGGCCAACATTTATCTAATAGTTGCATGATGAAATATCGAATGGCCTGTATCTTCCCTTGTAAGCTATGAAGTTGCTTAAGATTGGTGGGGGGGTATGTCTAAGATTACCTTGACTTTGTTTGGATCAACTTCGATGCCTTGTTTAGAAATGATGAAGCCTAAAAATTTTCCAGAGGTTACACCAAAAATACACTTTTTAGGATTCAATCGAACATTATGCTCCAAGAGGCGATCAAAGACCTTACATAGAACATCGATATGCTCATGGCATGATAAAGATTTTGCCAATAGATCATCGACATAGTCTTCGACAATATTATGCATGTAGTCATGAAAAATGTATGTCATAGCCCACTGATAAGTAGCACCAACATTTTTGAGACCAAAAGGCATGACTTTGTAGCAAAAGGTCCCCCATGGTGTGGTAAAAGCCGTTTTGGGCTGATCATCAAGATTGACTTGAATTTGATTATAGCCTGAGAAACCATCCATGAGGGAAAGCATTTCATGACCTGCAACTACATCTACAAGCGTATCGATGTTGGGGAGTGGAAACTCATCCTTAGGGCTCGCTTTGTTAAGATCTCTAAAATATGTGCATATGCGAACCCCCCCATTCAACTTCCCAATAGGTACCATGTTGGAAACCCATTCAAGATAATCGATGGGTTGGATGAAGCCTGCATCCAATAATTTTTGTAGTTCATCTTTGATCATTAGAGCTATCATTGGATGAAGTTTTTGAAGCTTTTGCTTGATAGGCTTGATTATTGGATTGAGCGTTAAATTGTGGACAACTAAGTTTGGGTCAAGACCAGGCATGTCTTTGTATGACCAAGAAAAAACTTGCTTATACTCTATTAGAAGAGTGGTGAATGCAACATATTCTATATCTGAGAGATATTTTCCCAATTTAAGGATCTGAGGTTGTTCAAGGTTAGTGTTGATATCAATATCAATGGTCTCTTCAATTAACATGTGATATCCCTCCTCCAATTGATGAGGAGTGGGGATCAAATGGATATCATCAGTTGGATTAAATGAGTCAGATGTGTCATCAGACTCTATCTTAGCTTGGAGAATAGCTAAGGGTGGGTATGATGAAAAATGATATGATTGTAGCATGTTCTCAAAGGGAAGAAACTCAGAAGGTGAGGGTGGAAGAGCAACACGATCAAAATCGATGGCCTTAGGATCGAGGGGTAAATACTATGAAGGGTTGCTTGGATAGAAAAGTGGAGTGGTGAGATCAATGGAGATCATGTTAATGGATGGTGGATGAACTTCATTCTTGGGTGGAAGGAGGTGATTAATCAATGTGGAGGCAAAAATATGTAGGAGGTGGTTGGGGTGGAATTGGGATGACAGGGTGTGATCGAGGTGGAATGGGGATGATAGGATCCTCTAGTGGAAGAAGTTATCACCAAATGGGAAGCTGCCTAGGGAAGAGGTGAAGATAAAATTCATCAACATTCATGATAGGGACAATGGGGGAGGAGTCATCCTTCGAGCTAGATGAAGCAATGGATAGTGCATCTAAATTATCTTCAGACTCCTCATCAGATGAGTCAGAAGTATCCATTGATAATGTGGTGATTTGGAGATGATCGCTAAGAAAATGAGTATAGCCAAGATTAGTATACTCATTATCATCAATATCCTCCTCAAGGCCTAGGGTAAGGCACTAAAGAGAATCTGCAAGAAGTTCATCAGGCATATGTATGGAGTACCCTAATCCTGACTTATCCATAGGTAATTGATAGCATGGTTCAAGAGGGGTGTAAGGACCTTGCTCGTAGCGACCTAGGCCATTTTTATGCCAATGGAAGAGATAAAAATATTACAAGGCAAAGGATGGATTGGATAGATACTCAATATTCATGAGAAATGGCTCTTCCTCTTTCGATATAAGAGGTGTGTTAGTAGAGGCATCGATACCTCCATAGACAAAATTTATTTGATTTGGAAAAGACCCAAGGGGGATGATGGTACCAACAGGTAGTGGTGCATTACGAGGTCAACCATGAAGAACACAAGCTTATACTGAGAGGGGGGTGAATAGTATAGCGCCCACTTTTTACTTTCTTTCCAAACCAATATCAATTAGTGTCCTTAATTGCAATAACCAAATATAGCAGTGTGCATTAATGACATAGATAGCAATAGTAAACAAGTGCACAAATCACCACACACAATTGAGACACAAGATTTAACGTGGTTCCCCCAATGTGGGGTACTCCACAAGATAATCTCCTTATAATATTTCACACAGAAATAAGGATCCTTATCCCAATACAAATGATTACTTTGATCTGCTCAAAGCTAGGCAATACACTGATCTGCTCAGGTAGGCAATCCACTGATCTGCTCAGCTAGGCAATCCTGATCTGCTCAGGTAGGCAATCCACTGATATGCTCAGCAAGGCAATCCTGATCTGCTCAGGTAGGCAATCCACTGATCTACTTCAGCAAGCTCACCAAGAACTTGCCCAAATATGCTCTAGCAAGCTCACCAAGAACTTGCCCAAAATTGCTCTAGCAAGCTCACCAAGAACTTGCCCAAAATCTCTAGCAAGCTCACTAAGAACTTGTCCAAAATCTGCTCAACAAGCTCACCAAGAACTTGCTCAAAATGCTCAGCAAGCTCACTAAGAACTTGCCCAAAATCTGCTCAACAAGCTCACCAAGAACTTGCTCAAAATCTGCTCAACAAGCTCACCAAGAACTTGCTCAAATATGCTCAACAAGCTCACCTAAGAACTTGCTCAAAATCCTCAACAAGCTCACCAAGAACTTGCTCAAATCTTCCCAAATCTACAAACTCAAAACCAATATCCACAAATCTATCCCAAAAGCCTTCTTAAAGGCTCAACCAATCATGCTCAAGTAGCACTCAAATCTCATCCACAAATCTATGAAGGCAAGGCTCAATGATGAACTCAATAATGAAAGGCAATGCACTCTACAATGGATGACAACAATGATCCACAATGATCTCAACTCAAATCAATCTCAACTCAACTCAAGTCTTATAGAAGCATAAAGAGAATTGTTAGAGACTCAATATGTTCTAATCTCAAAGCTCAATCTCAACTCAAATCAGAATTATAGAATAGTTTGTTTCATGGAACTTGAACAATCACATCACTCAATCACTTGACTAGGCTCAATCAACTCAACTCAACCAATCACCACAAGGGACAACTCTTTCTCACAAAACCCTAGTCCAAGCATGTATCAACCAACTCAAATGTTTCCAACAATGCTCAACCACAAATCTCACATAACAATGATACTCATGTTCTTTTCTAACTCAAGTTCTTTGCATAACCAATGGGCTTCAACAACTATGCTTATAAAACAAGGTTTAAACACAACTCTCAAACCAGAAAACCTTGAAGCATTCAACCAACCACTTTCGAAAAGGAAACCACAATCAATCCTTTTCTCTCCAATGATATTTCAGAAATCAACCACCATAAACAAAGTCAATGGAGAATATTGCTCATACCTTTTGATGCCTTATTGGATGTCCACTAAATCTGCCACACTCAACAAACTTATTTTTCAACTTTCAACAAGGGTTAGATATCATGATTAATATCACAACAATAATATCCAAATAACACCTTATCACTCCTACTCAATAAGATACAACATGTCCCCTCATGAAAGAATTAATCACCTTTGAAAAAGAACAAAACAACCTTCACTTTTGAAACCCTTTACAAAAATAGAAATATCTCTTTACATACACCTTATTTCTCCCTCTAAGCAAGTTAATCAAATAGCCCTCGAAATAAGCTTTCCAATGATATATAATATGATATACTTTCAAAAGGAGAAACACCAGAAATCTCTCTTTTTCTAAACATGCATCACAACCCTTATTCCTCCTAGGGCAACTTTAGAAAAATAAAATATATTAAAAAATTATTAACTTGCCTCTGTCCCTGACGGGATTCGATCTCGTGACGTCTCCTTGCTCAGAGCTTTAACCACAGCCAACCTGCCATTGGGCCACACGCCCTCACGTGTCCAAAGGGACACGAACAAAAACTTATATCATAAACTTTTGCACCCTTCGAAAAACTTAACAGCGCTTCGAGCGCTTCAACAAAGCAAATAACCATGGTGGGACTCGATCGCAGGACCTCCTGCATAACACACAATGCATGAACCGCTAGGCCAAAGATGCCTATGCATCTTATTAAACTCCGTGAACGATTTTTCAATAGACCAAAGTCACACTTCTCTCTCTTTTCGCAATTCGTTCCCCAATCGAAGGCATTCGAAAAATAAGCGTTGGGGGTCATGAAGTCTAAGCTTTTGTTGGCATATATATATGCCTTTCCTCTTTCTTTAGATGTCAGCACTATAAATTAATATAGCCTTTCCTCCTTTCTTTAGTCGGCGCTAAAATTAATATATTTAATTTTAAAATTTAAATTTAAATTTTAAATAATTTAAAATTTAAACTAAATATTTAAAAATAAATATCTCCATCACCGGGGCACATTTTTCGATGAAACAAAAAGCCAATCTGGGTTTTAAGAAAAACCCATTTCAAATCTGCCATCCATGGTTTTAAATAAAACCTTTTATTTTGCCTGCCTTGGTTTTCACAAAAACCTTGTATATATCCATGCTCTCCAAAATATCATAAATGCTTATTTATGAAATGCTTTGGCCACCAAAACTCAATGTGATCCATGTGACATCAATGATCCATGTGACATCAATGACAACATAAAATAACTCAAATTTCCAACAATCTCCCCCTTTGTCATTGATGGCAACACCTCTAATGCAAAAACCACAATCACTGCAAAAACCATCTCTCGAGAATCAAAGTTGCTCCCCCCGACTCAATACTCTCTATGGAGGTTGCTCCCCCTAACTCAATGCTCTCTTTGGAGGCTCCCCTCTTGAGGCTACTCCCCCTAACTCAATGCTCTCCCCCTTACTCAAATCTCTCCCCCTTTGACATCAATGGCAAAAGGGACACCTATGGGGCTAAAAGATATGACTCTTAAGCTTAGCCCCCTCACCACCTTCTCTCTTGAGGTGATTAATTTTGGGGTGGGAGTACTTTTACTCCCATATTACATTGTTTCTTTCCTCTGTCAACTTCCTTCCATATTTTTCTGATATCCTTCTCTTGATGAATTACTTGATCTTCTTGTCTTGAACCTGTTTGACCTTCTTTTCTTGAACCTATTTGACCTTCTTGCCTTGAACCTGTTTGGAATTGAGTCCTACACCATTTTGCAATATGTCCAAAGTTATTGCAATTAAAACACTTGATATTGTAGCCTTTGGATGGTGCCCATATCCTGAATTCTTTCTTGAAATAATTTCCATATCCATTCCTTTCCTGAACCCTGTATTGTGAAGTTTTGTTTTCATGACCATTATGACCATGACTTCTGATTTGTGTAGCTCTAAAACCAAAACCATGTTGCTCATTTTCTTTGCACTGAGAAGCTCTATGACCAATCCTGTTGCATAAGAAGCAATGTCCCTGAAAACCATACCTTCTTCCTTTGAAGTTTCTTCTAGCAAAATCAAACTTCTTTGATCCATGGATCCTGCAGTGTATAGCCCTGTGTCCAAATCCATTACAAGAAAAACAATGTCCTTGAAAAGCCCTTTGTTCATGCCTTGGTTCCTCATACCTTTCTTGACCATTATCCTTATGATCATTTTCAACTTGTGCATTGCATCCTTGAACCTTCTTTGTAGTATCTAAATCCTCTTCCTTAGTTTCTTCCTTGCTTTCCTCTTCAAGAATTTCTTTTCCTTTTGAACTTGATTCACCTATCTCAAAACAAGATCCAAACTGAATGTTTGAAGCCATAGGAACTTTGGAACTTTCTTCATAAAACTTAGGTGCTTCCTTGCTTTCATCTTTAGAACTTCCTTTCCTTTTGAGTGTGACTTCCCCAACCTGGAAATATGAGACCTTTAGTGCTTTGGGACCTTCCTCTTCTTTCTCTTCATTTGTGTCATTGGCATCCATATTTATTGTCTCTAAATACATCTTTCCTTCTTAGTAAATATCTTGACCTTTTGAGTCATCTGATGGATCAAACTTCTCAAGTATGGAACATCTCAATTTTTTAGATTCTCCTTAACCTCTTGTAGTTGCTCAAGGATATCATTGAAGTCTTCCTTTAGATCTCTTTTCTTACTTTGTTCTCTTGCTTCTTCTTTTTTGGAGTGAATGTTCTTCTTCTACTTCTTTTATCCCATAGAAAAACCCTTCTTCATCTTCACTGTCACTAAGATCATTATAATCTTCTATAGCAAACAAACTCTCATGATTTCTTTGACCATGCCTATTTCCTTGATGTGTCATCTCATCTTCACTATCACTAAAACCATTGCAATATCCTGATCTGTGATCTCTTTGACCACACACAAAGCATTATTCTCTTTCACCTTCTATTCCAAGGAATAGATGTTCTTCCTTTTCATCATCTGACTTGTCTCTATCACTGTGATCTGAGCTATCACTTGCTTCTACAATGTAGTAAGTTTTCTTTGTCTTATGAAAACTTTTCTTCTTCTCATACCTGTTTTGCTTGTACTTGTCATCTTTGTCATGCTTATGCTTTCCATATTCTTTTCTTCTGTGACCCTATTTTTCATCATCACTATTTTCTTCATGTGGACACTTGTGTGCATAGTGACCAAAATCACCACACTTGTAGCATTTGACTTTCTTCATATCCCTGAAATTTCTTAAGTCCTTTTTCCTTTTGATGAAGTTAGCTTCCTCATCATTATCTGAATCTCTATCTGTCTCTAGAACTTTCCCTTTATTTTTCTCTGAAGCCTTGAATGCAATCTCTTTTATTGGAACCTGATGCTTACTCACCCTCATCTCATAAGTTGTGAGAGTTCCTTGTAGTTCTTCCATTGTTAGCTTGTTGATATCCATTGTTTCTTCTATTACTGAAACCTTTGCATCATACTTCATGGGAAGTGATCTCAAAACCTTTTGAGTAACTTCTGATTCTTTCATCTCAAATCCTAGGCCTCTCATGGTGTTAGTAATCTCATCAACTCGAAGTAAAAACTTTGCAATATCTTCAGAATCTTCCATTTTCAATTCCTCAAATATTTTTCTATGAGTTTGTAGTTTTGCCAACTTTACCTTTGAATCTCCTTCATAAGTATTCCACAACTTGGTCCACATTTCATTAGCTGAATTACATACCATGACCTTTGCAAAATCTATTTCACGTAGCCCACTCAAAATACAATTCATTGCCCTTGCATTGATCTCAACCAATTTCTTGATAGTCTTATCTGCCTCGGGATCACCTTCAACCTTATACTCTTTTTCAACCATCTGCCATACCTCATATCCTTGTGATATCAAGTAGTTCTTCATTCTCATGCTCTAGAAAGCATAATTGTTACCATCAAATAGTGGAGCCTTATTTGTAGATAATCCATTCTGTGAAGCCATCTGTGTTCTTGTAGAATCTACCCTCAAGCTATTAGCCTTTTCGAAGGAACCCGCTCTGATACCAATTGAAGAACACAAGCTTATACTGAGAGGGGGGTGAACAGTATAGCACCCACTTTTTACTTTCTTTCCAAACCAATATCAATTAGTGTCCTTAATTGCAATAACCAAATATAGCAAGTGTGCATTAATGACATAGATAGCAATAGTAAACAAGTGCACAAATCACCACACACAATTGAGACACAAGATTTAACGTGGTTCCCCCAATGTGGGGTACTCCACAAGATAATATCCTTATAATATTTCACACAGAAATAAGGATCCTTATCCCAATACAAATGATTACTTTGATCTGCTCAAAGCTAGGCAATACACTGATCTACTCAGGTAGGCAATCCACTGATCTGCTCCTAGGCAATCTTGATCCTGTTCAGGCAATCCACTGATCTGCTCAGCAAGGCAATCCTGATCTACTCAGGTAGGCAATCCACTAATCTGCTTCAGCAAGCTCACCAAGAACTTGCCCAAATGCTCTAGCAAGCTCACCAAACATAAGAACTTGAATGCTCTAGCAAGCTCACCAAGAACTTGCCCAAAATCCTCTAGCAAGCTCACCAAGAACTTGCCCAAAATCTGCTCTAGCAAGCTCACTAAGAACTTGCCCAAAATCTGCTCAACAAGCTCACCAAGAACTTGCTCAAAACTGCTCTAACAAGCTCACTAAGAACTTGCTCAAAATCTGCTCAACAAGCTCACCAAGAACTTGCTCAAAATATGCTCAACAAGCTCACCAAGAACTTGCTCAAATTCTCAACAAGCTCACTAAGAACTTGCTCAAAATTCTCAACAAGCTCACCAAGAACTTGCTCAAATGCTATCCCAAATCTATCCACAAATCTATCCCAAAAGCCTTCTTAAAGGCTCAACCAATCATGCTCAAGTAGCACTCAAATCTCATCCACAAATCTATGAAGGCAAGGCTCAATGATGAACTCAATAATGAAAGGCAATGCACTCTACAATGGATGACAACAATGATCCACAATGATCTCAACTCAAATCAATCTCAACTCAACTCAAGTCTTATAGAAGCATAAAGAGAATTGTTAGAGACTCAATATGTTCTAATCTCAAAGCTCAATCTCAACTCAAATCAGAATTATAGAATAGTTTGTTTCATGGAACTTGAACAATCACATCACTCAATCACTTGACTAGGCTCAATCAACTCAACTCAACCAATCACCACAAGGGACAACTCTTTCTCACAAAACCCTAGTCCAAGCATGTATCAACCAACTCAAATGTTTCCAACAATGCTCAACCACAAATCTCACATAACAATGATACTCATGTTCTTTTCTAACTCAAGTTCTTTGCATAACCAATGGGCTTCAACAACTATGCTTATAAAACAAGGTTTAAACACAACTCTCAAACCAAAAAACCTTGAAGCATTCAACCAACCACTTTCGAAAAGGAAACCACAATCAATCCTTTTCTCTCCAATGATATTTCAGAAATCAACCACCATAAACAAAGTCAATGGAGAATATTGCTCATACCTTTTGATGCCTTATTGGATGTCCACTAAATCTGCCACACTCAACAAACTTCTTTTTCAACTTTCAACAAGGGTTAGAGATCATGATTAATATCACAACAATAATATCCAAATAACACCTTATCACTCCTACTCAATAAGATACAACATGTCCCCTCATGAAAGAATTAATCACCTTTGAAAAAGAACAAAACAACCTTCACTTTTGAAACCCTTTACAAAAATAGAAATATCTCTTTACATACACCTTATTTCTCCCTCTAAGCAAGTTAATAAAATAGCCCTCGAAATAAGATTTCCAACGATATATAATATGATATACTTTCAAAAGGAGAAACACCAAAAATCTCTCTTTTTCTAAACATGCATCACAACCCTTATTCCTCCTAGGGCAACTTTAGAAAAATAAAATATATTAAAAAAATTATTAACTTGCCTCTGTCCCTGACGGGATTCGATCTCGTGACGTCTCCTTGCTCAGCGCTTTAACCACAGCCAACCTGCCATTGGGCCACACGCCCTCACGTGTCCAAAGGGACACGAACAAAAAATTATATCATAAACTTCTGCACCCTTCGAAAAACTTAACAACGCTTCGAGCGCTTCAACAAAGCAAATAACCACGACGGGACTCGATCGCAGGACCTCCTGCGTAACACACAACGCACGAACCGCTAGGCCAAATATGCCTATGTGTCTTATTAAACTCCATGAATGATTTTTCAATAGACCAAAGTCACACTTCTCTCTCTTTTCGCAATTCGTTCCCCAATCGAAGGCATTCAAAAAATAAGCGCTGGGGGTCATGAAGTCTAAGATTTTGTTGGCATATATATGCCTTTCCTCTTTCTTTAGACGTCGGCACTATAAATTAATATAGCCTTTCCTCCTTTCTTTAGTCGACGCTAAAATTAATATATTTAATTTTAAAATTTAAATTTAAATTTTAAATAATTTAAAATTTAAACTAAATATTTAAAAATAAATATCTCCATCACCGGGGCACCTTTTTCGACGAAACGAAAAGCCAACCTGGGTTTTAAGAAAAACCCATTTCAAATCTGCCATCCATGGTTTTAAATAAAACCTTTTATTTTGTCTGCCTTGGTTTTCACAAAAACCTTGTATATATCCATGCTCTCCAAAATATCATAAATGCTTATTTATGAAATGCTTTGGCCACCAAAACTCAATGTGATCCATGTGACATCAATGACAACATAAAATAACTCAAATTTCCAACAAACCAAAGTCTCTAATTGATTCAATGAGTAAGGTGAATGTAACATTTTCTACTAAATACTCATTGAGACCCAAATTAGCCATATGGACTATGATTTGTGGAGGGGTAGATGAGGATAGAAGTGTGAATTGTGAGGGTATATGTATGATGGAGGGTATCTCCTTAGTAATGGGAGAAGTATGAGCATATGTGGTGGAGATGGTTTAGATAGGTGTGAGAGGTAGAATGGTTGATTGGGATGTGGATGTAGTAGGTGGTGAGGGTTCGTGTGAAGGGGATGGCATTGGTACTTTTTATGGGTTCCTTGTGGGAGGATCTGATGAACTAGAAGGGATTCCAAAGAAAGTTGATGATAGTGGTTGTAAAGTAGGTTATGGTGATGAAGGAACAAAGGGTTTTGGTGTAAGATTTAAGTGTTTTATGGGATGATTGGGTTGAATTTCTAGATGAGTGGATGACAAGGTGGGCTCATGCAGATGTGATACCATATGGCAAAATTTGAATGGCTCAAAATATATGGGGACATAATAAACTTGACCTTCATGAAAATATTTGATGCTCTGGTGCAGTATGGAAGGCACACACTTCATATCTCAGATCCAGGGTTGACCAAGTAATAAATTATATTGCATGGCACCTTCCAAGACATGACATAGTGTATGAATAATTTTTACTCCAACCTGAATAGGGAGGACCACTATCCCAGTGGTGGAACATAGGACATCATTAAAGGCATCGAGGGTGAATTTGGATGATGCGATGTGTGATGGTGGAAGATTTAGATGTTTGAGGGTAGAGGTGGTGATGATATTAATGGAAGATCCTATATCAATCAAGATGCATTTATAAGTGATCCCATCCACACTAGACATTAGGTGTAGTGGTGGATCAGGTATTTTGATAGGTATGGTCTTGATTTCATAGTCATAAAATGTTATTGTAGGCTTCTTAAAAGTTTGAATGTGTCCCACAAAGTTGATGAAAGCATTGGAATCTTGTGGTTGCAATTCAATAGATTTTAGAATATCCATTAGAGCTTCATGATGTGGATTCGATTGTTGTATAAGCTCATAAATGGAGAGTTTTGCCAATGCCATTTTAAGACTTTGAGTAAGCCTATTTCTCAATGTAAGGACCAAGTGAGACAAAGAAGGTGTGATCGAATTTGATTGTGGAGGTGCATGTGATGTTGAGGGGACATTAGACCACCGATTGTGTGGGTCAATTTGGATATCTTTGATTCCTTGTCACAAATGTTTATCATTCCAAAAAACCTTGGTTGTGTGGGGTGGCATGTACCTGATTGACCTACTTGGGTTGTTCAGTCGTAATGGTAGGTACTACAGTTTCTCCATATTGAGGTAGTGGATCTTGGTAAACACCAATGTTTTGATTGGAAGAGACAAGAGGATTATCAATTTGAATTTCTTGTTGTTTGATCATGTCTTGTACTAAGTTCTTCAATGAGTAGCATGATAGGATATCATAACCCTTTTATTTATGAAAACACAATAGTGATCCTCCTTGTAAAATTTATATTTGGGTTGGTTTGGATCTTATGGAAAATATCTAGGAGGGAGATCGCTTGTACCTCACATAACTGATGGAAGATTATCACCAAGGGCTCCGACAATGGTGTGTATTGGCGAGGTGGGTGGCGTGGTTGAGTTGGAGGTTAATTTTACAATGATTGATGAGTTGGTTGAGGATGATATTGGGCAAGTGGAGGTTAAGCCTGATAGTTAGGTTTTTGTGGTGGGATTCGATTAGAGGGCCTAGGGGCACTCCAAATGACTTGATTCACGGGAGATGCCTTATGTTGGGTTTGGTTGCCATTAGCATTTTTGTTGGGCCATTATTTATTTCGAAGCGTGATGTCTCCTTGGATTTGTATGTCCTTGATGACCTTTTCTTGGGCTAGGGATTCCTCAAAAGTTTGATATTATTGAAGTTGTAGTAAAAATGAGATTTGTTATGAGAAACTTCTAGTGAATATACAAGTGAGCTCCATAATGGATAAGGTGAAGAGCAATTGTGTGATAACTTCTCTCCATTTGTTACCATAACCTATGACTGGATCATCTTCAAATTGGTGAAGGTTGTACAAATTAGTCAAGGTAGCCTTCTTATTAATGCTAAAGGAGAAGTGTTCTAAAATTATATTCGCTAGTTATTTAAGGGTGTAAATGCTATGACATGGTAAATGATTGTACCAATCCAAAGCACCCATAGAAAGTGTTATAAGATATATCCTGATCATTAGGGGGTTACTATCTTGAAGATGGAAATAAACATTTACAAAGCTACTTACATGTTCTTGTGTGTCCTCTTCACCTTTGAATTTGTCTAATTTAGGCATATCAAAATGAGGTGAATATAGTGGTGAGGGAAAAAATGGGTGAATGGGATTATTTTTGAGTTGTCCTAAGATGGGTTTTTGGTAACCCACACTAGAATTTTATTTCTCTAAGGAGTTGATATGATCGGTCAACAATTGATAAGCTTCTGGTGAGATTATGTTGGTTGCTCACCTTTGATTTTGATGAAGTGGAGGTGGTATATTTTTATGTTGATGTGGTGGTGGATGTGTGTTATCAAAAATAATTTCACCATAAGGTATGTCAGGATATGTATTTATTTGGTCCTAATACTCTGGTTGAATTTCCTCATAAGTTTCATATTCTTGTTTATAGGGGTGTAGTTTGTGTTGTTTGGGCAAAAGTGGTTCTTGGTAATGAGTAGGTGGTGGCTTGTGATATTGGGGGTGAAGTGGATTTGGGCGTGTATAGGGTGGAACATTTTTATTCAGGCTTGGTGGAATATTGTAGTGTTGCATTGGGTGCTCATGGTGATGTTGGAATTGTTGAATCTGATGCAAAGGCATGGGTGGGAGTTGGCAAATTATTTGTTGCAACTATTGCTAGTGAACAAGGATTGAATTGATTCCCTAATGAAAACAATTATTTTGGTCGACTATATGAGGGTGATTCATGCTTATCTCAATGATATGAATAGTTTTTAATTATGTACTGATCCTAGAAGTGTCAACAATATATTTTCTAGGACCATACAAGGTCACATTAAAGTGATGTTGGGGATGAATGATTTTTTCTACATAGGTAGGTGGTGCCAAAGCACAATGAACTTGAGAATATATGGAAGGTTTATTATAATTTTGGCTGGTGTATGTGTCAAAATAATAATATTCATGGCTCATCCATGGGTGCTTAGCTATAGTAACTTGAGCATCCTTGTTTGGGTGTTGAGTATACACTTATTCTTGATCCAATGGAGTTGTAGGATGAATTGGAATGTGAATACATAGTAATGGCCTCCTAGGTGCTTCAGTGTGGAAATAAGTGTCCTTATAGAGGGTATATAGGGTGGTGTGGTCTAGATAGTCAATATCATGATTGGCATCAAGGCTTATGGGAAAATTCATAATGGTGACACTTGGCATGCTGGGGTTAGTGGGATGGTAGGTGATATTTGAATCATATTGGACAAGTTGCCCCTTAGGTGGATTTATATCTTGGTGAGAGAGTGCATTAGGAAAGCCACCTTATTGGTCCTATTGAAAATGATCCATGACTCTTTGTGTCAGATTGGGAGTTTTTGCTCATGATTGATATTGGCTGCATGTCACGACCATAGGCTAGGAAAATGAAATGTACTTTCTAAACTACACAAACAAAGCTAGAAAAGAAAATAAAAAATGTGATTTTATCATTTATGTTGTTGTTGCTTGTAAAATATTTTGTTTTTTTTTGTTATTTTGATTTTGTTTTTTTTCGTTTTCTTTATTTTTTCTTTTGTGTTTTTTGATGTGTTATTTCAAATCGTATTCCTAAGATGACTAGTGTGGATTAATTGAATGCTACAAAAAAAATTATTGTTTGCCCACAACCCCTATCAAGGAATATGACACAAATAATCAAGATAGCTTCCTATGATGGTAGGTATATGATAGGTATCCTTATAGGAATAAAATACCCCCAACAAGAAGGGGTCGTGCTATCTAAATCTTACTACTTACCCAGACGGGCTTTTGCTTCACCCTTGGGTGGGCTTGGATAAGAGCAATAGCTATATTCCACTGATTATTAATCCTCATGGTTAAAAGGCATTTAAACCTAACCCACTTTGGGACATACCCAAGAGTAGGGGGCTTTTTGGTGATAAATTCAAAAAAACCTCTTGCAAAGATTACTATGGATTTTAGGGGGCTAATCCATAGTGGGAGATGAAGGCCCATGTCACACGATTGCTATCAGTAGTTGGTGATGAAATCTAACTTGTTGATGTTAAATGTTGTGTGAGTGTGTGATTCAATTTTATTACAAAAATTAAATCATGGAGCATATAATGATCTAAATGATTATCCTTAAATGCAACATTTCCTTAAATGATTATATATCTTTTAACAGGCAACAATGCAAGGAAAATAGAAGGAAATGTAGATATCATATCTTACTAATATGGTTACAAACAAGAGATCATCACAACCTGAGATGATCATAGTCTGATAGATTAAAAAAAAAAACTAAAATGATTGCTTACAACTATATAAATATAAAATTATATATATATATATATATATATATATATATTTGCTTTTATTTGTTTATGTTATTTAATATTTAAAAACATGCCAAACAAAAATAAAAAGAGAGTGAGAATCCTAACCTTGATACTCCATGCAAATTTTAGCATTTTAAATGCAAATGTGCAACTATTTAAAGCCTCTTATCAACGATCATATTAAGGCGAGATGATTTCAAAATGGGGACCATCTAGGGTAGAGACAGTTGACCCTAAAACCCATAATCATAGAGATAAGTAGAAATTAGTCATTTTGCAGATATAACAAAATAACAACATGATGAAAAAGAGGGACCCGAAGGTCCCACCGTGATCACCATTTGAAGGACACAAATTTACACCACACAAATGAGGAAAATTCTTAAAGCAATAAAAATAGACTTTATATATATTTATATTTTTAGATTTATAGAGGGTCCTCTTGATAGGACTTTACAAATGATACAATGATCACAAAATCGCTATGGTTATATTTTTCTCTATAAAGAATATCTCTAGGTTGAATCATGATATTTTGTGCCAACACATTGTTTGGGGGGCAGGTTTTTTTTATGACCATCACGTAGAATCAGACCTGGAGCCTTTGTCTATTCTTGAATCCTATCACCTACACTTAAAGGGAAACAACAAGCAAATCAATAGCATATGTGGGGTCCACCACAGTTGGACTCGTATCAGATTTGAAAATATGAAATAAGATAAAAAGAAGTAAAATGCATGTAATATGAAGGATCAAATGCTAAAATGCTCATGTAGATAAATATTTAAGCCAATAATGTAAACAAGACTTGTCACCTCACTAATCGATTGAGACCATCTCAAGTCAAGATAGTTTTGTGTACAAACTATCTTAGGGTGAGATGGTCATTTTTGTATTTTTATGCTTCATCGTGATTAGGTCTGGATCAGATTTAGAGCAACACAAAGGGTTTTAGGGTGATAAATTGTGCATAAAAGGATGATGAAACAAGCACTAAATATTAGTGATATGACAAGGATAGTTTAGGTGAGGGAAAGAGTGACTTTAATTTTAAACCCTTGGTGGCAATCCAACAATATTTAATTTGTAGTAAGAGGACCTGGTGGATTCTTGACAACACTTTGTGGTAAGCAATTTTAAATTTCTTGGGGATATTTTGCAAAAATAGGGGATGCCAATTTATAGGCCTCTTAGTAGAAGGTAGGTAATAAAAAGGGGAGCAATCAAGGGCAACCTGATTTACTACCAACAGGTGATTGCAGGTGGTAGGTGAATTGTTGCCTATAGGTTGATTGGTGTTGATGTGAAGCTAGGCATGGTATTTTGACCTATGCATAGCTTCTAGAAAGTATTTTAACTACCTTTTATTTTTTATTTTTTATTTCGTGCAACTATCTCGGGTCGAGATGATGGAGAACACGAGATCGTCTTGGATCGAGACGATTATGCCTTCTATGAAGAAATTGCATATTTTTAGAGAAATCCATGGAATTAGCCCTGAGGCTGCCCAAAGTGGATTGTGTGGGAAAGGAAGCACTTTGGAAGTCTTCTCAAGATAACACATTCTAGGTGTCTACACCTTGAGCTTGTCTACTTGTCAAAGCTAGAATATTGGTTAGCTCCTCTGATATGAAGTAGTTTCCACGCTTCATTTCTTCATATAACCTTTCCAAGTATTTATCTTTATCTATCAAACCCTAATGATTATATCTATTTCATAGATAGGTTTACCTTTAATCAACTTGTCATCCAAAACTTTGGGAAGCTCATTCCAATTTATCATTCCATCATCATGTAACTTGTGTAAAATATAGTTGTATGGAGGTTTATTTTCAATTTTGATAATTCTCTTATCTCTAGAGACCACTATATGAATGTAATTCATGGACAAGCATCATCCCCTAATAAATTCCTTGTCCATTCCCTTGAAAGTGCCATCCCAAAATATGGGGAAGGATCAAACACAATAACTTCTTGAACGATGATCAATTTTTTATGCTTATCCATTGTCATGATTAGGGATTTTAGTACTTCTATAAAGATCAAATTTTATTGTTTGGTTGGGCTTTCTTGTTGTTGTGTGATAGTATTTATTTTTGTACAACTCCTCAATTACTCTTTGATATGTTTTTGTAGTACATCCCTTTGTCTTGGCAAGGCCAACGCTTAAACCATGCTCACTATTTTTGATGTCTTCTTCAATTTTTTAACAATATTGAAATTTGAATTGGTTAGGCTACCCTTGCTTGGTGGGATAAATTTCCAGTTCTGACGATGAGTTACAACACATCCTTCACAAGTCAAGCATGATAACTTTAGGTTGTTCTTAGCTATATTTTCTAATTTTTCCTCTCATTTTTCTTATCGAATTTTACTAATCCTTATCACTTCTATGTCATTTTACTTGAGAATCATTAGATTACAATACTTGATTTAAGATATTTCCCTTAACACTTTCTTGTGTGGTAGTTTGATTGGATGTTATTGGTCCCTTGTCTTTCAAATGCAATGGTGGTTGCATTTTCTTAGAACCATCATGTTTGCTACCAAATAAAATTATTGTGGTACAACTTGAGAGGTTATTGATTGAGCTTATTCAACTACCGCATTCCTTTTGCCTCAAGTTGTAAAACCTTGTTGATTGGACAACATTGCATGATATTCAAAGGGAAAGTCTTTATCATCTTCAAAAATCCTAAACTGAAAAATACTATAATAGTTGGATTGTGCATAGCCTAGACCATTTTTTCTATTTACCTAGTCTAGTTCACCATAGGTAAATGGCTAAAATATAGGTTAATTCATCATAGAAATTTGGTTTTCCATGGGTGTTGGATGACCACTAGTTTCCCCATCATCGATGCTTATTGTACCGAGCATGTTTTGATTGTAGATTTTAGGATGAGTATGTATCATAGTCACAGTGCACTCCATTAGGTTATGTCTCTCATTACAAGCAAAAATCATAAAGTGTTTATTTCTAAATTCATGATAACCATGTTATTTTGTGCTTGATTACTCATTTGACTCCAAAACTAGCAATGAACTTGGCCCTTTTTCTTTTTGTTATTGTATCTCTTTTCTATATCAATTTGATTAAAAAAAATCTTTATCATTTTTACTAACATCCATATTGACTTGGATATTATCATTTTGATTTTATGACAAAGAGCTAGTACCTATATTGTGTTATTGGAAAGGGGCTATTAATGTAGGTAATTATGGTTGGAATACAATAGTACTAGACATGTTTTGGTTGGGAAAGGTTACCACATATGGCATATTTATTTATGGATATATATGTGTTAGTAATTGGATTACTTAAGTGTTTTTTGAATGGTTAGATGGATGGATCTAAGTGCAGTGATTTTGAGCATTTGGAATGGGTACCATTGGTGGTGAATGTAGTTATACCTATGGGGTTGAGATCTGAGTATGCATGCAACATAGGCCATAGTTTTTGTGGTGATTTTAACTATACTTAGAAAATGTTTGCTTTGGTAAAACTTTAAGAGGACAATTTAGATGGAGGAAGAATGACAAAAGTGGACGAGAGAAGACATCAAACAATTACAAGGGAAAAAAGCTAGTAGGAGATCCAAAAATTTTGCACATCATCTGATAACGATGATCTATGACCTTTATTGTTTCATAAATATTTTGACCAATCCATAGAACTTTAGATCATCCCAATCGATGCTTCACTTTATTTTGAGAAGGCTATGATGGAGGTGGGATGATGAATAGTAGAGAAAGAGTGTCAAACAAATACAAGGGCTTCAAATGGTAACAAATCATCCTAATCAATGGTTAGAACTATTTCAAGGAGTCAGAAGGTTGGTGAACACTCTTGAAATTTTGGAAAATTTCAGATTTCAAAGAGCAATGATCCATAGAAATTCAAATAATTTCAATGATAAATTATGAGGAGAAGTTCCATAATCTATCTAATCACAAAAAATCAAAAACCCATGATACTTCAAAAATATTTGAGGGTGGATAGCAAGGAAAAGCTCCAAGAAGCAAATGTTCTAGAAAACTCTAAGAAAGAAATAGAGAGGGAAAAACTTTGTGGACAATCCAATTAAAGATCGATGATCCATAGAGCTTCATAAGAGTTTTTACAAAGGATGAGGAGCAAAAGTTTTGCAGATCATTTAATCAATATGATCAATGGTTTATGCAACTTTAGAAGAGTTTTGATAAAGTATGAGAAAAAAAATTTCTACAGACCATCTGATAAGGATGATTAATGGTTCATGCAACTTTAGTAGAGTTTTTATGAAAAACAAAGATAAAAGTTCTATGGATTTTTTAATTGGAGATCGACAATCCGTAGTACTCTAAGAAAATTTTGATAGAATATGGTAAGGCAAAAGTTGTGTGGACCATCCAATTGGATATTAATGGTTTGTGTTGATTTGGAGGAGTCACTAGAAGAAGAAAAAAAAGAAAATTTTTGAGACACATGGAAAACACTTAGCCCACTACAAAGGTGGTCAGTAGAGATCAAGGGCCCAATTAAGAGGTAGTATGACTTGATAAATATATAGGTTGGAAAGGATGATAATGGCATAAAATCAGAGTTCAAAATAAAGAAACCCTAGCTACTTTATTGTATATGCACAACTTCCAAAAAATGTAGTTGATCTCGTCAAGTTAACAATTGCAAAGACTCTAAATCCACCTACTAATGTCATTTGGGCATGTGATAGTCTAGGGAATTTGTTGAAGTATTAAAAGCAGTATCGTTTGGTCCATAAGTAAAACCTTAAGCATTAAGTATTGAATGCAAAAAATCCCCCACACTTAGTCTTTAGGGATCCCTAGAAGGGATGGTTGGTAGTAGTGTTGAGAACCACAAATCCAAAGGCCTAATACCCTCCAACATTGATGATTCCAAATCCAAAGACCTTGAGAATAACAACAAGCTAAGGATGGATAGAGCCCCAATACAACGTCAGAAAATAATTTATACTCCTACATAGTTTTGGAGGGAGAGACCCCTAATTTTATCTATAAAAGTTAATCATAAGGTATTAGAAAGTTGCATGTGTGTACCTAATATCTGGCCTTGTATGTAATTTTCCTTTCTTTTTCTTGTGTATATCATTTTGGACTCAAGCCTTAAGTCATTTTGTAACAATATCAAGTCTTTTTTGGTTAATATTGTAATCAAGTCTATATATATATGAATTTGAGACTACTTGCCTTCTATTCTAGTTCGTATAAATATGTTTTTGTGTAAATGTTCATGCTTGAATGAAATTGTGTTCACTTTTAGCTGTTAGCAAATGATGCATGTGTTCACTAATCCCACTAATATGTAGAAAAATATCTTGATCTTGAAGCATTGCCTGTTTTAGCTTAGGCCTTTGTTTTTTCAATTGATTATTATTTTTCATTATCATTCTTCCTTTTTCCTTGAAAATGCAAGTAGCCTACAAGTAGAAGAGTATGTGAACATTGAGATCATGTCCTGTAAGGGACCAAAATTGTAAAACAATTCTTGAAGGTCATCCTTTGAGTTGTGTCCCATGCTGTTGAGACTTCAAGTTGTGTCACTCTACATGAGGCATGAGTGTTGGATGCATCCAACCATTGGGATGAGTGACCAAAATATTCTAATATGATAATAGTTTAATGGCACGCTTGGCAAGACCAATAAAATTAATTTATCCTCTATTTTGAAACTTTTTGAGAAAAACTAGAGTAACACCCACTATGCATAACACTAGATTAATGGTACACTTGGTGGTACATTTGATTCATCCCACATTCTAAGTTTGAAGTTGATATTTTGGTGAATTTTATAGCTATCTACTTTTTGAAGCATCTAATTTTCATCTGGTGACTCCCTTAAAGAAGAATACTTAGAAGCAACCACCTAGAAAGTTAGTAAACTAATATTTTGATAAAAATCTTAGAATTTTAGCATGTTGAATCTCTTTGAAGATTCACCATACAACTGCACTAAGAACCAAGGACCTAGAGATTTAGGAGTGCAAGACCTATCACTAGGTCCTTCATAGTTGCAAATCCTCAAGCATTACTACAACCTTTAAATCCAATTCTAAGGAGGAGGAGGAGAATAGAAAAATTTTAGAACATGGTTGCTCTACCAAATCAACGTCATCAAAGATAACCAACTTAAAATGATAGAGACCCCTTGATTCCATCGATCTCTCCATCATGTGCAATCCAATTATGGCTTTGGCTCTAATATCCCTACCTTACTCCACTGAAGAAGACGTGACCACACCAATAGGACACCTACATCAGATGACCAACCTTTGTATGGTACAAAAAATTAATGAACAAAATATAGCTTTGAGACTATTGGAAATATCTTTTAGAGGGTAAGCTCAAGATTGGTATATAAACCTACATCCATAGTTAATTTCCAATTTGGATCAACTAGCTGACTGGTTAGTCAATAGATTTAGGGAGATGACCAATGGAATGTCTCTCCCGGACTATCTTATGATTATTAAAATAATACTTATGGAGGCCATGGTTGAATTAAATACTCAATTTCACAAAACATGGCATAGAATCCTTAATGAAATTCATACCCTTCAATGTATGGTAATAATTTCTTATTTGAAATCTATCAATTCAAAAATAACTATGATGGTTAATTCTAGGGGAGGGAATTCCTTTCCAACGACTTATGGGATAATCATTGATGCTGAGAATGACCTCATTTAGATAAATATACTAGCTCCCAATCCCCCAATGCCTTTGTTTCCAAATGTCCAACCTTCAAATCAACCTTCTCTAGTTGTGTAGCCTACAAACTCTTAGCCTACTCCAACTATAAATCTGATCATAGTCCTGACCTCTCTCCTCTCTCCTAATCATTCATTTACAAGTTTCTATTCTTTTGAGATAAATAAAATGAAAACTCTACTGAGGATATTATCTAATGAGGTCATGTCCCTCAAGAGACAAAAAAATGCCCAAATATTTTAGTATCAAAATAATCCAAAACCTCATTTTCAATAGAATGATCAAGGTTATAGACCTCCTAACAAGTATCAACAACCCCAATTTAAGATCAACAAGGATATTAACCATACCTAGAGCCATGATGCAGTCACGATGTAGTATAATCCATCTAAATTGACTAAGGATATAATTGCTATACAAAATAATTATGTTGAAGGTCTAGATGCATGGTGTTGTTCGAATATATATCATTGAGTGCTTACCTTGAAAAAAATCTATAATAGACCATTCAAGCATCACTAGATGAGGCTATGTATGCTCAACCGTCCACCTCTTATACAATAATAGATCCACAAGTACAGACTCAAGCTCCTCAAGCCCCATCATAAAACTCTCTCTCAAGAATAAATACCACCCTTTCTAAATAAATATTGGTAACTTGAGATGAGGAAGAAGTATATACGATGTTTACTGAGTCCAGAGTTTCAATACCTATAAAACCATAGGTCCAAATAGAATATATGACTAGGGCTAAGATGAAAGTATTAAAGGAACAAGGAAAGTTTAATCCAATAAGGTTCAACACAAAAAATAGGCCACCAGATCCTAGGAAAAATGCCCTCCTTACAACAACTTAGAATGTGCATAATACCCTTGAGATTACTAACAATAACCCTCTCGAAGTCTCTAAGCAATGAGAGTTAGATTCAGTATGAGCTACTAGCCTTCAACTGCCAATAATACAGAGCCCCTAACCTTAATGGATTCATATCCTTTATTAGAAGATTCACTTTCTAGAAATATTTAATGCGGTAGACCATCTAAAAAATTCTACTGTAACTATACCTCTATGAGATATTATTTCTATGCCATAATCAATGAAATTATTAGAAAAAGCACTAGAAATACAAAGAGTGATGGATGAACATAAAGCTCCTATAGTTCTTCAAGTGACAAACCATGTGGTAAGAAAAAAAAAACCAATGCCATTTTACCTTACATCAATCTATGGTGATAAGTTGATATGCAACTATTTGATTGATTGTGGATCAAGTACCTTGGTCATGCCTAAAAGGGTGGTGGGCATATTTGGATTAGTCTATGAGCTAGTTAATCAAGGAGTAGTCCATCTAGATGGAACTCTTATTCAGATCCTTGGACTAATTAAGCTAAATATTCCAATAGAACCTTCCTCTAACTCTTTAAGCATGCCCTAATTTTATCATCCAACAGTACATAACAATCATTGAAATTTTGACCATTTTTGGCATCTACTTATTAAGGGAGTTCACTACAAAGATAGGAGGATAAATGCCCTTCGATTGGACACATATGCTGCTCATAACTCAATATGGTACTAAGCTGAAGATTCTATTAGAACCCCTCCATATTCACCATGTGGAACATGTGCCTACAATCAAGTTGGATGCAATTACTAACATTAACGGTACATAACCATTGTTCACTTTTGATCATAAAGTGTTATGACAAATGGATTGGGTGAGGCATTGGATAGTGTTGGTTAATTTTCTAAACTTGTGAAGCAAATGCCATATCATATGAATTTAGATTTTGCCAAGTCTATCAAGGAAGGATGGAAAAGTTATTAGATGCAAGCTTCATTTTTGTAGTAAACAACTCAGATTGGGTGTCTCCAATTATTATTACAAGGAAGATGAATAGGATGTCGACGGTCTATGTTGATTATTGAAATTTAAATAAGACTACTCAAAAAAAACCATTTAGTGCTTCCCTTCTCAAATCAAATTTTAGATGAAGTTATAGGACAATAGTGCTATAAATTTGCAAATAACTACATTATCTATAATCAAATTTGCATTGTAAAAAAACACCAGCTAAAGACAACCTTCACCACTCAAGTGGACACCTTTACTTATCTAATGATACCATTTAAATTGTAAAATACACCTACTACTCTTTGATTATTAATAAATAAAATATTTAAAATTTAAAATATAAAATAATATTATATTTATATTCATTTTACTTTATGATAATTAAAAAATATTAAAAAATTTATACCAACTTTTAAGCATATAATACCTTTTGTTAACAAATCCACTTTATCTAATCAGTTTCGTAGAAATACTCAGACTGGTACAAAGTTCTTTACGCTGGCCCGGCCAGTTGAGGTGCCTCAAAGCTCACCACACAAGTTTTATAAAACACAAAAAGTAAATTTTCATTTTGGCAATTTGCAGTAACCTCTATCGGTAGGCACAGTCACAGGTGGAAACTAATGTCGGCAGAGAAGGTATTAATGTGGAACGAAATTCCATCAGAGGAATATGCAGAAGTCGCTCAAAACTTTATGTTGGCCCTTTTGGCCCCCACAGCGAGCCATGGAAGGTTATCTTCTTTGTTCCTGATATTTCAAAAGGTAAAGTAATTTATTAGACAATTTTTATTAAGTATATTATTTATTTAAGATATATTTTTATTTAGTATGTTTTTATCCACTAAACTCCTCTGGTAAACAACTTTACCCCATTAGATTAAACACTTTCGACCTCCTATAGGAATTCCAAAGTGACCGACTCGGGGCCTACGTGGCATATGAGCGCATTGAGGCATCAAAAAAGACCACCAACGGCCTATAAATCAACCGGGGCATCCACCCATTTACATAAGTCAGTCTGAAGTTGTTCAACTGCAATACTCGAAATTCAGTGCTTATATTGTTAGAGTTTCTCAAATTTCAAAGAATGGCGGAGGGCAGTGCACCACAGGAACAGGATCGTGGTCTTTTTGGCATGTTTGCAAAGAAAAAGGAAGAAAAGGGCATGAAGGAGAAGGTTATGGAGAAGCTTCCAGGACAGCAGGCCAAGCAAGGAGGCGGAAAACAGCATGGTGCGGGTGGAGAGAAGAAGGGATTAATGGAGAAGATCAAGGAGAAGCTCCCCGGCTACCATGGCCAGCCACGGCAATGGCATTAGGCGTTGCAGTACCGATGATATTTGTTTTACTGTAAATGCAGAGCTGTGTATATACATCTGCGTACGTTTGTGTGTTGTGTATGCATTGTTTTTCAGCTGTAATGAGCAGGGTTACACTGTCACACAGCACTATATCGATTTCTATAATAACGTATTTGGTTTTGTAAAATCATTACACTGATCAATCTCTCTTTAAGCGGCTTAAAAGGTGGCGATTGTCAATCTAAGTGCCCCCGGTTAACGTTTGAAGCATTTGTATGACTATGTGCAAGATTTCGTACCATATAATTCACCGCTTTTATATTCTTCACTTGTTACAAATAATTTTAGAATTGAAATACCGAGATTTTGCTTAGTGTAATAGGGTTAATTTTAGAATTTAAGTATCCATTTTATATGAGATTTTGTTTAGTGAAACAGGGAAATGAAGATTTTAATCCCTAAATTAGGGAGTTAGGGAGTTTTCTATTAAAAAAAAAAAAAAAAGGCTATCCTAAAGATAATAGAATTTTTAAAAGAAAATTAAAAGCTATTTTAAAGATATTAGGATCCTTAAAAGAAAATTAGAAAATGAAAAATAAGATGAATGTTGTTAATAATGAATATAAGAATAGAAAAAAAAATATATAGATAAAACAAAATAACAAATGAAAAAAATGATGAAGCATTAAATTTTATTAGTTTTAAAACTTCAACAAATAAATTAAATAATATGTAAGGAAAAAATTTAGACTTATTAAATAAATTATATAATAAAGAAAAAATTAGATTTATTAAGTACACTTTAGAAAGAAAAAACAAGATTACACAATCTTAAAAGCAAAACTAGAGATGGACAATGCTTCTTGATGGACAATACCTCAAGAGGCATGGACCAAAAAAATTTCTTAGATTTTGTTAAATTTTGGAACTCTCAATAAAAGGTTCAAGGTGTGAATAAAAATAAATAAATAAATAAAGTTGTACACCATACCCCATCTTGTATTAAAGCTCTTGTCCCATAATTTATTTTGGTTTCATGGAAGTAATTATATTTCATTTAATTTTATTTGAGGGGTCATAATACTTTGGAAGTCTATGTTCAATGCATTTTATAATATATTTATAAAGCAAATATTTCAAAAGTAATTTGATAAAAATAGTGTGAAGTATAAACCATGTATTTAGGATAATAGCTTAATCCATATAACTTGATTTATACTTGGAAAAAAATTGAGATGACCATAAATTAAGTGAATTTAAAGAATTTAATATTCAATTTCGTTTTAACTATGAATTTTATTTTTGTTTTTGTGATTTTAATGTTATTATTTTTTTGGGATGGGGGTTGAGGCAATTCATCTATTTTAAAACCAACAATTATTGTTTTACATTTTTTGCATTCACTTTTTTAAATATTTTTATCTCAACTATGAACACAATATATTTGTTTTTTTTTTCATTTTTATGTTTCTTTTATTTTTCCTTTGAAAGGAAAAAAAATTGAAAATGAGGAAAATAAGTAGAGAAATAACTATGAACATATTTACAACTACTTTTTTCAAGTTTAGAGATGTCTTAGGTGTTTCCCATTGATAAAGTCAAGCAACTTCCATCTAGTGTTACTAGCCTATAAGTATTTGAATCTTTAACTATGTTAATTTTTTTATGTTAAAGTGAGTCAAAATTTTATGTTTTCTAAGATTGGTCTTATGTTCATATTATTTTAAAATCCATGTTGTCTGACAAGGACAACACAATGGTTAGGGCTTTGGCCTCTCTGCGAGGAGGTCCAAGGTTCAAACCATGACATACCCAGAAGGGGATAGGCTGGATGGTATTGGCCAAGGGTTTATTAGTTAGCTACCCTAGTTTGATGCCTTGGAGGGTTGGGGATCTTGTTGAATTTATTTTAACCAATGGATTAGGGTTAGAGTGGTAGCATCTAAGCTCGATTAGCTATCTGGTAAAAGGTGTTACTAATTCCCCTATGTTTAGTAAAAATCAATGTTTGTTATTTTCTTTTCAAACCATCTCTTGAAGGCACTTTTCCTATATTCTCCTAATGATAACAATGTATTCAATCATGCTTAATTAGGAGCTATGTTGATGTCTCCAAGCTCTAGTTGCTAGGACATTTGGAGAAAAATAACTCTAAATTGATCAAAAACCCTCATATTTAATCAAAAATAAATTTATAATGTGATGAAATAGAAGAAACCTTAGGAGTTACTCTATCCACCCATAAAGTCTTTTTTAGCTCGGTATGTTAGTCTCCTTTGGACTCTACAATTGACCTCTTCAAACTTTTAAAAATGTTATTTTTTGTGGACTTCACTAAGCTATTCCCTAATAGATAGTAATTATAAGAGGTTTTTAAGATAAACCTATGTTCAATTGCAAACTACATCAACTTCCCCTTAATAAAGACTATAACAATGTTAATGATCAAACTTGAAAGGGTTTCATATCTCGTGATATTATCTTCTACAATTGGATAACTAGCTCATGGTTTATAGATTGACAAAGGTTGTTTCAGTTCATTTCAATGGGAGTTTGAATCCAATCCAATTGTGGCTTGCACTAGATAAGGGACTTATTTTTCTAATTTAATTCAAACCCCTTGGAGAGGCTTTATTACAACTATGAGATGCAAAGCTACATAATCTCTCATTTGGAAAAAAACATTCAATATTTTTTTTAATCTTTGATCCATTGAAAATCATTTATGAAAATGGTTGGCTAGTCATATTAAACACTTAATATTTTGTGAGTTGTAGTCTTCACTAAATAATGGTCACCTTTATCATGGTATCATTTTAATAGATATTTTACTTTCTCCTCTTTAGTGCACCTTAAGAGTACCCCATCATATCCCTTCTAAAAAATGATGCCATTGAGAAACGTGTAGTAGATGGCCTTTTGTTTGAATCTACCTCTATTTGAGTGTCAAATATTCAAGTACTTTGTCTTACTAGTATGCATTTTTTTATTTCATTCGTTCATCCCATTTTTCCTTCTAAGTTTATCTTTTTCCATGTGTGCTCCTTGTTTGCTAGAGTGAGACATAACTAGGTTTTGACAAAGATACTACCTCACTAACTTAGTTGGATTTATCTCTATGCAAAATTTTTGGATTCTATTTATCTAGTTGACCCTCTTTTCACCTAATTCTCCATGAAACATTGTGGAACTTATGTTAGGGTGGACTACAAAGGCAATGGTTTTTCTTTGAGACATATATTACTTGAACTATTTAAGATATTTCACTATTGTAAACACTTGTTTCTTGATAAAATTATATCAATCCTTGTAGTTATGAAGTATTTAAATCATAAAGGATATTTTATATTCATCTTCTCTATCCTCTTTCAAGGTCAACATAGTTATAATGTTTTCATTTGTGCCAAAAATGTACGACTTGAAATATTTAGAAAAGTTAAGGTTGATCAACATGGGTGCTTACTTAATTTCTTCCTTAATTCTTTGGAATATTTGCTTACCATAATTTGTCTAAGTAAAAGTGGTATCTTTATTCAACATCTTGGTGATAAGTCTAACTAGTTGTGTAATTATGAATTTGGCCTCAAATTAAAATTATCTTAAAAAGGAATTATTATCTTTAATTAATGGTAGTACTGGCAACTCTTGTATTGTTTTAATACAATAAAGGTCTATTGCAAGGCCTTCCTTTCATATGTATCCAAAAAAATTTTCCTCTTGGACAAAGAAGATTGATTTCTTAGGGTTTAAGGAGATACTATACTCCTTACACCTCTTAAAAAATGATTCTAGGTGTTCAACATGCTTAATCATTTCTTTTAAGAAGATTTTTAAGTCATTGAGGGATATGAGTATTATTTCTTCAATCATCCAAACAAAGGCAATGTCCATAGCTCTTTCAAAAATTGGTCCCTATGTTGGACAACCCAAAAGGTATTCTTTGATAAGAAAATGTTATCTTATGTTAATCATCATTTTTTAACTAAATTTCATTATAACCCAAAAAACCATCAAGTAATAACAACATTTATGACCCTACCACTTTCTATAGTATGTAGTCTATGGATGGATATGTTTAGATTTATAAAATTAACACATAATAGAATATCACCATTTTTGCATATTGGGACCAAATTGCCCACCCATATTAAATGTTTAATGAGGAAGATAAATTGTACTTGCAACAACTTAAGAAGATTTTTCTTCATGACCATTTCTATATTTGGATTACTGGACCTTTGGTTTTGGAAAAATGGCCTATCCCAAGGCTCAAGGTCAATCGTATAATCAAATATATTCCTATCATCCACCTTTAGGTACTCATATCCCTAAGCATTGACATATCCAAACATATTTTTTATTGAATAACTTCACTTTAATATTGTCCTCATATTTGTTCTTTCCTTTTACATTCTAAGCTTATTTGATAAGAAATTCAATGATCTATTCAACATTATTAAACACTTTCCAATGGTTAAAGTTATCTAGGATAGTAGGTATGAACACTTGTAACAGATCCAATATAGCCATATCAGCTATCTTTGTTATTGATTATCTTAGGGCCTTGGATTAGGTTAGTCGACACTTAAGCATTAGTATTAGGATTATCAGTTATTTTACTCAATAAATAGAGTACTTATGTTAAGTTGAGATCTTTCATACCTATTAACTTACGTTTCCTTTCGTGTGTAAATGATATTTTTTCTTCTCTAAGTGGCTATGAGAATTTTTAATCTAACTAGATAGGATTTATACTCATTTGGAATCTAAAATTTATTGCTTGTAATATTTGGTTTCTTTCTATAAGATTTAATTTACTAGTTTTATGCGTATTTGTTTTGTGATTTTTGAGTTTGATATTGCTATTGCTATTTCTAGGTGTTTCATTACAATGAATATTAGAGCTCTGATATTGGTTTCATGTAGAGGTGCAAAATTGACATAGGGGCAAGCAATCTACTCTAGAACCTCATTTAGCCACATATGTTTGTTATTTGGGTAAATTCTATCAATTTTTATCAATTCCATCTTCTAGCACAAGTTTCTAGCCATTATTGTTTGCTTTTCTTAAACCTAATTAAAAAAAGTATTGAGGGTACCAAGACCCTTATGGGATACCTATATCATCTTGATAATCTTGTTGAGCCAATTAAAATAAGATGCATCACTAGTAATATGGTTTTTTTAAGTACTCAAAGGTATATTTAGGGTTTCAATTTTGGTTCTGTGGACATAAAACTTTGTCATGATATTTGCATGTGTAGTAGTATAAGGAGCAAGTAGAGTCATTGTTGGATGGTTGGTTAAAGAGGATTGTGGCTTGATAGCTTGTTCAAAATGCTTGTGGCTTAGTAGCTTTATCAAGAATGTTGAAACAACTATTGAAGAATAATAATATTATAAATAGAATATTGTGACAATGACAAGTTATGTTAAAAGTAACAATAAAATGTAAAGGTTAAGAATAAAACTAATAGTGCATTTATGTTCCTTGTATGTCTGTTAGATGTATGCCAACACTTACTCCATTTTTTGTCCATGATCCATCAAAGTGTAAAATCCAAGTGCCCTCTAATCCTTGAGCTTTTCTACTTGTCAAAGCTAAAATCTTGGTTAGCTCCTCTTATATTAAGTAGTTGCCAAGATTTTTTTCTTCATATGTCGTATCCAAATATGTGTCTTTATCTGTAGAACCTTAATTATTATATCCATTTCATATATAATCTTACCTTTATTCAACTTGTCATCCAAACATCTGGGAAGCTCATTCCAATTGATCATTCCATCATCACATAACATTTTTAAAATATAGTTCTATGGAGGCTTATTTTTAATATTAATAATTCTCTTATCTCTAGAGACCACCATATGAGTGTAATACATGGACAAGAATCCATCCCCTAAGAATTTTCTTTTACATTCCCTTGAAATCAACATCCCAAAATATGGGGAAAGATCAAACACAATAACTTCTTGGATGATGACCAATTTTGGATACTTATCCATTTTCATGATTAGGTACTTTAGTACTCCTATAAAGATCAAGTTTTATGATTTGGTTGGATTTTCTTGTTTTTATATAATGATCTTTGTTTTTGTATAGCTCCTCTCCTACTCTTTGAGAGAATTTTGTTGTGCATATCTTTGTTTGTTAAATACCAATGCTTTAAACATGCATAATAATTAATAATATTTAACTTTGAATTGGTTAGGTTACCCTTTATTGGTGGGATAAATTTCTAGTACTGATGAGTTGCGACAACATGTCCTTCACAAGTCAAGTATTAGAACTTTAGGTTATTCTTGGCTATATTTTCTAATTTTTTCCTCTCAATTTGTTTATCAAAGTTTACAATATCCTTATCACTCCTATGACACTTTTCTTTAGAATCATCAAATTATTATACTTGAGTTGAGATATTTCCCTTAGCACTTTCCTATGTGGTAGGTTGATTGGATGTTAATGATCCTTTGTATTTCAAATGCAATGGTGGTGTTGAGTGGTGTTTTCACCCAGTTGTGAAAACATACTCTCCGATAGGATCCGAGTCCCAAATCCTCTGCTTGCAAAGAAATTACACAGATAATTTCTCCAAGGTTCCTTTTACGTTATCCTTTTTATACCAATGATGTTGTTCAATTTAAATGTTGGGAATACCTTAGTGTTGCAAGTGAATGTTAACAAGGGGCACTCTGGTTTATTCTATTCTGAAATTACAATGGACTCTAGGTGAATTAATCTTTATGACAAATCTATTTTGATTTCGGGCTTTGGTAGATCTTTCACATTTTCCTATTTTAAATGAAGGTAATTAAATGCGTAAAATAAAGAACTGAAAAGAAAAGAAAATAAAACAAAAAGAATGAACTAAGCTACGCTCAGAGTGCTACGATCTCGATTTGGCAAAACCGAAGATAATGAGGTTTCTGCACACAACCTAACCTATTGAACCTGCAAACTCGCACAATCCAGATAAGCCAGGTGCTGGTTTCTAGGGTCTTAGCTATAAATTTTCAGATTTAGGCATTCGCATGAAGCAACCGAGAGAACTCGCATTAAACTTCATCTATAAACCTAAAATCTGAAAAAGGAAAGATAAACATTCAATCTCTGCATGCAAAAATAACTCCTCCTTTCTTGCCAGTGAGATGCAACTCTCTGGTAATTCCGTATTAAAATAAATGTATCAATTACAATGACAGAATGTCCCAGTTTTGATAAGACTAGAACAAGTGAAGGAAATTGCTCCAATAGCAGGCCCAGAATGGCTTGTCGCCTTTGGCTCTGCAACTCTGCTAGCAGCAATTTCCAACCCCTGTATCAATCTGCTCTTCTGATTTTATACCTATTGATACGGCTCTCTGTTTCGCTCTGCGACGCTTCGTTTCACCTCCCAGAATGCATCGCTTCGTATTCCCGCCTTTTCGTTGCTTTTGAATTTATGTTCGAGGCCGAAACGTTCGATATTTTTTGTTGACATGTAACGCTTCGTAACCCTGACACCTGTATGCCACGTGTTTCACGCTTCCTATGCATGTTCCGTAATGGCCCCATGTAAATCATGACATTTTTATGCATGCAACTTTGCTCCTTTACTTTCACCGCAAAAACGCGACATGTCACGATATCGTGACATTTTCCTGCCAGCAGCCTTGCCAATGCAACCTGTCGTGAAATCATGACGTTTTTCTGTTTCGAGCTGTGAGGATGCAACCTGTCGTGAAATCGTGACGCTTTTCATCTCCGTACGCCTTGGCTGCTTCCTGTCACGAAATCATGACGTTTTTCATCTCCGTACGCCCTCGCAACTTCTATCACGAAATCCGTGACGCTTTTCATCACTCGAAACGCACGCTTTTCCCACCCATCGTCAAAATCGCGACGCTTTTTCACTTGGCCTTTAACTTTAATTTTTTCTACCACTTTGCCTTTCCTGAAATCGCGACACTTTTCTTCCTTTCCAATTTTCCTCCTTTGTTTTTGTCGTGAAATCGCGACGCTTTTAGTGCCTTGCCCTGTTTGATTGGTTTGACCGTGATTTTGTGACATGTCACGATTTCATGACAATTTTCCATTCTATCTTTCTCTCTCCTCTAAGTCGGATTTTATTTTCGCGACGGAGCAACATGTCGCGATATCGTGACACTTTTTCATTTTTCGCGCAGATCGGAGCAACATGTCGCGATATCGCGACACTTTTTCATTTTTGGCAGCGACGGAGCAACATGTCGCGATATCGCGACACTTTTTCATTATTGTGCAATTTTGCCTTTTTCTTGATTTTTAGCATCTGGGTCACTGAGATCTTCTTTGAAAGCATGCAAAAAAGGTGGGTCCCCAATTTTGGGGTGTGTTGTGGATCAGCCACAACAAATGGCGACTCTGCTGTCAAATGCTCCTGAGCATTTTAGTGAGAACCCTACCTGGAAGTATACAAACTCGAAAACATGTGTTAGCACATAAGAAATATAAACAAATGCCCAAAGATCAGAAGTACATGAATCATCAGAATCATCAAGTATTAGCTCGGTGTGTGCAATGTATTTCATTCCCTATCGTTTGAAATTGATCAACATTCCATTGTCAGTTTTACATGAATGCATATGTGAGATTGTGAATGATTTGTGTAACTCTGATAACTATGCTTAGAGATTTTGCTCTTGTAAAGGCCTAAACTTTCTAGTATCATGCACAAACATTCAAGATTACCAAACCCTCTTAGGATCCACTAATGAATTGCTTTATTATATCCCAAAGTTGGTTATGAGTCCCTACTATCTTGAACCCATGTGCAAGTGAACGTGAAATCAGAACTTTGGGGAATCAGACTCCCAACCTAACCGAGATGGGAGTTTAACCCTATCCTTACTATTCTGATTTGGAATTCATTACCTCACTTTGAGCAAAATAATTTAACCAATTATGGAAGAAATGGTCATGCTAGTCTAACCCTTTGAACAATCGGTGGTCTTGTTTTTTAGACAAGACATGTTGCCATGCATGGGCATACTTAACCCCATAATCCAAGACTTACCTTCATTTCTTTGGACCTTGGGGATGACTACCCATCCTTTGCGAGAGGACAAGTAGTACGATCCTTCCAATCCAATATAAATATGAGATGGGAAAAATTAATTTTTTACTTCTTGGACCTTGGGGATGACTACCCATCCTTGCTAGGGACATGTAGTACGATCCTTCCAATCCAAGCTTTGGATAAAAATGGAAAATATTAATTTTATTGCTTAGACCTTGGGGATGACTACCCATCCTTTGCGAGAGGACAAGTAGTACGATCCTTCCAATCCAAGATTTATCATGAAATGAGACATAGGAGCTTTGGGGAATCAGATTCTCAACCTAAGCGAGATGAGAATTTATGCCCTATCCTTACTACTCCATGTAGGTCAAATCAAAGCTTTGGGGAGTTGGATCCTCAACCTAAGTTCGATGAGGATTTAGCCCTATCCTTACTACTCTGATTTTAGGCTTTAAGCTTTATGGAAGTGGTCAAAACCACTGTTTTAAGGATCATGTTGCATAATAGGATAGACATGAAATACTTCTTTCGCCCAACCTTTTCTTCCAAGCAAGGTTTTGATCATTTTGCTCAAGATCCTTTTTAATGTGTATAAAATGTGCTTAGTTCTAGATATCTCAAGACTCAGTTTCCAACCTTAGGATTTTTTTCACATTTATGTTATAGCATAACCCTAAGAGGATTTGACACACTTTAATGATTTGTACCTGAGATGCATATGCAACTAAGATGGAATGTATATGTAAAGTGAGATGTAACATGAATGCATTATCTTTTGAATTGCTAGATGAAATATTTGCCATACAAAACTGACTACTTCATGCATCACAAGTTTCAAACGATATAACTTAAAATGTTTGTGTTACTTGTGGAGCTTTTACAAGACAATTCCAATGTTTCATATTCTCCTAGTCTTAAGCATAAGTTGACATCTCAATTTTTTTTTTTTTTTTTTTTTTATAAAAACAAACAAAGCATGTCAATTGAAATCAAACACACAACTTAAATCATGATTAAACTAAGAATCCAAAAAATGAAACTTGAAAAACACAAACCAAAACCAAAACCCAAAAACAATCCCAAAAACAAAAACTTGAAAGCCCACACCAAAAAACCAAAAATTATATACACTATTGTACAAGATGATGCCAAGCTTGGACTATTACTTTCCTGGATCCCAAACATGATTAGAACATATCAAAAAACATATGACACAATACACATGCCAAATTTTGTAGGAATCCAACAACAATAAGATCAAACCAAGCAATGCAACAAATTTCAACTTGCCATGCTCACCATTCCACTTTGATTTAGTTCTATTACCAACATCATAGGTGAGAATCAAATCAAATTGATTAGACAATGGTTGGTATTCAATTTTATCTTGTCTATTCTTTAAAGTGCAAGTTTCATCGTTCCATTCATGATTTAGAAGTAGGCTTTCCTTTTCAAATGTGAGATGTTGCAAACAAGAGCCTATTTCTAAAAATCTTGAATTCAAATCATTTTCCAGGATTTTAAAGCAATCAAAATCATTCAAAACTTGACAAGCATCAACAAAATTTGGCATTTCCTCATTAATGATGTTAGCATCCAAAGGGACATCATGTAACCTATCACTTGAAATTTTTGTAGCTACTACCAAAGGTAAAGATTTCCCCTTGTCATCCATACTCAACCCATCATGATTAAAATTTACCATAACTTGATGAGTATTAGTAGCCTTTTCTTTTTTCTCGTTGTCTTCTTCATCGTCCAATACCTGTTCAAAAACACCAAAGTTAGGCACCCAATCAAACATGCGTCCATATTTTTCAAAACAAGAGCCTAATTTTTCAAGATATGTGTCACGTGACACCTTTCCACGATCAATGGCTTGAGTTGCCCCAAAATCCATATTTTCATTAAGATCATCAATAGCATCCAACCCACACCACTTAGGTTTTGTAATTTCATCATTTTGAGATGGCATAGACATTGTAGAAACAATAGGTGGATCAAGATTTTCGATTTCTTGCCCCCCAAGGGGAACAAAAACAATTGATTCTCCTTCTTCATCCATGGTAGTAGAATCATTATCCTTCTCCAACCTTTGATGAGATTCCAACCCTTCTTCCAAAGCATTCTTAGATTGTACAAGACTTGTAATATCCTCATATGAAAGGGCAATTGTATTATCCTGCATATCAATAGGCACACAAATTTCATCAGAAGGTTTGGAGTGAGCATACTCTTCCAAAGAATCATAATGATCATCTTTCAAAATCAAATTGTGATGCTCAACTATTTCTACATCATCTTTTAATTCATCAACATATTTCTCATCAAATTTATCCTCTCCTTCCTTAGATGGTTCAATTACTTCCAAAATTGGGTTATTGCTTGTATTCAAATTGATAAGGTTATCATAATCCACATGTGTAACCCATGATTCATGTTTAACATAATTTGGAAGGTGTGAATTTTTTGGGCCATTACTTTCAACAATGTCATCCAATGTGTCATCCGAATCAGATTCATCCTCATAGAATTCATCTTTTGGTGAGTCAAGGGTTTCCAATCTGTCACATGTTTCCATACTAGTTGGATCTAGTACTCCTCCCTTGCCTAAAATCATATTCTTATGAAAATCATTGAAATTGATTTTAGCAACATCTTTTGAATCAAGATGAGTATTTTGAAGTTGATTCATACTTAAGAAAGATGGTTGATCTTGCATAGTAGGTTGAGGATTTTGAAATTGATTGAAGCTTGGGAATGATTGTTGATTCTGAAATTGATTCACACTTGAACTTGGTTGAGGTGGATAAATCATTGGGTGGGTAAAGGAGGTATTAAATGATTGAAGATTACATGATCCAAAACCCACACCATAATTTTGACAACTCAATTGTTGCTCAATTGCCATTGCTTGAGTATAGGCTTGTGACAAAGATGTGATTTGAGGCATCCCTCGCAAATATGTGGACATGGGTGAGTCAAGAGCATTGATGTATATTTGGAGAGCCACTTCTTCTTGAAGAACATAAAATGTCACTAATTGCGTATATAATCCAAAGAACCTTTCAGAAAATGACTTCACATTTTCACTTGGTCCTTTTCTAATATAGACCAACCGATTGTACATGAGAATTGGGTCAACTCGCTTTTTGTTGAATTGATTGAGAAATGTTGCCTCTAGCTGAGCCCAAGAAGTGATAGACCCTAAAGGCAGACTTGTAAACCAATCATATGCCACTTTGTCCAAGGTGTAAAGGAACATTTTACAAGCAACATCATCATACCAACTTGTTAAGTGATTCACAACAAATTTGAATGCTTGAATATGTTCTTCTGCAGTATTTGTCCCATTAGACAAAAATCGAGGAAGACATCTCTCAAAACCAACGGGCAAATAATGTTGAACTCCCGGTATGTTCAATGGGCTACCTGTCATCCACGGTGTAAACATAGCCATTAGTGAATCTTAAAGAATATAACTTTAATACCCAAAAATTCCTTTTTTATTTATTTATTTTTATTTTTATTTTTTAAATCAAATCAAATCATATTATTCCTGTATGAACAATCAAAGCGTTAAGAACAGTGCATAGCAATTCCTGTAGCACTTAAATCACAATAAAATAAACCGTTTCAGCCCTCCTTCTAGCGCCAATCTGTTGAGTGGTGTTTTCACCCAGTTGTGAAAACATACTCTCCGGTAGGATCCGAGTCCCAAATCCTCTGCTTGCAAAGAAATTACACAGATAATTTCTCCAAGGTTCCTTTTACGTTATCCTTTTTATACCAATGATGTTGTTCAATTTAAATGCTGGGAATACCTTAGTGTTGCAAGTGAATGTTAACAAGGGGCACTCTGGTTTATTCTATTCTGAAATTACAATGGACTCTAGGTGAATTAATCTTTATGACAAATCTATTTTGATTTCGGGCTTTGGTAGATCTTTCACATTTTCCTATTTTAAATGAAGGTAATTAAATGCGTAAAATAAAGAACTGAAAAGAAAAGAAAATAAAACAAAAAGAATGAACTAAGCTACGCTCGGAGTGCTACGATCTCGATTTGGCAAAACCGAAGATAATGAGGTTTCTGCACACAACCTAACCTATTGAACCTGCAAACTCGCACAATCCAGATAAGCCAGGTGCTGGTTTCTAGGGTCTTAGCTATAAATTTTCAGATTTAGGCATTCGCATGAAGCAACCGAGAGAACTCGCATTAAACTTCATCTATAAACCTAAAATCTGAAAAAGGAAAGATAAACATTCAATCTCTCGCATGCAAAAATAACTCCTCATTTCTTGCCAGTGAGATGCAACTCTCTCGTGATTCTGTATTAAAATAAATGTATCAATTACAATGACAGAATGTCCCGGTTTTGATAAGACTAGAACAAGTGAAGGAAATTGCTCCAATAGCAGGCCCGAATGGCTTGTCGCCTTTGGCTCTGCAACTCTGCTAGCAACAATTTCCAACCCTCGTATCAATCTGCTCTTCTGATTTTATACCATCTGATACGGCTCTCTGTTTCGCCCTACGTCGCTTCGTTTCACCTCCCAGAATGCATCGCTTCGTATTCCCGCCTTTTCGTTGCTTTTGAATTTATGTTCGAGGCCGAAACGTTCGATATTTTCTGTTGACATGTAACGCTTCTGTAACCCTGACACCTGTATGCCACGTGTTTCGCGCTTCCTATGCATGTTCTGTAATGGCCCCATGTAAATCACGACATTTTTATGCATGCAGCTTTGCTCCTTTGCTTTCATCGTGAAAACGTGACATGTCGCGATATCGTGACATTTTCTTGCCAACAGCCTTGCCAATGCAACCTGTCATGAAATCATGACGTTTTTCTATTTCGAGCTATGAGGATGCAACCTATCACGAAATCATGACTTTTCATCTCCGTACGCCTCGGCTGCTTCCTATCATGAAATCGTGACGTTTTTCATCTCCGTACGCCTCCTACTTCTGTCGTGAAATCGTGACGCTTTTTCATTTGGAGCTATCTTGCGCTTTCTTCGTGAAATCGACGACTTTTCACTTACTATCTTTTCATAAATCTGACTCTTTTCACTTCTTTTTCAAAATCGCACGCTTTTTCTTCTACCACTTTCCCTTTCATCGTGAAATCGTGACGCTTTTCTATTTCGGGCCCCTTTTGCTTCCTGTCGCGATATCACGACGTTTTTTTGCTTCGTGCCCCTTTGTTGCTTTTTGTCGTGAAATCGCGACGCTTTTAGTGCCTTGCCTTGTTTGACTGGTTTGACCACGATTTTGTGACATGTCGTGATTTCACGACAATTTTCCATTTTATCTTTCTCTCTCCTCTCTGGACCGCGATACAACATGTCGCGATATCGCGACACGTTTTTCATTTTCGCGACGGAGCAACATGTCACGATATCGCGACAACTTTTCATTTTCGGCGATGGAGCAACATGTCGCGATATCGCGACACTTTTTCATTTTCGGCCGCGACGGAGCAACATGTCGCGATATCGCGACACTTTTTCATTTTTGTGCAATTTTGCCTTTTTCTTGATTTTTAGCATCTGGGTCACTGAGATCTTCTTTGAAAGCATGCAAAAAAGGTGGGTCCCCAATTTTGGGGTGTGTTGTGGATCAGCCACAACAGGTGGTTTCCCTTTTATTAGAACCATAATATTTGTTACTAAATTAGGTTGTTCTTGTTGTACAACTTGAGAGGTTATTGATTGAGGTTATTCATCTACTACCTTCCTTTTACCTCAAGTTTTAAACCCTTATTGATTGGATAACATTGTATGATCTTCAAAGGGAAAGTCTATCAAGTTCAAAAATCCCAAAGTCAAAAAATACTATAATACTTACATTGTGAATAGCCTAGACCATTTGGTATATTTCCCTTGCTTAGTTCATCATACTAGATAGCTAAAGTATAGGTTGATTCATCATAGAAATTTGATTTGTCATAGGTGTTGGATGGCCACTAGTTTCCCCATCATCGATGCCTATTACACCTAAAATTTGTTTATTATAGATTTTTGGATGAGTATGTCTTATAGTTATAATGCACTCCATTAGATTGTGTATCGTATTGCAAGCAAAAATATAAAGTGTTGATTTCTAAATTCATGTTGACCATGTTATTTTGTGCTTGATTACTCATTTGACTCCTGGACTAGCAAGGAACTTGGCCTTTTTTCTAGTTGCTATTTTGTATGTTTTATATATCAATTTGATTAACATAAATATTTGTCATTTATATTGATTCATCCATCTAGACTTGGATATTATCATTTTTATTTTATGAAAAAGAGGTAGTACATATATTGTGTAATTTAGGAGGGGCTATTAATGTAGGTAATTATGGTTGAAATGCTATAGTATTAGGCATGTTTTGATTGGGAAATATTACCACATATGGAGCATTTATTTATGGATAAATATGTGATAGTAATTTGGTTTCTTAAGTGATTTTTGAATGTTTAAATGGATGGGTCCAAGTGCAATGATTTTGAGCATTTGGAATGGGTACCATCGGTGGTGGATATACTTATACATATGGGTTTGAGCTTTGGGTATGTATGCAACATAGGTTGTAGTTATAGTGATTTTCACTACTCTTAGAAAATATTTGCTTTGGTCAAATTTTAGGAGGACAATTTTGATAGAGGAAGGATTACAAAAAGTGGAGGAGAGAAGACATAGAACAATTACATGAGAAAAAATCTAGCAGGATATCCAAAAGTTTTGTAGATCATCGATCACAATGATCGATGACCTTTTTTATTTTATAAAAAAATTGATTAAAAGGAGAAGAAAAAATTTCCATAGACCTTTAGATCATCCCAATTGATGGTTTGCATGATTTCAAGAAGACTCTAATGGAGGTGGGTTGATGAAGAGTAGAGAAAGAGTGTTAGATAATTACAAGGGCTTTGCATGCTATCATATCATCCCAATAAATGGTTGGAGCTATTTCAAGGAGTTAGAAGGATGGTGAACCCTCTTGAAATTTTGTGAATCATTTTACTAAAAGATTAATAGCCCATGGAGTTTCAAATAAGTTCAAAGGTGAATTATGAGAAGTTCCATGATCTATCTAATCACAAAAAATTAATGTCCTGTGCTACTTCAAAAATATTTGAGGGGAGATAGCAAGGAAAAGTTCCAAGAAGTGGGTCTTTTAGAAAACTCTAATAAATAAGTAGAAAGGAAAATACTTTGTAGACCATCCAATGAAATATTGACAACTCGTAGAGGTTTAGAAGATTTTTGATGGAGGATGAGGAGCAAAAGTTTTATAGACCATCCGATATGGAGGATTAATGATTTGTACAACTTCAAGAAGTTTTGATAGAGGATGAGGAGAAAAGACTTTGCAGACCATCTTATCTAGATGATCAATAGTTCATGCAATTTTAGTAGAGTTTCAATGAAAAATATAGATAAAATTTTTATGGACTATCTAATTGAATATTGAATATTGACAACCCATAGAACTCTAAGACAATTTCAATGGAATATGGTAAGGCAAAAGTTATACAAACCATTCAACTAGAAATCAATGGATTGTATTGCTTTAGAGTAGTTATTTGAAGGATAAAGACAGAAAAAGTCCCCAAGACACATGGAAAACACTCATATCACTACAAAGGTGGCCAGTAAATAGCAAGGGCCCAATTGAAAGGTAGTCTAGTTGATAAATCTTTAAGCTATAAAGGATGATAATTGTAGCCAATCAAAGATCACAATAAAGAAACCATAGTGCTTTATTGCAAATGCACAACTATCCAAAAATAGTAGTTGAACTGATCAAGTTAACAATTGCAAAGATTCCAAATCCACCTACTAGTATCATTCGAGCATGTGATAGTCTAGGGAAGTGGTTGAAGTATTAAAAGCAGTAATTTATGACCCATAATGTAATAACCTTAAGCATAAAGCATTGAATGTAAAAAAGCTCTCATGCTTAGCTTTTAGGGATCCCCAGAAGGGATGGATGATAGTAGTGGTGATAACCAAAGATCCAAAGGCCTAATACCCTCTAGTATTGATGATTCTAGATTCATTGACCTCAAGAAGATCAACAAGCTAAGGATGGACAAAGCCCCAATGCAACGTTAGAAAATGTTTATACTCTTGCATAGTTTTGGATGGAAATACCCCTTATTTTTTCTATAAATAATGAATCATAAGGCATTGAAAAGTTGCCTATTTGTACCTATTATCTAGCCTTGTATGTATTTTTCCTTTTATTTTATTGTGTACATCAATCTGGACTTGAGCCTTGAGTCATTTTGTAACACTATTCAAGTCTTTTTCTTAGCATTATTATAATCAAGTTAATATATATATATATGAAGTTGTGACCATTTGCCTTTTGTTCTAGTTTTTATATATTTATTTTTGTATGAATTTTCATGCTTGAATGAAGTTGTGTTCACTTTTAGCTGCTAGTAGATGATGCATATGTTCACTAATCTCATTGATATGCAGAAGAATCTCTTGATCTTGGCACATCGTCTCTATTAGTGTAGGCCTTTTTTTTGTTAATTATTATTTTCATTCTCTCTTTCTTTTTTATTAAAAATGCAAGTAGCCTATGAGTAGATAAGTAGGTTTTCATTAAAGATCACATCCTAAAAGGATCTAGACTTGTAAAAAAATCACAAAGATCATCCTTTGAGTCATGTCTCACACTCTCAAGACTTCCAGTTGTGTTGCTCTACGTGAGGCACGAGTGTTGGATGCATCTGACCATTGGAATGGGTGATTGCAACATTATAATATGATAATAGTTTAATGGTATACCTGGTGGGACCAATCAAATTGATTTGTCCCACATTTTTAAACTTTTTGAAAAAAACTACAGTAACCCATCATGCACAATAATAAATTAATGGCACTCTTGGTGGGATATTCAATTCATCCCACATTCTAAGTTTGAAGTTGAAATTATGGTGAAGTTCTTAGCTATCTACTTTTTAAAGCATCTAAATTTAATTTGGCGACTCCCCTGAAGAAGAATACCTAAAAGCAACCACCTAAAAAGACATTGGACTAATATTCTGATGAAAACCTCAAATTTTTAGCTTGTTGAAGTACTTTGAAGATTCACCTTGCAACTCCAATAATAACAAAAGACCCAAATATTTAGAAGTGCAAGACCTACCACTACGTCCTTCATAGCTACAAATCCTCAAGCATTATTGCAACCTTTAAATCTAATTCTAAGGAGGATAAGAGGTAGACATTAGAACATAGTTGATCTACCAAATCAAGCTCATCGAAGAGATCCAACTTGGAATGATAGAGGCCCCTTGATTCCATCGATCCCTCTACCACATGAGATCCAATTCTATATTTAACTCTAAAATTCCTACCTTACTTCACCAAAGAATATGTGACCACACCAATAGAACACCTACATCACATGATCAACATCTGTATGGTACACAACATTTAAGAACAAAATGTAGCTTTGAGATTATTGTAAACATCTTTTAGAGAAAAATCTCAAGAGTGGTATGTAAACCTACCTCTATAGTCATTTTCCAGTTGGGATCAACTAGCTAACTGGTTAGGCAATAGATTGAAGGAGAATCAATGGAGTATCTTTCCTAAAGTAGCTTATGACTATTAAAAGAGCATCTATGGAGGCCATGAATGACTTCAATACTCAATTTCATAAAATATGACAAAGAATCCCTAATGAAATTCATCCCCTTCCAAGTACGGCAATAATTTGTTATTTGAAAGTTATTAATTCAAAAATGGCTATGATGGTTAAGTATAGGGTAGGGAATTCCTTATCGATGGCTTATGGGATAGTCATTGAATATGAGAATGACCTCATTTAGATAGAGATACTAGGTCCTAGGTCCCCCATGCCTCTATTTTCAAATATACAACCTCCACATCAACCTCATCTAGTTGTGTAGCCTACAACCCATCAACCTACTCTAGCTATAAACCTAAACACACTCCCAACCTCTATTCCTACTCCTAATAATCCCTTTACAAGTCCTTATTATTTTGAGCTAGATGAAAAGAAAAATATACTAAGGATGGTATCTAATGAGATCATGTCCCTTAGGAGACAACAAAATACCTAGAGTTTTCAATATCAAAATAATCTAAAACCTTTTTTCCAACAGAATGATCAAGGCTATAGACCTTCTCCTAACAAGTATCAACAACCTCAATTTAAGGCCAACAAGAATATTAACTATACCTAGAGCCATGATGCAGTCTTGCTAAAGCAGACTCCACCTAACTCGACTAAGGATATAGTTGCTACAAAAAATAATTATGATGAAGGCCTAGACACATAGCGTTGTTTGGATATATATCCTCCTAGTGCTTACCTTAAAGGAAATATATAGTAGACCATTCAAGAATCCTTAGATGAGGCTATGTATGCTCAATCGTCCACCTCTAACCTAACAATATATCCATCAATACAGACTCAAGCTCCTCAAGCCCCTTTACAAAGCCCTCTCTCAAGGATAAATACCACCCTTTTTAAACAAATTTTGGTAACTTGAGATGAGGAAGAAGTATATGTGGTATTTGATGAGGCTATAGTTTCAATACCTATAAGGCCACAGGTCCAAATAGAATATATGACCAAGGCTAAGAGGAAAGCATTAGAGGAACAAGGGAAGTTTAATCCAATAAGTTTCAACACAGAAAATAAGTGATCAAATTCTAGAAAAATTGACCTCCTTATAACAACCCAAAACGTGCATAATACCCTTGAGATTACTAACAATAACCCTCCTAAAGTATCTAGGCAATAAGATTTAGCTCCAATATGAATTGTTGACCCCAAAATACCTATAATAGAAAGACCCCAATGTTAATGGATTCCTAGCCTTTCTTAGAAGATTCACTCTCTAGAATAATTTAATGTGGTAGACCATCTAAAGAATTCTATTGTAACTATGCCTCTATGGAATGTTATTTCTATGCCAAAACAAAAGAAATGCTTAGAAGAAGCACTAAAAAGAAAAAGTGTGATGGATAAGTAGAAAGCTCCTAAAGTTCTTTAAGTGATAGACCCCATGGTAAGTAGAACAAAACCAATGCCATTTTACCTTATATCAATCTATGGTAATAAGTTGATATAAAAATGGTTTATTGATTATGGGTCAAGTACCTAAGTCATACCTAAAAGGGTGGCAAACACATTAGGATTAGTCTATGAGCCTGTTAATCAATGAGTAGTTCAACTAGATGGAACTTTTATCTAGATCCATGGGCTAATTAAAAACCTTCCTCTAACCCTTTAAGCATGCTCATATTTTATCCTTCATCAGTACATAACAGTTTTTGAGTTTTCGACCACTTTTGACATCTACTTATTAAGAGAATTCACTACAAAGACATGAGGATACATGTCCTTGGATTGGACACATATGCTCCTCATGGTACTAAGCTGAAGATTCCATTAGAACCCCTCCATATTGACCATGTGGAACATGTGCCTACAATCAAGCTAGATGCAATAACAAAACTTAACAATATATGACCATTGATCATGGTCCTAACCAAGTGAAGATAAATGTGATACCTCAACCACATGCATAGAGGACAATAGAAAAATGAATAAGGTAAGTGTACAACTTTAGATTATGCCAATACAAGCAATGTGAATGCCAACGATAAAGAAAAAGTGAGGTGGATGTTTGATTAGTTAGCATCCTTCTTAATGCTCTAATAGATCACTCACATCAATTTTTTGAGGAAGAGATAGAGAACCAACTATAAGAGTTACACTTTAGGGATGAAATAGAAGAGCACAAAAAAAAATGATTAGTTGTTCTAGCTCTTCCACAAGTATATTCATTTTTTTACTTTTGCTTATAAAGTGTTATGACAAGTGGATTGGATGAAGCATTAGATAGAGTTGGTTGATTTGTTAAACTAGTAAAGTAAATTCCATATCGTATAAATGTAGATTTTACCAAGTCAATCAAGGAATGATAGGCAAAATATTAGATGTAGGCTTCATTTTTCTAGTAGACAACTTAGAATGGATATCTCCAATTATCATTGTAAGGAAGATGAATGGGAAGCTGAGGTTCTATGTTAATTATTGAAAGTTAAATAAGGCTACAAACAAAGACCATTACTTGCTCCCCTTCTCAGATCAAATTTTAGATGAAATTACAAGATAAGAGTGCTATAACTTTGCAAATAGCTATAATGACTATAACTAGGTTCAGATTGTAGAAAAAAATCAATTAAAAACAACCTTCATCATTTATTAATAAGATACTTTAACTTATAAATAATATCATTTGAATTGTGAAATGCACCCACAACTTTCTAATAATTGATAAATAAAATATTTAAAATTTCAATTATAAAATAACATTATATTCATATTTTTTCCTTAATTTTTTTAAAATCTTAATTACTAAATATTAAAAAAATTATAACAACTTTTAAGCATATAGTATCTTTTGTTAACAAATCCACTTTATCTAATCAGTTTCGTAGAAATACCCAGACTGGTACAAAGTGCTTTACGGTGGCCCGGCCAGTTGAGGTGCCTAAACCTCACCTCAAGTTTTAAAAAACACAAAAAGTAATTTTATGTTCTGACAATTTGCAGAAACCTCCTCACCGACTAATGTCGGCAGACGTCACTGTCAACACTAAAAATTCTTATTCACGCTGAGATAACGATGTGCACCCACGGCTACGAGAAAACTAATGTCGGAAGGTTATCTTGTTCCTGATATTTTAAAAGGTAAAGTATTCTATTAGACAATTTATTTATTTAATATAAATTTATATTTAATTAATTTTTATAATTTTAAAAACATAATAATTTTTAAATATTTTAATAATAAAACGATTCTTTAAAAGATATTATCTATATAATATGTTTTTATCCACTAAACTCCAACTTTCGACCTCGTATCGAATTCCAAAGTGGCCGACTCTGGGCCCATCGGAATTCCAAAGTGCATTGAAGCACAAGCAAAGGCGGTCGAGGTCGCGTTATCCATCCACCCACAGCCTATAAATCAACAGGGGGCATTCACCCATTTGTATAAGTCAGTCGAAAGTCATTCAACTGCAATACTCGAAATTCGGTGCTTATATTGTTAGAGTTTCTCAAATTTCGAAGAATGGCGAAGGGCAGTGCACCACACCAACAGGATCGTGGTCTTTTCGGCATGTTTGCAAAGAAAAAGGAAGAAAAGGGCATGAAGGAGAAGGTCATGGAGAAGCTTCCGGGACAGCAGGGCAAGCATGGAGGTGGAGAGAAGAAGGGATTAATGGAGAAGATCAAGGAGAAGCTCCCCGGCTACCTTGGCCAGCCACAGAAAGGGCATTAGCTGTTGAAATACAGATGATATTTGTTTTACTGTAAATGCAGAGCTGTGTCTATACATCTGCGTACGTTTGTGTGTTGTGTATGCATTGTTTTTCAGCTGTAATGAGCAGGGTTACTCTGTGGCCCCGCACTATATCCATTCTATACTAAGGATTTTGCTTTTGTAATCATTAGAGTGATTAGTCTCTCTCTTTAAGCGTCTTAAAAGTAGGGAAATAAGTAAAGAAGTAACTCTCACCAATTGTTACGTGGACAACCATAGTGTTAATTATGTTATTTATTGTACTTCATAGGGAAATAAGTAAAGAAGTAACTATGTACATATTTGCAATTATTTTATTCACATTTATCTTAGGTGATCCCTATTGATTAAGTTAGATAATGACCTTCTATCTAGTGTTATTAACCTATAAGCATTTGGACCTTTAGCTTTGTTAATTTGTTATGTTCCATTCTAAAGTGAGTCCAAATTCTTGTGTTTTTTAAGATTGGTTTTATGCTTATCCCATTTTAAAAATAGGTCTCCTTTAAAATCTATGTTTGTCACCTTCTTTACAAACCATCTCTTGACTATCACTTGGTATTGAATAAATCTCTTGAAGGTATTTTCTTTATCTTCTTCCAATGACAACAATGTATTCAATTATGCTTAAATAGGAGCTATGTTGATGTCTCTAAGATCTAGTTGCTAGGAAATTTGAAGAAAACATGGCTATAAATTTATCAAAAATACTCCTTTTTAATCAAAAATTAGTTTATAAGGTGATGTGTTGGTGGAGGCCTTAGGAGTTACTCTATCCACCCATCAAGTCTTTTTTAGCTTTGTATATCAATATCTTTTAGACTATGCAATTGTTCTCTTTTGTGGACTTCACTAAGCTATATTCTCATAGATAGTAATTCTAAGAGCTTTTTAAGATAAACCCATGTTCAAATGCAAATTGCATCAACTTGGCCCTAATAAAGACTTTAGCAATGCCAATGACCACTATTGAAAGGGTTCCATATCTCGTGATAATATCTTCTGGAAACTAGATGACTAGCTCTTGGTTTATAGATTGACAATGACTGTTTCAATCCATTTCAATGGTAGTTTGAATCCAACCATGGCTTGCACTAGACAAGGGACTAATTTTTCTAATTTAATTCAAACACCATTGTTGGAAGGTCTCTATTACAACTATGGGATGCAAAGGTACAAAATCTCTCCTTTGGACAATAAAAATTCAACATGCTTTGTAATATTTGGCCCATTGAAAATAATTTATGAAAATGGTTGGTCAATAGTATTGAACACTTAATATTTTCTGAATTATAGTCTTTGGTTGAATAATTGTTGTATTCATCATGGTATCATTTTAATGGATATTTTACTTTCTCCTCCTTAGTACACCTTAAGAGTACCCTATCATACCCCTTTTGAAAAAGGATGCCATTGAGCCAAGTTTAGTAAATGGCCTTTTGTTTGAATATACCTCTCTTTGAGTGTGAAATCTTCAAGTATTTTGTCTTGTTAGTATGTATCTTCTTATTCCATTTATTCATCCCATTTTTCCTTCTAACCTTCTTCCATGTGTGCTACTTGTTCACTACAATGATACATAACTCGACTTACCTTCTTCCATGTTAAATTTTTTGATTCTTTTTATCCATTCGACCCTCTTTTCAATTAACTCTCCATGCAACATTGTGGACCTTAATTTAGGGTGGACTACAAAGGTAGTGGTTTTGCTTTGATACAAATAAAAGTTGAACTATCTAAGAGATTTCACATAGTAAACACTTGTTTCTTGATAATATAATATCACTCCTCGTAATTATGAAGTATTTAAATCATAAGGGATATTTTATATTCATCTTCTCTATCGTCTTTCTAGGTCAACCTAGCTATAATGTTTTCATTGGTGCCAAAAATGTACACATTAAAATATTTGAAAAAGTCAAGATTGATCAGCATGGGTGCTTCCATAATTGCATCCTTAATCATTTGGAGGTTTTGCTTACCTTCTTATGTCTATGTAGAAGTGACATATTTCTTCAACATCTTGGTGACAGGTCTAACTAGTTATATAATTATGAATTTGGCCTTTGTCTTAAAAATGACTAATTAACTTTAATTAATGATAGTACTAACAACTCTTGTATTGTCTTAATAAGATCAAGGTCTATTGCAAGGCCTTCCTTTCAAACATATCCTAGAAGTTTTCCCTTTTGAACAAAAAATATTAATTTCTTGGGGTTTAAGGAGATACTATATACCTTACACCTCTTAAAAATTGATTCTAGGTATTCAATGTGCTTACTCATTTTCTTTGAGATTATTGTCAAGTAATTGGGGGTTGTGAGTATTCTTTCATCAATCATCTATATAAAGAAATTTTCCATAGCTCTTTTAAAAATTGACCTCTATGTTGGACAACCCAAAAGACATTTTTTGATAGCTAAATGTTTTCTTATATTAATTGTCATATTTTACACAAATTTGATTATAGCCTAAGAAACCATCAAGTAATAACAACATTTGTGACCCTACCAATGTCTATAGTATGTAGACTATGGATGAATTTTTTTAAATTTATAAAACTGACACACGATCGAATATTACCATTTTTGTATATTGGGACCAAATTTCCAACCCAAATTAAATGTTCAATGGGAAAGATAATTTGTGCTTGTAGCAGCTTAAGAAGCTCATTCTTTATGACCATTTTTATATTTGGATTAGTTGACCTTTATTTTTGGCAAAATGGCCTAGCCCAAGGCTCAAGGTCTATTGTATAAACAATTATATTCTTGTCATCCACATTTAGGTCTTCATATCCACAAGTGATGACATCTCCATACTTGGTGCACAATTCCTTGAACGAGTGGACCTCTTCTTTTGTACATTATTTTCCCATTAGTAAGTTTTTTTATTAAACAATTTCAATGGGATGATAAGATGAGGGCTTTTCCTTGACACTATTATTCTTGGCACTTTCATCTAGATTGAACAAAATCTCTAATGTCATTAGACCTTTGGGTAATTGAATTGTTTTTTATTGAATAACTTCACTTTAGTATTGTTCTCATATTCACTCTTCTCTTCTACATACTAAGCTTCTTTGACAAGGAACTCAATGATCTATTCATTGTTATTAAACACTTGCCAATGGTCAAAGTTGTCTAGGATTGTAGGTTTGAACACTTGTAAAAGATCCAATATAGCCATGTTAGCTATCTTTGTTATTTATTAGCTCAAGCCCTATTAGGTTAGTTGACACTTGAGAATTAGTATTAGGGTTAGTTATTTTACTCTATAAATAGAGTATTTATATTAAGTTGAGATCTCTTATACTTGTTATCTTAAGTTACCTCTAGTGTGTAAATGAGATTTTCCCTCTCCAAGTGGCTCTGAGAATTTACCCTATCTGATTGGATGAGATTTATACTCATTTGGAATCTAGAATTTGTTGCTTGCAATGTTTGGTTTATTTCTCTAGGATCTAATTTAAGATTTGTATGTATGTATTTTTGGTGCATCAATTGAGTTTCCTATTTCTAGAAGTTGTTTCATTACAAGTGGCATTACACCTCTGATATTGGCTTGATGTGGAGGTGCAAAACTAACATGGGTGCATGGAAGCTACTCTAGACCCTCATTCAACCACATTTGCTTGTTGTTTGAGTAAATTCTATCAATTTTTATAAGTTTCATTTTCTAGAAAAAGTTTCTAGTCATCATTGTTTGTATTTCTTGATCCTAATAAAAAAAGTATTGAGGCCATCAAGATATTTATGGGAGACCTATCTCATCTTGATCATCTTGTCGAGCCAATCAAAAGAAGATGCATCTCTACCAATACAATTTTTGAAGTGCTCAAAGGTATATTTAGAGTTTCACTTTTGGTTCTGCTGAGATAAGACTTTGTCATGATATTTATATGTGTAGTAGTATAAGAAATAAGTATAGTCATAGTTGTATGGTTGGTTAGAGAAGATTGTGGCTTGATATCTTGTTTAAAAAACTAGTGGCTTAGTAACTTTTTACTAAATCCTTTACTACACTCTTTTGGGGTAAGCCTCTACCAAAAAAACAAAAATTAACAGGAGAGCCAATGTGGGGAGAATATAATCGGAGCAACCAGGCATTTGAAAGGAGACATCCACCAAGAATAAACACCGGATTTCGATAACTAAAAATGGAAAGTTGGTTTGCCAAGGACCTTTTTGCGGTGCTACCTGAACTCATTTACCAAGGGCAAGATTAATTAATACCGCATTTGGTGATGACCCGACTTTCTAGTTTTTTGGCATTTATGGCGAATAGAATCAAATCAACTTTATATCCCTCAACATTGTACCTCCATCCAAGATTTCAAGAACAAATGACTCCCACCCATGGTAGATGGAGGGAATTTTTAATTTTTATGTAAATATATAAATAACTATTATAAAATTAAAAAAAGAATAAGAAGAAAGAATTATGTTCATGCCTCGTATTTGGCCTTGAATGTTTTTTTTTCAGTTTTCTCCTTTCTATAGATTAGTCTAGACTTGAGCCTTGGGTTATCACATGTATAGGTTGTCGAGCCTCTCTTTATTTTGTATTATTGTAATATGCTTTTAATATGAATGTAAGGAACTATGATTATTAGATATTTTTATCTTGATCTTTAGCATGCATATATGTTTTCCTAGTTTTTGCAAGAGATTATCTATCGTGATCATATCCAATGGTGATAGTGTTCGTATCTAGTTGTATTATTGTGACTCCCATGTTCATTCATCCCACTAATATATAGAAATAAACCCATAATATTTGGCACATCACCTGTTTAGTGTAGGATTTGATTTCCACTTCTTTCTATCATTTACTATTTATTTCTTCTCTACCTCTTTTCATTGGCAAAAATCAATAGTTTAGATTATCTTAGAATGCAAGGCAAGAAAGAAAGCATTAAATATCACATCTAAACAAGGATTCTACCTTGGTGAAACCCTAAAGGTCGTCTAGAGGAGTCATGTCCCATTCTCCTTGGACTTCCTAAAATGGTGCTCCACATGTGGTGCGTGCACTAGATGCACTTAACATACCACATGTGGGTGGTCATAGTGCCCAAGTGTAAGGACCAAATCCAATCCCTAATAGTTCAACATACACTCTCAATCGAACCCACACTCCTATATTCATCCCCTAATTTCAAGTCAAATTGAGGCTCTAGTGAAAACTTTATTTCATAGCTTGTTTAGAGAACTTAGAATATTCACTTGACAAAATTTACTATAAAAGAAAACCCTCAAGAAGTCACCTTTCAAATTCCAAACTAAGGTTACGATGGAAATCTCTATATTTTAAATTCTCACCTCTCAATGAATCCATTATGTAAGATAGTCAAAGAGAACCTGGGTAAAGTAACAAATCCCCTAAAGGTAGGTCCCTCATTTCATGAGCTTTGGGCCTATCACAAGATCCAACTCAAGGGTAAATTCTTAGTTGTTATTACCCCCACTAAACCTTGGTAATAGATAAAGTAGCAACGATAAATTATGGTTGCCCAATAAAACCTAAATCAAATAAGGCTTCCTACATGGAATGATAAAGACCTCTTATAGCCACCAATAGCACTAGCTACTTGGGATGAGAACTTATTCTTCATACTAAAGTCCTTGTCATATTTCATTGGAGAAGATATAATGACTCCAAATGAGAACCTCCAAAACATGGTCAATTTATGCACTCTATATAACATTAAGGAATAAAATGTAGTGCTTAGGCTTTTGGTGGTCTCCTTCAAGTGCAAAGCATAAGAGTGGTACATCTCACTCACCCCACTTCATCACTAACTGTTACCGACTTGCTAACCAATTCATGGATAGGTTCAAGGAGAAGGTGGACAAAGTATCTCTGTTGGAGCGGTTGGTAACCATAAATAGATCTGTAATGGAAGCTACCGATGACTCCAATGCTAGATTCCACAAGTCTTGGTACAAAATTATAGAGTAAATATGACCCTTACCAAGTATGGATTTTTTTTACTATGTAAAGGCATTCAATTAAAAAATAACCATGATGATAAAATCTAAAGGAGGCAATTTGTTATTAAAATCCTATGGGATAGCCATTCAAACAAAGAGATACCTCATCCAAATTGGAAGGCTAGATCCTAGGCCCTTCATGCCTCTTTTCCCTAGTATACAGCTACCATAATAGCCCCCTATGATGGTGCAACCCACTAATTTCCAATTGATCCCTACTTCAAGTCAAACCTTAGTAGAAACACCTATCTATTCCTAACCCAATCCATTTAGTACCCCAATCCTTAGAAATAGTGAGATTGCAAAGTTCCTTAAGAGACATGAACAATGAAATTATTCCCTCAAGCACCAGTAAAATTTCTAAAGGTTTGGTTATCAAAATTACCTGAGACCCCTTAACAATAGGGAAATCAATGATATCAACCTCTTCCAAATGGATATCAAAAGTACACACCTCAAACCAATAGAGATTCCAATCCACATTAATATTTTGTATGATAAATAGTATATGTGTCTATCCTTATGCAACAAGTACTCCTAAATCTGGTGAAAGATATGGTACCTGCCCAAAATAACTATATAGAATATCCTTATAGCTAGCCATATTATTACCCTAATCCATACTTTTAGATCATGAGGAGCTCTATTAGGTGGCATATCCTATACCTCAACCTACATATCAAAACCCTATGGTGTAAGCTTTGGGACCAACCACTTAAAATCTGACATTGGAAGTTTCCTTAGCCCCAAGGATTGGATCATTAGAGAAAACATTGGTAGGGATGGGTGAGGAAGAAGTCTATGTCATTCCTAGATGTATAAGTGTACCACCAAATAACTAAACCCATATCCAGTAAAATTTTCTCACAAGGAGAAAGAGAAGAGTGATCAAAGAGACCCAAAATTTACAAGGCCCAACGTAGGAAGTTAGTAGCCCAAAGACCAATCAACCTCAAGAGAAGAACCAAGTAAAGCTAAAATGATTAGCACCAAAATAACCTATACCAAAGCAACTTCTATCAAAGCTATTTTAAACATCTAATATTAGCAACGAGCGACCCAAGACCTAGTGGATATCAAGCATCATGCTATAGGCTTAGTCACTAGAATCTTTCAATGTGATCGAGTACTTGAATAATTCTACTATACCTATGCCACTATGGTATTTCCTCACTCTACTAGAGAAAATGAAGCAACTTAAAGAATATTTAGAGGAAATTATCAACAATAAGTAGAAATATTAAGTTATCCTAAAAATATCCAATCCCAATACTAATAGGCCAAAGCTACAACCCTTCTATGTAGCACTCCTACATGGGAACAAGCTCATTTTTAACTACCTAGTGGATTTTAGGGTGAGTACCTTAGTTATACCTAAAAGAGTGGCTAATGCCTTAGATCTAGCCTATGAACCATTCAATCAAGGGGTAGTGTAGTTGGACTAAACTTTAATTTCCATCTCAAGCCTCATCAAAAACCAATTTTCACTACACACCTACCCTAATATGACCATCATTTAGGAGGTAGCAATGATCGATCTACCATCATTTGGCCTATGTATCTCTTGCAACTTCACATCTAATATAAGAGGATACATCTCTTTGTATTGGACCCCCATGATCCTAAGGATATGCTATGGCACTAAGGTGAAGATCCTTTCTAATCCAGATCACCTACATCTTTTGGGGCATGTCCAAGTGACCAAGGTAAAGATAGAGCACACTTTCCATATAGAGGAATAGTGATCAATACCTAGGGAAGAAAAAATTTAGGTTCCTACTACATCACCAAGTGATCATATGAATGAATGGGATGTTAATCTATGGGATTAAAAAACATACAATACCTTGAGGTCAATAGGGTTAGGCACTTATCTCATACAAGATGAAGGATCATTCCTACCAAAGATTATCACTGAAAAAGGAAACCCAAATAGGCTTTAGAAGCTCTAGTTCAATGGGTCTAAACAAAGAACTAGAGTAGAAACAAGTGTATGGAAGACACTGCAAGCCTTTCAGTTGTAATTCATTTATTCAAACAACATGGTCAAATATTAAGCACGGGTACATGATCTCTAGTTTATTTCTAAAAGGATATTCAAGGAGCTATAAATATATGGGGACATTGAACTCATTGTCAAATAGGTAAGGTCTTTATGCATAACCAAAATCCAGTTGATGAAAGCTTATAAGAATTGAATCTAGGATTTGCTAGAGGATTATAACATAGTCAATCTAACAATAAATCCTTGAAGATAAAACATAGATGCCAAATGCATGGCCATCATCGTAGCTCATTTTCACCCCATAGAGAATCTACTAGGAAACCACCAATACATCAAGGTCAACATTAGACCCATTATTTTAGACAATGATACCTTATGGAAATTATTTGATAGTTATGAATATTTCATCCATTTTATACAAGAGGTCAAGTTCATAGAAAAACTAGCATTGAATGTACAATAAGCTTATGGGGACCAAATTATTTAGCTTACTAACAACAAAATACCTAAAATGATTCTGAACCTTGAATCCCTATTCAACCCAGATGACCATTTCAAGAGTAAGAAAGTAATTACCATAGACAAAGATAATTACCATGAGGTAGAGATCGAGATTGAAAAGGTTTTGTGAATAGAAAAAATAGCTACCTGGGATGAAAAAAATAGATGTCATTGGTATCTATAAAAATTACACTGGAGTGATGACTTGGAGTTATAAATACCTAAAGGGGTATGATAAGGACATCATACAACACACCATATAGCTAAATACAAACACTAAACCTGTAAGGCAAAAAGTAGTGACCCATGAACCCCAAGGTAGAACCTCTTATGAAACATGAGATCATCAAGCTTATAGAAGTGAAAATTATATATCCACACAAACACACCACCTGGATGTCCAATCTGGTCCTATTTAGAAAAAATAGTAAAGAAATCTAGTTATGTATTGACTGTAGAGACTTAAATCAAGTATCACTAAAGGACCACTACCCATTACCCTCTATGTACCAAATTTTATAAATAATGGTTGGCTCAGAGAGGTTCTCACTCCTAGATATATTATCTAGATGCAATTAGGTTTGGGTGAAGCACAAAGATCAACAAAAAATAATGTTCACCACCAATTCGGGTACATTTTTCAATTAGTGCATGTATTTTGGTCTATTGAAAACTGGGGCAACATTCTAGAGGGTCATGAGTATTTATTTCAAAGACCTAATCAAAAAAATCATCCCTATTTATCTTGATGACCTCACAATATTCTCCAAATGAAGGTAAGACCATTTGAAACATCTAGAAAATGCGTTCAAATGATGTCAAGAATTTGGTATATGCCTGAAAAAAAAATACATTTTTTATGGTATAGATCAGGAAACCTTTGGGGCATGTTATATCCAAGGATAGGATAGCCATTGAACCTAATAGAGTAAAAGCTATTCTAAAAGTATCATTGCCACAACATGATAAAACCATCCAATCCTTTCTAGGATAAATCAACTAATAGAGATTAAATATAATATATATAATAATATAAGGCTACCTATTTAATACACATGGTCACCTTTGTTTATCAATTGTAATATTTTTAAAGTATCTTTTTTATGATTCTAGGCTATCCCTATAGCTCCAAGGCAAAAAATCATGTTGAATAATATCCAATTATGTAATTTTGTACATGGTATTTAGATGAATGTTAGGATTCGAGTTATTCATGCTTGGTGTCTATCTTCTAAGCATGTAATATGGTGATCTATAGCGTTGTTGGTAATGAAATTGGCAGGTCGATATTTTTAATTTTTTCAGGTTGTCAGTTAATATGTATTAGTTTGGTATCAAAGTGCTAAGTTGGATTAGGAGAGAGTATCCTCTTCCCTTAGACCAGTTTGGTTCGCAAAGGGAATGAGAAACCTCCCACCAATGGATCCTGGATTTAGTGCATGAATTTGATTTGCATGATGTGGACTATGTTTTCTTGGTCTTGTTATGTTAACCAGTGTATTAGCTCATGTTCTTTGGAAGCTAATTTTTCCTAAGTCTAGGTTAATAGATGCCAATCCAAACCTTGCAAATTATAGCTAAATATTGAGTTCAGTATGGTTGTTGACATCAACTCTAGAGTGATGTTTGGATGATGTTTCACTGAAAGGTACTCTTTAGAATGTTTTGAATTTAACATGAAGCCATACCCAATTTATGAATGTGTAGGAGCCATATGAAATTGCAACATCAATAGAAACAAAATATTTATAAAAATTATATTATTGCTACATTTTTGATAAGACAAAACTATTTAAGTCCACATGGAGGTAGAAAAGATATAACACATTCTCAGTTTCTAATTACTTGGATATATAAGATGTAAGAAAATTTATACCCATTTAATAAAAATTAGATCATCATTGGTTAGAATTATGGTAGATATGTTTTGATTTGTTAGAAGTTTGACATCAATGGAGTGATAAGTGGTCACCTGTGGAGATTAAAAGCAATCCATATTTCGGTTGAGAATCATAGGAGTTATATCACGTAACAGGTAAATTATTTTTTAGAATTCAAATACATAGAGGAGAATAGTTTTATGCTTGAGATCATAAATAGATAAATTTTTATTTTTTGATTAATTCTTGTGGTGATTACAATATTAGTTTTGTCATGAACATTGTGACTCTATTCTTTGTTTTGTATACATAGGTAAAATATAAGTATGGACTACTCGAATTAGATGGAGGCAATAAATTGACAATGTTTCTCTCATTGGTGACATCGACAATCATCCTATTCATGGTGATCAACAACTTTACGGAGAAGAGGATAATTGATGCATAGTTGCACACGTGACATATGAGAAGTGTTAAGGAGAAACTAAAAGAACAATTTTTTTTTAACATGTTGGAATTGGTAGCTACCACAAATCTGGGTAGGTTGTCTAGCTTTTATGGCCGCCACAGTATTCTGCGTTGTCCACCCCGAAAGCTGCCACATAAATATTCGTGCAGTCTGACCCTTTAACCACCATGCCACAATCATTTTAAACCTTTTAGGCTGCTAAAGCACCAAGAAAGGGACAAGCGTTTAGTTCGACGATAAAAAGAACAAATTTAAAAGCACTAGTTTTATGGCATTACATTTGGCATGTACTGATGTTGAATAAAGTCATATTTTTATGGGCAAAAATAATTGATGGTGGTAAAAGAGCTATTAAGGTAGAGGAAATCAAAGCTATCAGCCTATTTCCAAGTGATCATTTTGTGGAAAACTTTGTTGATACACTACCTTTGTCAAAATTACAAGGCGCTAGCAATCTGGGAACTTAGTCCTTCATGGATTGCCTTGACACACGATTAATGAAAACTAGAATTTTCTAGTTATTAATTTGTGGAGAAATTCTCGAGGATGGTACAAAACAACTTAGGTATTTTTAAACCAAATCAATATTTCTCCTTCTTAAGCTTGACCTTTTAGCACAATACCTTGCTCCTCTTTGAATTATCTTTTATATTTTATCCTTTACTAAGCTAGTAGGGGCATAATTAATTACAAACCAAACAAGTATTTTGGGGGTGGGGGGGAATTTTCCTAGGGAGGCTAACCCAGAGGGACTTTGTACTTTTTGAATTTTTGAGGCACTCATTTTTCCCAAGTATACCTTTATTTATGCTTGTTGGAAAGCTTATTTTGAGCCTTTTCCATTGGAAGTGATGTTTTTTGCTTTTGTAACTATTAAATCTATATAATTGTACCTAAAAGTTAATATTACAACAAGGAGTGTATTTTAAGTTGTACCTAAAACTCCTAAACATAAGCATTGGTCTACTCATCAATTTATTAAAACACCCCCTAGCGTTCACTATAAAATTTATGGCCCATTAGAAAACAAAACAAATGATGGCCTTAACTAAAATAGTTAGCAATTTAGCTAGTAAGATTAATAATATGCAGGTCTAGCCTCCATCACCTAGGGTCCACACTCTGAAATCCCATTATCATATGAAATGTGTGGTTAATATCTATGATGGGTCTAGAGATCCTGAAGTTTTCAATAGTTGAATTCTATAAATGGACACTAGGTTTTTTTATAGCAAAATCCTTGATGATGATAAGGTCCCCTTTGCTAAGTTGAAAATTTTTTGTTTTGCAATTTTTTTTTATCATTGAGCAACAATCTACACAAAATCCCATCAACGCTTGGGATCATTTGGCCATTGTAGACACAATATTTTAGTCATTTGCACTCAAATTTCTACAAATTTGCCAAAACCCCTAGTTTGCCACAAAATCATCTAAATTCACTCAAATTCTTGTAAATTTCTATTTTCCTATCTAATTCATCCAAATTTCCCTAATTTCTAGCAATTTCTTCTCAATTTCCCTCTAATTTCCTTCTAATTTCCCTAAATTCTTCTAAATTTCCTCTAAGATTTCTAATTATATATTTAATTTCCTCAATTTCTTCTAAGGTCCCTAAGTTCTTCTAAGGTCTCCCTAGGTCTTATATTTTCCTCTAATTTCCCTTTTCCCTCTAATTTCTTAAATTCTTCTAAATTCCTCCTAATCTCTTTTAATTCTCCTAATTTCTCCCTACTCCATTTAATTCTTCTAATCCATGGATTAGCCTCCTTAATTCTTCTAATCCTCCCTTCTCCAAGAATTCCTCTTTTGTCCCCCTAATTCCACCTTGAGGTTCCCCTAACCTCCATTTGCCTAGCCTAATCCTTCCACTAAGCCCACCATTAGGCCCTAATAATACTTCTAATCCATGATCCAATCCCAGGGAGAATGCAAATTAATTTTAAAATACCAATCAAATCACCATAAATCCCAACCTTGCATCAAATCCCTAGTAAATCTCCCATAAAATCTCCCCAAATCTCTCTACATTCTCTCATGCACTTCCCCATGAATTTAAAATTACCCCTAAATTCCAAAGTCAATCCTCCCTCATTAAGCCACTTGTCCTCCACACCTTCCATATTGCACTTTTAATAATTTTTAATTGTGCCCACATCACCCAATGCACACATGCCCCCATGCACATCTCATCACCCCTAGGTCAATTAATTTTACTTAGGTGGGTGAGGATTCACCCCACCCAAGGCTATTGAATGGGGAGGGTGCACATTCCTCCATGTGTCCTCCCCAATATTTTCCTTGGATTTTCCCCATGCCACTTGGTGCCAACTCACCTCCACATCACCTCCATGTCATCCACCCCATCCCTTCACAAATCCTATAAATCCCCCTACATTTCAATTATTTTAGGAACATATGAGAAGACACAATGAAATGCTGCCCAAATGTTGCTAGACTCTAGTATGCAATATTACATATGTTCAATTTATGTTTGCTATTTCTATTATACTTATTTTGAAAAATGCTACTAATCAATTTCATGTTTGCATGTGTGTAGGACTCAAGACTCAAGGCACAACTCAACTCAAATTGGTGGTCACAATCAAAACCCACCATGCATTTGCTTGTAGCACATGGAGAATGAAAATACCATCTTCACTTTGCAAAAGGTATCACTCTTGTATTGGTACACTGTTATAATAAAACATCCTACAAAATGGGTTCATTTGTACTCAAAACGGAATCTTTTAAACTTATTATAATATTTCAATTTTTTTCTATGGTGTATTTTTCATGTCTGTAGCCAAAACCTTGAAGGCTACATTATATCCATCTAATTATGATGATTTTATCATCCAATGGATTTGTTTGAGGTAAGGAAACCATATGTCTATTCATGAGTATATCTATCAGTTCAATTGCCTACATATCCTGCTTCATGCTTAGGACCCTCACCTCCTCTTATTGTTAAGTTTAAACACACTTGTTTTGAGAGTTGAAATATATTCCACTTGGCATATTTGATGCAACTTTTAATCAAGATCAGCTTGTAGAGGAGAAATATTTTTCTCAATCATGTGCACCATGGTCTTTTTCAACTAGTGCACCTTGGTCTTCTTCAACTAGTGCACCTCAGTCTACTTCTTCTTCAACAGGCACATTCAGACCTGAAACTCAACAATACTTTTCCTATATGAAGAAGTCCTTTACTTCTTCTTCTTCTTCTCCTTCTCCAGTACCTTCTAATATATTATTTTATTATTGTAAAAATTTGGTTCATATAAAATTCATTGTCCAAAAAAAAGGAAAAATTGCTTGTACAAACTTCCAAAGATATAACTCTAGAGGAAGGAACTTTGCAAAGTCCTATCAAGAATTATGAAGAAGATCAAACATATTTTAAGTTAGAAGGTCAAATTAATGATGTTATCTTACTAAATTATTAGTCTTTTGTAGGAGGTCATGATAATATGTTTGTTACTCATGCTCATCTTACACCTAATTCTTTGTGGATTATATCATTGATAATAATTCATAGCAAAACTTGATTGCAAAGTCCGTTGTTGATAAATTGTAGCTGCCTATATACCCTCATCCTTGTCCATACTCACTTGGATGGAAGGACATAAATGATAATATTATCACACACACTTGCACCTTTTCTTTTGCTTTTGGACTTAAGTATATGGATACTATTATCTGTGATGTCATTCCTATGGATTATTGTGGTTTATTGCTAGATAAAACTTATCAATAAGATTAGAGAGCTCAGTATGATGTATATCATAAAATTATTCCTTCCAGAATGAGCATCATTCTTTTCTAATTTATAGTATCCAACCCACTACACATATGGCTCATACTAATCTGCATCAAACACACAAGATTGTATTAGATTTTAGTTGACCATAGTCTCATCATTCCCAAGCAAAATCTCTTCTATCAGATCAATATGTTGTACATTTTTAGGTAGATAGATCACTTGTTCCCATGGTTGCTCTTACTTTAGTTCCTACTTCAGATCTTGATCCTCCTCCTATTGCTACTCCTCCTCCTTCACTTGTTGTTCCAATTGTTCTTGTTGCTCCTCCTACTCTAATTGATGTTCTAGTTGTTTTAATTCCTATTCTTATTGTTGCTCTAGTTCCTATTATCGTCGTTGCTTTGATTCTAGTTGGTATTGCTCTAGTTCAACTTATTATTCTTGTTTGATATGTTCCTCCTCCTCTTACTAACCCTTTTATATGCATTAGAGTTCAATGCTTCTATCGTGGGAAGAAATTATAGGGATTAAATATAATCTATATTTATAATTAAACTATAATGACATCCACAACCTCTATCTATAAGATAAACTATATTCCTAGAAATAATTCTCTTGTATCAATAAAGAGATTTATCTAGCTGCCTAATGGTTCCACATATACCAAAACAATAGCTCCTTTTTCATATTTGACCATCTCTCCAACCCAAGCTATTCTAGGATTACCTTCAGCTACTCCATCGAATTTGAGCTTCACCTAACCCATTGGGGGGGTTCCCATTTCAATTTATCTCTAGATGGTTTGGGTACATTTTGAGGAGTTATAATGGATAGGCCCCATTTTTGTAATAGATAGGTTTCTTTCTTAGGTTCCCTTTCTTGTTGGTGTTTGGTTACTTTACAATTTTCAATAATTATATTACCTATTCAAGTACTAATAGAGGTAGTATACCTCTTCTTATCCTTGAAAATTTTGTTGTTGCACTCTCTCTATTTGTCCCATAGAAAATGAGAAAGGCATAGATGTCATAGGGTGTTTAAATGCTTTCTCTTAAAATGGGAGTTCCACTAGAGGAACACATATACCATATTATGGAGAAAAACCTAGGAAACCATAAATTTATTAAGAAGATTACTAAGAATACCATATGAAAAATCGCATCTTAAGAATAGGTGTTGGATAGTTTCAGCTCCTCTTTCACATAAGGAAATTCTATAGACAATTTGGAATCCTCTTTTACATAGATTATCAATAGTTAAAATCTTATTTTGGACCACTAGCCAAAAAAAGAAGGTTATTTTAGGTATCAAATTTTTAATCTAGACCTTATTAATAGGAATCCATATGAACCCCTCTCTATCTATCATTGAGTAGCCTATTTTAATAGAGTACAAGCCCTTGCTTTTCTTGCTCCAAACCATAGAATAATTATCACCCAAAGGATTGATGGAAAAACTCTAAGAATATTATATAACTTGGTTGCTACTTTCATCTGGGCATCATTTAGACCAACCACCCTAACTTCCTTCTAGCTCATATTTCCATATCTAATTACTAAAAAATACTTAACCCTATTCCCCAAATATTCTATGAGTTTTGGTTTTAGGATGTTTAACTCTAAATCATCCTATAATGAAACGTCCTTCAACCATTTGTCTTTCTAAAAATCCACCTTATACCTTTCCATGAAGATCCTTGCATGTGATTAAGTTGTTCCAAAAGGTAGAACCTTTTGATAGCTCCTCCATGCTTAAAAAATACTTTATATTTCTATTATATTTGACCTTGAGGATATTGACCCAGGTTAGTTGGTCATTCTTCAAGAGCTTCCACCCAATCTTACCTATGAGGGCCTCATTCATTATTAGATATTTGAAACCTAACCATCCATTCTCCTTCTTTGAACACAACTACTCCCAAGACACCAGAGGGAGTCTCTTCTTATCCTTCAAAACAGACCACAAAAAGGATCACTATATTTATTCCAACTTATTTTTATTTTGGAAAGGATATTAAACATTGACATGAAATAAGTGGGGATGCTTTACAATGTGGATTGAACCAGTTGAGCTTTCCCAACCTGATTTAATATATTCCATTTACAACCTATCAAATTATTTGTAAATGACTCAATGATTGGGTTTCATAATTTTTATTTCATTCTTCCCTTAAATAGGGGCATCCCTAGGTAGGATGCTAGGAGATCCCTTATCTCACAGCCAAAAATCTAGGAGATTCTTCTTTGTCTCACCATTGACATATTGATAAAGTAGATCTTACTCTTTATAAAATTCACTTTCTTACCGGCTATCTATTTATATTTATCCAATATTCCTTTAATTTCTTAGGCTTGAGGGATTGAATATTTTAAAACAATCATTGTATCATCAACAAATTGCTAATGAGACACTGAATCTATTGTTGAGGCTACCTTAAATACCCCCAACTTCCTTTAATTAATCGTTGTAATACTTATTCCAAGAGCTTCCACAAAAATGATGAACAAATATGGTGACAGAGGGTCTCCTTGACTAAGACCCCTCCTAGTACTAAAATAACCTATCATAGCCCCATTAACCAAAATTAAAAAATTTGTTGTAGAGATACAATTGATAATTAGGTCAATCCATTTCCCATGAAAGCCAAACTTCTCCACAATTTTTCCTAGGAAGTCTCATGAGACACAATTGTACACCTTGTTCATATCTAGTTTCAATAGCATCCTATCTTCATCACTTTTATCCATGGAATGAATCACCTCATGGATCATCACTATGCCATCTAGTACTTGCCTTCCCCTCATAAAACCCCCTTGATTTCTATCTATGATGAAAGGTAGAATTGCTTTGATCCAGTTTAATAGAGATTTTGTGAGGATCTTGTATAGTGTGTTGCATAAACTTATAGTTCTAAAATTCTTGATGTCCCTAGCACCTATAATTTTAGGGATCAAGGCCAAGAAAGTAGAATTGATATCAAAAGGGACAAAGTGGGATTCCAAGACTTCTTTTATGGCCTCAATAGTATTTGTACCCACTATATGCCAGAAATGGTGGAAGAATATTGTTAGCAATTCATTTGGTCCTAGATATTTATCCCCTATAAAATCAAAGGTTCTTTTTTTTTATTTCCTCATCAAATAATGAACTTAAAAGATATTCATTAAGATTTTTATTAATTAGATGTATGTGTCTGAGCATTGATTCCATAGCTCCAATCTTAGCCTCTTCATTTACCCCTAGGACCTCTTCAAAGAACCTCACTGAAAAAACAAATTTTAAATGAATACTAATGTGTCTTGCAAAAAAAATATTTAAACTAAGCCCACACCCTTTTTAATTAGCCAACATTTGGTCACTTAAGCCATTGAAAGTCGCTTATCAAATTTTATAAGAGTAAAATACTCCTTAAGAAGCAAAATAATCCTTTTATAAAAATCTTAAGAGGTTCCTCACCACATGTCCCTAAGTGTACAAGAAACTGGCCCGATCGTTCAAAAATTGGAAGCGAAGCAAAGGCTATCGATCAAAACAGATCAAGATTGACATAAAAAATATTGATCGATCTACTGAGAAACAAATGCCATCTATCAAAAGGAAATAAAAGTTCAAAGATTCATCCGACCCGATATAGACGATCAAAAGTGATCGGCCTAAATGGAAGTAAGAAGACCCGATCGAAGCCAAGGGACTGAGAAGTCAAAGAATGAAAAAAAAGTCTTCGGCTGACAAGGAGAAAAGACTAGCCGATCGATCAGTCGACCGATTTGGAATAAAAGGAAAATTACTAGATCAAGAATGGATCAAAGGCTCAAAATATATCAATTTAAGTACATCGATATTAGCAACAACAAGGTTTTCAACCTGAGGCCATAGGCCAAAACTGGTCAAATCTCTCGACTAAAGTGATATTTGAAAGTAAATGTACTAGTATTCGACCATGGGGAGTAAGAGATCAGCAAATTAATTTGGCACAAAAAAATATTTTGATGAAAGTTAAATTGAAAAACCCCAAGGTCAAAGAGCAAAACAAAAAATTATTCAGTCGAGAATAAAAGTTATCGATCGACCGACTTGGCATAAAAAGACCTTTCATACCTAGCTTTTTAACTTGTCACAAAGAATAATTATGAGGGTCGAGTAATTTTTCCCCCATAAAAATATTTGGCTAGGATTTTTGGGAGTTCCAAGACAAGGTCATTCACTCGAAAAGTGACATTGATCGGCCGACCAAGCCATTGAGACTAAGGTCGCTCAACTGAGCGAAGAAGCAACGTGGAAAGATCTAAGCAGTCAAAATATTTTTAGTTTATGAGGATCAAAATTTGAGATTAATCAACTGAGAAAGGAAAATCATGATTAAAAAAGGGTCATTGACACGTTCCTCTCATTTTCATGCTTTGATTCCTAGCATTATAATTTCCCTAAACCTAACCAAAAAAATTATTTTTATATTCATAAAAGAAAGTACTAATAAGTTTGGGCCAAAGGAAATCCTACAATCCATGGCCCACGTAAAAGAGGAGAGACCTACTGGCCAAAATACCTAAATTCATCATTCAAGAAAATATGAGCCATTAGAAGCTTAGGCTAGATGAAATAAGCAATCGAGATGAACCGAACAAGGTGAAGGTAAATCGAGCCAAAATCAAGGTACGTCTAAAGTTAATTTTTGCATGAACTTTAATTTAACTAATTCTATTGTCATTATGTTGATCCCCTAAAGGTTGACATAGTCTTAATACAAATATGTACAAGAGTACACAAGACCACTCGGCCAACAAGTAATGATAATCAGTCAAAATTATGATTTGTACAAAACCACAAGGGACCGTTGACCAAAAACTGATAGATGGTGAGGGTTAACTAGCCGAGAATCAAATCAATGAATGAGAAATATTCAATCGACTCATAATTAACTACCAATCAAAAACCTTCATAAGAAAAGCAATTATGGCACTAATCAATCGATCAACCATCAATGGTCACAGATACATGTGTGGCACAAAATCCACGATGGGTATTAGCCGATCTATCACATGATTGGAGCGATGACTCACTGAAGCAAGATCTTGTGGACCCCCATCCAAGAAATCCATTAAGACACTTGAATCGATGATCATCTCATTGACACAACTAAGGGTCAATTAGGAAGTTGCAGGTGTTTAATTCGATGTCCAAGTTATACAAACTCACTAAAAAGGTAAATAAATCCATAATATGTTAGCTCACTATAAAGAGTGAGATGGTAGGACCAGTAAGTAAACACAACAACGGCTATTTTGAATGTGATAAACTCATTAGGACAAGCCAAAAACAAGGAACTTTGTGTGTCACACGAATGAAGCTAGTAAAATGAAATGAAATCATTATGAATTGAACAAGCTGAGGACAGATCATGAAACAAATGATACAAATAAAGAAATGAATTGACGCAAGGTTGTCACTCTAAATCAATTTTAATCATTATTAGATCAACGAAACTTGACTCAAAAATAATCAGCAGATGAAATATTCCCACCATCTCATCCTTATATGCAAGAAGGCACCCATTCTAATATGGAAATGAAACTTTGGATGACAAAGATGGACCAAAATACGCTAATAAGAAGTTGACGACTCAAGGAGTTTAGATTCAATGACATTAGAAAAATTCAAAGACGTAAAGCAAACGGACAAACACCTTAGAAATATCTTCATGCATCGATGGAATATAGTTACAATAATATCACCCCGATAGAATATAGTTATGGAGGTAGCCTATTATTAACAGTTTGCGTAGTTTGTGTAATTCCAATTTCTTCTTTTTCTCTACCTTCACATTTCAACATGGTAGTGTTGTTTCTCCACGTTCATCTATGACAATACAACATATCCAATTTTTGTAATGAACCCTTGCTTTTTGTCTAGTATCCAAGTTATGTTTCTATGTAGTTGAAGAATACCCTGACTCTTAGGCGACATGATCGAGTCCAGTAGTATTTTCAGTCCGAGAGACCAACACAATTTATTGTGAAGCACCAGGTCAGAGTAATATTTTTTTATACATAAGGGTGCCTAAGGAATGGGAGATAAAGTGTTTTAAGGTAAAAGGACATGCACCTAGTTAGAAAGAAGCTCACTCCAGGATAGGTAATAAAAGCAAAGCAGAGTTAAGCAGTAAAACCAGATGGATGATAATTGGATCAAATTTTGATTTATTAAAAATAATTCTAATTTTGAAATAGCTAGTACCAAGATGTAATACACCCAACCAATGACAGGGCAGGAAATGACGCTAAGTGGATGGTTTCAATTAAAGTAGTTTTTATAGTTGCAGAGCTACCAAAGTTATTATAGGATAGTCCATGACCAAAAATAGGGATCAAACTTTTGACATAGCATATTTTTGCTAAGAGGTATACTTAAGTTCCTTGTTCTTTTCTATTGTATTTTCCTTTGTGTCTTTCTTCTTTTCCATCCCTCATTCTTCTCATTGTTGTGCATATTTTGATAGGAAAGTGCCCAAGAAGCTGAGATTATTTCCAGATTATTGAGCCAGAGGTCAGATACACAATTTTTACCAAATTGGAACGAGAGGGTGAAAAGTCCTTGTTACAATATTTGAACGAAATTTTTTATTGTATTAATCTTTCAAGAGTTCAATGGCAAATTCAAGTCAACTCTTCATGTAATCAATTCTGATATTAATACAATTTTGGGCTTCTTTTCTATCATATATTTGTAATCAGTTTTGTGTATTTCTTCATTATGGGTTATATTATTTTAACATATAATGAATGTTTCTTTTGTTGGTCAACTATTATGTTTATTATGATATTCAAATGAATGTAATTGCACCAATTATTTCTTTTCTCCGTTCTTTCTATTACACTGATGTATAATTAAATCTTGCTACAATAGCCCAAAATATTAAGGCACCGGTCATACATAAGGTATAATTGAACTTTTATTGTTTAAGCTTGGTCAATTTTAAAAAAATCTAACTCACCATCATAAATATGGAAGAGCATGAACATAAAACATTAAAAAATTTAAGTTCATCTCAAAGGTTTCATTACCATACCTAGTTTGTTTAAAAAATATAAAGAACTCTATTCCTAGGTTAAAGAGGCAGGTCGACCAGAGCCTGTAGTCGCTCATTGGCAATTTTTTTTTCTTGTAGCATGACAACTTATACCAAGGATGCAGGAAAAATATTCAATAGTTTAATGGCATCGTTCCTAGGGATGGATTTGTAATATTTATTACAATTGAATGCCTTACGACAAGTTAAATTTTTAAAAGAAAAAATTGACCTATAAGGAACCATAAAATACCCAGCCTTCAATTCTTTATCATACTAATTCTATTTTCCACGTACATCACCTATTCCAATTTTATTTCTCAAGAACTGACGGTCATATAATTTTCTTGATTTTCTTGATTTTTTAAATCTTAATTCTTGACTCTTGATTCTTGAAAAATATTATACCAAAAAGAAATATACCTTGAGTGATTGAGAGTGAGACAAGTCGATAAATCTAACCAAGCATATGTTCCTTCTACACCCATCATGCTAGCGACTCTAAATTATTAAACCCTGAAAATAAAAATATCAAAAGAAGTAGAACATGCTAGCGCGAATGAGAAGAAACGCTCAAGAGCTCTATCTGGAATTCTCAAATCCAATGGTATTTTTAGAACTAATCCTTCTAGTTCATCACCAAAAATTCCTGACATGAATATAATTATAGTAGAAAATATATTTTATACACCCCTACTATTCCTAGTGGAATAAATACTACACCACCTACTATGATTCCTATAAAGCCAATCCAAATTCCACCAGTACTTAACATGGCTAACCCACCTCCTTAGAATAATCAGAATGTCCAATTATGAAGGACAAATAGATACAAGCCTTTCCAATTACTAGTAGCACTGCATGACCTTCCCAGTAAAGCACATAAGTATTTACCAAAATTTCAAGGAAATAATGCAGTCACAGGAGAAGACCATGTTAAAAGTTTCTTATATGCTATGGATAGCCTTGAGGTCAAGCATGAAGATGTAGTTTTAAGATTATTTCTCCAAGCTTTAGAAAAAGACACTAGAGAATGGTTCAACACCCTTTCAAACAATGACATTACTGATTTCACCAAAATGGAAACTATGTTTCTACAAAAATTTGGAGAAAGGAAGAATGAACAATCACTGCTGACAAATTTGGCAACCATGAAAAATAAAGAAAATGAAATAGTGAGCGATTTTAATAGAATATTTTCTAAAACTAGAAATAAAATCCCCACTGAATTAAGACCAAATGACATCTAGTCTATCTATTTTATAAAAATGCCTTCCCAAGAGAATTTAATTATGAATTATGACAAGAAAAAGTAGATACAATAGATGCATGCATGGATAAAGCCATAGAGATTGAAAGAAACATGTTAGACAGTGTAAAAATGAAATCATATTCTCTAGAGGTCAATCAACCTGATAGAAAACCTAAAAATATAGGATTTAACTTACAAAAAAGAGCTGAACAGGATCCTATGGAAAAATTGGCCAACCAAATGACAAAAATATTTAATACCATGAATAATAGACTAGCCAGGATAGAGATAAATAAAGAAAACAATGGTGAATCTTCTCACCCTCAAGCTGATAGAAAACAAAATGACAATAGGCCACCATTCAAGAGAAATTTTAACAAAAAATGGGGTAACAACAATTTTGAAGAAGGGAATAGAAATAGGAATAATGGGAATGGATGGAGGGAGATAGAAATTGATAAAGATCAAGACTTTGGTCCAAACCCCATTCCTTCTATAAATCTCACATAAATTTTCCCTTATTATTTTTTAGCCTGTGATGCTCCTCATAACCTTGATTGTTGTCGAATATATCTAGGTATGCATAATACCGTAGACTTAGATGATGAATCTGAAGAAGACATTAGGATTAATGCATGCTAAAATCTTGAAGATGAATACAAAGAAAGGTTGTTTGAGGAAAATAGGGATCTATATGACTCAAATCATCACCCCAAAATCTTGGTAGCAGAAAACACTAAGATCTTATGAATACCACAAGAAACTAGGTACGAAAAAATGAAACAAGGGAAATTAATCTTGATAGCTAAGGAAGAAGAAGAGCTAGAGGTAACTCACGCCTTAAGTTTGAGAAACAGAACTGTACCTAATAGAACTAATAAAACCTCAAATAAGAAAACTAAGGGACAGTCAACTATAATACAGATAAATAAAAACAAAAAATATATAAACAAAACTATTCCTAAAACCTAGAAATAAATGAACAATTACCACATGAGAAATGTATGAAAATACTAGATGTCAAGAAGATAGAGTTTGATGCTATTTTTGAGCTAAGTAAGCAAAAATTTAACATTACCTTCAGGGAATTAATGAATATCCAAAAATATAGAGAACATTTTTGTAGATCTTTTAGCTTGATCGAACAAAAAGAAACATAGTCTTGGAATATAGTCAAACCCTCCAATCATGAGACTATAACACCCTCCTTTGTCAGACCATTTTATGTGTCCCTCAGATATAATTTATATGAAGTAAAAAGGTATATCATCCATAATTGCATTCTTGATAGCGATGCATCCCATAATGTCATGCCAAAAATAGATAGCATACCAGTTAGGACTAATTGTTACAAGGGGATCTCCACCTGTGTTAGTAATGAATAGTAGGCAGATGCCCTATGTAGGAATAATTACTAGCCTGCTTATCTTTTTAGATCAATATCCCAAGAAGGGTATAGTAATGGAAGTCAAAGTAGTAGATGTGGATCCCTTCTTCTTATTACTTTTAATGAGGATGTGGGCAGAACAATTGGGTGGTTCTATACAGTTAGATTAGTCTTATGCCATAATCCCCATTTTAGTAAAATAAAATGTCACTCCTAGGAGAGATCCGTTTAACAAATACTTAGTAGAAATTATAAGACCATACGATACCATGGTTAATTTACTAAACTCTATAGAAGAAAATGAAATGGGGGTATACTCAATCTAGCCTAATCCCTTTCTAATAGAAGTACCTATGCAAAAGATATGGATCTTGAAACCAGAGAACTAGTATATGTAGAATCGACTAGATTTCTAACCTAGTAAATATGGACTATGTCCTTTGATGGGGTAAAATCTCAAACAAGAGCAAGTGATGGTGTAAATTTAATAGATATCAAGGGTAACTATCTAGGAATCCCTTACAGACTCGAATTTCCATGCACCAACAACATTGCTAAGTATGAAGCATTACTATTAGGACTAATAAAAGCTAAAGAATTAGGCATAAATGTTCTAACTATTAATGGTGATGCATAATTGATTATTAAACAAGTCAAACGTAAGTATTAAACTAAACATCTCAGGTTAAAATAGTACAAATCTATAATCTTGGCTAAATTGATAAATTTCTAATGTTTAATATTTCTTACATTCCCAGAGAGCAAAACCATATTGCAAACCTATTAGAAATCAATGCTTCATGTGCAAACTATCCAAAAATTGACACAAAATATATGGAAATATTTCCAACTATTTATGTTTACAAACCTTCTGTACTTGAGAATTTTGTATATCTACAAGTGTTTCAGGACGATGTGGATATTAGAGACTTCATGACCCTCCAGAATATGTATTCAGATGTTCTATGTGAGGAGGAAGATGAAGAAAAGTTAAAAAATATAATTAGGGAACCTGTAGAAATAATTCAACTTAAAACAAATAGAATCCCAAAGGGATTAGTTTCTTTAGAAAGCCTATTTGATCATTTTAATAAAGCATACAAACCACTCCTCAAAGAAACAAAATTTGATGACATAAATATTGGAACAAAAGACGAGCCAAGATTGGTCAAAATTGATAAAGCCTTACCAAAAGAAGAAAAAGAAGAGTATATCATATTTTTGAAGAAAAACAAGGATTCCTTTGCCTGGAGTTATGAAGACTTAAAAATTTCTAAAACTAACATCATGACTCATATCATCCCTCTCAAAGAGGATGCAAAACCATTTAGGAAAAAATAGAAGAAATTTAACCCCACCTTGCATCTAGTCATGCAAAAATAAGTCCAAAACTAGTAAGAAAAATAATATTTTCTTCCTGGATAGCAAATTTAGAGCCAGTAAAAAAGAAAAATGGAGAATTTGGACTTTGTGATGATTTTTAAAAATTGAATAAAGGTTCACTCAAGGATAATTACCCTCTACCCAACATGGAATAATTGTTGCATGTTGTAGTAGGCTCATCCAGGATGTCTCTACTAGATGGATTCTCAGGATACAACCAAATTCAAGTAAATTCTAAAGACAAACATAAAACTGCCTTCACTACCCCTTGGGGAACTTTTGAATACCTGAGGATGTCATTTGGATTAATGAATGTAGGAGCAACATTCCAAAGGGCCATGGACTTTGCCTGATGAGCAGAAATTATGTTCGGAAAAACATTCATTTCTCTTCCATAAATTATCAATCCGGAAAGTTTGTAAACTTTCGAGTGTCATGCACAGTATATGCTTGTAGTGTTGGGGAACAAATCTAGTTGTACCTTATTTAGTTTGGTGGGGGATGTTTGTGCATTTCAATGTCAGCCAAACTAAATAAACTGAGTGTAGAGAATTTAAATAAATAAAATACAATGTTGGAAATAAAATGCTGAAAATAAAATATACAGGAAAATAAATACACACACAACTAAATTAATTAAAGCAGGAAATAAAGCGATAAACTAATCTATAGAAAACAAATACATAAATAAACATGGGAGGACTACTGCAGGGAGTGGGCCCAAGCTCCTGCAGATAGTCCGCCCAACTAGCTACGTAGATCTTGCTCAAATAAGAGGAATTACACTCTTAATAAATTTGAGAAGAAATAAAATAGAATAATTTCTCCATAAAATTTTTTTCCTTCTCTCTGGGAAGACCTATGCATTTATACAATGCATAGCCTTCCTCTGTTACAAATTTAGGTAATTCTATTTCAGACTTGCGATTACAATATATATGCAATGAATATTGCATCCGTTCAATTATAACAACCATATATTAATTAAAACAGTCACACACTAATTTTCCCCTCTTGCAGGATAAATCAGGCATGTTCTATTTTATCATAACAATTCTGGAAGAAAATAATGGATGTGTTATTCTATTTTAATAATATTGCATAAAGTAGAATATCTTCCACATTGATCGCTAGAAAAATCGTTGCTCTTGGTTCATCCGTGAGCGTGAAATAACAATTCTCACGTTACAAAGGTATCCAACCAATAAAATAATAGAAGTGTTCATTCTATTTTAATAATAGTAAATAAAATAAAATATCTCCTTTTTGTCTTCACATGCAACCTCCTCCTTGGTCCATTGGTCAACCGGTCAAAGTTGGCTTGGTCAATCTTGCAAAGTATGGAGGCGTGGAGGCGCCTTCTTCATGAGGAAGGCACCTACTTTTGTTGGGTGCCTTCCTTATAAGGAAGGTGCCTACTTCTGTTGGGTGCCTTTATTGAGGAGGAAGGTGCCTACTTCTGCTGGCCGCCTTCCTTGAAGAGGAAGGCGTCTAATTCTGTTGGGTGCTTCCTTGAAGAGCAAGGCTCCTACTTCTGCTAGGCACCTTCTTTGAAGAGGAAATCACCTGCTCTCATGCCTTAGTCTCTGAAAGTAGAAGTATGCCAGGTCCAAGTGGATTTAAACTAGAAAACACCATATTAGTAGCAAAACCTGCATTTATACACAATTCCCACTAAAAACACCAATCAAGCATAATACCAGTTTTTCTATCAATTATATGCATAAGTTATATAAAAATGCATCTCACATGCTAATTAAACCAGTAATGATACCCCTTAATAGTGTATAAAAATGTATATTTTTGGGACTCATCATCCCCCCATGCCTAACATGTGCCACGCCCTCGTGGCACCAAAAGCTGAAGTTATACCTCTCGTAGGATGACCATTTTTTTTTTAAATGGCCTTTAGTAGTTCTATTTTTTTCTTTGTTGGCCCTGTTATTGAGCACTGCTGTGTTTTTCTTCCATTGACTACTGTGTTTTTTTTTCATTGAGTGTTGCTACAGCATTGCATGCAAATTTATAATTTTCTTTTTCTCATTCGTTTATGCAAGTCAAAGCAGATTGCAAATTCACTATTTTTTTTTCTTTTTTCTTTAAATTAGTAGATTGCAATCTGCTCACATTCCTTTGTAATTTGCTGCGGATTGCTATTCTGCAGCAAAATAGCACCATAAGTGACGCCAAACACTCCTTTTCTTTGGATTGTGGATTCGGGCTTCCTCTTGTCTTGAACTCAGTGGAAATCAGTCCGCACTACTCCCTTTATTAAATATCCCAGATTGTGATTTCGTTGTTCTACCAATCAATTCATCATTTGAATATTTAATGATGCACAAATGAAACAAGGTCAAATCTATTCACGTGAATGCCATAGCTTTTTCTATATATATATATATATATATATATATAATATATATATATATATATATATATATATATATTTCGAGGTAATAATATTTTTCATCCGAGGCATGTCATATGTTGGAACTTCAATGGGAGATTTTGAGAAGGAGAATTTAAGGGAGCATCTACTGATGTTTAGCATGGAGATTATTTTTAATATAACTGTACACATAATTAACAAAAAAATCAAGATGTGAGATGTCTTCATGTTGGTGCTCCTGGAGATTTTATTTCTTTTATTTTCTTTTTTTTTGGCTGCCTTCTTCCTCCACACCATTAATCGTTGATGTTCTTCCTTCTTCTATTAGTGTGGATTTAACAACTTCAGCATCACAGCCATAATTTACCATTTTTTATTCTTCCTCGCTTAAATTGGTGATGCCCTTATCACCAACAATAGGTCCCTCTATGCAACAAGTCTATAGCCTTCCGAACATCAGGTCCCATACTAAACAATAGGCACCCCAATCAAGGGAGAAGAACATCATTTACTGGTGCCTTCCTCCAGGTGGAAAAGGTACAACTGTACTATACTGATTGTAGGAACTCTCTCCCTGGTGGGAAGTAAGTGCCTTCTCTGCTTTGCCGCTCTCCTAATTGCATGATATAAAATGCCACATCTGTTGGGCCTAGTTTAAGCTGGCTCTGCCTACATATTATGCTCATGGTTGTGTCCTGTGAAACTACACACACAAAAACTAGAAAATAGGAATCATGCATGTGCCTGAGGCCCTAGCTCTTAGGATGCCTTCAGATTGCATTCAGAGGGATGATTACCTACACACACGAAAGCAAGAAAATAGGAGTCATGACTTTGTGTCTGTTAGGCCCCGGCTCTTAGGATGCCTGCAGCTTGCATTCAGTTCATGATTTCCTGCAAAGCAATAAGAAAGCAATTTTTATGCTAAGCAAGACATGTTCTATGCATTTTTTTTTCATTGGGAGGTTTCATATTTTTTTTATCAAGGCACCTCGTCACTTATTCCTATTTTTTTGTGTGTCCCTTGTGCCATCGAATCACCCAGGTGCAGGAAATGGATCAAGGCACCCTATGTAGTGAACCCAATAGAGAAAGATTGATTATAATGCTAGAATAATAAAAAGGAATCACTTTTATTAAGGAATTGTTGTTGTATTGTATGGAGAACCCAACAATTAATTAATAATTATATTCTTCGATGCCTCAACTAAACCAAATGAAATGCCTATTTCGACGAGTGTGAAGGTGTGATCAAAGGTCACAACCTTTGTGAAAGAGAGAGTGATTAAATAATTAACTAATAATGTGATTAGTATGGTGGTTAGGAGTAGAATCCTAACATGCCACCTTCCTTAAAAAGAGCTTTGTCCTCAAAGCTCAAAGTAAGGAGCTTCGTTGCTTGTTTTCCCAGTTGAATTTGTGCAAGTTCTTGTACTATTTTAATGTCACTTTTTCGAAGGCAAGGATATATTGAAGGTCGAAGCATTAGTGGGGGATTGTTAGAAAGAATAGTAGAATCTTCCTTAGGAGAATTGTGATGACGGTAGGCTTCTGCTTTATCCAATTCTTCCTATGTAGAATGAAGGGAATATAAAGGTGCACTCACTCTTTTGCCTCCTTTCTGAATCAGGCTGCCTATATGATGAGAACTCACTATTGACGATAAACTTGTGTGTAGTTCTTTGAGAGTGTATGTCTTGCCTTCATTGTTTACTGCATGGATGTCTACCTCATATTTTCGTGGTGCATCGAGCACTTCTTGGACATCGACCTCATTTCCTTCATTGTTATGATCAGGTGCTTTGGTCATGTCGTGCACATATTCCTCACCTTCTTCCTCTATGGAGTGATAGGGATCAACTATATTCAATAAATACAATGTTTGTGTAGCTAATTCAATGGCTTCCTGTAGGGTGCGAGGAGTGTACATCATGATATTCACTCTAATTTCTTCTTTCAATCCATTGATGAACCCACTTATGAGGACTGATTCGTCCAACCCTGTGATGCAATTGGCGATATCTTGGAACTGAATTTTATATACCCTCACTGATGTGATTTGATGTAGGTGGGCAAGATTAAGTAGCAAAAGTAGGTTGGGGTCATGATATATTCTTCCATTGGCCATTTCTTGCATCACTTCTTTCATTTCTTTTGAAACCTCTTTCGAGACCTCTTTCGCAATATCCTTTGCCACTTCTTATGACCTTCGTCCTTTCTTTGATGCCGAAGTTTTCTAGTGACGTGAACCGTAGCCGCCAGTGGGTAAAATTTATTTTAAACCTTAATTTTATACGATTCCACCGTTAACCTATGTCTTTGCCAAAAAACTCTGCAAGCGACCAATTTTTTCATGATTTCTTCAGATTTGATGTATATATATATATATATATATATATATATATATATATATATATATTTTTATTTATATTTTTTTTAATCTGCGCTTGGTCAAATCACTCTGCTAGTCTTCAACAGCCATACTTCTAAATTTTTTATAACTTCCTGCTTTTATTTTCTGCCGAATTGGGTTACTGTTTCATCCTTTTGGTGAGGTAGACACCAAAGAGACTATGACAGCCTATTCGTTCGCTGTAAAAAAAAATTCTAGAGTTTATGTCCACTTATTGCACTATCACTGCGTCAGAACTCACAACCGATGTCGGCAATTTATATTATGGTGGAGCTCTATTTTTTATTTCATTGTCGATCTGTGTTATCATAGAGGAATACGGTGTTGTGAGGCAGACCCGTACTCACTTATGACAAGGTGGCATGTAAAGTGGAGACGGTGGCTTTGTGGGGAAAAAAAAATTGGATTGAACTAGCTCTGATCCAGATGTAGTGAACCCAATAGAGAAAGATTGATTATAATGCTAGAATAATAAAAAGGAATCACTTTTATTAAGGAATCGTTGTTGTATTGTATGGAGAACCCAACAATTAATTAATAATTATATTCTTCGATGCCTCAACTATACCAAATGAAATGCCTATTTCTACGAGTGTGAAGGTGTGATCAAATGTCACAACCTTTGTGAAAGAGAGAGTGATTAAATAATTAACTAATAATGTGATTAGTATGGTGGTTAGGAATAGAATCCTAACACCCTATATGTCAAGGTGCCTACTTGTTGTGGAAGGCGTCTGCTTGTTGTGGAAGGCACCTTCAATGTATGGCACCTTCCTGATGTAGAAGGTGCCTCCAATGTATGGCACCTCCAATGTATGGAACCTTACTTATGCAGAAGGCGCCTCCAATGTATGGTGCCTTCTTCATGCAGAAGGCGCCTCCAATGTATGGTGTCTTCTTGAAGTGAAAGGCGCCTCCAATATATGGCACCTTCTTCATGTGTAAGGCGCCTCCAATGTATGGCACCTTCTTGATGTGGAAGGCACCTCCAATGTATGGCACCTTCTTGATGATCAAGGCGTCTTTCACTTCATCATTTTTTTTTCTTTTTCACGTATCCTCCCCTTCTTTTCTCTTTTTTTTCTCCTTTTTTTTCTTTTTTTTTCTTCTTCTCTTTTTTTTTCTTCTTTTTTTTTTTTTTTTTAACGAATGATTGAACATTCATCCAAGCTACTGGTATGGTATGGGGACTCCATCATACTGATGTCTGATCCACTCTCACAAATGTGAGGTGATTTTTAATGGATCTCATTGACCGTTACTTGAATGTTGTCTCGAAACTCTTCTCTTGCACTTGGTGTAGCATTTTTGACTTTGTTTATCATCCAAGCTGTAACAGTCACGTGCCTTGTAGCAAAATTTTCCCCTAAATTCCACAACCACCTTGGGCTAGAAGCCTTTCACTTGATCAGGGTTACTTAGCCTACCTTCAAGTGCCAATGTTTCCAAGGAAAAACTTTGCTAGTTTTAACCTGTTATATTGGACGCTACACGATCAGGTACACGAGACAGTTCATATAGTGCTATTACGAACTCCACGTATGAATCTCAATTCATGAGATCTTCATAGACACCTCCTTATTTGTCTACATCGCAGTTCATGTTGTCTCGCAAAACATAAAAGAAAAATCCAAACTAAAGGCATTAAAATAAAATTCTAATTAATTTTTTTTTTTCCATTATATATATATATATATATTATCTTCGATTACTTCCAGGCTCCTCCCTTGTTTTATTTAGCTACCGGTTGGAGATTTTTCATTTCCCTTTTGGACCAAGTTGGTTCTCAGGAAAGAGGATACTCTCTTCTAACAAGTAGAAAAATAAAAATCTATTCCTTTTTATCTGCTCTTAACTTGGAGCCTTTTTCAATAGAAGATATTTTTTTTTCTTTTTCATGAACACTGTAAACAGTGTTCATTGTGCTGTTGGTGGCAATAATGAAGGTGGGGTCTCCCCCCATGCCTACATCTGAACTAGTCTTCTAAAAATCATCAATTTCATTATCAACTAGTTTGATGTGTTATAGCATGAGAAGAGCAATTTCCCCCTTTGACCTCAAAACCAAATTTTTTCAACATAATGGCAAAATGTGCAGGCTAGAAAATGACAATTTGTGGGTTGGCAACTTGGATAAAACATGGCATAGAAGTATTTAAAAAAAATACATGCTATTTTCTGATTCGCCTGGTTGCCTTAAGCGCAAGTGAAGAGCATACTTCATAACAAGATGTTCTTTAAAAAAATTTGCTCTGTCATTTTTCCTACTATTAATTTCATCATTAAAAAATATTTACCAATACGTTGCAAAAATTTCAAGCCTATAAAATTTTTTAATTTAAAACCAAGCTTCTAGAGGTATAATTTTCAATGGTTTTTGTATAAAAACACATCCCTAAAAATTTCAACTATCAGACCTGGGTTGTGCTATTTCGTTGATTTCTTGAAACCATTGAAAATATGATGGAAATCCTTCAATGCCAGATTTTTCTAAATTTTTCAATAGCACATTTTATTCCTACTTCTACACTTAATTTGGTACATCGAGTTCATTCCCACGTTTACCTGAGAAGCTAGAAAATGCAAACGGTTGCCGATGGGATTTGGCTCTGACTATGCCGAAAATTGTTTTTGGCCTTATAAAAAGGCCCTTGGTGGACTCACACTTCTCAGGTAAAATATCTACAGGTAATTTTAAATAGGATTTTTATCTAACCTATAAATTAGAACACTACAGTTTAGACACTCCTCGGCAACGACGCCAAAATGGTGAGCAGAAATTCATGTCCCGAAAAACATTCATTTCTCTTCCATAAATTATCAATCTAGTAAGTCCATAAACTTATGAGTGTCATGCATAGTATATGCCTACAGTGTTGGGGAATGAATCTGGTTGTACCTTATTTATTTTGGAGGGGAATGTATGTGCATTTTGATTTCATCCAAACTAAATAAACTAAGTGCGGAAAATTTAAATAAATAAAATACAATGTTGGAAATAAAATGTGAAAATAAAAACACACACATAAATTAAAAAGCAAGAACTAAAGCAATAAACTAATCTACTAAAAATAAATAACATAAATAAATAGGGGAGGACTACTGCAAGGAGTGGGCCCAAGCTCCTGCAGATAGTCCGCCTAGCTAGTTACGTAGAGCTTGCTCAAATAAGAGGAATTGCACTCTTAATAAATTTGACAAGAAATAAAATAGAATAATTTTTCCATAAAATTTCCTCCTTCTCTCATGGAAGACCTGTGCATTTATACAATGCACAACCTTTCTCTGTTACAAATTTAGGTAAGTCTATTTCAGACTTGCAGTTATAGTAGATATGCAATGAATATTGCAGTCGTTCAAATATAACAATTATGTATTAATTAAAACAATCACACACTAATTTTACCCTCTTGCAGGATAAATCAGGCATGTTCTGTTTTATCATAACAGAGTATGTTTGGCAGAAAATAATGGATGTGTTATTCTATTTTAATAATATTGCATAAAATAGAATATCTCCCACATTGATCGCTAGAAAAAATGTTGCTCTTGGTTCATCCGTGAACATGAAATAATAATGCTCATGTTACAAAGGTATCCAACTAATAAAATAATAGAAGTGTTCATTCTATTTTAATAATAGTAAATAAAATAAAATATCTCCTTTTTATCTTCATGTGCAACCTCCTCCTTAGCCCATTGGTCAAACGGGTCAAAGCTAGCTTGGTAAATCTTGCAAAGTATGGAGGCATGGAGGCACCTTCTTCATGAGTAAGGCACCTACTTTTGTTGGGAACCTTCCTAATAAGGAAGGCGCCTACTCCTGTTGGGTGCCTTCCTTGAAGAGGAAGGTGCCTCCTTCTACTAGGTACCTTCCTTGAGGAGGAAGGTGCCTACTTCTGCTGGGTGCCTTCCTTGAAGAGGAAGGTGCCTACTTCTACTGGGTGCCTTCCTTGAAGAGGAAGGCACCTACTTCTGTTGGGTGCCTTCCTTGAAGAGGAAGGCACCTACTCTCATGCCTTAGTCTCTAAAAGCATAAGTATGCCAGGTCCAAGTGGATGTAGACTAGAAAACACCATATTAGTAAAAAAACATGCATTTATATACAATTCCCACTAAAAACACCAATCAAGCATAATACCGGTTTTTCTATCAATTATATGCATAAGTTATATAAAAATGCATCTCACATGCTAATTAGACCAGTAGTGATGCCCCTTAATAGTGTATAAAAATGTACATTTTGGGACTCATCATTACCTTTAAGGGTCTAATGTTCAATATAGTTATTGTCTATCTAGATGAAATAATCGTGTTTTCAAAAAATCCTAAAGATCATCTTGAACATTTAGCCATAGTATTTACTAGATGTAAAGAATATGGGATATCCTTAAACCCAAAAAGTGTATATTCAGAGTAATTCAAGGTAAAAAACTAGGCCCTATAGTATCAGAAAAAGGAATAAGCATTGATCCTTCAAGAGTAGAAGCTATAGCCAAGATACCTCCCCCTAAAACCTGAAAGGAGTTAGACCATTCGTTGGTTAATTTTTTGTAAAAAAATTTATGCCAAATTTTGCTGAGATAGCCCAACCCATTAACAACATGATTAAAAAGAATGCTAACATTAAATGGATAGAGGAGAATCTTGGAGCTTTCTAAAAAAATAAAATTTCATAACCATTGCCCTAGTGTTGGACTATCGTGATTACTCTAAGAGCTTTAACATATACTCATTTGCTTCTGAGCACACTATTGTTGCATTCCTTTCCCAAAAGGGTAATAAAGAGAATGAAAGACCCATAGCCTTCATGAGTACAAGACTCAAAGGAGCTTATCTAAAATTTAATATGATTGAAAACAAATCTTATGCTATGATATAGATACTTGAATATTTTAAAGGTATTTTTGGTTCAAACAAGGTTATATGTTGTATCCCATTTACTACTATAAAATATGTTTCACCCAACCATGACCTATAGGTAGTCTTACTAGGTGGATGGTCAAGTTGCTACAATATAACGTAGAATTTAAAGCTATAAAAATCATTAGAGGATAAGGTTTAGCTAAATATCTGGACAACAAAGAAGGAGAACACATGCATAACATTGCCACAGTTGATGATATGCATGATATTACAAGAACAAACAACATTGTATGTAAATGATATGATGATATCTTAATGTATCGTCAAACCATACCTTTTCCCAGAGGTATATCTACAAATAAAATGGGATCAGTTAAGCAATAGGTTCAAAAATATTACACACAAGAAGGTAAACTCTATTGGAAACATCCAGATGGGGTTTTATTGCTCTGCTTATTTGAAAAGAAACCTTAGAAGTAATAGAATAATTTCATGATGGATTTTGTGGAGGTCATTTTGCATCCAAAGCCACACAAAAAAATTATGAGAGCAGGATATTACTGGCCTTCTTTATTCAAATATGTTCACCAATATGTAAGGAGTTGTCATAACTATCAATTTTTTGCAGGAAAGAAAAATTAGCAGCAATGCCTCTCAATCCAATAATCATAGAAGCACCTTTCACACAATGGAGAATTGACCTCATTGGTGAAATAAAACCAAATTCCTCATGTAGACATAAATGGATCATTAACGCAACAAAATTTTTTATTAAATGGGTGGAAGCAACCCCTCTAAGAAATTCAACAACCGAAGTAGTCATAAATTTTTTAGAGGAAAATATTCTAACCATATTTGGTGTCCCAATGAAATTAATAAATGATAATGGAAAGTACTGTCTCCTTCAAAATGATAGAGTTATATGCAAAGTATGGCATAGAACTTTCTCATTCAATGAACTATTATCCTTAAGGCAATGGTCTAGCCGAGTCATTGAATAAAAATTTAATAACCAGAATTAAAATATCATTGGGTAAAACAAAGGGTTGGGACAGTGAATTGAAATTTGCCCTATGGGCAAATAGATTGTCAGTCAAGAGGAACACAAGTAAAACTCTAGATGAAATGGTATTCAGATAAAAAGCCCTATTACCCCCTTGTATGGAAAGAATAGCCCTGTCCTTATTACTCCAAGCTCACAAAAGTCGTAATGCTTTACAAAGGAGGTTAGATCAGATTGCACAATTGTAGGAAGAGAGAAGAAATGCACTGAACACAATGGTAGAAAAAACCCAAAATATAGTGTAAATTTTTAATAAGAAATCCAAAGGCACTTCATTCTTTGAAGGAGATATAGTCATTTACAAGGACCCCAAAAATGAAAGACACGGAGAAAAAGGTAAGCTTCAACCTAAGTGGTTAGGCCCCTATCAAATAGTCCAGGTTGTTTGTCAAAATACTTACAAGTTACAAACCTTGGAAGGTGAGATCATGAAAATTCCAATAAATGGCCAACACCTGAAACTATATCACCCCTACTAGGGAGTTAGAAGAGAATAAAAAAATGTAAAAAATAAAAAATAAAAAAAAATATAAATATATATATGGATAAAAATGTGTTTTGCTAAGCTTTTCAATTAGAAGTTTTTCTTTTTGTGTTGCTTTCACTTTATTTTCAATAATATTAGAGTGCTAGAGAGTTTTCAAGTTCCCCTAACATGTTTGTGCTATTTTTTCTGTTAGGACATGCTCTTAGTCAATCAGGAAAGGAGTATTTGGATTAAAAATAGATGTGCTAACAACTCACAGAGCTGGATGCTTAGTAATCATATTATAATGCTAGAACTACCACAGGTGAAGATTAGAAATATCGACACATCAGACCAAAGCTATACATTGTCATGACCTTAAAACTTATTTCAGATTCAGAGATAAAGTCAACTTTGGTAAGATAGTTAGGCCAAAAACAACTACACTCAATACTATAACCTTTTAGATCCTCAACCTAGAAAGCACACTCTAAAATGCTTTGCAATTCATAAAAATTCTTCCTAAGAAGAAAAATCTTAATAATGCAAATTAAGTAAGTGTTTGGGCTACCTGGACAACCTCTATCAGGGCTATAGATGCTTGACTGGAGCTATAAATGCTTGACTAGCAGTGGAGAAATGACAAGGCGAATATCTATAAGAGTGAAATCACTAATAGGCATAACTCCTTCCAAGATGATGAATTTCTATCTGATTAGAAAATTAAAAATAATGCACAAACACACACTCCAAGCCAAGGCTTGATGTGATAGTAACCTCTAATCGATTCTATCTAAATCCACCTTAAGATATTGCTAGAAAACTAAGATTTATAAGCAAAAATTTATCTAGATTGAGATCAAAACCTTTGATTTTATTAACTAAAGGCAATGTTTTTTTGAGGGAAATTTTAGATAGACTTTTACTTTTGTTTCTGGTTTTTTCCTTTTCTTTTCCAAACTGTCATTTGTAAATAGTTCTTTAGATCAATTCCTTTAAGTCTTGTTTCAAAAACCAAAGAGTCTAGAGTTCTCAAGTGCCTCAGGTTTTCACCACCTATCCAAATTAGAGCCTATGTTGTAGCAAAAAATGATACAACATGCATGTACCCTTAATTTAAAAATTTTGAAGGTCATTAGAGGTCCAAAAATTTGGTGATGTTTTAATGAACAGTTAAAATCTTAAGTTATAAAGCCATAAAGCATCTCAAAAGATAACAATGGATTTCTATGTTTCAAATATTGATAAAGCCTTCAAATGCTTAAGTCATTCATTTCCAAGGACTCTTGTCATCATGTTAATCATCCTTCATGAAATTACCTAAATTGCAAAGAGCTTTGAAACTGCCTTGCACCATGAAAAGACAAATTTCAAATAAATACCAATGTGTCTTGCAAAAAGAAATTTAAACTAAGCCATTGAAAACCGTTTTTCAAATTTTATAAGAATAAAATCCCCCTTAAGAAGCAAAATAATCCTTTTATAAAAATATTAAGAGGTTCCTCACCCACATTTTCCTAAGTGTACAAAAAACCGGCCTGATCAACCAAAAATTGGAAGTGAAGCAAAGGCTATCATCCGAAATAGATCAAGATTGACCTAAAGAGATCGACTGATCGACTAAGAAACAAAGGCCATCGGCAAAAAGGAAATCAAAGTTCAAAGAGTCATATGACTCAACATAAATGGTCAAGAGTGATCGACCGAAATGGAAGTAAGAAAACCCGATCAAAACTAAGGGACCAAGAAGTCAAAGAATGAAATAAAAGTCTTCGGCCAACAAGGAGAAAAGACTAGTCGAACGATCGGTTAACCCATTCGATAGAAAAGTAAAATCACTTGGTTGAGAATGGATCAAAGGCCTAAAACCTATGAATCTAAGTACATCAAGACTAGTAAAAACAAGGTTTTCAACCTGAGGCCATAGGCTAAAACTGGTCAAACCACTTGATCAAAGTGATGTTTTAAAGTACATGTACTAGCATTCGGTTGTGGGAAAAATTATTTCGGCCAAAGTTAAATAAAAAACCCCAAGGTCAAAGAGCAAAACAAAGAAATATTCAGCGAAGAAGAAGAATTTACTAACCAACTAACTTGGCATGAAAATACCTTTCTATTGAAAGCACATCGATGACCCAAATCAATCGATCAAAACTCGACAGAGATCAATGGTCAACAAACAACAACCTAAAGTCCATCGATAAAAAATATGGTCAAACCCCTTTGTCAAAGCTGACCGATTCATTAAAGCTAAGGAATTTTTGATTGAACAAATAAAACCACATGGCAATATCGAAATAGTACATAACCTTTTCGACCAATAGATATTAGCGCTCGAGAGTTATCAACCTAAGCAGAGTAAAATAAAGGTTTAAATACTTAGCTTTTTAACTTGTCACAATGAATAATCATGAGGTTCAAGTAAAATTCCCCCCTAAAAATCTTTGGTTATAATTCGTGGGAGTTTTGAGATAAGGCCATTCATCCAAAAAGTAACTTTTATCGGCCAACCAAACCATTGAGACTAAGGTCGCTCGATCAAGAAAAGGAGCGACGTGGAAAGATTCAAGTGATCAAAATATTTTTGATCGATGAGGATCAACATCTAAGATTAATCAACTTAGCAAGGAAAAAACATGATTAAAAAAGGGTCATCAACACATTCCTCCCCTTTTTGTGCTTTGATTCCCAACATTATAATTTCCCTAAGCCTAACCAAAATGTTTCTTATTGTAGACACCTAAAACACGTCATGTCAAGGTGACTACTCATATGGAACATGCTAGAAGACCATATGAAATATTTTTGACAGATTGCAAGGTGAAGCAGTGGTTCTAACCACTCAATTTAAGCATTTTTTCCTAGTCACTGTTGGTCATGGCTGACACCTACGATTAACAGGTCTGACCATGCCTCAGATCCACAGTTAGCCTTAAAATTAAATTTGATCTCAATCGACCCAAAATCGGTTACAACAACCAAGTTGTTCGATTTTCAAATGGTTTGGGCACGGAAGTCTCTAGAACTTTCCCTCCAATTACCTTAACTGAAGGTTATTGATCATGACTTCTCCATGAAGCTAAGATAGGGCCTTCCCATGTGCTATAAAACCCCCCTCCAAATTAGGGATAAGTTTGGAAGAATCTCGATTTGAAGCATAGTGAAGCCCTATCAAATTGCATACTCACTTGCACCCATTGAGAGGGACACGTATGCTTCCTATTTAGAGATCAAATGGGATTTGGAACCAAGAAGGCTATGGAGGGCTAAGAGAAATCAAGAAACTCAGTTGAGCCCATTCCATCACCAATATGAGAAATTCAACCACCAAATCTATCAAAGGACATCGAAGTGACCCTTGATCATCAATTCATCAAGGGGAATTGGAGATCTAAGATCGGCATTAGAGAGCAACTACATTTTTAGCTCAGTTGCGGCTAAAAGTGCTAGCTGCGCTGCAAACCTACGGTCAGGTTTAATTTCCATTTCCCTTGGTTTTAGCAGTAGTTTACTTTTTATTTGTATTAGATTATATGTATTTAATCTAGATTTATTTTATTAGAGACAATTGTGCGGTAGAAGTAGGAATTTAAGACTTATTTCCTTTATTTCTTGTCATTTGGTAGCTAGATTAGTTGTGGCTATTTCTTATGTTTTCATGCTTCCAATTTTTTAATTAGGACATTAGATGGATTGATCTATGTTTCCTTTATATTTCTTGATGGTCAATTATCATGTTTAGTGTAGATTACCATGATTTTTGTATTTTCTTGATTTTAAGCTTTTATGGCATCCTTTTGTATAATTTTCTCTAAAATCCTCATTAAGAGAGGTCTCATTTGTTGTTAATGTATTTCATGTTGTTTCTTAGATGTAGGATTAATAGGATCTTGTCATTCAAAGCAACAAATGCCTCTAATCATGGAGAAGAAGGCCACATTTGCCTTGGAGCAGTTCATGTCAACCTAGGAAGCCTATGGATTACACCTACCCTTGCGTGGGAATTTTCGATGATTGTAATAATTGTATTGCATTGAGTATCCCTAAGAGTGATGGATTTGTAATCAAATTTTAATGGAAATTTAATAAAATAAGCCCTTATTTGTGGTTATTTACAAATTCATCCATTATTTAATGCTTTATGTGATTTTTTAGTTATTATTAGCTTAGGTTTATGCATCCTGACTTCTACAAAATGCAATCATGATGAGAAACTTGCATTTTATGCCATAGAATATTGACTTACTATGTTTTGTGATGACAGGTCTTAGCTATGACTGACAACCAAAGTTAAAAGTTGTCACCGTACCACAGAGCCATGGGCAATAGTTGTAGCCATTCCTGACAGACGCAGTCAATAGAGAATAGAGCATATAGTATGTAGCCATATCTCCATCAGACTTGGATCTGAAGTAGGAGCACTTCACTGTCTCTGTGATTTCTTGTCTATTTTTTTCTGGAAGAATGCAAAAATATTAGATTAATTAGAAAACTTAGTGAAAGGTTGAAATGGGAAAGTCCTAGTTTATTTTGAGTTTTCTACTAGTCTTTGCTAGGAATAACAGATCTCTAATTGCAATATGTCCTAGTCTCAAATGGTCTAGGACATTGTGTGTTTAGAATTTGTATGTATGAGGCCCAATAAGTGGCCATTTTCCTCATAGATAGTTGCATTATCTGAACGTCATCTGGCGCAATCGTGCATTCTCTTAAAGTGAAACGTTCTTTTTCAAAGCATGTAGGAGAATCATGTGAATGCAGGTTTATGCATTTTTATTTCATGCAAAGTAAAAAGAACCACACACACCACGACACACTTTAAATGCTAGTGAGTTGGAAGTCATATCCAATCACTAGTAGGGTTCAATGATAGTGGTAGTAATTTCCATCCGTTGGCCCAACTCCCTCTATTCTTTTGTTACTAGAACAATACTAGATCCGAGAACCATCATAGCCTATGGAAAATTAGCATGCATTCCTCTTCGAATGGGTGTATCACTGTGTATGGGGAATTGGGTGAGGATTGAGAGGGCGCCTGTGCTCCCTGACCATGTGTGGACTTTATTACCATATATTATAGGTGGGATTACGTGACCTGGAATTTATAACTAGGTTGTTGAGCTACGAGTATATAGGTGAAAGCCCTTAAATAATTGAGTATATAATTAATATTTTGAAAACATGATGAGAGTTACTTTTTGATACAACAAACTTAAAAAATCATCAAATAGTTTAGGGCTCACAAACAAAAATTTAAAGGAGATAATCATCATTGTTTACTTTGTTTGCCTTAAAATTTACATATGAGATAATATAATATCATGGTGCAAACACAGAGAGACCGATCCAGAGATAGACCCAAGGTCGAGGTCGAAGCTCCACCTAAGGCACAACAAAACACGCAGGACCCTCAACCACAGAATCCTTCCGAACGTCATTCAACGAGTATTGGAGGGGGTAATTCTATGCATGAGGATCCTATTGAGAATACTCCACTTAGAGGAGCCACTAGACACTCCTTGAGACATAGATAAGAGCATGGGTCTTCCCAGCATGTGTTAGCATATAACATAAGTGCATAGGTTATTACATTAAGAAAAATAGCACCTATGCGCTCTCCAATTCAAGTAGGTGGTTATGCAACTTTTTTGGTGTTTCTACAACTACATTTGAACCACCTTACAATGCATTTAATTCTAGTATCAATACAATGTTTGTTACCACTTCAATTAATTCATGGTACTAGAGCATATTGAATTCGATGGATAAGAAGTGCGGACAGGGTGCGAGGAGACTATACAATGGGAGGTAGCATGGCGTGAGGCAACTAGAGACAACCCAGAGCATGAGACCTTAGCACAAGTCCCAAGACAAACCAGACTCAGCAATTGGATGCAATCCGAGCATGAGACCCGAGGTAGACCATACATGACCCCTCCCCTTACGTAGTGGACACGTGGCCTGAGAACATGTAGATCAAGGATACCCTGATCATAGACTTGATAAGACACAGTGGACATGCGACTTGAGGACCACACAGATACTAATGTGGACCTGACACGTGGGTCCATGGATGTGACATGTGGTAGAGACACTAACGTGGACTTGAAACGCTAGAGGATGTGACACATGGTGGAGATACTAATGTGGACCTAACTCTAGAGGACGTGATGTGGCAGCAAAGAGTACATGACGTGGCAAAAGGATGGACTGGGAGGGGTGACCTCTCGAAGGTAATCACCTAACAAGGTGGCTCTCCTAGTTTTTAAACCATAAAAAATGTATCTCTAAATGCATGTGGGATAAAACCATTTTTTTTCACAGGAGCACTCAAAGATGTTGAAGATCAAGGTGTTGGTCTTCCTTATCCAACGCCCTAGGTTGCAAAGCTGGTTTAGGCTGTTCATTGTGCAAATGAGGTTTGCAGGTCGATTCTCGTGGAGATGTGCTGCCAGTTGACCATTTTTTGGTGACACCCATCGCACTTTGACGCCTCACGCAAGTTGACACCTCTCACATTTTGACGCCACCCTTGTGCATTGACGCCTGTGCTATCGGGTGACGCCCTGCGTAGCCGATATATGCCCTTTACACCAAAATGACGCATTAGATAAAAAATAGTTTGATGCCATCAATTTTTTTGCAATTTTGTCAAGTTTTTTGTCTAATGAATTTTGACATCGAAGAGTCATTTTTTTACACCAGGCGTCATTTTTTCTTGCACAAAGGGCCAAGGAACATTTTTTTTCCTTCTCAAGTCAGGAATACATGTTTTTTTGAGGTATTCTTCCATACTTCAATTGTATTTCTTTCAAAGTTTTTTTTTGAGGGATAAGCTATTTTTTTTTTTGAATTAGGAAAGGCTCATTGTTTCTTTTGCAACAAAAAGGGGGGATCTTAAGCATTTCTATTTTTGCAAAAGCCTAAGATAAAGGGGGGAATAACAAAAATTGGCATTGTAATAGGTGCATTTTTGGTGGAAACCGACACCTCAAGTAGTTAAATTTGTGGGTTTTTGTGATTTTTACATTTATAATTCTTGTTTTTTCTTGCAAATAAAAATCACATAAACAAAGCAAAGACCCCAAATTTATACACTTATTTGTGCAATTTATTACACAAAAGCATTCGGTATATACAATACCTCTGGTCCACACTTACAAGTGATGCTATCGTGCTTGGACAACTGTATCTAATGCCTAATATAGCTACAATAATTACATCTGAGCTTGTTCTCTATCAATCATCAGGGAGAAATAAGGTAAACCAGTTTTGATATTCACTTCATTTCATACCCACATCATGATTGTTTTTAGGCATAAATCCTGACGAAGGACTTTCCAGAGTGTTTAGGGGAAGTTACATCCCATGAATGAGTAATAGACCTTCTATGGTAGGTTTCATAAACAACATGATGCCCTTTCAGTATCGTCTAAGTTCCATGTATCGTGTTGCTCGTATATACTTATAGTCTCCCTCACGTAAGGGCGGGTATATATCAAGTAGTTTTGGTATAAAGGTCTAGCATTTATAAAGAAAGGGAGACCAATTGGTGATATAAGGAACCTTCACAATGGCTACTATTCACAAATATATCTCAGATTCACATTTGCTAAAAGGTCCAAACTTTATTCCATGGAATACAAATATGAGAGCCATTCTTCAGGTGGAAGATTTATGGGATGTAGTGACTGGAACTACAAAACACCCTCAAACAACAGGAGCAGATCAAGAATCTTTTGATAAGGACAAAATAGGTTTCATTTTTATCCTACTTGCTACCACTGATGAGGTCCAACCTCATATCTGTGATACCAAAACCAGTAAGGAAGCTTGGGATGCTTTGATTACTAGTTATGAAGGAAATAATCAGTCCACTATTCTACACCTTCAAACTCAACTACATACCCTCAGTATGAACTCTAGGGATATAATTGACCTATTCCTTTGTAGAGTGGTGGAATTGAAAGCCAAATTAAATGCTATGGTAAAACTAGTGGATGATACCCTCTTGACCTCTATCATCTTGAAAGCATTTCCAGAGTCCTACAAGATGTCGATCACTTCTCTCAATATTTTTGGTAGACAAGTATCTTTTGTGGAGTTGGTAAATTTACTTCAAAGTGAGGAGGAAAATTAGTTCTAGAAGGATGAAGTGCCAGATAATGCCCTCTACACCCAACAAATGGGTAAGAAATAAGGTCAGTTTCAAAAAGGGGATTCTTCCTCCAAGGGAAAAGGAAAATAAAATCAGCAGAAGAACAAACAATATTGCAAGAATTACGATATGAATAACCATGACACCAACATGTATTGGTTAAAGAACAAGAAATAGAATGAACAACCTCATAAGAAAAAATTCAAAGAGAAACACAAACCACAGAAAAAGCATAAGCAACCTAAGGGACATGTTGCTTATGTTGAATCCAACTCAAACTCAGATTCTGCAGGGTCCGACTCAGATTTTGACTCTGAAAGAGCACACAATGTGCTCATGACCCATACTTCATCTTCCCAGATAGATGTTTTATGGTATATTGATTTAAGAGCTAGTAATAATATGACTTGCGATAAATCATCATTTGAAACATTTGTGGAAAAAAAAGGTAAGCCAGTAACAATTGCTGAAAATCAAATCTACCAAGTGAAGGGTGAAGGGGATGTTTATTTTACTCTTCAAGATGGTAGATTTTAGATAGATAAGGTCCTCTATGTTCCCTGGATTAGCCAATAATCTATTATATGTTCCTCAGATTTTGGATTGAAATATCAATGTTGTGTTTCAAGTTGTGAAAGGCAAGAAGAGATGTTTTATAACCCGAAAAGGTAAATATGTAGCAACCGGATCATACAAGCATGGCTTGTTCATTTTAGATGTCATTTCAACATCTCATGTTGCTCTAGCATGTGTTATCATATAACATAAGTGCATAGGTTATTCCATTAAGAAAAATAGTGCCTATGCACTTCAACTCAAGTATGTGGTTATGCAACTTATTTGGTGGTTCTACAACTACTTTTGAACCACCTTACAATGTATTTAATTTCATTCTCAATACAATGTTTGTTACCGCTTCAATTTCTTCATGGTACTAGAGCAGATCAAATCCGATGTATAGGAACTATGGACAGGGCACGAGGAGACTGGAAAACTAGAGGTAGCATGGTGTGAGGCAACTAGAGGTATCCCAGAGCACAAGGCCTAAGATAGAGCATACTCGATGACAAGATGCAGCCTGAGCATGAGGTCCAAGGTAGACCAGATGCGACCCCTCCCCTGACATAGTGGACACATGGTCTGAGGACACATGGACCAAGGATACCCTAATCATAGACCTGATAAGATACAGTGGATGCATGACCAAAGGACCACACAGACGCTGGCATGGACCTGACACACGGGCCCGTGGATGTGACATATGGTAGATACACTGACATGGACCTGAGACGCTAGAGGACATGACACATGGTAGATATATTAACATGGACCTAACTCTAGAGGACGTGATGTAGCGATGAATAGGATGTGACATGGCAAAAGGATGGACTGGGAGGGGTGACTGTCCAAAGGCAGTCACCTAACAAGATGTCTCTTACAGTTTTTAAACCATAAAAATGTATCTCCAGATGCATGTGGGATAAAACAATTTTTTTTCACAAGAGCATTCAGATATGTTGAAGATCAAGGTGTTGGTCTTCCTTACCTAGCGCCCTTGGTAGCACAACTGGTTCAGGATGTTCATTGTGCGAAGGAGGTCTGCAGGTCGATTCCCATGGAGTTGTGCTACCAGTTGACCATTTTTTTGGTGATTCCCATCGCACTTTGATGCCTCATGCAAGTTGACGCCTCTCACATTTTGACACCCCCCTTGCACATTGATGCATGTGCTACCGAGTGATGCCCTATGCAGTCGATTGACACCCTGTACACCAAAATGATGTATTAGAAAAAAATAGTTTGACACCCACCAATTTTTTGTCAAGTTTTTTGTCTAACGATTTTTGACATTGGAGAGTCATTTTTTTAACACCAGGCATCATTTTTTCTCCCACAAAGAGCCAAGGAGCATTTTTTTTCCTTCTCAAGTCAGGAAGACACGTTTTTTTGAGGTATTCTTCCATACTTCAACTATATTCCTTTCAAAGTTTTTTTTGGAGGGATAAGTTATTTTTTTTGGAATTAGGAAAGGCTCATTGTTTCTTTTGCAACAAAAAGGGGGGATCTTAAGCATTTCTATTTTTGCAAAAGCCTAAGATAAAGGGGGAATAACAAAAAATGGTATTGTAATAGGTGCATTTTTGGTGGAAACCGACACCTCAAGTAGTTAAATTTGTGGGTGTTTGTGATTTTTGCATTTAAATTTCCTATTTTCTTGCAAATAACAATCACATAAACAAAGCAAAAGACCCCAAATTTATACACCTATTTGTGCAATTTATTACACAACAACATTTGTTATATATGATACCTCTGGTCCACACTTACAGGTGATGCTATCATGCTTGGACTACTATATCTAATGCCTAATATAGTTGCAACAATGACATTTGAGCTTGTTATCTATCAATCATTAGGGAGAAATAAGGTAAACTAGTTTTGATATTCACTTAATTTCATACCCACATCGTGATTGTTGTTAGGTGTAAATCTTGATGAAGGACTTTTCGAAGTGTTTAGGAGAAGTTACGTCCCACGCATGAGTAATAGACCTTCTATGGTAGGTGTCATTAACAACATGATGCTCTTTCAATATCACCTAAGTTCTATGTATCGTGTTGCTCGTATATACTTATCGTCTCGCTCACATAAGGGTGGGATATATCGAGTAGTTTCAATATAAAGGTCTAGTAGGTATAAATAAAGGGAGACCAATTGGTGATATAAGGAACCTTCACAATGGCTACTGTTCACAAATATCTCTCAGATTCACAGTTACTGAAAGGTCCTAAATTTCTTCCATAGAAGACAAATATGAAAGCCATTCTTCAGGTGGAAGATTTATGGGATGTAGTGACTGGAAGATTTCTAGTAGACAAGTATCTTTTATGGAGTTGGTATATTTGCTTCAAATTGAGGAGGTAAATTAGTCCCAGAAGGATGAATTTCTAGATAATGCCCTCTACACCCAAAAAAAGGGGTAAGAAACAAGGTCGGTTTCAAAAATGGGATTCTTCCTCCAAGGGAAGAGGGAAACAAAATTAGCAGAAGAACAAACAATATTGCAAAATTTGTGATATGAATAACCATGACACCAACAGGTGTTAGTTTAAGAACAAGCAACAGAATGACCAACCTCATAAGAAAAAATTCAAAGAGAAACACAAACCACAAAAAAAGCATAAGCAACCTAAGGGACATGTTGCTTATGCTGAATCCAACTCAGACTCATATTTTGTAGGGTCCGACTCATATTTTGACTCTAAAAGAGCACACAAGGTGCTCATGACCCATACTTCATCTTCCCAGATAGATATTGTATGGTATATTGATTCAGGAGCTAGTAAGCACATGACTGGTGATAAATCATGGTTTGAAACATTTGTGGAGAAAGAAGGTAAGCCAGTAAGAATTGTTGACAATCAAAACTACCAAGTGAAGGGTGAAGGGGATGTTTCTATTACACTTCCAAATGGTACATGTTATATTTTGAAGGTCCTATATGTTCCTGGATTAGCCAATAATCTATTATTTGTTCCTCAGATGTTGGATTAAAATATGGATGTTATATTTCAAGTTATGAAATGCAAGAAGAGATTTTTTAGAACCCAAAAATGTAAACATGTAGCAACCAGATCATACAAGAATGGATTGTTCATTTTAGATACCATTTCAACGTCTCATATTGCTATAGCATGTGTTAGCATATTACATAAGTGCATAGGTTATTCCATTAAGCAAAATAGCACCTATGCGCTCTCCAATTCAAGTAGGTGGTTATGCAACTTATTTGGTGGTTCTGCAACTACTTTTGAACCACCTTACAATGTATTTAATTTCATTCTCAATACAATGTTACCGCTTCAATTTTTTCATGGTATAAGAGCAGATCAAATCTGATGGATAGGAAGTATGGAAAGGGCATGAGGAGATTGGACAACTGGAGGTAGCATGGCATGAGGCAACTGGAGGTAGCCTAGAGCACGAGGCCCGAGCACAAGGCTCAAGACAAACCAGACTCGAGGACTAGATGCAGCCCAAGAATGAGGCCCGAGGTAGACTAGATGTGACCCCCCCTGACATAGTGGACACATGGCCTGAGTACACATGGATCGAGGATACCCTGATCATAGACCTAATAAGACATAGTGGACATGCGATCTGAGGACCACACAAAAATTGACGTAGACCTGACACGTGGGCCCATGGATGTGACATGTGGCATAGACACTAACATGGACCTGAGCTGCTAGAGGACATAACACATGGCAGAGATACTGATGTGGACCTAACTCTAGAGGACATCACATGATCTCTGAGGGGTGACCACCCGAAGGCAGTCACCTAACAAGCTGGCTCTCCTAGTTTTTAAACCATAAAAAATGTATCTCTGAGTGTATGTGGGATAAAACCATTTTTTTCATAGGAGCACTCAAAGATGTTGAAGATCAAGGTGTTAGTCTTCCTTACCCAGTGCCCTTGGTAGCGCAGTTGGTTCAAGCTGTTCATTGTGCGAACGAGGTCTACAGGTTGATTCCCACAGAGGTGTGTTGTCAGTTGACCAATTTTTTGGTGATGCCCATCACACTTTGATGCCTCGCACAAGTTGACACCTCTCATGTTTTAATGCCCCCCTTGTGCATTGACACCTGTGCTACCGAGTGATGCCCTACGTAGCCGATTGAAGCCCTTTACCCCAAAATGACGCATTAGAAAAATATAATTTGACGCCCACCAATTTTTTGTCAACTTTTTTGCAATTTTTGTCAACTTTTTTGTCTAACAATTTTTTACATCGGAGAGTCATTTTTTTTACACCAGGCATCATTTTTTCTCCCACAAAGGGCCAAGGATCATTTTTTTCCTTCTCAAGTCAGGAAGACACATTTTTTTGAGGTATTCTTCCATACATCAATTGTATTATTTTCAAACTTTTTTTTTGGAGGGATAAGCTATTTTTTTTTGGAATTAGGAAAGGCTCATTGTTTCTTTTGCAACAAAAAGGGGGGATCTAAAGCATTTTTATTTTTGCAAAAGCCTAAGATAAAGGGGGGAGTAACAAAAACTGGCATTGTAATAGGTGCATTTTTTATGGAAATCGACACCTCAAGTAGTTAAATTTGTGGGTGTTTATTATTTTTTCATTTAAATTTCATGTTTTCTTGCAAATAACAATCACATAAACAAAGCAAAAGACCCCAAATTTATACACCTATTTGTGCAATTTATTGCACAACAGAGTTCGGTATATACGATACCTATGGTCCACACTTACAGGTGATTCTATCATTCTTGGACTACTATATCTAACACCTAATATAGCTGCAACAACGATGTCTAATCTTGTTCTCTATCAATCATCAAGGAGAAATAAGGTAAACCGGTTTTGATATTCACTTCATTTCATACCCACATTGTGATTGTTGTTAGGCGTAAATCCTAACGAAGGACTTTCCGAAGTGTTTAGGGGAAGTTACACCCCACACATGAGTAGTAGACATTCTATGGTAGGTTTCATAAACAACATGATGCCCTTTCAATATCTTCTAATTTCCATGTATCGTGTTGCTCGTATATCCTTATAGTCTCCCTCACGTAAGGGTGGGTATATATCGAGTAGTTTTGATATAAAGTTCTAACGGGTATAGATAAAGGGAGACCAATTGGTAATATAAGGAATATTCACAGTGGATACTATTCACAAATATCTCTCAGATTCACAGTTGCAGAAATGTCCTAACTTTATTCCATGGAAGACAAATATGAGAGTCATTCTTCAGGTGGAAGATTTATGGGATGTAGTGACTGGAACTACAAAACACCCTCAAATAGCAGGAGCATATCAAGAACATTTTGATAAGGACAAAATAGTTCTCATGTTTATCCTACTTGCTACTATATATGAGGTCCAACCTCATATATGTGATACCAAAACTAGTAAGGAAGCTTGGGATGCTTTGATTACTAGTTATGAAGGAAAGAATCAGTCCACTATTCTACACCTTCAAACTCAACTACATACCATTAATATGAACTCTGGGGAGACAGTTGACCTATTCCTTTTTAGAGTGGAAGAATTGAAAGCCAAATTAAATGCTATGGTAAAACCAATGGATGATACTCTCTTGACCTCTATCATCTTGAGAGCATTGCCAAAGTCCTACAAGATGTTGATCACTTCTCTCAATGTTTCTGGTAGACAAGTATCTTTTGTGAAGTTGGTAAATTTACTTCAAACTGAGGAGGAAAATTAGTTCTAGAAGGATGAAGTGCCAGATAATTCCCTCTACACCCAACAAAGGGGTAAAAAACAAGGTCAGTTTCAAAAAGGGGATTCTTCCTCCAAGGGAAAAGGGAAACAAAATCAGCAAAAGAACAAACAATATTGCAAGATTTATGATATGAATAACCATGACGCCAACAGGTGTTGGTTTAAGAATAAGCAACTTAATGAAAAACCTCATAAGAAAAAAGGCAAAGAGAAACACAAACCACAAGAAAAACATAAGCAACCTAAGGGACATGGTGCTTATGCTGAATCCAACTCAAACTCAGATTCTGCAGGTTTCGACTCAGATTTCGACTATGAAAGAGCACACAAGGTGCTTATCAGCCATACTTCATCTTCCCAGATAGATGTTGTATGGTATATTGATTCAGGAGCTAGTAAGCACATGACTGGCGACAAATCATGGTTTGAAACATTTGTGGAGAAAGAAGGTAAGCCAGTACCAATTGTTGACAATCAAATCTACCAAGTGAAGGGTGAAGGGGATCTTTCTGTTACTCTTCTAGATGGTAGATGTTAGATAGAGAAGGTCCTCCATGTTCCTGGATTATCCAATAATTTATTATCTATTCCTCAGAGGTTGGATTGAAATATCAATGTTGTGTTTCAAGTTGTGAAAGGCAAGAAGAGATGTTTTATAACCCAAAAAGGTAAATATGTAGCAACCGGATCATACAAGCATGGCTTGTTCATTTTAGATGTCATTTCAATGACTCATGTTGCTCTAGCATGTGCTAGCATATAATATAAGTGTATCGATTATTCCATTAATAAAAATAGCACCTGTGTGCTCTCCAATTCAAGTAGGTGGTTATGCAACTTATTTGGTGGTTTTGTAACTACTTTTGAACCACCTTACAATGTATTTAATTCCATTCTCAATACAATGTTTGTTACCACTTCAATTTATTCATGGTACCAGAGCAGATTGAATTTTATGGATAGGAAGTGTGGATAGGATGCAAGGAGACTAGACAACTAGAGGTAGCATGGCGTGAGGCAACTGGAGGTAGCCCAAAGAATGAGGCTCGAGCACGAGGATCGAGATAAACCAAACTCGATGATTGGATGCAGCCTTAGCACGAGGCCTGAGGTAGATCAGATGCGACCCCTACCTTGACGTAGTGGATATGTGGCCTAAGGACACGTGGACCAAGGACACCTTGATCATATACTTGATAAGACACAATGGACACGTGACCCAAGGACCACATAGATGCTAATGTGGACCTGACATGTGGGCCCGTGGATATGACATGTGGTAGACACTGACGTGGACCTGAAATTCTAGAGGACGTGACACGTGGTGTAGATACTAACGTGGACCTAACTCTAGAGGATATGACATGGCAGTGAAAAGGACATGACATGGCAAAAGGATGAACTGGGAGGGGTGACCTTCCAAAGGAAATCACCTAACAAGGTGGCTCTCCCAATTTTTAAACCATAAAAAATGTATCTCCAAATGCATGTGGGATAAAACTATTTTTTTTTCACAAGAGCACTCAAAGATGTTGAATATCAAGGTTATGGTCTTCCTTACCCAATGCCCTTGGTAGCACAGCTGGTTCAAGTTGTTCATTGTATGAAGGAGGTCTGCAAGTCAATTCCCGTGGAGGTGTGTTGCCAGTTGACCTATTTTTTGGTGACACCCATCATACTTTGACACCTCACGCAAGTTGACACCTCTCACATTTTGATGCCCCCCTTGTGCATTGACGCCTGTGTTACTGGGTGACACCCTATGTAGCCGATTGATGCCCTTTTCACCAAAATTATGCATTAGATAAAAAATAGTTTGATGCCCACCAATGTTTTGTCAAATTTTTTGAAATTTTTATCAAGTTTTTTGTCTAACGATTTTGACATCGGAGAGTCATTTTTTTACACCGGACATCATTTTTCCTCCCACAAAGGGCCAAGGAGCATTTTTTCCTTCTCAAGTCAGGAAGACAAATTTTTTTGAGGTATTCTTCCATACTTCAATTATATTCCTTTCAAAGGTTTTTTTTTTAGGGATAAGCTATTTAATTTTGGAATTAGGAAAGGCTCATTGTTTCTTTTGCAACAAAAAGGGGGGATCTTAAGCATTTCTATTTTTGTAAAAGCCTAAGATAAAGGGGGAATAACAAAAAATGGCATTGTAATAGGTGCATTTTTGGTGGAAATCGACACCTCAAGTAGTTAAATTTGTGGGTGTTTATTATTTTTGCATTTAAAATTCTTGCTTTTTCTTGCAAATAACAATCACATAAACAAAGAAAATACCCTAAATTTATACACCTATTTGTGTAATTTATTGCACAATAGTGTTCGGTATATATGATACCTCAGGTCCACACTTACATGTGATGCTATTGTGCTTGGACTACTATATCTAACGCCTAATATAGCTACAACAATGATGTATGAGCTTGTTCTCTATCAATCATAGGGGAGAAATAAGGTAAACTAGTTTTGATATTCACTTCATTTCATACCCACATCGTGATTTTTGTTAGGAGTAAATCATGACGAAGGACTTTCTAAAGTTTTTAGGGGAAGTTACGCCCCATGCATGAGTAATATACCTTCTATGGTAGTTGTCATAAACAACATGATGCCCTTTCAGTATCGCCTAAGTTCCATGTATCGTGTTGCTCGTATATACTTATAGTCTCCCTCACGTAAGGGCGGGTATATATCGAGTAGTTTCAATATAAAGGTCTAGCAGGTATAAAGAAAGGGATACCAATTGGTGATATAAGAAACCTTCACAATGGCTACTATTCACAAATATCTCTCAAATTCATAGTTGCTGAAAGGTCCTAACTTTGTTCCATGTAAGACAAATATGAGAGCCATTCTTTAGGTGGAATATTTATGGGATGTAGTGACTGGCACTACAAAACACCCTCAAACATCAGGAGCAGATCAAGAAGCTTTTGATAAGGACAAAATAGGTCTCATGTTTATCCTACTTGCTACTATAGATGAGGTCTTGCCTCATGTCTTTGATACCAAAACTAGTAAGTAAGCTTGGGATGCTTTAATTACTGTGTATGAAGGAAAGAATCAGTCCACTATTCTAAACCTTCAAGTAGGGAAAAATGGTGCACCTAATTATGAGCAACAATATATGTATCTATCCTATCTCGCTTATGAGCATCAAACGGAAGCATGCATATGAAAATGAAGCAATACCAAACAATAAGGAATGAAATGAAACAAGTCTCTTTCTTATTAATTTGGTGGATCAAATCCAAGGTTACACAGAATTCCCCTTGAGGGCTCAAAGGTGATACAATTTTTACAAATTTTGGGTGCCCAAGGATCAAATCCTCCAAGAAATTCGGGTGCACATCCAGTGCCTTTCCTCGTACCCACAATCGAGGTGGGCGGGCCAATGCCACCATTGCTTGTATATTCAATCTCTGATGTCTGATATTCCTTCCCAATGCCTTCTAGGAACCTGCACCTACACACAAGGAAGCAAAAAGGGTCAAATAGCAAGGGTGTGTGAAGGAAAACATGCAATCCCCATAGGCACAAAATGGCATATATATTAAAAATATATCAAATCAACTCATAATGACTTGAAAATTTATGGGGATGTTAAATAAGAGGTTTTGAGGGGATATCACCAAAAAAAGATCTGAAATTGCATCCGTAGACCCCTCGATTTTGCATCACCCGCCTACAACCTATGAAGACCAAGACAAGCAATTCCCGCACCTAAACATGTCCAAAACACATGAAATTTGGACAGAATGCATAAATAAACATTTTAAGACAACCCATGTGGTTATATTTTCAAAATGAGGCGCAGATCCACCTGCATGCAACTAGGGTGCCTGGATGGGCCCTACGAACCTGCAAAACCTTAAAAATGTGATATCTCGGCCAATTTAACTCCAAATTGCATGAAATTTGAACTACAACATCATATGATAGTCTAGAATAATACTAAAAAAAATAGTAAAGAAATTGTGCAAGTATTTGTCCTCATCTCGGGGGGACGGTGGTGACTGCAACTAATTGGAGGGCACCCTGGGAGGGGATACCCACCAATTATGCACACTTTTTGCTACCAATCCCACTGGGGAATGATCCTAAATAGTCTAAGGGGTGTTGTCATTGAATTTGGTGAATAAATTCACCCGGATGGAAAATTTATGCTCAAAAGACCCTCTTGAAGTCACCCGGTAACCTCCTTCGCTAAGGAGAGATTTCGAGGGCAAGAGAGCACAATAAAGTGAGGGGAAATCTTGGCAGCACTCCATTGCATATCCTAGAACTCCTCTCTATATATGTGTGTGTTTTTTGTGGAAATTATATCCATTTTATAGCCCAAGGGGGCTTATGTGCAAAAAGGCATGCAAGGGCATGCATGGCAGGAGGCGCCATTTGTCAAAAAGGAGGCATGCATTGGGTGTGGAAGAGAATATCCATTTTGGGCCTCCATTATGAAGCATGTCATAAGGATTCAGTGCCCTCTGACCCGCATGCTTCAATTGGTGGGGTAAATGGCAGTTTCTGGGTGCCATTTGTCCCAGATTTGACTTTTTATGGGTCAAACTTGCTCACCGTCCCACCCTGGGATGATGGCTCACCACCATCCCAGGGTGGGATGGTGGGAATCTGCCACCATCCCAGGGTGGGACGGTGGTGAATTTTGGGCCAAAACCTCCCAAAATTGGGCCAGAAGCCTCCAAAACCTCTTCTGGAGTGGCTAGAACCACTGTGAGCCTTCTGAGGGCTGCCCAAGGGGCCATATGATGCCAATTTGGTCATTGTTTGTGGATGCTTAATCGGTTTAACCATATTTTAGTGTCTATAGATGCCCCTTTTTGAGATGCATTGTGTGCAGCACAACGCTGAGCAAAAATAGATGACTAAAATGTTGAATGATTAAGGTTACTTGATAACCTAACCAACTTTAGATGCCCCAATCATGGAAAGGGCGTGCGTTCTTGAGTCCTTGTTTTTGACTCGCTAAATGAGCGTGCCTAAGCTTAAACATTGTCCGTCATGAAGGGACAGGGCCCATGACTTCATGATGCCAATAATGTCAAGCGTTATGATGTGATATTGTGTGCTTGTTTGCTGCCCCAAGCAAGGGCATGATTGTCTTTCTCAAAGATTCATTGAACGAACACAATTCGCATAATTGAGTGTTTAATTTTTTATTTTTATTATGAATTTGTTAAGTATGACTACCCCCTCAAGCGATGAGTTGTTGAGGGAATGACCTAGTGAGAAAAGCGACGAGTCGCTTGACCCATATTTGACTTAATTTTGGTGGGTTTTGGATCTTTTCTTTAGCTTTTTGTGTTGTTTTTGTTGTGTTTTAATTGTTTTAATTGTTTTTGAATTTTTGAGTTTTGATGAGATTTCATAGAAGAATACCTCATCAACATTGGATGCCCCAACCATGGAAAGGGTATGCCTCTCAAAATTAATGCCTTTGACAAGTTAAGGAACTTGATTTTGGTGTTCTTTGGCATATTGGCAAACAAGCTTAAGTCTAATCCTAGCCTTGGTGGCAGTTGGAAGACGAGCTCAAGTCTACACTTTAGCCTAGCCTTGATGGCAATTAGGAGATAAGCTTAAATCAAATCCTAGCCTTGATGGCGATTTGGAGATAAGCTTAAATCAAATCCTAGCCTTGATGGCAATAGGAGATAAGCTTAAATCAAATCCTAGCCTTGATGGCAATAGGAGATAAGCTTAAATCAAATCCTAGCCTTGATGGCAATAGGAGATAAGCTTAAATCAAATCCTAGCCTTGATGGCAATAGGAGATAAGCTTACTAGTTTGCTTGAATTTGCTTTTGATCTTTTGCTTATTTTCCCCAAGCAAAGGGGGTGCATGACTGTCTTTGGCAATGATTCGCAAGATGAACACGATTAACTTGATTAAGTTATCCATTGTTGATTTGGATTAAACATGTTGTTATTATGACCAATGGACTTAGTGGATGCCATTGGGGCATTTGGGGTGACCAAAGGGTTTATGGATACCTTTGGAGATTTTGGGTGACCAAAGGGTTTATGGATACCTTTGGGGATTTTTGAGGTTGATTGCTTAACTGTTTGATTGCTGATTAGGGGAGGTATGATACCAATAATGCCCCAGTTGATGTTACAAAAATGTTTGCTTGATTTGCAATTATGATAATTTGGAGCGTTAGATGCATTATGTGTTATGATCTATGGATGCATTGATGGATGCATGTGTTGTACTATGATGTTATTTGATGATATGCAATGTGTGTATGCATAATGAAATGGATGATCTATTGATGTGTATTGATGGAATATGAACACTATATGACATACTATGTTAGCACCATAGACTCGTATAGAATTCATCAATTCATGTGGAATATTGTCATGAGACTATGTAATGGATTTGTGCAAATGGAAACTGACATACATGTGATAAAATGGAATGAATAAAATGAATGTTCTAGAAGGCCTATGAGGTTTTCATGAGACTCAAACAATCTAGTCAACTGATCAAAAGTTGTATACTAACCATGCAAGACTTTTTGACAAGGTATGAATCTGCTAGGATGACCAAGGTACTTCATATCCCTGTGTGTGCAAGTGAGTTCATTCCTGTGAGATGCATAAGGATACCACCAGTGCCAAGCAGGCTCTCAACCAAACCTGTACTGAGGATCACCCAATGAATGCCACCATCCTAGGTTTCGTACTAAGTATGACTAGACCACTAGGCAATCTAGGTTACCAAAGCTAGCTCATCCACATGCAAACATTGGTCTACACATATGCCCAAAAGCTAATGTGGCAGACATATCGTCATGCGGGAGGCTACCGCCATTGACGGATAGGCTATCCACCAAACCCGTAATGAGGATCACCTGATGGTTTTCCAAATGTTGAGAGTTCCAGGGATTCAAGTTCGACTCCCTACTTTCTTCAATTTTATTGGGATACTTGCTCTCATATAGAGTGATAAGAATCACTGTTTATTTTTCTCTTTTTAGTGATAATAATCACTGTTTATTTTGAGTTTTTTATTTTTCTCTTGAGCAAGGGATTTGAATTTTGAGTGATGGGGATCATTGTTTCTTGTGCTTTTTGATGTGTGCACTTTTGTATTTTGTACTTTGGTATTTGTACTTTGAATTTTTGCTTTGTGGGGGTTTGCAAATTTAGACTTGCAAATATGTGAAAATGTGGGATTTTGATGACAAAAAAGGGGGAAAAACCACTTATTGTTGTGGGGGGAATTGGGTAGGGGAGAACTTGTCCTTTTGCCAACTCTCAGCATTCTTGAACCATTCGCACAGGGGGATGAGCAGGATGACCTTTTCGCGTAAGGTAACCTAGACCACTTCATGGATTTCATCTTTCTTTGTGCAAAACTTGGATTGTTAATGATTAATTGTGTTTGGGATATGATGTACACAAGGCATAATCTAAGCAAGATTCTACCTCCTAAAAATCATGCTAGCCTTCTACAAAATTTGAGTAGAAACTGGATATGGCTGAGTTGCCAAAAACCATACTGACATTCTAAAACAAATGTCTAAGTGAAGGGAATGGACACGACTATGGAAATGTATGAAATGTAGATGGAAATGATAAGTAACTATGGAATGAGGTGAATGATGACCTTGACAACATTGATTGTGAATTGTGACTAGTGTACCATCTTAGTGCTAGACATGTATGAGCCACTCTAAAATGCAAAGTGCAAATGATGAATATGCCTAAATGCAAGCGATAATGCAATGGTATGCAACTTGATGAGAATGCAATATTTTTGTATTTTGTGTTTTAATGATGTTTTTGAATTTTTGATTGATATGTATATACATGTGACCAACGGGCTTATTTGGGGGCCATTGGGGCATTTGGGGGGGACCAAAGGGCTTAAAAATGCCTTTGGGGCCTTTAGGGTTGACCTAGATGATTGTAGATAGTCTAGGGGATCATCCGGAGCATTTTTATTTACCTCTAGGAGCCTTTTGGGTGACCTAGATGGTCAACAACACTTAAAAAGTGTCTACGACTACCTAGGGGTATTTTTTGTGACCAAAGGGCTTATGGATGCCTTTGGGGCTTTTAGGGTTGACCTAGATGATCATAGATAGTCTAGGAGCATTTTTATTTGACCTAGACGGTGAAACCCTAGGAGCCTTTTGGGTGACCTAGATGTCATGACACTTAAAAGTGTCTACGACTACCTAGGGGTATTTAGTTGTGACCAAAGGGCTTATGGATGCCTTTGAGGATTTTAGGGTTGACCTAGATGATCGTAGATAGTCTAGGAGCATTTTTACTTGACCTAGACGGTGAAAAACCGCTAGGAGCCTTTTGGGTGACCTAGATGGGCATGGCACTTAAAAGTGTCTACAACTACCTAGGGGTATTTGGTTGTGACCAAAGGGCTTATGGATGCCTTTGGGGCTTTTAGGGTTGACCTAGATGATCATAGATAGTCTAGGAGCATTTTTATTTGACCTAGATGGTGAAAAACCTCTAGGAGCCTTTTGGGTGACCTAGATGGGCAGCGACACTTAAAAAGTGTCTACGACTACCTAGGGGTATTTGGTTGTGACCAAAGGGCTTATGGATGCCTTTGGGGATTTTAGGGTTGACCTAGATGATCGTAGATAGTCTAGGAGTATTATGGGTTGACCAAGCGGTATGTAGATACCCTTGGAGCCTTTTTGGTCCCCTATACAGTTATAGACCGCCTAGGGGTGTTATGAGTTGACCAAGCAATATGTAGATACCCTTGGAGCCTTTTGTAACTTTGCTTACTTTGTGTTCTTAGGAGGAAGGTGCAATACCTTGTATACCCCCAGTATTTGTGGTGATCAAAGGAAGTGAGGAAGGTGTGATACCTTTAGAATCCCTAGTTTTTACTGTGATTGATGCGATGTTAAATAGGACCTATCCTAATGCAAGTATAATGGCTGAAAAATACCTAATGCAATGCAATTAAAGTATGCAAGGGTACATGCCAAATGTTTTTGTGTTTTAATGTTTTGCAATATTTTTGAAATTTTGATTATTTTGAATGTTTGTGGATTTTGACATTTTATGATTTGTTTGGATTTTTGGTGTTTTAAATTGTTTTTGAATTTTGAGTGTTTTGCGAGGGGGAAGGCACGATACCTTAGGCACCCCTAGTGTGTGTGCTACTCAATGAAGGTGAGAAATGTGTGATATCGTTAGAGTTCTCACTATGATTCATTGGTTGTGATGTGGATGGTGGGGAAGGTATGCTACCTTTGGGTTGCTCAAAGTGGTTGGCAGATGTTGTGTTTGCTTCGTGTATGGGCCAGAGGTCTTGGAAGTCTCCTATCGGTTGGTTGTTAGGAGCAAGAGGATTGCCCACCGGAAGCTCTTGCCTCTCGATCATATCCTGAACTAAATCTCTAAAGGGATAACATGTCTGGATGTCATGACCTCTTTGTCTATGGTAAACACAGTATAGATCTTTCCTGTGTGCCTTTGATCTACGTTTGTTAGGTTTCAATGGATGGATCTTGGGAAGCATGATTGCTCGTGCCTCATACAATCGATTGAATATTGATGCTAAGGGCTCTAAAAAATGAGTATATTATCTTTGCTTTTGTTGCATATGGTTTTTGGCCAATGGAGGCTGAGCCTAGTAATTAGGTTGCATTGGTAATTGCGGTGGGGGAGCTTGGTTTAAGGGTTCAGGGATGCTTAGAACCACTTGATTTATTGGGGCTACATTTTGTTGTGTGTTACCACATTTAATGTTCTTGTTTGGTTGTTCCCCTTTGTGGAGTCGTACATCACCCTCTTGGACCTTGATGTCCTCAATGATTTGGGCTTGTGCTAAGGCCTCCTCGAATGTTTGATATCGTTGTAATTGTAAAAGAAGTGAAATCTACTTTGAAAAGCTTCTAGTAAACATTCGGATGAGTTCCATTGTGGGTAGGGTGAAAGGTAGTTTTAACATCACCTTTCTCCATCTATTACCATACTCCATGACTGGCTCATCATCAAGTTGATGAAGGCTAGACAAGTCAGTCAAGTTTATCCTTTTCTTAGCGCTAGAGGCAAAATGTCCCAAAAATGCATCGGCCAATTGCTCAAAGGTGTTTATGCTATGACATGGTAGATGATTATACCATTCTAAAGCATCTCCAGATAATGTTGTAATGAATATTCTCAACATCAAAGGGTCATAATCTTGAAGATGAGAGCACTTAAGAATGAAGCTTGTCACGTGCTCTTTTGCATCTTCATCATATTTGAAATCTTCAAGTTTGGGCAATTTGGAAATAAGTAAAAATGGTGCACCTAATTATGAGCAACAATATACATATCTATCCTATCTCGCTTATGAGCATCAAATGGAAGCATGCATGTGAAAATGAAGCAATACCAAACAATAAGGAATGAAATGAAACAAGTCTCTTTATTATTAATTTGGTGGATCAAATCCAAGGTTACACAAAATTCCCCTTGAGGGCTCAAATGTGATACAATTGTTACAAATTTTGGGTGCCCAAGGATCAAATCCTTCAAGAAATCTAGGTGCACATCCAATGTCTTTCCTCGTACCCACAATCGAGGTGGGCGGGAAAATGCTACCGCTACTTGTATATTCAATCTCTTATGTTTGATATTCCTTACCAATGCCTTCTAGGAACCTGCACTTGCACACAAGGAAGCAAGAAGGGCCAAATAGCAAGGGCGTGTGAAGGAAAACATGCAATCCCCATAGGCACAAAATGGCATATATATTAAAAATATATCAAATCAACTCAGAATGACTTGAAACTTTATGGGGATGTTAAATAAGAGTTTTTAGGGAATATCACCAAAAAGAGATATGAAATTGCATCCGTAGATCCCTCAATTTTGCATCGCCCGCCTACAACCTACGAAGACCAAGATGAATAATTCCCACACCTAAACATGTCCAAAACATATGGAATTTGGAAAAAATACATAAATAAACATTTTAACACAACCCATGTGGTTATATTTTCAAAATGAGGTGTATATCCACCTGCATGCAACTGGGGTGCCCGGATGGGCCCTACGAACCTTCAAAACCTTAAAAATGCAATATCTCATCCAATTTAACTTCAAATTGCATGAATTGTGAACTAAATAATAATATGATATTATAGAATAATACTAAAAAAAATAGTAAAGAAATTATGCAAGGATTTGTCCTCTTACCGGGTGGGACGGTGGTGACTGGAACTAATTGGAGGGCATCCTGGGAGGAAATCCCTACCAATTCTGCACACTTTTTACTACCAATCCCACTGGGAAATTATCCTTAAAATTATAATGGGTGTTTTCATTGAATTTTGTGAAGAAATTCACCCGGATGGAAAATTTATGCTCAAAGGACCCTCTTGAAGTCACCCGGTAACCTCCGTCGCTAAGGAGAGATTTCAAGGGCAAGAGAGCACAATAAAGTGAGGGGAAATATTGGAAGCACTCCATTGCATATCCTAGAACTCCTATCCTTATATGTGTGTTTTTTTTTTGTGGAAATTGTATCCATTTTATAGCCCAAGGGGGCTTATGTGCAAAAAGGCATGCAAGGGCATGCATGGCAGGAGGCACCATTTGTCAAAAATGACGCATGCATTGGGTGTGGAAGAGAATATCCATTTTGGGCCCCTATTATGCAGCATGTCATAAGGATGCATTTCCCTCTGACCCACATGCTTCAATTTGTGGGGTAAATGGTAGTTTTTGGGTGCCATTTATCCCAGATTTGACTTTTTATGGGTCAAACTTGCTCATCGTCCCACCCTGGGACGATGGCTCACCACCATCCCAGGGTTGAACGATGGGAATCTTCCCCCATCCCAATGTGAAAACCTCCCAAAATTGTGCCAGAAGCCTCCAAAACCTCTTTTGAAGTGGCTAGAAGTACTGTGAGCATTCTGAGGGCTGCCCAAGGGGCCATATGATGCCAATTTGGTCATTGTTTGTGGATGCTTAATCGGGTTAACCATATTTTAGTGTCTACACAAACTCAACTACATGCCATTAATATGAACTCTGGTGAGACAGTTGACCTATTCCTTTACAGAGTGGCAGAATTGAAAGCCAAATTAAATGCTATGGTAAAACCAGTGGATGATACCCTCTTGACCTCTGTCATCTTGAGAGCATTGCCAGAGTCCTATAAGATGTTGATCACTTCTCTCAATATTTTTGGTAGACAAGTATATTTTGTGGAGTTGGTAAATTTACTTCAAACTAAGGAGGCAAATAAGTTCCAGAAGGATGAAGTACCATATAATGCCCTCTACACCCAACAAAGGGGTAAGAAACAAGGCCAATTTCAAAAAGGGGATTCTTCCTCCAAGGGAAAAGGGAAACAAAATCAGCAGAGAACAAATAATATTGTAATATTTATGATATGAATAACCATGACACCAATGGGTGTTGGTTTAATAAAAAGCAACAGAATGACCAACCTCATAAGAAGAAAGGCAAAGAGAAACACAAACCATAGAAAAAGCATAAGCAACCTAAGGGACATGTTGCTTATGCTGAATCCAACTCAGACTCAGATTATATAGGGTCTGACTCAGATTTTGACTCTAAAAGAGCACACAAGGTGCTCATGACCCATACTTCATATTCCTAGATAGATGTTGTATGGTATATTTATTCAGGAGCTAGTAAGCACATGATTGGAAAAAAATCATGGTTTGAAACATTTGTGGAGAAATAAGGTAAGCTAGTAACAATTGCTGACAATCAAATTTACCAAATGAAGGGTGAAGGGGATGTTTATTTGACAACATTGGATTAAAATGAACCCATAAAAGTTCAAGATGCACTTAGTAAGCCTTAGTGGAAGGCTGCTATGGAAGCAGAATATACATATCTCAAGAAAATTCATACATGGAAGCTAGTAAACATGCCTTTAGGTAAGAAGCCCATTGGATGCAAGTGGGTGTTCAAAGTGAAGTATAAGGTATATGGTACTATTGATAAGCATAAATCCTATCTTGTTGCAAATGGCTATGCTCAGAAAGAAGGCATAGATTATGAAGAGACTTTTGCCCCTACTGCAAAAATGACTACCATTCAAGTAATTTATGCCATAGCAGCCTAGTTTGGGTGGGAGTTACATCAGATGGATGTAAAAAGTGACTTTCTAAATGGTGACCTATAAGAAGAAGTGTACATGATCCAAACAGAAGGATTTATTGTCGAAGGGCAAGAGCAAAAAGTTTGTAAATTGATCAAATCCTTGTATGGGCTAAAAAAAGATCCTCGAGCTTGGTACATCAAAATTGATAGTCACCTAATGCAACATTGATTCCAAAGAAGTCTTCCAGATGCGAATCTCTATATAAATAACAATGGTTTTGACATAGTGATTTTGGTGCTATATGTATATGATCTGATCATAATAGGTAGTTCAAAAATTATGATTGATACAGTGAAAAATGATCTAAAAACTTCTTTTGAAGTGATAGATCTAGGACTTCTGCACTATTGTCTTGGTTTAGAAGTGACTCAAAAAAAACATCATATCAAAGTTACACAAAAGAGATATGTCGATACATTTATTAATAAATATCGCGTGACTAAAATTAAGTCTAAAGAAACTCCAATGGAGGTTGGACTTAAGCTATCTCGCTATGATCAATCTCCACAGGTAGATGGCACTCTCTATTGCCAACTGATCGGGAGTCTCATATATCTAACCAATACTAGGCCAAATCTTAGTTTTGTTGTGGGTTATCTTTCACGGTTCATGTAGGACCCAAAAGTGAGTCATTGGAAATCAACAGAAAGAGTTCTTCATTATGTCCATGGTACAACATATTTTGGCTTGGAATACAAAATGAATAACAAGTTATATCTACAAGGATACATGGACTCCAATTATGTTGAATCCATTGATGATCGAAAGTCAACTTTTGGATACATTTTTCATCTTGGATCTGGTCTTATCTCTTGGCATAGAAAGAAGTAATAGGTGGTTGCTATCTCTTCTATAGAGGCAGAATATCGTGTAGCCAGTGGATCTGTTTGCAAGATTATATGGTTACGTCACTTTCTTACAAACATGGGCCTTCCAAAGAACCTTCCACTTCATTTGTTTTGTGTTAATCAAGGTGTTTTGAATCTTGTCAAGAATCCAATATTTCATGATTGAACCAAACACATTGACAATCACTATCATTTCATTCATGATGAAGTTCCAAAGCACAACATATAGCTCCATTACATTCCCACTGATGCTCAAGTTGCAGATATTTTCACCAAGACACTTGCATGTGTAAAGTTTGAATTGTTTCACAATACCCTTGGTATTTGCCAATAATGTAATATCCAATTCAATTAGGTAGTTATGCAACTTATTTGGTGGTTCCACAACTAATTTTGAACCACCTTACATTGTATTTAATTCCATTCTCAATACAATGTTGATTACCACTTCAATTTATTCAGCATGGGGGTCCCGAACATGGTAGCATTTTTAGTGATTGCACTCCACATTCATCCAAGGGATCTTCTGAAGAGTATGTCATAGAGAGATCTAGGTTGGTACCCCTTTGACCTATATATAAGGGAGGCTCAAGGCCCCCACCATCTAAATATAGATAAGCTCAAGATTGGTCCATTCAGGGGCAAATAAAGAGGGTTGTTTTTGAATGTAGACACACGCAAACTCCCAATAGAAGTGAGCCTTGTAGGATCACCATAGACATGTCTAAAGTGGGAGAAAATTTTATGCGACAACATGATCCATGGCATAGTAGATAGTTAGATGGTCTGGATAGAGTCTTAGGACATATAGGTTATAAACCTTTGCCTGTGCCTTCTCTTTTTGCAAGTGTGTATAGCAGAAGGACAATTAGGACCACAAGAGAACTTGGAGAATGCTCCAAAATTTCTCATGATATGCATACCCTTGCATCCCATGCGTACACAGAGTATAGTCGATAGCTAGATGCAAATATCATCTTCATAGAAAAGAGCAAGAGCATAGTAAATAAATATTTTGGGGGACACACCCACAAAGCTGATCGAATAGAGCGCACACACCAGAGGCCTCATATGGCTGATCACATAGATAGATCTCACAATTGGGTGTCAGAGAAGAGATGTCAGATCCTCCAAGACCAATTGGAAGATGTTCGCATAGAGCATGAATGCCTCAAAAATGAGGACACTTAGAGGTAAAGGTTCATAAGACAATGATTATAAGAGCATCGCATGCACGAGCAACACATCCTTGATCAAAAGGAGCATGCTAAGAGGGAGGATTGATTGGCTAGTACCAGTTTACCTCTTCATAGTGAGTATAGGGAGCGCATTGATAGACGAGCTACTTCATAGCCCGAGTTGCATCCTGAGCATATAGACATCCATACTCGCCATATGGCCTAACACAAGGATCAAGGTCCAACACTCGAACATCATGGGCATCGACAATATGAAGAGGAAGTGGGAGATGAATTAGATCAAGAATATCCTGAGATCTTCCTAGTCGAAGTGGATGATGAGCCTAGTACTCCACCTTCATCGAAGAGGAATCTACCTCCAAAGGTGCCTCAAAGGCAATCCAGAGAAGAGCAGTTCCTATCTTCGTAGGCCTATAAGGCCTTGGTATAAAATTTTAAAGCTGTAGAGAAGTAAGGAATGGCTTATCAAAAGCCTACCTTAAATAAGATTCATAAATAATATTTATGCCCATCAGTGCCTATTTTGGCCTATCCTGAACATTTTGATATGCCTAGGCTAGAAAATTTTAAAGGAGAGGAGGACACTTAGGAGCACGTCACAAGTTTTTTACACATGTGCTTTCAAATCAAGATCAATGATGCCTTACTCCTACATACCTTCATTACAACCCACTAGGCCTAGCCTGGGAGTGGTTTAATCAAATCAAAAGATACAACATCACCAGCTTTGAGCAACTGGCTGATGCATTTCTTGAATGCTTCTCCTTTGGCATCTAGAAAAAGGTGAACTTATCCGATATGGTTGCTTTAATGTAACATGATGATGAGCCAGTTATGGATTATGATAAATGATGGAGAAATATTATGGTAAAGCTACCATTCTCTATACCTATCTCTAAATTAACCCAGATGTTTACAAAGAGTTGCGTAAAGCACGTTTTGTTATTATTGCAGTTGCAACAATATCAAAAAATTTAAGAGGCTTTAGTGCAATCCAAAGTGATAGAGAATATCAAGTTATTGGAGGGTAACTTGAAAATCAGAAACAAGAAGGAATGGAATAAGAAGAGAACCAAGAAACAACAGGCCAAGCCGGCCCACATTAATCATGTGGTTTTAAAGCTTCAAAAATGGGATAAGGGGCATCAACAATGAAATTATCAAGCCCAACCTCCTCCTACACAATATGAGCAGTGCAACAACAACCAGAAGGGTAAGGAAAAAAAAATATGCCCTCCTTGCATATTCACTTATCAGAATCGTTGACATCGATTTTCCATCAATTGTGCAAGGTGAAGGCAATAAACTTATCAAAAATTAAATTAGTGGACCCTAATCAACCCAAGCCTAAGGGATATAAGGATGATCAATATTACATGTTTCATCAAATGAAAGGTCACGACATAGAGGTATGTTGGTCTTTCAAACATTTAGTGCAAAATATGATCAAAAGAGGTGAGCTTCTTGTGGACAACCCGTAGGCACTAGCCAATCAAAATATGAGGATTTTCAAAAATCCTCTACCCAACCATGAGGTACCAAGAAACAATGTTGGCCAAGTCAATCAAGTATGCATCAAACCACCAACCCAAGGGTTCATTAGAATGGTCAATGTTGTCACAAGACATACGAGGTATGAAAGACCAAATCAACCTCCAGCTCCCATTAGGATCGAAGTTGTGTCTCCTTCAAGGCCACCCAAAAATGTGCCAGGCCCACCAACTAGACTGGTGGTGACAATCAGGAGTAGATTAATTCAAAATATACAAATGACTCTAGCAAAGTTTTTAATTTATGAGCTAATTCAACAGTCTCCCAAGCACAAGAAGATACTTATGGACATTCTAAGGTCCATAGAAGTGCAGTCCCATGATCCTAAAGCATTCACACACTTCATGGGATACATGCAACAATGTCAAGAACCGATCATATAATTTTATAATCATGAAATCAAGATGGTTTCCACTGTCACAGCAGACCCGCTACTCCACATCATTGTGTGTGTAAATAACATACCTTTCAAACATGTTTTGATTGATACAAGATCATAAATCAATATAATTACGGCTAAGGCACTGACATACCTGAAGTTACCAAATATGCATATCATACCTCCTACCTTCATGTTGAGATCCTTTAATGATGCATTATGCTCAACTATTCACATGATAGTATTACCTATTTAGGTGGTATTAAATACCATCTCAATGATGTGTCATGTGATTGAAGGTGTTATGTAGTACAATATACTTCTAAGGAGGCCTTGGATAAGATAAATGTGTTGTGTACCTTCCATTCTCCATCAATGTATTAAATATGTTCATAAGGGATAGGTCCATGTGGTACCTTCAGATGAAGAACCATTCAAATACATAAATTTAGTAGACGAGGTACTCCATGCTCCCCTCAATGTACTTGGACATACAACCAGTATCACCAATCAAAGATATAGGAGGTAAAATGAAGGAAGTGTGTGCCAAACCTACAATGTTCGCATCTCAATGATCGAAGCACATGATAGTTTCTTCTACCAAACCATCTGCATCCATAATACATCGATATGATAGGAATATAAAGGTAAATATGGGAAAAAAAGAAACAAAACAAGCACCCAAACCAGTTGTCATTGAGGTTATTTACTCCCATGGAAGTAGAGGATGCTCAAGGAGAAGTTGAAGAGGCACCTCAGCTTGCTTCATCTACATATTTAGCAGGGTCATTTGTACCACAGGTGACCATTCATTTGGTTAATCCTAGATTAGGGGAGTATATTGTGTAGAATGTAACATTCATGCCAATCATAGAGACTATGCAGGATATGGGCCGACCACAAGCCCATCGCCTTCTCGTAGGGATGGTGGTACCACTGGGGGTACCTCCTAATCAAACCAATTTCATCTATGGAGGGCTCGACTAGCTTGCATCTCACACTCCCATGGATGAGGATGATGATGAACCATTCGTTGTGAATGTTCATTATCTCTCTAACCCAAAATACACCTTATGATATTTTGAGCATTACCATTGGCATGGTTACGATCTTGGATTATTCGAGTAGGGGTGTAGGAGGACTTACGAACCATAATATTAGTTGCCAACTGATAGGTTTGGGTTAGGGTACTATATTAGAGGACAATATGAACTCTCGCAGTATCTTTAGACTTCCTATACCTTAGTTTGGGGGGTGAAGTCAACTTCAATCCTTATCACCCCAATCCCTCTGCCTTTCAAAGGGATAATCGGTTAGTGTCTTACATCACTATAGAACCACCCGAGATATATCACAAGAAAATATTGGTGGAGGTAGGTTCAGAGCACATACCAAGAGACAACTTGGAAGAACAAATCCGTGAGGCAGCCGACAACACAGGCCTACAAATTCAGAACTCTAGTATGGTAGAATATTTTGAGTCAGAGAATCACTCTAATGAGGACAAAGCAGATTCTATCTCTAAAAGAGGGGGACCGATTCATGGGTATGAGAATGATGATGATGGTGAGTCCTCAAACAATGAGTAATTTGAGTATGATACTGAGTTGGCTTACCTAGAACCTCTAAATTTACGTCATATATTACCCTTGGAAATAGTCATAGAGGATAAACAATCCTCCATTGACGATAGTAGCTATCAAGAGTGGTCTTTCACGGGATCCCATATTCCTAATCACCTAATTTCGTTAGGTAGCGATGAGGGTTTCTATTAAAACAATTATGACGAAGATGCAATATAGAGAGCCTATTTGGGGCCTCCTTATTTACGTCATTGTAATGCACCATACACTGCAGAGGATATGTACATAAATATCAATCTCCACACTCACCTCAATGGAAGACCACCAAATCTTGAGGTGATTTATCATATAGTCTTTCCTGATCCACCGACATACAGGGAGCTCCTTGAGCCTAGCGATCCTATTTTTGAATCTATCCATAGATCAGATCCAAATATCCCCATACCCCTAGAACCACATCTCGGGTATGGAAGTTATACAAATAGAGAGTCACACTTATGTGATCCTAGATATATAATAAATTATATCAATATGATCTCCATTTATTTGACCACTCCACTTCGCAATCCTATCGATCCGTCCAAACCATTGTATCTTAATGTCGATGATATTGATTGGGATGACTCACCACTAGAGCCTGAATATTTCTTCCCTAATGAAGAAATGTTGCAACTTTTTTATTTTGTGCCAAGTTGTGCATATGATGCTTATCATGCTAAGGATGCTTCCAATGTGGAACCCATAAACCTATCAAATGACATCCACTTGATCCCTATGCCTCACCAACTTACGGAGGGATCCCACATGTCAGTATAGGAAATATTTGAAGTTGATATCAGAAATGATCCCATAAATCCTAAGAAGGTTAAATTTTGAGAAATTTTATCTCCTGATGAGCGTGCTAACCTCATCCCTCTACTGAAAGAGAGACATGATCTCTTTTCTTGGAATTATAAGGACATGTCGGGTCTAGATACGAAATTGGTTACTCATAACCTTTCACTAGATCTTTCAAAAAATCTAGTCAAGTAGAAACTTAAGAAAATGCATCCAAAAATAGCCTTAATGGTTAAGGATGAATTGCAAAAGTTTTTGGATGTATAGTTTGTCATTTCCATCGACCATCCATAACGAGTATCAAATATGGTGCCTGTAGGAAAACTTGATGGAAGGATCCGTATCTATACAAATTTTAGAGATCTCAATACGAAAACACCAAAGGACTCATTTTTGTTGCCAAACATAGATGCTCTTGTAGATGCAAATGTGGGTCATGAGATGCTCTCCTTAATGGATGGTTTTTTTTGTTACAACCAAATTTTGATTAAGCCCAAAGACCAACACAAAACCACGTTCACAATGACATAGGGGACATTCTATTATAATATTATGCCATTCGGTCTTAAGAATACTGGTGCTACATATCAGCGGGCTATGACATACATATTTCATGACTACATGCACAAGATCTTAGAATATTACATCGATGACTTGTTGGCAAAGTCATTGCTACATTCAGAGCATGCAAAGGTCCTAAGAAAGGTCTTCGATCACCTAATAGAGCATAAGTTCAGGTTAAATCCTAAGAAGTGCGTATTTGGAATGACTTTAGGAAAACTCTTGGGATTCATCATTTCAAAATGAGGGATCGAAGTTGACCCAACAAAGGTCAAGGTCATTTTAGAAATGCATCCTCCAACAAATATTAAGGAATTAAGGAGCCTACAGGGCAAAGTAGCATCCATAAAGTGATTTATCACACAATTATTGGATAAATATCGACCCATGAATTGACTACTACATAAGGGGTCCCATTCAATTGGGGCAAGGACTGTCGAGCAGTATTTTCTGAGATTAAGTACTACCTCGCAATGCCGCCAGTACTAGCTCCACCAAGACTAGACATACCATTCTTCCTATATATATTAGCTACTGACTTTGCATTAGGTACCATGATAGCCCAAAAGCAATCATAGGACAAAGAGCAAACCATATATTACATTAGCAAAACCTTGGTGAGTTACGAGCTAAGATATGCCTATGTGGAAAAGTTGTATTTAGCAGTGGTGTTCACTACAAATAAATTACGATATTATATGTTAAATCATATGACGTATGTCATCAAAACAAAATTATTTGTAGTATATGATGAGCAAGACGTATCATAATACACATACTGCAAAGTGGATCATGCTATTGATAGAATTTGACTTGGAATTCATTAGCCAAAAACCCATCAAGGGATAGATCATAACTAATCAACTGGTAGACACACCACTAGAAAATAGTAGGCCTCTCACCATTGAGCTTCATGATGATGTATTATTCACATTATCAGAGTCTTTCAAACCTGAATAATTGGATAACAAAGCTAATATGACCTTGTTCTTTGACGGTTCGAAGTGTGAGCAAGGGGGTGGTGCATGAATAGTGTTGTTCACACCACAAGATGCTCCCATGCCCTTGTCATTTAATTTGGACTTCCATTGCACCAAAAATAATGTTGAATACGAAGCCCTAATCTTGGGCCTCCAAATAGCTATCACCATGAAGATCAAATGGTTAAATATCTTTGGCTATTTCCTTATCATTGTCAACCAAGTGAAGGAACTTTTTCAATATAGGTGTCCAGTCCTGAAGGTCTACAAAGATCTTGTTGATACTTATCTAGCTTATTTGGAGTGGTACAACTTCAAGGTAATCCCTTGTTCATCAAAGATATTTGTAGACACTATGGCATCTTTGGGATATTTAATTCCTCAGAATATGTCTGTCAATTTTACTACCATCCACGTAAATATGTTGTTACACTCTGTCGTGCAACGTGAGGATTTGGATAATAAAGAATTAGTCAACATGATTTATGTAGAACCAAACCATGAATGGTTCTAAAGAGCCAAAGACTTTCTCAAGAGGGTGCCCTAGGGGTCACTGATCTTGTAGGGTCCTACGGGGAATGGTACTACCATTCACCATAAGGTTGTTGCCCAGTATCCATTTGCAAATGTTAAACCATAGGGAGGACATGTTGTATTTATAGTTTAGGCTGAGGTCTATCAGAAATGGATGTCACAAATACAGGACTTACTAAAACTTGGTGTAATCCCCCAAGGATTATCGCATGCCACTAAACACACATTTAATTAGAAAGTGATAAAGTATGTCTTGTTAGGAGATATTTTATATCATCAAAGCTATGATGGAGTTCTCCTTCATTATCTTGAGCTCCAAGAATCATCTTGGACAATTTTTCAAGCTCACGATGATACGTGCAATGGCCATTTCAACGACATGGCTATCATCAAGTGCATCCTTTGCATGGGCTAGTATGGCCTACTATGGAGAAGGATTTCAATGCATATGTCAAGAAATGCGTTAAATGTCATCATCATACTAATATTACGCACTTGCCATTGTAGGCCTTACAACCCATTCAAGAGGGTTGGCCATTTGCCCATCGGGGCTTGGATCTAATTGGTAAGATCTCTCCTCCATCATCGGCCTGACATAAATTCTTTATCATGAATACTGAGTACTTTACAATGTGTATGGAAGCAATCTTGTTAACAATGATAACTGGAGCATGTATTACAGAGTTTATACTTCATGATATCATAATTAGTTTTGGGATACCATCCAAAATAATCTTGGATAATGGAACATCATTCAAGAACAAAATTGTGAGGGCTTTGATGTCCATGTACAAGATCAAACACAATTTTACGAGTCCATATTATCCACAGGAAAATGGGTAGGCTGAGGCTTAAAACAAGATAGTGGTATCCATCTTAAAAAATACAGTACAAGAGCACCAAAAATATTGGCACATCCAAGTGCCCCTTGCATTATGGGCATATAGGACTAGCATTCGGACACCCACTAGGGCAACTCTGTTTTCACTAGTATATGATGTCGAGGCCATTATGCCCCTAGAGTTGGATATTTCAACATTGTGCATCGCATTGAAATATTTCATCGATGACGACACTGCATGAAAATCTCACCTAGATCAATTGACGCTACTTGATGAATATCATGTGAATGCATTTGAGCATCTTTGTGTTTACCAAGAATACTTAAAATGAGCTTACAATAACAAGGTCCATCTGAGAGACTTTGAGTTTGGTGACCTTGTTCTAAAAGAGAACCAACAAAACTCAAATCTACCACCAAAAATGTGAGATAAATTTATGGCTAATTTGTTAGGTCCTTATATCATCTCTGAGAAGATTGGACCTAAGACATATTGCTTAACATCGCCTGAAGGGGTTGAAGAGCCTGAACCTCTCAACATCCTTCATATTATAGAATTATATGCCTAAAACCATTAAAATTCTCCAAAGGCATTTGTAAGCCCTTTGGTCACCCCATAAAAAGCTCCAAAGGAAACTAAACCCTTTGGTCAAGTCAAAATTTCAAAAATCCATAAAAATTAAAAAGCAATAAAATCTAAAAAACATTGCATTTCATTTTGCATTGGTGCATCTCATTTGCATTTTGCATATGCATTCATTTAATTGCATGCATTTAGGCATTTCCATCCGTCACACTTACATTAATATAGGTTGTGTTTGCAATCTTACAAATGACACCACGTTTGTGTTTCAATCATGCATATATGCATTATCATAATCATTCATCACCCTTGTGAGTAATTGTGTTTCTCAACACAACCCTTCCTACTGATATGAAGAATTTACTAGGGTTTTTTGGTCATTCAACCATACCTAGTGGTCTTATCAAGAGTTTGGTAGAAATCTTACTTTGCTTTTGTAGATAAGGTCTAGTTTTGATAACACTTAGCATATCATAATCCTATCACTAATCAACACATTTAAACAATTCTAATTAAGATAAGGAAGGACAAAAACTACAAAAGTGGTTTGGGTCACCTTAGGCAAAAGGTTTTATTACTTGCTCATCTGTGAGGAGCAGTAGTCTAGAGTAGAGGTCATTAGAAAAAGGACAAGTTCACCCCCTACTTGAAGAGATCCCTTGCTTAAATAAAAAAGAGTAAAATCTTAGAGTCAAATCCTATCCCTTGCAAAAAATATATATACAAAATAAATAGTGATTTTTATCACTATATATGAGCAAGTATCCTAATAAATTGAAGAAAAAAAGAGGGTGAACTTAAATCCCTATAATGGTCAATACTCAAATCCATGGAGTGATCCCCAATACAAAAATGGGTTGAATGAATCCCGCCTGACATTGGGGTAGGTCTAGCAAGTCACAAGTGAGCTAGATTTAGGTGGCCTGGATTGCCTAGTGGTCTAGTCTAACTAAATTCAAACCTAGGATCGAATAGACATTTGAGGATCCCGAATACAGTAATGGGATGAATGAATCTTGCCTGGCACTAGGGTATGCTTATGCCTTATCTAATTTATTCATTTGCACACATAGGGGTAATGAATAGCTTGGTCTTTCAGATTGAAAACTTTATTTTTTAGAAGTCTGGTATAGTCATTATACAAATTTTTATAAGTCAATTAGGGTGTTTGAGTTTCATGGAAAACCTCAAAAATTCCCAAATAGCAACAATCAAATCACAATCAAGGATAAAATTTCTCTTTATAATATTTTGTTTATTAAAGACTATTTATAATATAGGTTAGATATCGGATGGATGTCATAAATGATATTTAAACGGCCACTGACTATGTTACACATATTCTTTTAACTTGCAAGAGATTATGAATAGAAACAATATATCATGTCATAGTGCACATGGGTGATTAATTGATTAATTCTTATGATAAGATATATCAATTACAGTTCATGATTTTTATACATTTTGTGGTGTCATCCATTAGATTTTTAGCTCATATTGCATTCATTCCTTATGTTTTAAGTGATTAAAGCATACAGGTTCATTTACATTCAACCATCATCATGTAAATAATGTATTGCATACATTACATTTACCATATCATAACATCATAAATTAAATGTATACAAGTACTGTAAATTAAACATGCATTTAACATAAAACATTGCATCCATATACATTCATCATAAGTAGTCCATATACACATATATAACACTCCATATAATCATACATCACATAGCTATATAACGCATATCATCCATACATCACATCATATAGCATCAAATCAACATAACATATAAGCATTGCATCCATATGCATCTCATATGCATAAAACAAATAAAATCTACACATATAAATAGTCTCATAAAATTCTGATCATATATATATATATGTGTGTGTGTGTGTGTAACAAAAATAAAGAGTACATTTGCATATGTAAAAAATACCCGTAGGCTACAATTGTGTAGATCCTTGACCTTACACTCAAAAATGGTATAACATCTGGTACATACTCGTACTAAGTAGCACCTGTACCCCTAGTCTATAAGGCTACACCGTCATCTCCACCTCCCTTGTGGGTCCACCTAGAGCTAGTCCCAATTGACCTCTCTGATTTGTGCATGTTGTGGCTAGGTCTAGCTGAAGACTATCCTATCTCCTGAGTCTTAGTCCTTTGAGACCTTAGATCTATAGTTGAAGAACACAAGCTTATACTAAGAGGGGAGTGAACAGTATAAGACCACTTTTTACTTTTCTTTCCAAATCAATATTATGCAATGTATAGATAGCAATATCAACAACAGTAATCAAAGCAATGCACAAATCACCACACACAATAGATACACCATAATTTATGTGGTTCACCCAATGTGGGCTAATCCAAAGAGGAAATATTTCACTAAAATTTTCTCAATCAATATCTTGGAAATCCTTTCCCTATTACAATATTTATGGACCTCTGTACAAAGGAGACACCAATCCCCTAAATCAAGTTCATGGATCTCTATCCACAGGAGAACTCCTTCTCCTCTACTCTGGCTAGTGATCCTCTAGAATACTACTACCTCCACTGCTCTGACTTGTGGATCTCTCTCCACTGAAGACTCTTATCCCCACTCAGAAGACCTACCCTCACTACCCTGGCTAATGGATCTCTATCCACTAGAGACTACTGTCCTATTTGCTCTATCACCTCCAAAGCTCTGTCTCAAATTTGCACTAAACACAATCCTTTGGTCTAGTACAAATCTTCTCAATCTCTATCTCTGGTCTGGAACAAACCTATTCTCAAATCTACACCAAACTCTGTCCTCAAATCTACACTAAATATAGTTCTTTGGTCTAGCACAAATCTACTTAATATTTGTCTCTGGTCTAGCACAAACCTATCCTTAAATCTGCACCAAACTCTATTCTCAATCTCTATCCTCAAGCCTTAACTCAAGGCTTGACTCAACTCTATTGGATCTACCCTAAACCTTAACTCAAGGTTTGAAAAAATCAATCAACTTTGCTCTCAAGTCTTCTCAAATACTTATCTCAAATCTGCCTTGTAAGATTCCACAAAAGCTCACACTAATCTATCCACAAGTCCTCTCTAGAACTTATCCAAATATGCTCCACAAGTCCTCTCTAGAACTTGCTTAAATCTGCTCAATAAGTCCTCTCTAGAACTTGCTCAAATCTACTCTACAAGTCCTCTCTAGAACTTGCTCAAATTTGCTCTACAAGTCCTCTCTAGAACTTGCTCAAATATGCTCTACAAGTCCTCTCTAGAACTTGCTCAAATTTTCTCTACAAGTCCTCTCTAGAACTTGCTCAAATATGCTCAATAAGTCCTCTCAAGAACTTATCCAAATCTTTATTGTAAGCTTCCACAAAAACTCACACAAAATCAGTCCACAAGTCTCCTCAAAGACTTACCTTAAATCTGCTCAACAAGTCCACACAGAACTTGTCCAATCTCATAGAAACATAAAGATAATTGTTAGAGACTCAATATGCTCTATACTCATCATAATGCTCAATTAGTTTCAATCACTCTCTTAGAAACATAAGGATAATTGTTAGAGATTCAATATACTTCAAATTCAACTCAATGCTCAATCACTTTCTCAACTCAATTCAGAATAAAGAATAGTTTGTTTTATGAAACTTGAACAATCACTTCACACATCCACTATACTAGGCTCAACCAACTCTACTCAACCAATCACTCAATGAAACACCCCTTTCTCATAAACCCTAGTCCAAGCATATAAACACCAACTCAAAATGTTTCCAACAATGCTCAACAATAAATCTCACATAACAATGATACTCATGATATTTGTAAACCCTAGTTCAAGCTCTTTACTCAACAACTTACTTCATCAACCATGCTTATAAAACAATCTTCACATAGCAGTGATACTCATGTTCTTTTCAAACCCTAGTTCAATTTCTTCATAAAACCAATGGCTTCAACAACAATTCTTAACAAACAAGGTTTTAACAACAATTCTTTATTCCAGAAAACCTTGAAGCATTAACTCAACATACTCAATAGGAAACCCTAATCAAGTCCTTTTCACTCCAAACTTATTTTTAGAAACACCAATCACACAACATAAATTTGGAAGAATATTCCCATACCTTTTTCTTGATGATAAGGAACTTCAAGAAACTGCCACAACAATAAAACACTTTTGTGCCAGGCTCAAGAAGGTTAGTTAACCATACAAGGCATATAATAATTCATGAATACACCTTATTACTCCAATATTAAAATAATATCCAAAACCACAATAATTTGAATATTCACTTCTCAAAACCCTAGGACATCACAAATTGATCTCAATCAAACATATTTGTCATAAGCCACTTCAGAATTTTATTCTTCAAAAATCAATCTACTTTTCTACTTATGACTCCCTATTTTATTATTGCACTTTAAAGATAAAATCTTTAATAAATAATGGAATAACTAATATTTCCCTTTCTAAGGTAAAAGAGCTTTTATCCACCAAATAAACTTTCACCTAACACTTTTATAAAATCCACAAAACTCCTTTTTAACTTAGGCACTAATCAAACCATTTACCTCCTTATTTCTCCTAAGTCTAACCTTATCCTAAGTCAAAAAATAAAATATTAAATAAAATAATGTTACCACTTTGGCTTTGCATGAAGCGCTTCTCTCCTTAAACGCTTTCACCTTGGCTCCCAATGACATGGAGCCACATGCTTCCTTGGAGCCTCCACTCCCTTGTAACCTTTGATTTCCACAAGCCATGTCTTGGCTTCTTCTCTCACGCTGCCCTAAGTATTCGCACGAACTATTGTTTCACGAGGAGAAATTTTGCAAAGCTCGAAGATAAATTATTTCAATGGATGAGAGGATGCATAACCTTTGAGAAGGCTATGGTATTTATATACCATGTGCCTTTTTTCTTCACGGTGATAGTGAGAACGCGGTGACATCAACGGAAGAGGGGCAAACCTTGCCTGCGAATAACCCGGCGCTCAAGCTCTTTAATATGTGCCAAAAATTTATTAAAGTGCCCAAACTTTAGCTTATTTAATTTATTAAATATAATGAATTAAATTATTTTGAAGAATTTAATTATTATAAATTAATAATTAAATGGGCTTTGGTCTTTTAAACCAAACTTTAGGACATCCTCGGTTTTATAAAAATCTTGCAACTTGCCCAAATGGTTTTAATGAAAACCATTTAACTTGACAACATTGGTTTTAATAAAAACCATTTAACGTGTCACCTTTGGTTTTAATAAAAACCATTAAAATTGCCACCATTGGTTTTAATAAAAACCATTAAAATATGCCATTCATAATATATCGAGGTGTGCTATGACATCTTTTCACTTGCACATTTCAACCTTTCGGTGTTAGTGGTGATTTGCTTCTTGGCATCAATGATAACTTCATGTTTTGACATAAATAAAAAATGACATCTTTCTATCTTGACATCAAAGACAACTCTTATGGACCCAAAATATCAAATAATATTCCTCTCAGGAACCTCACCCCGAGTAGCTCAATCTCTCCTACTAAGGTAAATATGTAAGCATCATCTAATGATCACTCGTTGATATGTCACTGCACCAGAGCCCGTAGTCTCCTGATCTCTACCATAAGATCTATCACTGCTAATCCCTATACTACTGGAGCTGCTAGAGCTACTAGAATAACCTGTGAAGATAAGGGATCCCCCCTCGTAGACCTGAATGAGTCACGCTCTATGATCATAGAATCTAGTTGGGACTGTAGGAGGATACGTTGCCCTATGATCTTCTAGATATTTGTATTTACCGTGGTAAGTTGTGCCTAAATAGTTATCTTCTCCTCCTCATAGTCATGCCACTAAGACTACCCTACTATGAGTTGTGATTGTAGGTCACTAACCCATACCTGTAAGGTAGCTATGGAGGTGTCTATCCCTAGCATCTACATCTAAATTATGCCTACGTAAGTCTATAGGCTAGCAACCTAAGCCTTGAGTTTCCCAATATCACTGTCAAGAGCTACCTCACTCTCTACTAGTGCCTTGCCCTCCTCTTCAACCTGGGGGGTCTTATCTGTAGCTCCTCCCTCACCCCATCCACCCTCAGTCCTCTGAAAAACTCGATGCCCATGAGGATTGACCTCTACTCCCTTTGCACCCTCTATTACTATACTGTCTACTAGTCTACCCAGTGGGTCATCCAAGCTCTACCATATCATGGTTGCCTACCAAGTGTCATAGTCATATGTCATCCCTACGTCTGATAGGCCTGACTCCTAGAAATTGTCATCCTTGTCACCTAGCAGAGTCACCAGGGGCCATGTTAAGTCCCTCTCTAGAGTGATACAGTGATAGATGGTGGGAAACTCAAGGATATCCTACTGAATACCAAATTGCTTGGTGATACAAGAGAAGTAGAAGAACTCTCATACCTCAAACTTACGTTCGATGAGCCATCTATCTCTACGTAACCATCATAGATATTCATCAGCCTCTGGCCATGCAAGGTAGTCTAGGTATGGCCGCAACTCAACCTGGCCTAGCTGCAATCATGCAAACTACTCAATATAGTAGCTCAGGTCGCCTACAGGAGACCTACTCCTGAAGCCCTCCTGCTCTCAAGGCCATCACGTTGTATAGCACTACCGCTCTGCTACAATATCTAAAATATTCAGAGGTAGTCCTACGAGGCACTCTATGGTGATGTGTTGCCAACCCTATATATGTAGTAGAAGGTTGTAGCCAATACCGACTCTGCTCCACTATGTAATATGATATAGCTCATCATAGAGTTGTGCAAGTAAGGCACTCCCCAAGGACAAGATCAGTGGCTGATGAGTAGTGTTGGTGAGGACATTAGATATCCTAGCTAGGAGGTTCTAATGGATACTCACTCTGAAAGTGTTAGGGAGCATGATCTAGATGATCAGGTGCATAAACACAGCTACCCACTGAGAAACGACCCACTCAGTATACTAATGCTTGATGGGTACCCCTGCATGGTCCTAGTGGTGTTACACCTCATCACTACAATCACTAAATATCATGGTGAATATTCCATCCTTCACCTTCATCGACAAAGATGTGATGGCCTTGTCATCTAGAGGAAGCCTGAATATGTGGTACACATCTTCAAGAATCATAGTCATCTCACCTATGGGCAGGTGAAAGATGTTGGTTCGCACGTCCCAAAATTGGGTCAATACAGTCATGTAGGCCTGGTCAGCTCGAATAGTAGGCAGGCACAATACATAGTCAAAGCCTATAGCCACACACCATACCCACTCAATGTCATCAAGGTTGCCACGTAGGTTGTAAAGGATCTTCGATTCCTTCACCCTCGCGGTCAAAGTCTGATCGATGACATAATAAATAATAAAAAACCAACCAAAAAACATAAAAACAACCCTAAAAAGTCAAACAAAGTCGAAAAATATTTAAAAAGATAAAAAAATACACAAATACATGCAACACATTCAAAGAAAATCAAAGTTGCAATTCAAAATTTCAATTAAACCAGTTAAAAATCTAAAAAAACAAAAAAAAAAATTGTAAAAATTTGAAACAATTTCCTAACGTCAGATGACCGCGCTTCAGACCCACAGTCGGAGAGGTGGTCAAATTTTATGACCGTTGAGATTTGAATCTCACCGTGGCTGATAGTCGTGGTCCCTAATTTTCCAATTGGGCACCGTGTTTGCCACCCACGGCTAAGGGAAACACCCTTTTTGGGGTCATTTCCCATCTCGAGGCACCCCAAAAATTAAACCCACCCCTTCTAATCTAACCTAGACTAATCCTAAGCTAGGGTGTGGTTCATTGTCAACAGTTTAGTTTGTTCATTTAACCCATTACTTAATAAGGTTCAATTTTATCTAGTAATTACAAAATGAGAGCTTGTGTGCTTCTACATTAGTATCATCGGTGCCTCCAGGTTGGTTCGACATCAGTGCAGGTGGTAGTGAGGTCGAGTTTGCAGTAGTGTTCCATGACAAATTTTATAACTCACCTCTCAGAGCACTCAGGTTTGCAAAGCTAATAATTAGAAATAATGATGTCAAAAATGATAGATTTTTCTTAAATATTTTCCATTTTACCTCTGACCACGGCTAACACCCACGAGTGCAGGATTAGGGTTTTTTTACCGCAGGTCAGAGCCGTGGCTAGGAAATTTTGTAAAATTGGCTACGTTTGACAAGCGCGGCTAGAAACCTGTAATAAATGCTTCAAAATCCCACCGTGAGGAGTTTCAAAATGCCAAATTAAAAATATCCACCTGACCAGAATTTTCAAAAATATTAAAAATAACAAAAAAAAATTAGATAATTCAAAAGTCAAATGTGCCTTGTATCTAGTTATTTACCCTATACACTTGGCGGTTGCAACGACTAGCGCTCCATGCAATCCAGCAAGATGATTAAATTACCATAAGGACATTTAGGGTAAATTCATCATCATCAAATTGATATGCTTTATTTCAATCCCAAAGAAGGCCTTGGAGGCTGGACCGCCCCATGGGAACGAAGCAATCATGTCAATTCTTCTATGATATTTTTAGTAGATCATCAAACAATATGATTCAACACATGCCTAATTGGAATTATTATCATTTTTATTCCCTAAGAAGGCCTTCATGGCTGGACCGCTCTGTGGGATAGAAATATATATTTACTATTAACAGTTGTAATCATAACTGATTAGGTCTAGTCAAGTATCAAGTGTTAAAACTTAAATTTTTCAAGTCATTCATAGTGGTCAAGTGACTTGTCACTTCATTTAATTTTCATTACCCTCATCGACTCATCACTTGAGGGGGTAGTCATAATATCATAATCATAATCAAAGTCAACAGAAGATCCCTTGATCTTGTCAAAATTATGTTCCTCTTACGAATCATTGCCAATGACTATCATAAGCTTACCCTTTGTTGGGGCAAAAAGCAAATATGACAGTTGAGTTTGTGTTCTCTACCTTTTAGATCTATAGGTTCAGACAACCTATAGTAGCAATAAAAGCTACCCGATTGAGATAGGATGAGTACAAGTTCTTTCAATTTAAGCCTTCCATCCAATTGGAAGCAATGATTCTAGGATGCGCATCCTTTTGTAGGACTTGGGCATCTAATGTTGATTAGACTAATGATCATCATGCAACCTACAACATCATTTTAGGAGGTCTATTTTTTCTCAACATTGTTTTATCTCACAATGCATCTCAAAATGGGCATCTGTAGACACCTAAAATATGTCATGTCGATGCGACTTCTCATATGAGACATGCTATAATACCATATGAAATATATTGGATAGATTCCAAGGTGAAGCAATGGTTCTAACCACTCAATTTAGGCATTTTGGCCTAGTAAGTTTTGGCCATGGTTGACACCCATGGTTAATAGGTCTGACCATGCCTCACAGATTTGATAAGGGAAATTTCAAAATGTAGTTGGATGGAAATTTCTAGAGGCTTCTCCATGAAGCTAAGATAAGGCCTTCCCATGTGCTATAAAACCCCCCTCCAAATTGGGGATAATTCTAGAAGAATCTCGAGTTGAAGCGCAGTGAAGCCCTATCAAATTGCATACTCACTTGCATCCATTGAGAGGAACACTTATGCTGCCTATTTGGAGATCAAATGGCACTTGGAACCAAGAAGGCTATGGAGGGCTAGGAGAAATCAAGAAACTCAATTGATCCCATTCCATCACTAATTTGAGCAATTCAACCGCCAAATATTTCTAAGGATATCGATGTGACCCTTGATCATCAATTCATCAAGGGGAATTGGAGATCTAAGACCAGCATTAGAGAGCAACTACATTTTTCAGCTCAGTCACGGCCATCATTCGTGGCTAACAATGCTAGTTGCACCACAGACCCATGGTCAGGTTTAATTTCCATTTTTCCTTGGTTTTAGCAGCAGTTTACTTTTTATTTACAATATATTATATGCATTTAATCTAGATTTATTTTATTAGAGACAATTGTGCAGTAGAAGTAGGAATTTCAGACTTATTTCCTTCATTTCTTTTAATTTGGTAGCTAGATTAGTTGTGGCTATTTCTTATGTTTTCATGCTTCCAATTGTTTAATTAGGACATTATATGGATTGATCTATGTTTCCTTTATATTTCTTGATGGCCAATTATCATGTTTAGTGTAGATTACCATGCTTTCTACATTTTCTTGATTTCAAGATTTTATGGCATCCTTTTGCATAATTTTCTCTAAAAGCCTCATTAAGAGAGGCCTCCTTTGTTGTTAATATGTTTCTTGTTGTTTCTTGGATGTAAGGTTAACAAGGTCTTGTCATTCAAAGCAACAAATGCCTTTAATCATGGAGAAGAAGGCCACATTTGCCTTGGAGCAGTTCGTGTCAACCTAGGAAACCTGTTGATTACACCTACCCTTGCATGGGGATTTTCTATGATTGTAATAATTGTATCACATTGAGTATCCCTAAGAGGGATGGATTTGTAATCGAATTTTAATGGAAATTTAATAAAAGAAGCCCTTCTTTGTGGTTATTTGCAAATTCGTCCATTCTTTTATGCTTTATGTGATTTTTCAGTTATTATTAGCTTAGGTGTATGCATCCTAGATTGATACACTTTTTATATTCATGAAATAAAGTACTAACAAGTTTTGATCGAATGAAAAACTACCATCCATGGCCCACATAAAAGAGGAGAGACCTATCGATCAAAATGCTTGAACTCATCAACCAAGAAAATTTGAGCCATTAGAATTTTAGGCCAGATAAGATAAGTGATCGAGATGAACCGAATGAGGTGAAAGTAAATCGAGCCAAAATTAAGGTATACCTAAAGTTAATTTTTGCATGAACTTTGATTTAAAATACATCATTATCATTATTTTGATCCCCCTAAATGCTAACATAGTCTTAATGTGAAGATGTACAAGAGTACTCAAGACCACTCGATCGACAACTAATGACAATTAGCCAAAATTATGATTTGTACAAAATCACAAGGGACCATGACAGATGACAAGGTTTAACTGATTAGTAATCAAATCAAAAAATGAGAAAGCTTCGGTCGACTCATAATGAACCATCAACCAAAAACCTTCACAAAAAAAGTAATTAAGGTATTGATCAACTGATAAACCATCGACGATCACGAATACATGTGTGGCACAAAATCCATGATGGGCATTAGCCGATCTATCATACAATTGTAGTGACACCTCACTAAAGCAATATCTTGTGGACCCTCATCCAAGAAATCCAATAAGGCACTCGAATTGATGATGATCTCATTGACACAACTAAGGGCCAATCAAGAATTTGTAGGTGTCTAATTCGATGGCCAAGTTATACAAACACACTAAAAAGGTAAAGAAATCCATAATATTTTGGTTTACTATAAAGAGTGAGATGGAAGGACCAGTAAATAAATATGATGATGATTTTTTTGAATGCAATGAAATCAAAATTAGGATGAGCCAAAACCAAGGAACTTCATGTGTCACATGAATGAAGCCAGTAAAATGAAGTGAAATCATTATGAATTGAAGAAGATGAGGATAGCCCATGAGCCAAATGACACTTGTCACATCCCACCTCGACCAAACCCTTGTGCTTGACAAAGAAAAATGAAATTAATGCTTAGTTTGTGAAGGCATAGAAAATATTAGAAATTTGTAAGGTTTTGGAAATTGTGGTGATTTATTTAATATTTTTGAAAATGCACCCTAGAAGAAAAATATATATTTTAATGAAAAGGGAGGATGTCTTATGAATTAAATTATTAGTATGTTTTGCATTTAAATAAGGAGTCAAAATATTTAGGAAGAAGCACTTTGGCTCTAATTTTCATGAGAAAATAATTTATACTCACAAGGCTCTAGAAGGAATTTAAAATTTAAATAAACCACCCTAAGTCTTCTATGGAACTATTGCTTCATACTATATGCATCATCACATCTACCCTCATCTTCTTGAAGTCTTCTAAAACATTGTTCCACCACTTTAGGTGCATCACCACCTTAGTGGATCTGACTATCCAAATGACCCCTCCAGCAGGTCATTACCTAACCTGCCCTTAACCATTTGAGAAGGCACTTCCTAAATGCTATAAAAAGCCCCCCATGTGATATCAAAAGGGTTATGCATGAAGGAATGGAAGAAAGAGGCTAGAAGCACTTAGAGTATAAGAAATAAGAGTTTGGAAACTTACAAATATTACGGGTTGGAGGATTTCCTTATTCATATCTATTTCAATTCCTCTTTATTTTATTTCGTTTTCATGTGAATTTTAAAACCTTGGTTGTTTACCGCTTGTAAATCATTCCAATATTAGATATAGCTCTTGGTATATGATCTAATATTTACATGCTTCTATGTTTAATTGGTAAACCAATTCATATCATTTGTAAGAGCTAATAGGAAGGCCACGTAATGCTAGTCTATTAGGCATATGTTTCATTTGAAATGTTTTGAAGTCTAACAAAGGCCACATAGAGCCATCAAACCTGTTACGGTAGATTTTAGGGTAATTTAACTATTACCATAATTATATTTGGTTATTACATCATTTTTCACCTATGTCATATTTGCATTGTTGACAAATATCAATAGCATTAGATAAATTGTTAGTTGTTAGTTGTTAGCGACATTTATCATTTAGTTGGCTACAAACTAGGGATGATTATATTGCACAATGTGTAAGGTTATTTATAGCTTATGTCATTTGTATTTAAACCTTAGCACATGAATGATATTTCCTAATATTTATGGTTCAAATGCTGCCATTAGTATCAGAGCGCATATTACGTACCTGGGCGAGGCGAGCAAGTTCTGGAGAAGGCGATATTTATGTTGCTCTTGGACTGGACCATGGGAGAAAAAATCATGAGATGAGACCTCCCTGGATGGGACACGCTTCTTGAGATATCGAGCTCATTTACTAAGGTAGCACAAAAATTGAGGAAATCTTTTGCTGACTCAAGTGTTTCACAAAATTTGTGGCACTTAATTTCATGGTACTGAGTTTTATTTGATATTGCAGAATATTGTGTGCTTTTGGTGATGTTTTCTGGCAGATCATAGGTGGAAAATTTGTGAGTGTTGGCACTATCAGCGACTGACAGGTTGACACTATCAGCAACTATCCTGGATAGAATTTGTGGGACCTGACAGCCTGCAGACCTACCGACCCGATGATGCCAATACCACTGATGACATGGTGATTGAAACCTTAGGCATCAATTTAGCTTCTGATGACCTGAACAATCACCTGACATCCAACGAGGATCTCATGAAATTTAGCTACAAATCGATATGGAAATTCAAAGTCATAGATCCTGAAATTGCTAACAACCAAGCAAGCTGACATCATCTTGGTCGGATTGATTGGGCATGCTTTCTAGGGCTAACTAGATGGACACCTGGCAGACCATGTGGTGATCTTCTAACTGTTGATATGGAAGACACGTGGCATGGATGACATTATTGAGTGGTGGCTAAAAATCCTCGAACACATTTCAAGGTAGTTGACATGGCATGAAAAAGTGGCTACTGGTAGATACGTGGTATCGATTGGAGTGTTGACCTGGTAGATACATGGTATCAAATTGGATCCACTAACGTGCATCAACCATCTGACATGGCAAACCAGTTGTGGGGTTGAGGTGGTGAGCAATTGGTAGCTAACGTGGCTAGTTCTCATTCTTGGGTGATGTGGGTTGTTCTCATTCATCGATGTGCATGATAAAAAGGGCACGTTGAAATTTCCTAAAGGTAATCAAACAATTATTGGTGTGTTCTTGTTTTTAATGAGCTAAAAAGCATCCACACAATAGATATGGGACTGAACGTCCCAAGTTATTTTGTTTTTCTTACTACAACAGCAGCAAGGAGAAAAAAGGGAATTAATTCCCCTTTGTTCTCATCCAGCTTCGTAGTTGGACTGGTTAGGCGCCCACTGCCAGGACACTGCACCCTGCCAGACCATGGATTCAATCCGACCTGTGCCATATTACCAAATTTTTGGTATAAAGTGTAGCACCCTAAAATTGGCGCAATAAAATTATAAAATTTACATTCACCTTAGTAAATAATTTTAAAATCAAATTTAACCTCCCAAACCGCCCGTTAACCGTCGGGTATTCCGTTTCCTCCTTTTTCGCACCAATTTTAGAGGTTGTTTTGACCGTTTGATGATATCGTCGCCGATCGTACGATATCGCCCTGCATTTGACGATTTCGTCTGGACTAGGACGTCCGTACGATCTTGTCGCAAAACTGAATTTGCATAGTTGGAATCTGTTCCAACGGGTCTCCAATCTGGCGAAGCGTGTCCGCGCCATTGGGACTCCTCCCCGTTGGAGATCTCCCAAATTGGGATGATCTCCAACCTCCTACCTACTCCCCTAAGCCTATTTAATCTCTAAGATTTTCCCTCCCCAACCACTGGCTGAAATTATCTGCAAAATGATTCCCTCTACATCAAAACATCCTAATCTTGCATTTGCACTAGTTCCACATCAATTTTATTGTAGGTACATCATTATTTTTCAACCGGAGCCAGCATCCATCGTCGTCGACGAACCTCGTTCAGATCGGAGGCGATCCCGTCAAATGCGAGACGATTTCGTATCGATGCGAGACGATCTCGACCGCAGCCCACATCGAGGCAATCGATGCTCGGAGTTTGCTTTTCTCAACTCTGTTTCTATCATTTTATTCTCGTAAATTAGATTATTTATTCAGTTTTTATGTTATTTTGCATTTGGAGTTCACCCATTTAGCTTAGATTGCATGCTAAGTTCATGATCTCGCTATTAAAGTACAAGTAATTGGCTTTAAATTCTGTTCTTAAATATTGTTCCAGTATTCATATTGCTATTTGGTGTAATTTGCCTCTGTTAGCACAATAGAATTTCTTGTATTTTGCATCTGTTTTCTGTCTTGCAGGTCTCTGGCGAATTCGTCTGACGAATTCGTCAGATCTCGGACGAATCTGTCAGTCTCAGATGATTCTGTCAGATTACAGATGATTCTGTCAGATTACAAGGCGATCCAGACTGCTTCAAACGTCAGAATCTTCTCGTAGACATCCGGATCGGTATTTTTCATTGTCATTCTGTAAAATTCTCTATTTTCTACTTTCAAATCTGTTTGTCGTATTCATGAAAGTTGCATTTTCATGTAGTTTTAATTTAGATTCATTCGGCCAAACCTAGGATATGAATGCTTAAGGTTAAAACGAACTCATCAAACACATTCCAAAACCTAGGCATGGAAACCGCCGCTAAATGTTTCCTGGTGAACCCACCATCCGTCGAAAAATCACCAAAATACACCTCCCTTGAGAGGCGGGACCTTCGCAAAGTCCTCTCGATCCGAGGTATCGCGACATCCTTTTCCCATCCTCCTTCCGGGCGCGGATCCTATAGCCTGAAGGTAGGGATGCGAAAAATTTGGAGCGATACATTTTGGTGAACCCGACGTGAATGCATCATAACCTTTTGAAAACAAAAACAAAAAAAAAAAAAAATTAGAACAACTAAAACTTAGATGCATTTTAAAACATTTAAGGTTTAAAGTCATGTTTAGATGGTAGCTCCTAAAAAGAGGTTAGCAGTTACTATAAACGTAGAAAATCAATTGGCAGCTATAGAAGTTAATTCTGTCCTTAGTATCCCTGAAACGAGTAGAAATCAATCCTTGTGGGACGAACTTGACAGGAGACTTAGTATCATCTCATCTAGGTCCACACAACTTAAACAGATTAAGAGGCTAGTCTTGGATAGAATCCTGGATCCTCATCAATTAGTTTTTTATCATGAACTTCAGAGAGCCTCCCATAGATGGTTAGCCTATAGGAGAGCTTTAGTATCTTCAAAATTATTCACCTTCGAGGAATACCTCGAGAACGCAGCCATTGTGCACCAATTCCTAGGCCTTGTAGAAGACCAAGAGGTTGTTCTTACAGATAGGGAAAGATGGAATAGAGTTCCTCGTGCTGTGTTATATCGAGAGTATTGCCACGAGCTTTACTTCTATCAACCAGCATCTGAGACAGATAATATTACCATAGCCCTTTTCATCAAATTCTTAAAAGAAAACTTTCAATTTGAAGAAGAACATTTCATGACCCCTGAACAACTCGAACCTATTAATGATATTCATAAGTTATTCATAGAAAACTAGCTCATTTACTTTCAGTCTTATTATTGCGTGCATCTATTGTTTTATTTGCTGTCTTTATTGTATTATTTCAAAAAATTAAAGAAAAACTAAAAAAAATCAAAAAACTTAGCAAAAACTTAAACACTTCAATTTCAAATATTATAGTAGGTATATAGTAAATATATACCTCTTAATTTGTTGCAATATATATATATATATATATATATATATATATATATATTTGCTGAAATCAAAACTTAGCACCATGCCTAAACTTAGGAATGGCAAAGAAACTTTAGGGGAAGGAGAAGATTGGTTACAAGATACAACCGAAAACCCAAATGTCCTTCTTGGAGATTCAAATCCGGAAGGAGAAACTCTAGGTCAATCAGATGAAGACTTAGGGGAAGATAAAGAACAAGAAGCAAATGTTAAAGAGGATGGATCCTCATCCCCTAGAGTAGCTCCAAATGGAACTATTGCCTTTGACAATGCAGAGCATTTCAAGAGATTTCTCATGGAAAACATTGATGACCTTAATGTGGCAATTCGCCTTGATAAAGGGCAAATTAGTAAAACTCAAGCAGCCATGGAATATATGTGCAATATGCGTACTAATCCCTTGTCTTTCATTGATCAAGAAAGTGACAAGGGTGGACCATCCAATACGGATATGGTCACTATAGCCCAAAGCATGTCAAAACAACAGGTTACCCAACCTCCTAAGGAACCCGTTACTCAACCTAAAATCACTCCCGCACAAAAGAAAATTCCCTTCACTACTTTATTCCGCCAAACTATTGAGCAAAATGCTTTAAGTAAACAGAAACCTAAAACTAAGCCAAATACAAACTTTCAGCAATCTGGAATACAACATAATACAGCTTCAAAATTCCTCCATAATACTTTTCCTACCAATACTTTACACAACAAGTAACATGGCATCTAACCTGCATGTTCCTCCATCATATGCCCATAACACTTATGTCAATGCCCTACCAAACCAATATGGGGGGCAAACTAGTAATCTGGAAGCCATGGTGAAACAATTGGCTTCACGTATGGACCAAATAGATCCCTACCGTCCCTCGTATAATTATCGAGAGATTTGTAGTCAACCTTTGGATCCCATAGTTGTAGCTCAACCATACCCTAAACATTTTCCCATGCCTGTTCTGCCTATATATAAAGGAACCGAAGATCCCATAGAGCATCTTCGCATGTTTAGGATAGCATGTCACGACATATCGCATGACGACTTGCTATTACTAAAAATGTTCCCCAAAAGTTTAGGTGGAATGGCATTAGAGTGGTACTATCAATTGCCCACTCATTCTTTAAGAAACTTCGAAGAAACAGCAAAATCATTTGTCCATCAATTTAGTGCCTACATCGAGAGGCATGTAACTATTAAAGACCTATACAATTTAAAACAAGATAAGGATGAATGCTTTGCCGATTTCTTAGCTAGATGGAGGCAATTGACAGGAAAACTACACTTTGTGCTACCCTATAGGGAAATGTTAGACATTTTCATCAACAATTTACAAGAACAACTATCTTATGAACTATCAACCACTACCCTAACTACCTTCGATCAAGCTATAGATTTAGCTCGAAGAGTAGAAGATGCCCTCATTAGGAGAGGCCAACTTAGGAAGAAGGATGATGAGAAAACATCCAGAAATCAATATAAAAACAAACAAGGTTGTCGGTGACGGAGTCACTGACAGCAGAAATGTTGCTAATATCAATGCAACGAAGACAACGGAAAAATTCATATTGAAACCTCCTGACAAGCCTCCTCGAGAATTCACTAGATTAAACCAACCTTTGTCAACTATTTTACCTCAATTACTCGAAAGAGGTTTGATCCAATTACTCGCTATCCGAGAACCTGACCCAAGTATACCCGGATATAGAGCCGATTTGCACTGTGATTTCCATAGAGGACCCGGACATTCTACCAACGCTTGTAAGAGATTGAAACATAAAATACAAGATTTGATTGACAATAATGAAATGGAAGTGCAAGCCTTCCAACCTAAACAAAACCCTCCTAATAATACTCAAAAGACCATTCCCCAAAATCAAAATCAAAACGCCAATCAAACTTTAGACATATTTCAACACCCTTTACCAAGACATGGTAAAGAGGTGGCCAATCAAATCGAACATCATAATGTTCCCCCTCCTACCCGATATGTAGGAACCATTAGCGGACAATTACCTCGCTCAGGATTCTCAAATATTTGACACGACCTTATCCCTAGTTACAACCAGGCCCTTACATAATTTTCAAACTTCCGATTCTAGTGATATAGAATCAGATAGTGAAAGTGAACTAGACATTACTTCAAACCAATCGAATAGTTCTGAAAACGAATCAGATCCTATTCAACCTCGTCACAGATGCTATGGTTCCGTAAGAACCATTTCCTAGAAGAGTCACTACTCGACCTTCTTCTAATATAGTCCTTCCTTATGAACAAGCCATAAATTCTCAACCGAGACCAGTTCAACGTCATCACTATAACATCGTAGGAACCATTGGAGTCGTTACTCGACAACAAGCTCAAAATTCCCAACAAGAACCAAACCAGAACGATGGATCAGCTCCATTCGTTCTGAAAAATCCCAATAAAGGGAATCTTGCTCCTAATGCTCAACCTAAACCCCCTTACAGTATTAACGAACAATTGTCCAACACTACGGCCATAATTTCCCTCTTAGATTTATTGAGATCCTCTCCCACCCATAGGGATGAGTTGATGCTTACATTGAGCCAAATGATGGTACCTCAAAACATTCAACCTGAAGCTATGGCCCATACGATCATCACTCGAGAGATTGATTGTATTGACTTCAGGGATAAAGATATCCCGCAACACAGTTTACATAAGGACAATCCCTTATACATTATTGCTTTAATTGGAGATGTAGTCATCAAACGAGTTTTGATTGATAATGGCTCATCTCTAAACATTTGCACCTTTGACTTCTACCAACGATTTGGCTTTAGAAGTGATGAAATGAAGAAAACCGATATGATCATCAAAGCTTTTAATGACGAAACACAAGAAACGTGTGGAGTTATCACCCTCCCATTGCAAGTTGGTCCTAGAACCCTAGAAACAACCGTGTTTATTGTACATTGCCCAAGATCGTACAATATACTTTTGGGTCGCCCTTGGATCAACGCCATGCGAGCAGTCCCATCAACTTTACACCAATGTGTTAAATTTGAGTTTAAAAATCAGTTGGTCACTATTCACGGTGACCCTAGACCTTTTGATATGTGTGCTTTGGCAGAACCAGTTGGAGTGCAATTTTGCCCAGCTCTGTCATCCACACATCCTAGTTCTTCTTTTTCATCTAAAACTCGTGAAACATAAACCCATAACTTCACCTAGTTCCCCTCCATTAACTTCATCCTCCTATATAGATCAACAACCCTCTAAACAAATTACTTCAGAACCTCAAAAAGATTTCAAATCTACAACCAATTCTTCAACTACTACCCCTACAAATTCAAAACCTCTAGACACATCTATCATACCTTCCACATCTCAAGACATAGGTAATAAACCTTCTACATCTTATGCCCTTTCTGATGAACTATTACCAGATTTATCTACAACCTTAATATCAGAAAAAATGAATGCTTTCATGCAAGATTCAAACCTTTTAAATAAATTGCCGCCATCTCCTCGTACTTTGGGCCTCCCACAACCTATGGGAAGTACTTACCAAGTCGGGAGTTGTGCCTTCATTTATAAAGGATATGACTCGGGGAAGAATCCCTCGGAATATCAAAACTCATCATGAGGGATACGCTCGGTGTTATTTTACCAATGATTATATTAAAGCTAAACCCATGATGCTTAAAATGGGATATAAAGGGAAAGGCTTGGGACCTTTCCAAAATGGCATGAAAGAACCTTTCGAGGTAGAACCGTGGCCTCGCCCGCCGTGGTGTGGGCCTATTTCCTAGTAAGGGACAACCCTTTCCTTTTGAGGAGGATGATCACCTCATATGCTATCAAGATTATTTGGATAGGCATGTTGATTTGCCTCTTAATAATCAGTCGTTTTCATGCAACATGCTATCCATAGCATACCCCGAAATGATTGCCGACCCCGATGAAGAGTTGGAAGGAGATATCTTCCATGATGTCTCTCGTTGAAGAGATGTTACACAATGGGTTTTATTTTGATGGTTCTATACCAACTATAGCCCAACTTGAGGCCACCGATCCTCGTAATGAATTATCTAAATTAACCTTACAAGAATTACAAGAATTGGGCGTTTCACCCGCCCCACCTAATTTTGAAAGAGATCTACACATGGAGGTAGAAAATGTCATTAAAATTAACATTGGAACTGAGGACAATCCTCACATAATCAATATTGGAGCAGAACTAAGTCCAAAAAAACAAGAACAATACATTGCATTCCTTAAAGAGTATGAAGATGTCTTCGCTTGGACATACGAAGATATGCCAGGTCTAGACCCTTCCGTAGTCATGCATCATCTAGTGGTCCATCCGGATGCTAAACCGGTTAAACAAAAACTTAGAAAAATGCATCCCAAAGTGGCTTTGCTAGTCAAAGGGGAGTTAGAAAAACTCCCAAATGTTATCTTTATACAAGCTATTGATTATGCTGAATGGATCTCAAATGTAGTTCCAAGCCACCAAGAAAGAAGCTACCAAAGTTAGGGTTTGCACCGATTTTAGAGATATCAACGCTGCATGCCCTAAAGACGACTTTCCTCTTCCAAACATGGATCAAATTATTGACTTTACTGCCGGAAGTGGGATGATGTCCTTAATGGACGGATTCTCCGGTTATAATCAAATTCGGATAGCTCCTGAAGACCAAGGCTAAAACAGCCTTTATTACCCCCTGGGGTACCTTTTGCTGGAAAGTGATGCCATTTGGCTTAAAGAACGCAGGTGCAACTTACCAACGAGCTATGACCTACATTTTTCATGATATGATGCATGATATCCTACATGATTATGTAGATGATATTATAGCTCGCTCTCTTATTGAAGATCATCATTTGGATGATTTGCGAAAAGTCTTTAATCGATTACGAGAATATCTCATTCGATTAAATCCAAAAAAATGTATATTCGGAGTTAAGTCCGGCAAACTATTGGGGGTTTTAGTTTCTTTACGTGGTATCAAAATTGACCCTCTCAAAATTGCGGCTATCACCGATATGCCCGCACCTACTAATATATCTGAATTACGAAGTTTACAGGGTAAACTTCAAGCTATCCGTCGCTTCATTGATAAGTCGGCGGACAAAACCGGTCCTTTTCTCAAACTTCTTAAGAAGGATGTCCCTTTCAATTGGGACACGGAATGTAGAGAAGCTTTTGAACTTCTCAAACAATATCTCCTTAACCCACCGGTGCTTTCACCGCCTAAATCTGATCGCCCATTTCTCCTCTATATTTTTGCTTCAGATTCTCGCCTTAGGAGCTATGTTAGCTCAACTCGATGATGAAAAATGAGAACGTGCTAATTATTATATTAGCCGAACCTTCATCAGTTATGAAACCCGCTATACAACGTTAGAGAAGCTATGTCTAGCGATCATTTTTGCTACGCAAAAATTACGACATTATATGCTTAGTCAAAAAACGTATGTCATTGCTAAATACGATCCCTTAAGGTATCTCATGAGTCGACCTTATTTATCGGGTCGCACAGCCAAGTGGGTTCTTGCTCTAAGCGAGTTTGATCTCACATTCATAGGACAGAAGTCTGTTAAGGGTCAAATCATAGCAGATCAATTAGTCGCTGCACCCTTAGAGTCTACTCATCCCCTCATTATCGAGTTTCTTGATGAATGCCTTCAATTAGAGGCAGACCTTGTTGAACAATGGTCCTTATACTTTGATGGAGCCCGATGCATGAGTGGGGCCAGTGTGGGTATTATTTTAATATCTCCGCAAAAACATCTTATTCCTCTGTCCTTCAAAATGACCTTTGCTTGCACCAACAATACTGCTGAGTATGAAGCTCTAATCCTTGGATTACGAGCCGCTCTAGCACTAAAAATTAAACACCTTTTAGTTTTTGGGGATTCCCAATTAGTTATAAACCAAATTAATGAAGTTTATCAAACCCGAGATGATAAACTTCGCCCATATAAGGCCTATGTTTTACAACTAATGTCCTTGTTTGATCAAGTCACCTTGGAAGCCATTCCTCGAACTAGCAACCGTGCAACTGATGCCATGGCCGCACCTGCATCTCTCCCCGCCCTTGGAGTTAGACGACGAATATGCCACTATCATTATTCGTCGACTCCAGGAACCCGCTTCAACTAAGTCATGCTTAGAGCCTTTGGATGTGTTTCTAATCAATGAAACTACTCCTGAACCTTGGTATACAGACATATTTGATTTTCTCCAAAATGGGACTTTCCCTGACAATTCTAATAGAAACCAAGCATCGGTTATTACGTCGACGAGCAAGTCGCTTTGTAATAATTGGCAATACTTTATATAGGAGATCTTTTGAAGGTATCCTATTAAGATGTTTAAACTTAGAAGAGTCTAAATCAGCCTTGAGTGAAGCCCACGATGGATCTTGTGGAGGACACTTTAGTGGTAGTGCCATTGCTAAAAAGCTCCTTCGGATAGGATACTTTTGGCCTACCATGGAAACAGATGCACATGAGTATGTGCGCCATTGCGACAAGTGTCAAAAACATGCTGACCTTGTCCATGCGCCTGCACAAGAGCTGCAGGCTATTTCATCTCCATGGCCCTTTTCTAAATGGGGCTTGGATATTATTGGCAAAATCAATCCTGTGTCATCTGATGGACACAAGTTCATCATAATTGCCACTGAGTATTTCACGAAGTGGGTTGAAGCTATGCCTTTAGCTTCTTGCACTGGCTCACAGGTCTCTAAATTCATTTTTAATCAAATCATTTGCAGGTTCGGAATTCCTGCGAATCTCATCTCTGACAATGGAACTCCTTTCAAAAATAAAGATGTTAAAAAATTATGTCAAAAATATAAGATTCAACATCGCTGGTCCACCCCCTATTATCCTCAGGGTAATGGTCAAGCAGAAGCTTCTAACAAAACTTTAATCAAAATTCTCAAAATATTAGTCAATAAAACTGGCCGTGACTGGCATATTCAATTATATCCAGCCTTGTGGGCCTATCGAACTAGTGTTCGAACCCCCACGGGCACTTCACCATTTGTTTTGGTATATGGTGTCAAGCAGCTTTTTCCATTTGAATTGGAAGTTCCTTCTTTGGCTCTGCTACTTCAAGATACCGAAGTAGGAGATGAATATCATGTCGGCAGACTCAGTCAGCTGGAACTCCTCGATGAAAAATGCATCAATGCTTTGGAGCATCTCCGTGCTTACCAAAACAAGCTTAAAAGATCATATGCTAAGAAAGTTCGTCATCGATCCTTTGAGATTGGCGACCTTGTTTTAAAAGAAAATCAAAAAAATACAAATGCAACCAAAGAACTTAAAGGTAAATTTGAGCCCAACTGGCTCGGACCATACATCATTACTGCTAAATTTGAATCAGGAGCATATAAATTATCTACCTTAGATGGTAAAGAACTTAAAGAACCCATGAATATTTTGCACCTTAAACGTTACTATGCATAAATTTGGTCATTTCATCCATGTTTGTTTAAAATCATTATCTTGTATTTCTTTCAATTTATAAAAATCCAAAAACACCAAAAACATTCATAAATCTCCAAAACTCTTCAAAAACTATCTATTGCATTTATTTAAAGCACTAGTTAAGTTCCTTTTGCTCAAAAACTAAAATCAAAATAAAAATCTAAAAAATAGCTATATGCTTGACTCTTTCGAAACCAAAACAATATACGGAAGAAAGAGAGAGTCAACATTCTCAAAACTTCTCAAAAATCATTTATATATATTTTCTTACAATTATTGCGGTTATATGTTTCAACTTATTTTGGATAAATTAGCATTTATTTTGAATCCCTCACTTGCACACTCACAAAAAAATAAATATCTTGCTTTTATCTGGCATGATTACTAATCTCTCTTATATCAAAGTTCACAAATTTCAATTAAATAAAGTTTGAGCATAGAGAATTGATCTTGTTATTTACCTAAACCAAGCACATCTTTTCACAATAAAATGATTATATTTGTAATTTCCATGTTTTGCTACATAGTAGAACTGATTTCTTGAGTGAAAAGTTTCCCCCGCTATCCTATCATGCACATGGTCTAGAATCTTTGAGAATTGGCAAAAGGACAAGCTCACCCCTACCCAGAATAAAAATCCCTTGCTCTACAGCTAATCCGAGCAAGTATCCCTAGCAAAGAAAAAGAGAAGAAAAATTCAAGAAAGAAGAGAAAAGAAAAATGTTATTTCAGCAATGTTCCAAGTATTATCAAGCAAAAGAAATACAAAAAGAAAAATAAGCAAAGTTCAAAAGAAAGCAAGAAAGCAATAAAATCCCTTTCCCTACCCTTTGAAAAGAAAAGAAGGGTTGATGAGCTTGAATCCCCGGAATTCTCAATTATTCAAAAACCGTGAGGTAAGCCCCATAACAGGTGGTTTGTGCCCAACCTGCTTGGCCTTGGGTAACTCCTAGCGTGGCGATATGTCTGTCACATTAGCGACCTTCTTTTGTACAGACCTATGTCCGCTTATGGATTAGCTAGCTCTTGATAATCCGACCTACATAGTAGTCTAATATGGTTATATGCATCTACATCATGGTTAATGAACATTTATTTGGTTTCCTCAAATCACTTGTATCATAGTATCTTGCTCAAAACTCGTAAATGAACAATGCAATTGCACACACATTTGTATTTGAGAGATTTTGTTTATCATTAGGATAAATCAAGATCGGAAATGAATGCACATATGCACATGGGATTCCTTATAAATCTAACTTTTGTCTTCAAAATACTTTGAAATATTATTTTTGCAACTTGTTTGGAATAATCAAGTACAATTATTTTTCACAAAGACAACTATAGAATTAGAAAAATCAAAAATTTCTTCCAAATTACACAAATCAAATCATATATATCTGGTTGACTTTCGCGACGATGGTATAGTTTCAAAACCAAAATTGGAATTTTATGCCTAGCGCAAGTCCTCATTTTCATCTTTTCTGTTCATCAAAAAATCAACCATGCAATAAAACTATTTTTTTTGGATTTTCGCGATGATGGTATAAGTCTATACCTACATATTCTATGCCTAGCGCAAACCATTGTAACAATTTTTATTCCCCATTTTATCAAAAATCATAAAAACCATATGACTTCATTTTACACAAATTATGCTTTTCAAAAGCAAACCCATTTTTTTCACTATTTTTATGTCATTATGTCAAACCTTTAACTTTGCAATGATGGTATAATTCCTAAGGAATTATTCACAAATTTTATCACACTTAGGAATTTATGCCTAGCAAAAATCATTTTAAAAATATTTCATGCATAATATTTTTCATGAAAGTCCGAAAACAAACCAACCATCATCATCATCATTTGCACTATCACAACAAAGTCTTAAGACAAGCCTCTTAAGCACTCTTTTACTTTTCGCAATATTTCTATACGGGGATTAGCTTGACGACCGAGTGAGCGGCGACTCCATGAAATGGTCTATAATAGCGACAATGTCCTTTGAAATTATTGTTAAAAGTCCCCTTTTATTTTTATCAAAATTATTGCATCACATACAACCACTTTGTTACATCAGATTATTTCATTTAAAATTTTATAGCATGACATTCAAATTATAATATTTCCAACGACATAATTACATGAATTTTCAAATCAATCAATCAAAACATAAAATCATCATAAACATACTCAAGACACAAGTCATATGATCAAAAATATATCATCATATATATCTCAAAAATATATGTACATCATATCAGCTAGATTGGTATGCCACAATCCATATCTTGGCATACTCAATCAAATGTCCTCCGAGCAGTGTCTCGAGAGCCCCTAGAGCTCTCAACCTCATCTCCTCCCCCGCCCTACAGAGGACGAGGTGGCCCCATCGCAATATGTGTGGTACTGCGAGTCCTCATCGTCGATCGGGATGAGCTCCTCGACGACCCTGTCCTGATCGGATCTGCAATAGCAGCCGACAGCTGTACCCTCTGGCCCTCGGGCACCATCTAAAAATAGATCCCCTGGTAGAATGCGGTCTGAGCAACCGACCGCATCAGCTCTTGAGTGCTCGCCCCTCCGCCCCGTGCCCCGAGGCATGCAATCTCGTCTCTCGAGCCGTGTCACCTAAGCTCGATGTCGTGCGGCCTCGTCCTGCAGAGTCTGCACCTGTGTCTGGAGACGGATATTCTCCATCCGGAGAGTCACCGTCTCGCTGCTCTCTCCTATGTCAATGCCCTTGCCCTTATCGGGCGATGGTGGCCTCTCTCTCTGTGGAGATGGGGGTCTCTCCTCCCTCCTCTCCCGCTGTCGCGGCCTCTCCTGTGCCTCGTGGCCTCCTCTCGCTCTCTCCCGTCGTGACCCCGGGCCGCCTCTATCGCCGCCTCGGCGTCGCCTCCCTATCCGACGCACAACTGCGTGGATCGGACCCTGTGCTCTCGTCATCCGAGGAGGGCGGATGCCTACGTACCGGCATCGTAGCCATCGGCTACTCTCGCATCGTCCCCATCCACCGGCCGGATGGGGGCATCGTCTCGCGTCCCGGCTCCAGAAGCGCTGCATGTCGGGAGCCCCGCTAACCGTGGTGTTATCCCAGATAGTCCGAGAAAACTCGTAGTCCCTCAGAGATGGGATCCCCTACTGTAGACCGAACTGTCTCAAAACTCGGTCATAGCGGTGGAGCTCCACCTCTCCTCTCTCCATCCACGACCAGCAGACTCGCTCGATGCGAGCCGCCTCCTGTCCATCCTCGGCCCACCCCGGGTGCCCTCTCCATGGCCTCCGGGTGATCCCGATCCGGGACCAAGTCATCCAAGGAGCCTCCGGGACATCGGTAGGTCGATCCGCCGCCGTGACCCTCTCCGGAGCCACCCGGAGAAGACTCGGGGCCTCTCCCCGTCCACCCCTATCAGTGGAAGCCCTATCGGCCTCCGCACCGCAATGTGCTCCCAGCACCAAACTCGTAGGAGCGATGTCATCACCGGACATCGCCCGCCCTTGTACACGACCCCATATAGGATCCTGTACAATCGACATAAAACATAACTGCCCCAGCAAAACTTGTACCCATGGTCTCTCATATTGCAGATCACATCTACGAGCATCCATGGTACCCTGCATCCGCTCTCGGTGGCACAGCAGAAGTCCACCAACCACCCCGGCTAGAACTCGTGTGAGTCTGGATGCCCTAGGCATCTGGCGTAGTGCCTCGATATTCACTCCGCCCTTCTCCAGGGTGAAGCTCGGGTCACCACACAGCCGTCCCATAGCGTGGCCCTGATTGGCCGCAGGAGTGATCATCCGTCCTTGTATGGGGATTCTTAGAATCCTCCATACATCCTCTAGTGTGGGAGCCATCTCCCTTGTCGATAATCGAAAATAGGAAGAACCCGGATACCATCTCTCCCGCTAGGGCTGTTAGAAGCCCCATGTCCGTGGATACTTGTGGCATCTCCGCCACATGCTGTAAGTCGGCCTGTGCCAGCAGATCTCGCTCTGCTTGTGTCAGAGCGGCCAAGTCATCTCTCAAACCTCCATATTTCCACTCCTTGCTCTTTAGTAATCCTCTCTGCAACATAAACAACAAAACAATAAAAAATCATTAATCAATAATTCCAAGTAATTAATAATGCAACTTAAAGATCAATTTCATGTAATTGATGATATCGCCCACTATTGGACGATATCGTCCCAAATTTGAGCATAATCGTCTCCGATCTCGCTTGTCGAAATCGTCTCTAGATTGACGAAATCGTCCCCCTTTCACCGATTTCGCCCTTGGGCAAAATTGACGAAATTGAGACGATTTCATCGAAATCGGGACGATTTCGTCCCGACGACGTCGACGGCCAAAAACGGCCGCGATGCTCCAAATTCACCTAAAAATCACTTAAAAAGCATGTAAAAATTAAATTAAATCAGTCCTAGCTAAGTCTAGGCTCTTACCCGTAGACCGCATCGGACCTCTGCAGATCTGTGCGTCGTCTCCACCATTTTTGCTTCAGAGCTCTAAAAACCAAAAAATGAACAGTAAAAATGAATTAGGGTTTTACCCTATTTTTCTTAATTTTATTCAACAATAATTTTTTGCTTTTCCACGTTTTTACCTCAAACGTTCGATTTGGGTAAAAACACGGAGGGGGCACCATAGTAAGCTGTCGTACGATTCGACCAAGAATCGTCGCCTAAAAATGGGTATAATTTTTTGCTTTCTCGTAGATCGAGAAGAACTCATCTTTAACGCATTTTCTTCGAAAAATTCGCTAAAGAGGGGGCAAAATGTAGCACCCTAAAATTGGCGCAGTAAAATTATAAAAATTACATTCACCTTAGTAAATAATTTTAAAATCAAATTTAACCTCCCAAACCGCCCGTTAACCGTCGGGTATTCCGTTTCCCCCTTTTTCGTGCCAATTTTAGAGGTTGTTTTGATCGTTTGACGATATCGTCGCCGATCAGACGATATCGCCCTAGATTTGACGATTTCGTCTGGACTAGGACGTCCGTACGATCTTGTCGCAAAACTAAATTTGCATAGTTGGAATCTGCTCCAACGGGTCTCCAATCCGGCGTAAGCGTGTCCCGCACCGTTGGGACCCTCCCCCATTGGAGATCTCCCAAATTGGGATGATCTCCAACCTCCTACCTACTCCCCCTAAGCCTATTTAATCTCTAAGATTTTCCCTCCCCAACCCCCGGCTGAAATTATCTACAAACTGATTCCCTCTGCGTCAAAACATCTTAATTTTGCTTTTACACTAGTTCCATAGCAATTTTGTTGTAGGTACATCACTATTTTTCAACCGGAGCCAGCACCCATCGTCGTCGACGAACCTGTTCAGATCGGAGGCGATCCCATCAAATGCGAGACGATTTCGTACTGATGCGAGACGATCTCGACTGCAGCCCACATCGAGGCAATCAGTGCCTGGAGTTTGCTTTTCTCAACTCTGTTTTTGTCATTTTATTCCGTAAATTAGATTATTTATTCAGTTTTTATGTTATTTTGCATTTGGAGTTCACCCATTTAGCTTAGATTGCATGCTAAGTTCATGATCTGCTATTAAAGTACAATAATTGGCTTTAAATTCTGTTCTTAAATATTGTTCAGTATTCATATTGCTATTTGGTGTAATTTGCCTCTGTTAGCACAATAGAATTTCTTGTATTTTGCATCTGTTTTCTGTCTTGTAGGTCTCTGGCGAATTCGTCTGACGAATTCGTCAGATCTCGGATGAATCTGTTAGTCTTAGACGATTCTGTCAGATTACGTGACAATTCTGTCAGATTACAGGCGATCCAGACTGCTTCAAACGTCAGAATCTTCACGGACATCCGGATCAGGTATTTTTCATTGTCATTCTGTAAAATTCTCTGTTTTCTGCTTTCAAATCTGTTTGTTGTATTCATGAAAGTTGCATTTTCATGTAGTTTTAATTTAGATTCATTCGGCCAAACCTAGGATATGAATGCTTAAGGTTAAAACGAACTCATCAAACACATTCCAAAACCTAGGCGTGGAAACTGCCGCTAAATGTTTCCCGGTGAACCCACCATCCGTCGAAAAATCACCAAAATACACCTCCCTTGAGAGGCGGGACCTTCGCAAAGTCCTCTCAGTCCGAGGTATCGCGACATCCTTTTCCCATCCTCCTTCCGGGTGCGGATCCTATAGCCTGAAGGTAGGGATGCGAAAAATTTGGAGCGATACATAAAGAAACGTGAAGAAGGTCAAATATTTTTTTTGCATTTTTATATTAGTTTTTCATTTTTTTTTAAATAATTTAATATAATATTTTTATAAAATCAAATTTTTCTAAATATCTAAATTGTTTTTTTTATCGATATTTATTATATTATTAATTAAATTCTTGATTACTTTAAGTTTTTGCAAATAAAATTCAAGAGAAAAAGAAACCTATTTTTTTGCAAATTTTAAACAAATAAGTGCTTTTGTTTTTCCACAAGGGAGATGTAACACAAAAAAATGGCACAATTTTTTTGCAAATATAGGAGATTTAAAACTTTCTCAAAACCTTTCTAAAACTAGTTTTGAGAGTAAGAGTTTTTCTAATAAAAAATAGACCTTGGAAAATTTTGGATCGCAGCTACGGTCCCATGCAGATTAAAGAGCCATTTAACCCTGTTACACCTCTCATATTCGACTCTTGAAGAAATAAGGGTCCACTAATACCAAGTCGTGTGTCGACTGGTTTTGGATTACCTTTCAAAAGCTTGTCGTGTGTCGACTTGACTTGAAAGGTGTGCTACCTTGTTAAATTTGCAAAGCAAAGGGGGGACAAGAAATTGTAATTATTTTTTTATAACACAAGGAAGGGGAGCACTTGAATATCAAAACTTTTTGCAAAATCAAAAGCAACTTGTGCATTTTGTTTTCTCAAACCTTGGGATATAATACAAAATATTGCACATTCATTTTTTGCAAATTGAAGAAGGATCTCATCACATTGAAGGTCTAAATTTTCCCAAAACCTTGTTTCTTTTGCAAGCAAAAGGGGGAATAGACATGTTTTCTCTTTGTAAAATTATAACACAAGGAAAGGTAAAATTGTAAAAATCAAAGGGTTTAAGCATTGAAACTTGTTTATTTTGCAACACAAAAAGAAGGGCAATTGTTTTTTCAAAATCTTTACAAAATTGTAAGACAAGGGGAGAATCTTGAATATCAAAATTTTTGCAAACTAAAATTTACAATTTTGTTGCAAAATTATTGTAATAAGGTACATTTTCAATAGCATTCAACACCTTTTGCTAAATTGGCATTGTAAAAATAGGTGCATTTTTGGTAGAATCCGAAACCTAAGTGTTAAAAATTTGTGGGCACTTTTGATGGTTTGTTGCATTTAAATTCCTGTTTTTGTAGTTACCTCTTAAAGTTAAAATCAAGCGAGCTTAAGACCCCAAATTTTACACCCATTTGTGTAATTTATTGCATAGGTAAAGAAATTTTTTTGATATTTACTCCATAAAAACCCAAAATTCACTCTTCTTATTTGGATTAAATTCCTCAAATTGATCATTCTTTTTCAAGGGTTTTTAGGCAGGAATCATTAAATATCAATTTGAGTGAATTATTTTTTAGTACTCATTTTGGGTATATCTAAAGAAAGACCATTTTTTTTTGGTGAAATAAGGAAACCTTCATAGTAGCAATTGTTTGCACTAAGGGGGAATAATTCCTTTCTTCCTTCAAAACATATTTCGACAAAAGGGAGATACAACTTGTAAAGCCAATCAGAAAAGAAGAAGTCATCAAAATTATACCTTTTCTTTTAGGCTTCATAATTGAAAATTTTTTATTGAAGTACTTATAATAAGGAGGGGATTCTTTGGTGAAATTTTTGATAAATTTCCTAAGAGGCAAAGGTTTATTCAGAATATTTTGCCCTAAAAGTGAAAAACAAAAAATTGTTACAAGGCAATCAGAAAGGAAGAAATCATCAAATTGTACCTTTTCTTTTAGACTTCATAATAGAATTTTTTTTGCTTGAAGTACTTGCAATAAGGGAGGATTGTTTGGTGAACCTTTTTGATAATTTGCCTAGGAGGCAAAGTTTTGTAGAAGTATATTTTACACTAAAGGTAAGACTTCAAAAATTACCTAAGGGGGACATATTTGTAAACCTAGGAAGCACCATTATAAACCTCTTTTTAGGCTTCATAATAGCAAATATTTTTCTTGAATTACTTGTAATAAAGGGGAAGCCCAAGCCAGAGCAAGATCTAGTATATTTCATTTATCTCCTTCACTATATGGGGGAATTATATACATTACCCAAATAATGTATATAATAGAATAAGGGGGGTGTTAGATTAATTATCCCATTACTTGGATAATATCTAGATTTCTATCTTGGATAAAATCTAGATTCCTATCTTGGATAATATCTAGATTTCTATCTTGGGTAATTACCATTTTTTGTTAAAGTAGAATATAAGTTACTACATTCCCACCGATGAACAAGTTGCAAATATATTCACTAAGGCAAGTGCACGTGTCAAATTTGAGTTGTTTCGCAACACTCTTTGATTTCTATTAGGGTAGATTTGTTGGGAAATTTAACTATTACCATAATTATATTTATTTATTACATCATTTTTCACCTATGTGATATTCGTATTGTTGGTGAATATCAATAACATTAGATAAATTGTAAGTTGTTAGTTGTTAGTGACATTTATCATTTAGTTGGCTATGAACTAGGGATGATTATCTTGCATAATGCGTAAGGTTATTTATAGCCTATGTCATTTGTATTTAAACCTTAGCACAAAAATAATATTTCCTAATATTTATGGTTCAAATACTGTCAAAATTGTCTGATTAAAATTATTCAACCGACCTTGAAAAAACCTTGTGCAGTAGCAAGACCTAGTTTTAGGACTCGTAAATCAATTCAACTAGTAGAACCCTCATGACCACTACCTAGATATTATTATCTTTAGAGTGCCAAATCACTCTTATATCCTAGTTCCCCCATGACACCAACAATATGGGATATTTTTGTGCTCTAATCTTTACCACTGTGTACTGCACCTATTAAATCTGGTCTAGATCTGATTTAAGTAAATATCTGACTAATGTTGGCACATCATTGCTCTCCATAGTACCACAATAAGATAAATTATCGATTCTCATGTGCCTAGGATTGTAGCATACCCTATCTATTTTCCATCAAGAATTAGGAAACCAGTAATGGGTAAATGATCTACCTAGTTTGATGCCTTTGGGATCGGGTGTTAAACTACTATTTAATGATTCATTTCAATCTATAATAGAGACCCAGAGCTGTCATTTTGTTCTAAGAATCCAATGGATTTAAAATGATTGATATCTTGAATGCTTTTCCATGAAGGACCCTGTAACAAGGGGGTCGACAACCCTATTTTCTCAAGCCTACAAATTGATTTTCATATGGAAGGAAAACAAAAGTTAAGTATACTCAAACTAGTGTAAATCTGCATATAGCATAAGGCTTGGTCCTCGCATGTTCAAATTTACACAAATATCCATTCTCAAACATAAAAGGAAAATGAAGGAGAAATGAATGTTGAGAATTTGTCCGATATAGGATACGCCAAGGTCCAAAGTACCATTTAGAACAAGTGAATATTCCCTACTACCTTAGCCATGATGTCATGACTACATGTGGTGTTGTGATGCATAGAAGTGATGATGAACAATGGCTATGATATCTACTATTGGAACCCAGTGTTACTTGATACTTATGGAAAACTTCATCCCACATGCACCCCGCAGGGATATGTGGGGATTTTTTTGGAAGGAATCACCATTTACTCTTGACCATGGTTGGTGTGGTCGAGGCTAGCTAGCGCTAGTTGCCTAGTAAAGAAGACTATGGTGATATTTATTGATTTCCAACTATAGATAATCTTGGCTAACATGATTAAGATGCTTGACTTTCGGTAGCAGGATTATGTTGTTTGAATTGCTTCCTCAGTTAGCGTAACTATGTCGGCCAGATGAATTATTGAGAATGGTTAAATGTATGCCTAAAAATATTTGTAATGCTCATGGATAAGTAAGATTCCCAATTTTCTACCTAGTTGAGTAAGTCTTAATTTATGAAACAATGGATTACTCTGGAAAGTAACTTGTCAAATAAGGGCTTATCTTGAAAAGTAATTGAGGAAATATCAGCAATAACTTCTAAGCACAATTAGATGATGAAATTGTAAATATTTTTGTATTTATGGGGAAAATTGAGATGGAATTTGTAGAAACCATAAAGTAATATTTTAGTAGGTTATGAAACAAATTAAGAAAGAATTTGTTAGATTTGGATGTGCAATATTTTAATGAATTGTGAAACAAAAATGTGATATACTCTATAAAAATAATTTGAGTGGGAATATGTGTAACCCATGATAAATTTTGTTTGAGGATTTTGAGATAAATTTTGGAAAATTTTGAATAAATTAGGTAATAGTCTTGTTGATAGACTAAACAATACCTTTTAAGAACTATAGTTTAACCTTGATGAGAGATTGGTTAATAAATCCTATTTGCTAATATTGTGTACCTATAGTGTATTTCCTGTAACAAATTAAGGGTCAAGTTTGTAAACCTATAGTGTAATATTGTATGATAGATTACTAGACGAGTTGTATCTAAACTTGAGTAATGTTGTTGGTAGATTGCAAGAGAGATTGTAGCTAAACTTGTGGAACTATAGTACAATCTTGTTGATAGATCTTAATACAACTTGGTAGCCAAATTTATGGAAAAACTATAAACTACAATATAAATTTAAAAATGAAGGAGAAATGAATGTCGAGCATCTATCCCATATAGGATACACCAAGGTCCAAACTAGCATTTAAAACAAGTGAACATTCCCTACTATCTTAGTCACAATATCGTGACTACATGTGGTGTCATGATGTAGAGAAGTGATTATGGACAATGGCTACAATTACCATTGTTGGAACCTGGTGTTACTTGTTCCTTATGGATAACTTCATCCCACATGCACCCCCTAGGGGCATATGGGGATCCTTGTTGGAAGGAATCACCATTTAACTCTTGACCAAAATTGGTGTGGTCGAGGATAGCTCACACTAGTCGCCTAATCAAGAAGACTATGGCACTAATGGTTAATTTCTAGTTGTAGAGAATCTTGGCTAACATGATTAAGATGCTTGACTTCTGATAGTAGTATTATGTTGTTTGTCTTGCTTCCCTAGTTAGTGTAACTATTTTGACCAGATAAATGATCGATAATGGTCAAATGTATGCCTAACCACTTTTTTAATGTTTGTGGGTAAGTAAGATTCCCTTTTTGCTACCTAGTTGAGTAAGTCTTAATTTATGAAACAATGGCTTACTAATGCACTGTCATTAAGCACATCATTAATTCTCAATGAATTTTTCAATCCAAGGCAGTGTACAAGGCTATCTACGAAAGGAGTGAACAGGGCTATAATTTAAGGTCAATTGGGAGCAGCAAGTCTTATTGGTGGAACTAATTGTGTGGGGGTTTTTAGGTCTCTTCTACCTCTAAATTGCATAAATTGAACTTTAATCTAATTGCAAGAATGAAAACTAATTGTTGATTACAGAAATGAAACCTTAGTTACGAGTTGCAAGAATGAAATCCGATTAAATTGCAGAATTAAAACCCTAGTTACAGTTGTAGAATTGGAAACCTAATTACAGTTGCAAAATGAAAGTCTATTTACTCTTGCAATAATGAAAACTAAAATTAAGTCCTGTCAATACTCTGTAACAGAAGGTTGTCAATCTTCTATGCAGGGGTTGACAACAAAAACAATAATGCAGGAAAATTGCAAAAAACTGTAAATTGCTGGAAATGGAAATTGTAGTAAATTGGAAAGTTGTTGGAAAGCAAAAAGACTAATCAGATCTACTGCTAATCACATCACAAAAGTATCTTGAATAGAAAATAAATTATTAGGACTGAAATGGATGTTAACTACTACAAAAGAATGAAATTGACAAGTTTCACAGCTTATTTTGCTACAGTAAAATCAGAACAAAACCTGCTTGTTAGTCCTCCTCCTAGGTCTGGAAGTGGCCAACCTCCTTTTCTAGAAGAAGGTATGAGTTCCTCTCTCTCTAAATATTACTCACACTCAAACATAATATAATGAATAGAAAAACTTGTACTTTATTGATTCAGAACATGATTACAAATTTGCTGCTAAAACCTATTACAAAACTGTAATAGTCTCAGTTTTCTCACTTATTCTCTATCTATATTTTCTCTACTACTATTTCTACTATTATTATTATTTTATTAGCTCAACCTGGATGGGAGCTATCTTTTATAGATGCCTAAAATCTAATTACAATAGAAAATATACTCTGCAAATCAATTCCTGTTATTCTACAGTATTCCCTGGGTTTATCCTAGAAGAGGATCTTTTCCATAAATTGTGGCTTTGGATGGCAAGGATGACAAAGTTAGATGGGAGATATTTTCCTTTAACCTCCTCAGCCTTATTTCCCTTTTTCCACCATCAAAAATCAGTCAAAAGGTCAAAAAGTGTTTTTTGTTCTCAATTCGGAGCTAAGTGGCTCAATCCGAAGATATTCGCTCAATCCGAAGAGACTGTATTTCTCAATCCGAAGATCTTCGAAATGACCAACTATGTACTCTTCAATTGATTTCAGCTGCATTTCTCAGGTGGATTAGTCCTCAGGATCATATTGCAATAGCCTTCATTCCTCTTCATGTGTGAATTCCATGCCTTGCCATTCATTGGTAGTTGGCTGGAATTTACACAGGAAAACTCAGTTTTTGTTGCACAAGTAATAGTTCTTTGCACTATTTGCTAAATTCAAAGAAATTAATGTTTGAGAAACATCAAAATAAGAATAGTAAAGTGTTGCTATCAGCCTAAGCATATCCCTTATGTAACAGGTCATGGCAAAGTGACATAAAACTACACAAAAACTGTAAAAATTAGCATATAATATTCCAAACACATCAATCATGCAAACAATTAATACACAACATATTAGATCAACTTAACTAGTATATAAAGTAAATCATAGAGTTTTAGGCAAGTTTTAGTTGTTCAAAACATGCTATGATGGAGGTATTTCCAGGCCTCATCATTTTCCCCCAACTTATATTAATGCATGTCCTCATGCATTCTGTTGGGCTATAGAATCATAGATATCCATATTCAAGTTCCATGATCTGTAGAACAACTTTTTGCCTATATAGTATCCTTTGTTCTCCTGAAGGTTTCTGAGCCAATTTTCAAACTGCTCATCTAGTTGAGGATCCTCTTCAAAATAGTAGGGAACTAGAGTAATGATGGTTGGAGGCCTAAATCTGAGACCTACCCAGTTATGTTGCATAATTTCAATAAGTTGTATCACCCCTTCTACTCTTCTTCTAGACCATTCCAGATTAATGGGGGAGATAGGCTCCCTTTTTTGTAAAGACATGGAAAGTTCTACCCATCTATTTTTGCAATGTGATAATGTTGGAACAAAATTGTCATTACAGAAATTCTAGAATTTAGTTACACAGTCCCTCAAATTTCTCAAATACATCCTTTTGATATCATCCCTGTTCATCATGAGAAAATGTTGTCTAGTGATAATCGGATGATTTGGCTGAATTGCTCTAACTAACAATTCAGCTCTTAATTCAATTTCCTTATTTTACCTTTTTTCTTGGTCCCAATAAAACTGATTTTGTAAGGTAGACATAAAAGCTCTCAATTGCACATCTCCTATGCAAATATGGGGGTGGAAATCTACATCCTCTGGAATGAAAAAGTTGTGCAGAAATAACTCACATAGCAAGTTTTTCTGCTTTGTAGGACTGTTGAAGTAAGCTTCCAAAAACTCTTCAGCTTTTTCTAGTTTATAGGGGAGACCTGAGCTAATTCTCATAACCTACCATCTCAGATATCTCTCCTTCAGAATGAGACTGTAAAACCTGGCAGGTCTTCTGAATTGAACCAAAAATTTAGCAATTTGACATAGGTCAGTTACTTTTTCATTCAATGCACTGATTTTTGTGTCCTTTGTCTCTAGCTATTTTCCTACCAGTTTCAATTTCTCAACCTGTGTGGCAAGCTTTTCATATTTGATCATCCAGTTAGCAATGTCTGTATTATACTGCTCCAGGGATACAGATATTGGGTGGTCTAATTACAGGTTGAAACTTAGGCAACAGTTCCACCTGTACCCCTTTTTCTACCACTTCTACTGGTTGGAACATCTAATAGCAATTCTACTTGTATCCCTTTTTCTGCTACTTCCATTGGTTGGACATCTGACAACAATTCTACTTGTATCCCTACTTCTACAAAAATCTTATTCGGAGGAGCACTTGATTATTTACATTTTGTTGTTCAAAATGCTCTTGTGTTGGTGTTTCTTGCAGACATAACTATTGTGACTCTCCACAGATATTCTTTTATGGGCTCCTGATCGATTTTGGAGCATCTCTGGATTGAGAAGGTGTTGCTTCAGAATGGAAGGGCACTGCTTCAAAATGAGCTCTTGTGTTTTCATCCAAAGATGCCTCTATCAAGGGGGAAGAATTATCTACCCTAGATAATCCAAGTAGTAATTGAGCCAAATCTTCCTCATTATCTATTGTAGTTGACTATTTTTCAAATTGTAACAGTCTGCTCTTTAGTTCCTCCACTTCCTGTTGCAACTTTGCAATTCTTTTTTCATGTTTTTCAATGATATTTTCCTTCTCCTCAACCCATCTGGTTTGTGTTTTAATCACACTCTTGGCTGCTCTCAACTATTCTACAATGTCCACCTCCTCTTCTTCTGATTCAGAATCTGATGCAGACAAATTATCTATAGTTTGTTGCTCAACCATTATCTCACTTTCCGTTTCAACTGTTCGGTCCTATTCAGAAGGTTCCATAAGGTTATCTATGATTGCATCCAAATTTGCATCAATTTCAAAATTGTCTTGTCTAGACTCTTCCTCAACCAACTATTCAAGAAATTTTGAAAAACCTCCAATGGTATTTCGAAGGATGGTAGTATTTCTACTTCCTTGGTTCCATTTTTATCTTTCATCCCATTTTTCTGTTCTTGATGTGCTGAAAATACTGCTCACCTCTGCTACTATAATCGTCCGCTAGGTCACTAGTTTTTGGTTTTGTAGAATTACAGGGTTTTCTCTTTGGATTTGCAATGTTTTGTTCTTCTTCAGAAATAAATTCTTGTAATCATGTTGCATCAGTGATTACTTCTTCAAAATGAAGAGTGGCATGCTTCCCTATTTTTGACTTGGACACCTGTCCATCAATCATTGGACAGACGTCCTTGCCGTAAAATCTCCTTAGCTCATCCGATCTACGTGTGATTTTCCCACATGCATGGTTATCAGCAACGAATGGTGGTGGCACATTATTAGTTATTTTCCCTATGATTTCGTACTTCCTCGAGATGAGACAAATCTCACCGTGAACCAACTGACATGTGTCAATGATCACATGGAGTCAAAAAAATTTTTGATCGTGTCTTTTCTCCCTCCTTGGATGCCACATGGAAACATAACATTAAGTGCTCATTCCAAAGATTAAATTTCATTTCGAAGATAATTTTTATTTCGAAGACAAAGGTTCACTCCAAAGACAAAGCAGGACTTGTCATTCCGAAGACAATTTTCAATCCGAAGACAAGGTTGGACTTGTCATTTCGAAGACAATTTTCAATCCGAAGACAAGGCTGGACTTGTCATTCTGAAGACAATTTTCAATCCGAAGACAAGGCTAGACTTGTCATTTCGAAGACAATTTTTAATCTAAAGACAAAGCTTCATTCCAAAGATACAATGCAGCAGTCATTCCATAGATACAATGCAGTAGTCATTCCAAAGATACAACAAAAACCAACATTCTTCTTTTAAAACATGTTTTGCTTATGCCAACTCTTATGAACACTTTTATACTAATGGTTAATTGTCATATACTATATATCAAATATTTACAATGAGAAAAGTGCAAGAAACATATACCTGGTTAAAACAAGTTAATGCAAGTTTTTGAAAGATGACTGCTTTTGTTGATGCTCTGTTGAGGCTTACTACAATACTTCAAAAATAAATGTAGTTGGTGAATTTGTACAATGGTGACTCAAAAATTTTCAAGGTTATGCATGCCAGAAAACTGGTTTTCATGCATACCAACTCAGTAGTGCCTTAGAAAAAGGTTTTCACTGCTGAGTTATTCATTTTTCTCTTTTTTTTTTTTTTTTTTTACCTCTCCTTTTCTCTCTCTTTTTTTCTTTTTTTTTTTATTCTGATTATGCCCATGAAGGAATTCACAACCAAAATTTATTCATCTTTTTGTTTTCTAATTTTTCTGATTTTTTTTTGTATTTTTTTGTTTTCTTGAAATCCATGATTATGCTCAATCTGTGGCAATTGTGGTGGAAGAGGGAATCTCTTCTACCTATTGTGCATCCAAGCTATCAAGTTGTTGCAAGAACTCCTCCTTAGTTAGAGGTGTATGGTACACTCAAAGGCGATGTCCATTCACTACCAACTTTCTCCGTGAATCATCAATGGGAGAGAGGCGAGCTGCTCCGTTGTCAAATACTTCTTCAATCTGGTATGGTCCAAGCCATCTAGTCCTTAGTTTTCCATGGAAGTCCACATAGCGAGAATCAAATAGCAAAGCCCAATATCCTTGCTAAAATTTTCTCTGTTGTAGGTGGCCATCATGCCACAGCTTCCTCTACTCCTGAATTACTTCAGTTTGGTGCAGAGCATCCAACCAAAGTTCATCCAATGCATTCAGCTACAGAATCCTATCCGCCTATGCCTGTGACAATTCAATTCCAATTTCCAATGTTGTGCGCAATGTTAGTAGCTCAAATTCAATAGGTAGGAGGGGCTTTTTACCAAAAACTAGTTCATAAGGTGTGAATCCAGTAGTGGATTTCCAAGTAGTATTGTAAGCCCAAACTACTTCAGGTAATTTATCTAGCTAGTTTCTCCTATGAACAACTATTGTTTTCATCAAGATCCATTCCAATTCTCTGTTTGTTACCTCAACTTGGCCATTTGCTTGTGGGTGGTAAGGTGATGATTTCCTATGTTTGATTTCATACAACTCTGTAAAAGCCTCAATAACTTTAGATGCAAATTGGGGTCCTTGGTCCGTGGTGATAGACCGTGGAGCTCCAAATCTCTAAAAAATTTGGTTATACAAGAAATCAATGACCTTCTCTTCATGAGCATGTTTGAAAGCATGCACCTCTACCCACTTTGTCGGGTAATCGGTGCATACCATAATATGCACCTTTCCTTGAGAAGGTGGATCAATAGGTCCCACAAAATCAAGCCCCCACCTCTCAAATGGTTCTAAAACCACTTGAGGCTGTAGTGGCATTTCATTTGTGTGAGTGGGTTTCCCCATTCTTTGGCATGCATCACAATGCCTGATGTACTTTTTCACATCCTTGTGAAGAGATGGCCAATAATATCCTATTCCTAAAATTTTCCTAATTGTGCTTTTTACAGAATAGTGTCCACCGAAGGGTTCATCATGACAAGCCCTAAGGATATCATATACCTCATCCTTTCGGATGCACCTACGTAACACATGGTCAGGACTACTCTTGAAAAGCATACCTTGAATCCATTCAAAAGAAGAGCTCTGTTTGATCAATTGTTTTCTTTGTTTGGAAGTAAAATGTGGGGGAACTTTCCCTATGACCAAATAGTTGGCTATATCTGCAAACCAAGGTGATTGGACAGATATAGCAAATAATTTTTCATCAAGAAAAGTGTCCTCCACTAATTCCCCTTCCTCTGTGTTCTGCAACCTGGACAAAAAATCTGCTACAACATTAGCTTTTCCTAGTTTATTGATTATTGTGATATCAAATTCTTGCAACAACAGTAACCAACGGATAATCCTTGCACTCACCATAGGCTTATTCATCAAATATTTAATGGTTGTGTGATCTGTGTGAATGAATATTTGATAACATGTGATGTAATGCCTGAATTTATTGATGGCATAGATTACTGCCAAGAATTCTTTCTCAGTTGTGGTATAATTTTTTTAGCTCCTGTCAAGTTCTTGCTAATGTAGTAGATAGCATAGTGTTCACCATTGTCGATTTGTCCCAATGCTGCTCCAATTGCAGTATTGGAAGCATCAATCTGTATGTGGAATGGTAATGTCCAGTTAGGTCCTCTTAACACAGGTGGAGTTACTAATTTTTCTTTTAGAGCTTCAAATGATTCCTGACACTTTGCAGTCCAGGAGAATTCAGAATATTTAGTCAATAGGGCAAACATGGGATGGCCTATTGTGCTAAAGCTAGGAATAAACCTACGGTAAAAACCAATGTGTCCTAGGAAGCTTCTGACATCAGTATGAGTTTTAGGAGGGAGAAGGTTCTTGATAATTTCCACCTTCTTTGGATCAACCTGGATCCCTTGAGGAGAGATGTGATGACCAAGAACTATTCCTTCCTCCATCATCATAAAACATTTGTCTGGATTTAAGGATAACTGGTAGGTTTCATAGCGAGTTAAAACTTTATCAAGGTGTTCCAATGTAAAGTCAAAAGTTTGTCCACAAACTGTGAAATCATCCATGTATATTTTAACACTGTTGGTAGTCAGATCAAAAAATATGGCTAACACTGCTTGCTGAAATGTTGTTGGGGCATTACACAAACCAAAAGGTAAGACCCTATAGGCAAATGTTCCCCATGGACAGGTAAAGGTTGTTTTCTCTTGATCTTCGGGTGCAACCTGAATTTGATTATATCCACTAAATCCATCAAGAAAACAAAAATATTTCTTTCCAAGCAAGAGTATCTAACACCTGATCTATGAATGGCAATGGAAAATGATCTTTGTATGTCACTTTGTTCAGTTCTCTATAGTCTATACATACTCTCATTTTTCCATTTTTCTTAGGCACTATAACCAATGGAGAGACCCACCGACTATCAAAAATTGGGTAAATGAATCCTACTTCCAGAAGTTTTTCAATTTCTTCTTTCATAATATCCCTCAAGGCAGGATTCAGTATTCTCTAAGGCTGTCTTACAGGCTTGACATCTTCAATATAAATTCTATGAGTACATACATCAAGGTGAATCCCTGACATATCTTTGTAATCCCAAGAAAAAGCATGGATATGCTTTTGCAAAATAGCTATCAATTTTTCTTCCTCTTCCCTAGTAAGCTGGCTATTTATGTTCAAAAATTTGCCTGGTCGGACTTCTATTTGTTTTGTATTTGGAAGGACTGAATTTACTTCTTCACAATTGTTGACTAGGGAATTAAGAGGACAATGATGAGATGGGAGGACATAAGAAGTTTCTGTCTCATTGATTTTTGATGGAAGCATATCCTGTATGGAACAATGAGAAGGGAAGATCAAGTGATGGTGCCACCCATGTGGTAGTGAAACAGATGTTTCCTATGATGGTATAGATGGCCTTTCTTCATAACTTTGACCTTCTTCTCTCACTAGCAATTGATTGATATTGGTTGCTTCCTCTTCTAACCCTTGTTCATGCAGAACATTCATTAGGACTATTTCATTTTCTAAAATTTCTGTGTCATGGAGGTCTTCTGTGTGTTCCCTTACTACCAAGGTGGCTAGTGTGGAAATAACCTCTTCTGGTTCTTCATCTGAGTCAAGAAACCATAACTGACCTGTGAAATTGCTTAAAGGTCTTGCAGGAGGATATAGAGAAATATTTTTTAGGTCAATACCATTTGAAATTGTCATTTTTCCAGATCTGTAGTCTATAAAGGTTGCTGCAGTTGCAAGCCAAGGTCTTCCTAGGATAATGGGATAGCCATGTGCTGAGTTTCTTGGCTATAAAACCAAAAAATCTATAGGGTATTCCCAAGAAGAAACTTCTATAGGGACATCTTCAATGATACCTTTAGGTTTTGCAACTGACCTATCAACCATTTCTAAAACTATGAATGTGGGGCTGAGATGTTTGAGCTGTAATTGTTCCATTGTATCCTTGGTCATGATATTTATTGTAGCTCCTAGATCAACTAAGACGTTTGATATTGGTATTGAGCTTATGATCACTATGATAACTAGACTTCTTGGGTCACTATACTTTGGAGGTACTAGTTTTCCTGACAAGAGATCAACTATCTTTCCTTCAACATGAACAGTTTTAGGAAATGCTTTCTTTTTTCTTCTTGCTCTTCTGTTGCACAAATCTTGGATAGTTCTTTTAATCATAGGTATATCCTTAATGGCTTGCAATAAGGGCAGTGATATGGTTAATTTTTTGAGTTCTTTCACTAACTCTAATTCAGAATTTTCTGCTGTAGTGTTAAGTCTCTCAGGGTATGGAATTATCCCTGATGAAGGTAATTGTTCTGCTTGTGGTTCTATTTTTCTTCTTCTTCTTTCATTGTTGGTTTGACTTTGCTTGGTTCAATAGGTTCTTGAATTTCATCTTCTTTCACTTCAATTATAATAGGTTCAGGTAAAACTTTCCCTGAACGTAGTTGTATGTTGCTACAATCTAGAATTTGCATATCTGAATTTCCTTTAGAATCAGCCATATAGGCAGGAGCTGCCTGCCTTATGTTATTTGGATTTATTACAGGTTGAGCTGGTAATTGAGGTTGTTTCACCTGTTGCATTTGTTGATTTGGTTTTCCTTGAAAATTTTGATTTGGTGCAAGCAACAAATTCTGAGTTTGACCTTGATTTCTTTGCTGCCTTGGATAGTACTGGTATTGTTGACCCCACTGCTGTTGATTTTGCATCCAAGATGGATTACTTTGATTTTGAGTCCATGGTGGGTTATTTTGATTCCATGATGGGTTATTCTGGTTTTGATTCCAGGATGGATTATTCCAACCTATCTATGGCCATTCTTGAGAATTTGTCCATTGAGAATAATTCCAAGGACGTTGGGGTGGTTCTGACTATCCCCAAGACATGTTTCCATGGTTGTTTCCCCAATTTGTAGGAAAATAAGGGGTATTTTGATACTGTTGAAAGTTTCCCCCTTGTCTTGGTCCCACATAATTGAGTTCTTCTATTTGAGTTTCTAGGACAATTTTTAGTTGTGGTAGCAGATGACATTTGTCAATCAAATGTCCTTTTGAGAAAATACTACAAATGGCTGAAATGGATGTTTTGTTTAGAGGACATTCCTGTAAGGCATGTTTATTCCTGCATCTTGGGCAATAAATTGCTAAAGGTTCTATGGTTTTTGCTTTAGCAGACATTTCTCCCAGAGCTGTGTTTAATTGTACCAGGATATCAGTCTTAAAATTTGCAAGTTCCTCTATTAGGTCCTTCACATCAGTGCCATTTGTACTCTTTTTCTTTCTTTTCTGCCTAGTGCGAGAGTAATTTTTGCAAATATCCACAATCTCATCCATATTATGAGTACTTACATCCCCATTTCCCATAAAATCTAATACCTCTCTGGATTCATCTTGTAATCCTCTTAGAAAAATGGTTTTGCACAATTTTGGTTCTCCTAGTCCACACCTTCTTTGAACAAACACAAATCTATCAAGGTAATCTTCTAATGTTTCATCATCTTCTTGTTTAATTCTGAACAACTCATCTTTCCTCTTCCTTACTCGACAATACTCTTGATACTTGTCTAAAAACACAGTCTCCATTTGATCCCTAGGTTTGGATGGAATCTAGTTGTAAGCTCATGAACCAACGTAATGTTGAGTCCTTGAGTGTTGAAGGAAAAACCTTGAGTTTCTGATTATCATTTATATAGTCATAGGTTTGACACACTACTTTGAACTCAAATAGGAACTGATCAGGATCTTCAGATGCAACACCCCAGAAGGTTGGAAGCACTGAAGGTGAGATTGTTTTCATGGGAGAGTTCTGTGTGGGATTCAAAAGAATAGGATATTCAAATGTTCTAGGAGGTTGGAGCACATCTTGATCATCTTGATCATTTTCATTATGGACACGGCCATGCTGGTCATCCCCATATGGATTACCTCTTTCTGCCATAATTTCTTGTTCTTCAGAAATAGTTAAACCTATCCAAATTTCTTTCTCAAGAGGTCCAAAACCTTCTATTGATAATGAGTCTGGTAATTTTTCTTGCTCAGGAGATTCTGATGATGATGAAGCTGGTGGTTTTTGTTTTAGTTTTTTTGGTAGTTCAAACACAGGTGATTCACCCCTTAGGCATGAAGATCTTCTTAATGGAATAAGCCAGGGATATCTTTGGATAATTTTACCTTCTTCATCCCTAGGCCTACTCATTCATGCCTACTCCTTAATGACATAAATTATAAGTCAATAATTGTTACTTAACCAGTTGTTATATTCAGATTTTACCCTAAATTTTCACAACTCAGTCTAATTAACAGCTATTGAACTGTTGACACCTTCTAACAACACTCTCCCTAACAATGGCGCCAAAATGATGTGCTGTCATTAAGCACATCATTAATTCTCAATGAATTTGTCAATCCAGGGCAGTGTACAAGGCTATCTACGAAAGGAGGAGTGAACAGGGCTATAATTTAAGGTCAATTGGGAGCAACAAGTCTTATTGGTGGAACTGATTGTGTGGGGGTTTTTAGGTCTCTTCTACCTCTAAATTGCATAAATTGAACTTTAATCTAATTGCAATAATGAAGACTAATTTTTTATTATAGAAATGAAACCTTAGTTATAGTTGCAAGAATGAAATCTGATTAAATTGCAGAATTAAAACCCTAGTTATAGTTGCAAAATTGGAAACCTAATTACAGTTGCAAAATGAAAGTCTATTTACTCTTGCAATAATGAAAACTAAAATTAAGTCCTGTCAATACTTTGTAACAGAAGGTTGTCAATCTTTTGTGCAGGGGTTGACAATAAAAACAATAATGCAGGAAAATTGCAGAAAACTATAAATTGCTGGAAATGGAAATTGTAGTAAATTGGAAAGTTGTTGGAAAGCAAAAAGACTAATCAGATCTACTACTAATCACATCACAAAAGTATCTTGAACAAAAAATAAATTATTAGGACTGAAATGGATGTTAACTACTACAAAAGAATGAAATTGACAAGTTTCACAACTTATTCTGCTACAACAAAATCAGAACAAAACATGTCTGTTAGTCCTCCTCCTAGGTCTAGAAGTGGCCAGCCTCCTTTTCCAGAAGAAGGTATGAGTTCCTCTCTCTCTAAATCTTACTCACACTCAAACATAACAGAATGAATAGAAAAACTTGTACTTTATTGATTCAGAACATGATTACAAATCTGTTGCTAAAACCTGTTACAAAACTGTAACAGTCTCGGTTTTCTCGCTTATTCTCTATCTATCTTTTCTCTACTACTATTTCTACTATTATTATTATTATTATTATTAGCTCAACCTAGACGGGAGCTATCTTTTATAGATTCCTAAAATCTAATTACAACAAAAAATATACTCTGCAAATCAATTCATGTTATTCTGTAGTATTCCCTGGGTTTATCCTAGAAGAGGATCTTTTCCATAAATTGTGGCTTTGGACGGCAAGGATGGCAAATTTAGATGGGAGATATTTTCCTTTAACCTCCTCAGCCTTCTTTCCCTTTTTCCACCATCAAAAATCAGTCAACAAGTCAAAAAGTGCTTTATGTTCTCAATCTGGAGCTAAGTGGCTCAATCCGAAGATATTCGCTCAATCCGAAGAGATTGTATTTCTCAATCCGAAGATCTTTGAAATGACCAACTATGTACTCTTCAATTTATTTCAGCTACATTTCTCAGGTGGATTAGTCCTCGGGATCATATTGCAATAGCCTTCATTCCTCTTCATGTGTGAATTCCATGCCTTGCCATTCATTGGTAGTTGGCTGGAATTTACACAGGAAAACCAATTTATGCTACACGATAATGAGTTCTTTGCACTATTTGCTAAATTCAAAGAAATTAATGCTTTAGAAACATCAAAATAAGAATAATAAAGTGTTGCTATCAGCCTAAGCATATCCCTTATGTAACAAGTCATGGCAAAGTGACATAAAACTACACAAAAACTGTAAAAATCAGCATATAATATTCCAAACACATCAATCATGCAAACAATTAATACACAACATATTAGATCAACTTAACTAGTATATAAAGTAAATCATAGAGTTTTAGGCAAGTTTTAGTTGTTCAAAACATGCTATGATGGAGGCATTTACAGGCCTCATCACTTACTTTGGAAAGTAACTTGTCAAATAAGGGCTTATCTTGAAACTTGAGTAATCTTGTTGGTAGATTGCAAGAGAGATTGTAGCTAAACTTGTGGAACTATAGTACGATCTTGTTGATAGATCCTGAGACAACTTGGTAGCTAGATTTGTGGAAAAACTATAGACTACAAGATAAATTAGTAAATATATTTGTGAAGGAACTATAGTGTGACCATAATGATGGATTGTAGAACAAATCTGGTATATGATCTCGTAGTAGATTATGATTAAATCCTTGGAATGATTTGTAGATCTACAATTGAATCCATTTGTTTAAATGCTATTTTTGGTTGGAAGAAATATGAGTTACTTGTGAAAGTATGATTTGTTTAAATGCTATTTCTGGTTGGAAGAAATATGAGTTACTTGTGAAAGTATGATTTGTTTAAATGCTATTTCTGGTTGGAAGAAATATGAGTTACTTGTGAAAGTATGATTTGTTTAAATGCTATTTCTGGTTGGAAGAAATATGAGTTACTTGTGAAAGGGATCTCATTTATGAATGAATTTATGGCATTCTCTTGAAAAGGACTAGCAATAGTTGATTGTAATAATATTTGTTTCAAAGGCATATCTTTGTGGAAAATGATATGAGATGAAAATAAGATTTTCAGTCTTAGGAAAGTATGGGATTTCCTTCCTTTGAATTTTGGAATGCTTTAGACAATTACATTATGAGGAATGTATTGTGTTTAGTTGCATTCAATTGGAAAATTATTACATGCTATTGCTTGCCTAGAATGCATTTTCATATACATGTAATGGGTTGTCCTGATCCCGAAATACCTACAACCTAGTACTGGTGGCTCGAATGGAGTCAAGTGAAGATTGGAACTATTCGAATTCTATTGATCATGTATATATGTTGTAACAAGGCCTCTTTAATGAAAGGCCTCCATTATTGTAAAATATCTCCTTTGAGATCAATTGTAATTTGATTGTATCACTCTTTAAGAGGATTTGTAAACAATGTAATACTCGATTTCAAGCAATTATGGAAGAAGATGTAAAGTTATATCATGGCATGAAGTTATCATATGTTAGGGCTTAAATATTTAAATGTGAATTAAATATTGTGTCTAGATGACATAGAGTAACCCTAAACTAGAAAGAATGTATAAATCATGCATGACACTTAGAAATGTATCTCTAGTGATTAAATATGAGAATGATCATAAGGGAGAATATTGAAAGTTATCTCATTTCATGGAGATTATAGTTGAATAAATCAAGTAAGGTATAATGGTAGACATTCACAAGTCTATGTGGGTTTGTGTGATAACCCCCTTAGCTTCCTATTGTTGATATGGGGAGTTAAGCATTGCAATGATTGTTGTTCTATCCTTAAGGAAGAACAAGCTAATCTTCAAGGCATACACCTAATGTACGGGTTGAAAGAGACCTAACATAAGGACTAGTTTAATGTTTGATTTAAACTAGTAGGGAAAAAGGGCATTCCTATTTGAGATAGGAGAATTCCCAATTGTAAGGTAAAGAAACCTTACCTGTAGGTCATTATAGGGGTTGGCCACTCCTATCCATAGGATAGACACTGACCATGTTGGATTCCTGTGAAGTGCAGCCTTGGACTTACTTGGATACTCATCTATAAGAGAACCACATGAAGATACTTTTAATTCACTCATGAACTAGTGACAATGATAAGAACTTAAACAAAAAAAAATTCTCCCTAAGATTGGTTGGTTTTGGTAAGGATGTTATAGTTGGTATCAGAGCCTAGGTTGATTAGGCACAAAGCTTCCATGAAAATTCTAGAGGAACTCTGAATAGATACATGTTTGGTAAGGGAAGAAAAATTGCTTGGAGGTTACTAATGGGTAAGTCCTTTCTCCCAAGACCGAACCATTGGTGAATCGGCTTGGAAGAGTTAAGTGAACCCTCCATAATAGTGGGTCTTAAGCGGTGTACCTGAGACTCTTTTGAGAAATTGTACTTGACATTCATAGCTCCAAGCTAAGCCTCTTCCTTACTCAAGCATTGTATTATAAATCAACAAGAGTTATTTATAGATCCTAATAATAAAGAAATATCTTAGTAGGGTCTTCACATTAGAAGAAAATATCAAAATATTTTTCTTTTAATTTTGATTGATGTTACAACATGGCCTTTTGGTCGGATATGGAAGTCATATGAAACTTAGCTAGGATATGATGAAACATATCCCACCAATAGTAGCAAACTGAACCTTTACCATGGTTGAAACACCATTACATGACCACCAAATGGTAGTCAACTATAATAAAGTGTTGCATACTATTTATACATTAAGATACATTTTTGCAAAATGCATGTGGTATTTAAAATTCACATATAGTAGAAATAAATGTGTAATTACAAAACTGACACCACTCTTAAATTTAGGAAACATGGCACCTAAGTTGAGAAGTGGAAGGAAGAGGGTTTCTCAAAAGGAGAAACCAATTAGCACTGATAGTGTTGAGGATAGACCCATAGGGGATAGTTCAAAAAACTCAAACAGAGTAGAAAATCTCATGATCATTGTTCAGATAATGCAAGGAGAAATGACTCTATATAGAGAAAAAATGGCCCAACAGAGCAATTTTTTGGAGGCCATTAGGGCTGAAATACGGAAACCTAAGAATAGGGATCCTAAGCCAACAAACCCTATGGTAGAACAAGAAAATGACACAGATGAAGTGGATCGTGTGGCTAAAGCCCGCATTAATGGAGAACTAGAAAGGGACTTGAAACATGTCAAGGTTAGAAAGTTCTCTGAAAAAGAAGGGGGAGACTCAGCAGAATCTTGGTTAAATGAATTGGAGGTCTACTTCTCCATGAGAAACTATTCTCCAACAACCAAGATGGTCTGGACCATAGGAATTTTGATGGAAACAAGTCTAGAATGGTGGGAGACCTATTGTAAGGAACAAAAGATCAAAGTGATTCACTTCAAATGGGAGGATTTTGTGAAAGCCTTCAGAAAAAGGTTCCTCACGAAACAATTTTATATGAAGAAACTTGATGAGTTCATTCAACTCCACCAAGGGACCCAATCCATAGAGGGGTACTATAGGCAATTCGTGAGATTGCTCAAATATGTTCCATATTTTGAGAAGGATAATAAGATGAAAGTGCATAAATTCCTCTCGAGAACTGAGTATCAAATCAGAAATTTAGTAAATATGCACAAACCTAGTGATCTGGAGATGGCTTACGAGCTGGCATGCCAGGCAGAGTACAATCTGCACCCTAGTAAGAAATTTGTCAACTCCTCAAATTGGTCAAAGAAGGAACATCATCACCAACCAAAGAGGAAGTGGGAACCTAAAAAAAATCAGAAGGGTAGAGAAAATCCCAAGTTTACAAAGAGGAACAATGAGAAACCAGGGCACTTTAAGAAGAAGTTCCAACAAAAGAATAAGAACAACAATAATGCTGAAAGACCTCAACCTCTGAAATAGGTAGGACCACCTCCTACCAATGAGAAGGATAAGCTAGTTCAAGGAATAAGTCAGAACCATAAATCAGGATGCTATGATTGCGGTGGTCCACATTATGCAAGGAATTGTCCCCTCCATGTAGAGTCTAGCAAGAAGGCAAATGGGAAGGACCATAAGATCTATGCAACCATCGAGAACCAGAACCTGGAAGGACAAGCAACTCCCTTACTCATAAATGGTAAAATATTTGGTAGAGATGTTAAAATATTGATAGATAGTGGAGCTACAGATAGTTTTATTTCTAGTAGCATAATAAGGGACATGTCGGAGAGACCTAGATCTTTGGCACAAGGGTGGAAAGTGGAGTATGGGTCAAGATAGACCTACTCCATGGATCAATGTTTCCCCATAGCTAAAATTTCCCTACCCACTAGTTCTATCACTTGGCACCTATATGTAGCACCGCTACATGCCTTTGATATCATCTTGGGCATGGATTGGTTAAAAGCTCACAAAGCTTTGATCAATTTCCAAGATCGATGGATTGAGTTCACTAATGATAAGGAGGAAAGGGTAAATATGGATAGTGAACAAGGATCCTTTGAGCCTATGCTATTATCTACAATGCAATTAAAGAAGGCCATAAGGAAAGGAGGAATGGTCTATGTGGTTAAATTGAAAGAAGTAGAGGATGACAATGAGGAAGGAGTATTTCAGAGATTCCTAATTCTATAAGAATATAGGGAAGTATTTACTTCAAAACTTCTTGGAATACCTCCCAAGCATGAGTTTGACTTCACCATTGATCTAGTACTAGGCACAAAACCCATCCATAGGGCTCCTTATAGGATGAACCCTATAGAGATGCAAGAATTGAAGGTGCAACTTCAAGAATTACTTGACAAAGGGTTAATCAAACCAAGTGTATCTCCATGGGGTGCACCGATACTATTTGTAAAGAAGAAGGATGGTTCACTAAGGCTTTGTATAGACTACAGGATGTTAAACAAAGCTACCATCAAGAATAGGTATCCTTTGCCAAGGATAGAAGATCTATTTGATCAACTTAAAGAGGCAACCATATTTTCCAAGATTGATTTGAAATCAAGGTATCATCAGTTGAGGATCCGAGATGAGGATACTCACAAAACTACTTTTAAAACCCGGTATGGGCACTATGAATTCACTATCCTACCATTTGGGTTAACCAATGCACCAACTGCTTTCATGAATCTGATGAACAGTGTGTTTAGAAATTAGTTGGACCAGTTTGTATTGGTATTCTTAGATGATATTCTAATCTATTCCCATAGTAAAGAAGAGCATGATAGACACTTGAAAATCGTGCTAGGATTATTGAAGAAAAATCAACTCTATGGGAACATTTCCAAATGTGATTTTTATGTGCCACAAGTACACTACTTGGGACATATAATCTCCACAAATGGGATTGTGGTAGATCCTCAAAAAATTGAGGCCATTTTGAATTGGCCACCTCCTACTAATGTGACAGAAGTGAGGAGCTTCATGGGATTGGTAGGGTATTATCGAAGATTTGTGAAGGACTATTCTAAGATAGCTTCTCCAATAAAAAATATTCAAAGGAAAGGAAAGGAATTCAAATGGATAGATAAATGTGAAGCCACCTTTCAATTGCTTAAACAAAAGCTCACTTTCGCTCCTATACTAAAAATCCTAGATCCCCAAGGTGATTTTTTAGTGTGCACAGATGCTTCCTTGGAAGGATTGGGAGGAGTGTTATCCCAAGATAAAGTAGTAGTAGCATATGAATCAAGAAATCTCAAGAAACATGAGGCTAACTATGCTACACATGACCTAGAACTAGTTGCAGTTGTACATGCCTTGAATATTTGGTGACACTACCTTGTGGGTAGACCATTTGAGTTGAGAACTGACCACCAGAGTTTAAAATATATTTTTACTCAACCATTGCTAAATGCAAGATAGAGAAGGTGGATTGAGTTCTTGGTCGAATATGATTTTGGCATAGAGTATATCAAAGGTAAGGAAAACAAGGTCACCGATGCTTTGAGTAGAAGAAGGCACATTACTGCACTAACTCGAAGTCATATAGATCTCATGGATCAAGTTAAACAAGCCCAATCTCAGGATCAACTTTGTAATGAAATCCAAGCTAAGATGGCACATGATCCTAAGATAGCTAAGGATTATAGTCTCAAGGATGGACTTTTGTGTTTTAAGGATCGGGTAGTCATCCCCGAAACTGGTAATCTAAGAAGGTCGATCATGAGGGAAGCTCATAGATCCCCATACTTCGCTCATCCTGGAGGGGCCAAGATGAGAGAAAACATGAAGAAGACTTTCTATTGGCCTGGTATGAAGAAGGATGTCACTGAATTTGTTGCTCGATGTCTGGAATGCTAGAAAGTGAAGGTAGAACATAAACATCCAATAGGATAGTTGTATCCACATGATGTGCCCATGCAAAAGTGGCAAGTGATATCAATGGATTTCATAGTTGGGTTACCTAAGACTAGGTACCAACATGATGCGATACTTGTTGTGGTAGAAAAACTGACCAAAGTGGCACATTTCATACCAGGAAGCACCAAGGATGATGCGGTAGTAGTAGCCAATAGATTCACCAAAGAGATCTTTAGGTTACATGGATTTCCTGAAGTGATCATCTTTGATCGAGATTCTAGGTTCACATCCAACTTTTGGCAAGCCCTTCATCGTGCAATTGGCACTACACTAAATATAAGTTTTGCTTATCATCCAGAGATAGATGGACAGATAGAAAGAGTCAATCAAGTCCTAGAAGATATGCTTCACATGTATTGCATGGATCAAAAGTCTCGATGGGAAGACTTCTTACCTTTAGTAGAATTTGCCTACAATAATGGATACCATGCTTCTTTAAATATGGCTCCTTTTGAGGCTTTGTATGGCCGAAGATGCAGAACACCATTGTCATGGGATAATCCAGAGGATCGGGTCATTATTGGGCTAGATACACTCAAAGAAATGGAGGAACAGATGAAGGTAATCCGACAAAGGCTTAAGGAAGCTTCGGATCGCCAAAAAAGTTATGCTGACTTGAAGAGGACTCCTCAAGAATTATCTGTGGGAGACAGGGTATTCTTGAGGGTAAAGCCTATGAAAAGTGCTATCAAGTCGACAAAACTAGATCCTAGATATGTTGGACCATTCGCCATCCTGGAAAGGATTAGCCCTATTGCCTACAGACTCAACTTGCCACCTAATTTGGCAAAGATCCATGATTCTTTCCATGTGTCCCTACTTAGGAAGTATATTGATGATCCTAATCATGTTTTGGATGTCTCAAAGTTGCAGATGGTGGACCCAACATACATTGAGGTAAATCCAGTAAAGATCCTCGAGTTTCACTCCAAGACCATGAGGAAGTGAAACATAGAACAGTGCAAGGTCCAGTGGGACCTATATTCAGAAAGAAATGCCACCTAGGAAAGGGTGGAGGACATGAGGAATCATTTTCCTTATTTATTTGAGAACAATGTGTAATATTGTTTCAGTTAGACTATGTTTGATGCATAGATAGATACTCTGGTGCTTTATAGAGATACTTATGCATTGATAGATACTACAAAATTGATGATGGTATGTATGCATTGATCTATATCTCATTACCTTATGATGATATTTATGTTTTATGCTTTGACCTTACCATGCAAAGCAATTATTGATGGATGATTCAATACTAGTTCATGCAGTATAGATGCTTTATTTCTTGAAGAATATGGTACTATTGATATTTTGTTGCATCACAGGTCCAGGAGCTCTCATGGGTGGAAGAAGCTTGCTCTTCTCATGGGAAGAAGGAGTTGTTCGACCACCAGGAATGAGATACTGGTAAAAAGGGAAAGGATGATGAAGACAACCCATGGGTAACACGGATAATTACCCGCATATAGGTATACTCATGACTACACCATTGGGCAATGATGTCTGAGACTAGCCTCCTTGTATTGGGATGGTGATAGTGAGTCTATCTTAAAAAGGCCATCCACAGGATAAAACAATGGTGTGGAATATTGAGATTGCATGGTTGCCTATGATTGCAAATTGGTAAAAGCATTATGGTTATTTGTTTCCTTTGCTATGTTTTGGATATGCATTAATATTTTATGCTTACTAACCATGGTAACACAAGGGACTGTGTTTAGTCTAAGGGGGGAGTATGTCACATCCCACCTTGATCGAACCCTTGTGCTTGAAAAAGAAAAATGAAACTAATGCTTATTTTGTGAAGTCATAGAAAGTATTGGAAATTTGTAAGGTTTTGGAAATTGTGGTGATTTATTTAATGTTTTTGAAAATGCACCCTAGAAGGAAAATATATATTTTAATGGAAAAGGGAGGATTTCTTGTGAATTAAATTATTAGTATGTTTTGCATATTAATAAGGAGTTAAAATTTTTAGGGAGAAGCATTTTGGCTCTAAGTGCCATGAGAAAGGAATCTGTACTCACAAGGCTCTAGAAGGAATTTAAAATTTAAAATATAGCCACCCTAAGTCTTCAAAGGCACTATTACTTCACCTTGTTTGCATCATGTCCTCAAGTCTTCTAAAACACTATTCCACCACTTTGCATGCATCACCACCTTAGTGGGTCTGACTACCCAAATGACCCCTCCAACAGGTCATTACCTAGACTGCCCTTCACCATTTGAGAAGGCACTTCCTAAATGCTATAAAAATCCACCCATGTGATATCAAAAGGGTTATGCATGAAGGAAGGTAATAAAGAGGCTAGAAGCGGTTAGAGAACAAGAAAGAAGAGTTTGGAAACTTGCGAATATTGCAGGTCAGGAGATTTCCTTATCCATCTATTTTTTAATTCCTTTCTATTTTATTTCATTTTCATATGAATTTTAGAACCTTGGTTGTTTACCACTTCTAAATCATTCCAATATTACATATAGATCTTGGTATATGATTTAATATTTGTATACTTCTATGTTTAATCGGTAAACCAAGCCATATCAGTTGTAAGACCTAATAAGAAGTTCAAATATTTCTAGTCTATTAAGTGTAGGTTTCATTTGAAATTTTTTGAGGCCTAACAAAGGCCACATAGAGCTATCAAATTGTCTAATTAAAATTATTCAATTAACCCCAGAAAAACCTTGTGCAGCAACAAGACCTAGTTCGAGGGATCGTAAATCGATTTGACTGGTGGAACCCTCATGAACAATACCTAGTGGTTATTATCTTTAGAGTGCCAAATCGCTCTTATATCCTAGTTCACCCATGAAACCATCAATATGGGATATCATTGTGTTATAATATTTACCACTATGCACTGCACCTATTGAATCTAATCTAGATCTGATTTAAGTAAAACTTTGACTTATGATGGCACATCATCGCTCTCCCTGGCATCGCAATAAGATGGATTGTTGATTCTCATGTGCATAGGACTATAGTGTACCCTTTTTATTTTGCATCGAGAATTGGGAAACCAGTAATGGGTAAACGATATACCCTATTTGACTCCTTTGGGATTAGATGTTAAAATACTATTTAATGATTTGTTTCAATCTATAATTGAGACCTGGAGCTATCATTTTGTTCTAAGAATCCCATGGATTTATAATCATTGATATCTTGAATTATTTTCCTTGAAGGACCCTATAACAGGGGGGTCAAAAACCCTATATTATCAATACTACAAATTGAACGTCATATGGAAGGAAAATAAAAGGTAAGTATACTCGAACTAGGGTAAATTTGCATATAGCATAAGGCTTGCTCCTCGCGTGTTCAAAATTGCACAAATTTCCATTCTCTAAGAGAAAATAAAAATGAAGGAGAAATAAATTTTGAGCATCTTTCCCATATAGGATACACCAAGGTTTGAAGTAGCATTTAAAACAAGTTAGCATTCCCTACTCTCTTAGTCATGATGTCATGACTATATGTGGTGTCGTGATGTAGATAAGTGATGATGAACAATGGCTGTGATTATCATTGTTGGAACCTGGTGTTACTTATTCCTTATGGAGAACTTCATCCCACATATACCCCGCAGAGGCATGTGGGGATCCTTTTTGGAAGGAATCACCATTTAACTCTTGACCAAAATTGGTGTGGTCAAGGCTAGCTCGCACTAGCTGCCTAGTCAAGAAGACTATGGCACTAGTGGTTGATTACCAGTTGTAGATAATATCAGCTAACGTGATTAATATGCTTGAATTTCGATAGTAGTATTATGTTTTTTGACTTGTTTTCTCTATTAGTGTAACTGTATTAGCTAGATGAATGATCGATAATGGTCAAATGCATGCCTAACCACTTTTTTAATGCTCATGGGAAATTAAGATTTCCTTTTTGCTACCTAGTTTATTAAGTCTTAATATATGAAACAATGGCTTACTTTGGAAAGTAACTTGTCAAATAAGGACTTATATTGAAAATTAATGGAGGAAATCTCAGCAGTAACCTCTAAGCACAATTAGATGATGAAAATGTATAGATTATTGTATTTTTGGGGTAAATTGAGATGGAATTTGTAGAAATGATAAAGTAATCTTTAAGTAGGTTATGAAACAAAATAAGAAAGAATTTGTGAGATATGGATGTGCAATTTTGTTAATGGATTGTGAAACAAAAATGTGATATAGTCTATAAAAATAATTTGAGTGGGAATTTGTGTAACCCATGATAAATTCTTGTTTGAGGATTTTGAGACAAATTTTGCAGACTTGAATAAATTAGGTAATAGTCTTGTTGATAGACTAAACAATACCTTTTAAGAACTATAGTTTAAACTTGATGAGAGATTGGTTAATAAATCCTATTTGCTAATATTGTGTACCTATAGTGTATTTCTTGTAACAAATTAAGGGCCAAGTTTGTAAACCTATAGTGTAATATTGTATGATAGATTACGAGATGAGTTGTAGCTAAACTTGAGTAATATTGTTGGTATATTGCAAGAGATATTGTAGCTAAACTTGTGGAACTATAGTATGATCTTGTTGATAGATCCTAAGACAACTTGGTAGCTAGATTTATGGAAAAACTATAGACTACAAGATAAATTAGTAAACATATTTATGAAGGAACTATAGTTTGACCATAATGAATGGATTGTAGAAAATTTCTAGTATATGATCTCGTGGTAGATTATAATTAAATATTTGGAATGATTTGTAGATCTACAATTGAATCTATTTTTTAAAATGATATTTCTGGTTAGAATAAATATGAGATACTTGTGAAATTAAGATTTTTTTAAATGCTATTTTTGGTTGGAATAAATATGAGTTACTTGTGAAAGTATGATTTGTTTAAATGCTATTTCTAGTTGGAATAAATATGAGATAATTATGAAAGTATAATTTGTTTAAATGCAATTTTTGGTTGGAATAAATATGAGTTACTTGTAAAGGAGGTCTCATTTACGAATGAATTTATGGCATTCTCATGAAAATTACTAGCAATAGTTGATTGTAATAATATTTGTTTTAAAGGCATATCTTTATGGAAAATGATATGATACAAAAATACGAATTTCAATCTTAGGAAAGTATGGGATTTCCTTCCTTTGAATTTTGGGAATGCTTTAGACAAATACATTGGGAGGAATGTATTATGTTTAGTTGCATTCAATTGGAAAATTATTACATGCTATTGTTTGCCTAGAATGCATTTTCATATACATGTAATGGGTTGTCCTAATCCCAAAATACCTACAACCTAGTACTGGTGGCTCGAATGGAGTCAAGCAAAGATTGGAACTATTTGACTTCTATTGAACAAATATATATGTTGTAACAAGGCCAATTTAATGAAAGACCTCCATTATTGTAAACTATCTCCTTTGAGATCAATTTATAATTTGATTGTATCACTATTTAAGAGGATTTATAAATAATGTAACACTCGATTTCAAGCAATTATGGAAGAATATGTAAAGTTATCTCATGGCATGAAGTTATCATATATTAGGGCTTAAATATTTAAATTTGAATTTAAGATTGTGTGTAGATGACATAGAGTAACCCTAAATTAGAAAGAATGTATAAATCATGCATGACACTTAAATATGTAACTCTAGTAATTAAATATGAGAATGATCATAAGGGAGAACATTGAAAGTTATCTCATTTTTTGGATATTATTGTTTAATAAAGCAAGTAATGTATAATAATAGAAATTAACAAGTCTATTAGGGTTTGTGTGATAACCCACTTACCTACCCATTGTTGATATGGGAAGTGATAAACATTGCACTGATTATTGTTCTATCCTTTTGGAAGAATAATCTAATCTTAAAGGCATACGCCTAATGTACGGGTTGAAAGAGACCTAACATAAATACTAGATTAACGTTGACTTAAGTTAGTAGGAAAAATGACATTCATATTTTATATAGGAGAATTCCCTATTGCAAGGTAAATAAACCTTACCTGTAGGTCATTATAGGGGTTGACCACTCTTATCCATAGGATAGACATTGATCATGTTGGATTCCTGTGAAGTGCAATCTTGGATTTACTTGGAAACTCATCTATAAGATAACCACATGAATATTCCTTTTAATCAATTATTAATTAATGACAATGATCAAGACTTAATACAAAAAAAAAATCTCCCTAAGATTGGTTGGTTTTAGTAAGGACGTTACAGACACAAATGAATAAATGGATTGATGCAAGGTTATCTTTCCAAAGCAAACTAAATTATTATCACATCAATAGAACCTGAATCAAAAACCTTCAGTAGATGAAATATTCCCCACAGCTCATCCTTATATGCAAGAAGGCACCCATTCTAATATCAAAATGAAACTTTGGATGACAAATATGGGCCAAAATGCACTAATAAGAAGTTGCAGAAGAGAACACCAATGACTCAAGGAGTTCAGATTCAGCAATGTTAGAAAAATTCGAAGACGTAAAGCAGACATACAAACACCTCAAAAATATCTTCATTTGTCGATGGAATATATTTACGAGAATGTCACCTTGATGTAATATAGTTATGGAGGTAGCCTATTATTAGCGGTTTTCTTAGTTTGCATAATTCCAATTCCCTCTTTTTCTCTACCTCCACCTTTCAACATAGTAGTGTTGTTTCTCCACATTCACCTATGATGATACAAAATATCCAATTTTTGTAATGAATCCTTACTTCCTACCTAGTATCCAAGTTATAAATTTTGTGCAGTTGAAGAATACCCCAACTCTTAGGTGACATGATCAAGTCTAGTAGTATTTTCAATCCGAGAGATCAACACAATTGATTGTGAAGCACCAAGTCACAGTAGCATTTTTGTATACGTAAGGGCACCTAAGGAAGGGGAGATAAAGTGTTTTAAGGTAAAAGTATGTGCACCTAGTTAGAAAGAAGCTCACTTTAGGATAGGTAAATAAAAGTAAAGTAGAGTTAAGTAATGAAACTAGGTGGATGATAGTTGGACCAAATTTTGATATATTAATAATTAATTCTAATTTTGATATAGCTAATACCAGGTTGTAATACATCTAGCCAAAGATAGGTTAGGAGATGGAACTAAGTGGAAGGTCTGAATTAAATCAATTTTGATAGTTGCAGAGCCGTCTGAGTTATAAAAGAATAGTCCATGGCCAAAAAATAGGGATCAAGCTTTTGACATAGCATATTTTTGCTAATAGGTATACTTGAGTGCTCTATTCTTTGCTATTGTATTTGCATTTTTGTATTTCTTATTTTCCATACCTCATTCTTCCTTTTTTTTTTGTGTGGAAAACATCCCAAAAGGTATGCCACTTTCGGGTAAGACCCAAGGAGGCAGGGGTATCCATTCTGCCAAAAATGCTCAGGACTCAGCCTCATTCTTCCCATTACTGTGTAATTTTTGATAGGAAAGTGCCCAATAAGCTAATATTATTTCCATATTATTGAGCTGGAGGTCCAGAGACTCAACTGTTACCATATTGGAATGAGAGAGTGAAAAGTCCTTGTTATGATATTTGAACAAGGATTTTTATTGTATTAATATTTCAATAGTTCAATGGCAAATTCAATTCAACTCTTCATGTAATCAATTCTAATATTAATACAATTTTGAGCTTCTTTCCTGTAACATCTTTGTAATCAGTTTTGTGTGTGTCTTCATTATGGATTACATTATTTGAACATATAATGAATGCTTATTTTATTGGTCAACTGTTATGTTTATTATGATATTCAAATGAATGTAATTGCACCAATTATTTCTTTTCCCTGTTCTTTCTATTACATTGATCTATTATTAAATCTTGCTACAATAGCCCAAAGTATTAAGGCACCAATCATACATAAGGTATAATTGAAATGTTATTGTTTAAGCTTGGTCAATTTTATAAAACCCTAACTCACCATCATAAATCTAGAAGAGCATGAACATAAAACATTAAAAACTTTAAGTTCACCTCAAGGGTTTCCTTACCATACCTGGTTTGTCTAGAAAATATAAATAACTTTATTCCTAGGTTAAAGAGGTAGGTTGACCAAATCCTGTAATTGCTCGTTGGAAATTGGTTTTTCTTGTAGCGTGACAGTTTATCCCAAAGATGAAGAAAAAATCTCCAATAGGTTCCCCTCTTTCAACCAATGAATTCTAGACTTTTGCTTCTAATGTACTTCACAAGCTAAAATTTTGTGGTATTTTGAAATCAACTCTATTTCCTTCAACATAAATTCCTCTATCAGAAAACCTTGGCTTATATATTTATCTATTTCAACCAACTGGTCCTTTAGTTCTAGTTTCTTTTTGAAAAAATTCCAAACACGAACTTATTGCATACCTTCATATTTTGTTTAAGCATCTCAATTTCCCAACAACTTGACATAGTTTTGGACCTAAAAAGTACTTCCATCAATATTCAAATCTAGGGGCCAATTCTTCATGTTTCAACCACATAAGCTCAAACCTAAAAGGGTTGTTATACTTTCTCCCATCCTCCACCATTTCCTAGACAATCGAACTATGATCAAATCTGATTTTTGGTAGCACCATGAGGGTTGAGTCTCCAAAAGTAGTCAAACCCTATTGGGAAACCAAAAATCTATCCAATATATCCTGAATTAGATATTCATCTAGTCTTCTATTACTCCAAGTATATTTGCACCTTTGTAGTTCTATGTCTATTAGTTCATTGTAATTGACAAAATCTTTGAAATCTTCCATTCCTTTAGAGGTGATTGAGGAGCCCCCCTTCTTATCTAAAGGATTAAGGGATGAAATCAAAATCCTTCGCTATGATCCATGGTATTCCTCTAAAGGCATTCCTCAACTGGTTGAGATCTAATGACAACTATCTCATTCCAACTACTGTGTTAGGGATATATACATTGGTCAATAGCCAATTCTGCTTGGTATCCAGGTTATGGCAAAATATTGTTATTCACCATCTTGTGCTCACCACCAATATGCCTTCTATATTTATTTTATCCCAAAAATATAAAAGACCTCCTGAATCTCTAACTATATGGCTTATCACCATATTTGCATATTTCCACATTGATATATTTATTCTCTCAGATTTAATTTCATCTAGCTTTGTTTCCTAGAGAAGAAAAATATTAGGATTGTGCTCTCTTCTTAATGCATACACCAAATGATGTTTGGTAGGGGCATTAAGACCCTTGATGTTCCATGATAGGATTTTCATCTTTTAGATTTGGTGGGATGTTTTCCCCCCAAAATTTAAGACTACCTAGGTACCATTGGCTATATCTCGGGCTATTTCTTGTTGGATTATGATATCTATTGATGGTCTACCTGATCCTCCTAATTTCACATTCGTAACTCCCTTGTAATTGGTGGGATATTTTTACCCCTAAAATTTTAAATTGATTGGGTACCATTGATTACACCTTGGGCTATTTATTTCTAGATTGTAACTACCATTGTCTGTCTATCTGATCCTCCTGATATCGCATCCACAACTCCTTTAGATTTGGTAGATATTTTCCCCCAAAAAATTTAATACTATTTGGGTACCATTGGCCATATCTTGGGATATTTCACCTAGGTGTTGTAGGTGAGTTGGAGAGGAGAGGGCAATTCTCCAAGGGAGGTCCCAGGTTCAAATCTCCACCCTACCAAAAAGCTGAATTGGGTATCCAAAATCCAATTGATAATGTTGGTGCGGGTAGGGTCGGGTGCGACCCCCGGGTGACTTTGACGGTGTAGAACCCCTGTTCGTGGTCTCTCAGACCAAGGCGGCTCCACAAGGGGTTTTTTGCTTAAAAAAAAACATCTTGGGATATTTCTTTATGGATTGTAATTGCTATTAATATTCTACCTAGCCCTCCTTATGATCCCACATCCACAACTCCCTTAGAGTGAATTCTAGTGATTCTCTTATGGGTTGAATCCTCTTGTTGTTTTCTTTTCAAACCATCTCTTAAGATTGTATTAGCCTTTCCTTCATCCTATCTTACTACTAATTGAGTATCCTCTAAAACCCTAGGGTCAATCCTTTGAGAAGAATATGGGGTAGAAAAAAAATTGTCTAGTACCTAACTCAGAGGGGTTAGAATTTCATCTACTTCATTTAAACAATAAAAGCTACTGGAAAGAGGAAAAAAATCTTTAAAAAAAGTATTTGGGGTTATGTGGTTTACCTTACTATTCATATTATCGATTTCTCACTCTTCTAGTGACTCTTATTCATTTTTTTCCATCGCTTGTCTTCTAGTTGATCCTTCTGCTTTGCCTTCCTTTCTATTAGCATTGAGGATTGTCACTTCAACATTACTATCAAGTTCTTCTAGATTCATTTCTATTTGTATTGAGCTTTATTTCTTTGGGTATTGTAAGTGAAACTTGGGTGTCCAACCTTCTTACAAATCTTGCATATAATCGTTAGGTTTTCGTACTCTATAACCTGATTCCATGACCCATACTTGGAAATGAACTTGATGGATTTTTACAACTCCTAGCTTAGGTTAGCATTAACACATATCCTAGCAAAAATTGTTCATGAGCAAGACAGTGTAGCAGGATCTGCAACTATCATCTATCCAATTTTTCTAGCTATGTCAATAAGAATATCCTCATACCAAAAAAGAATTGAGAGACTAGGTAAATGCATTCACACATGTGCTAAATCAATGCACTGTGAAAAGGGATCAAATTTTGGGCTCCATTTTCTTAGAAAAATACCTCTTTGGCCAAAGAACCAAGGTCCCCCTTAGAGTATCCTATAATCCTCTAAACAGTTAAGTTTCACCCAAAGAAATATTTTGAGCAATGCCACAATCTACATGTAGCAAAGAGGTTTCCACTTCTCCCAAGCTCATTTCTCAATGGTGTCCAACTCCTGCATGACTCCAATAAATTTCCCCACCATAGAAATTTTTCCTTGATTTGCCACTATGTCTGCTAGGTCATCCGGTACCATAATCTATATGTTCATAGGCTAGAGCTTGAAACACCACTCATGAGCTTTCTACTTTCCTTTAAGGACATTGAGCCACGACTAAGAACCTAGGTCAAAATTTTGGAAAAATATTTATCTTCTTCACGTTGTTTTCCAAAACCATGGTTCTCCTCAGCACCAGACCTACTTTGGAAACCTACCAAACCCTTCAAACCTACCAGATCTCCTTGCTAGGATTACTCCATTATATTAATTTCATAAAGGTTCAACTCTCTTCTTCGAGGACGAGTGGGCCAAGGTGCTTTTGGTCTTTGGTTTCTTCAATGGCACAAATGAATCTTCAAAATTATCTTGCTCTTATTCAATGATAATTGGAGACTTTCACTTTCCAATTTGGGATTTTCTACATGAGGACTGACATCCAGCCTCTATCTTCATAGAGGGAGGGGCATCTCCAAAGTTGATATCGAAGTCCAAATTTTTACCTGTTTTAGGTGTATCTTCCAAGATATTCTTCAGAGCAGCATCATCATCCATGGTATTAGGATGGGGGCTTCCTTAATTGGAATTAGGCACTTTGGGATGTGCAATAAGGGAACCACTATTGGAAATGATTGATTTTAGGATTATTTTTTGCAAGGCACACCTATATAAAATAAGGTACAATCCTTAGTGAATAGGGTGCATGGAGGTACCTTTTTTGACATTGAGAACCAACCTCTCCACGGATCTGAACAAATATTTCGAGATGTTGATGAATTTAATGTTATTATAATTATATTAGCTAACACATATCTTTATTTCTCTTATAATTAATTCTACTCTTGATTAATTATATTTAGACCTAAGATATTATGGCTTAATTATACTAGGGCTTGAGATATTTTGGCTTAAAATCCAATAAGAGTTGGGTACTACTAACCCACCATGTTTAGTGATGCAAACCAATAGGTAATAGAAAGTGATATGTATAAATTTTTTACCGAAAGGAATCTAAATGCCCCCTACACTTCAAACCCATCATAGCTAAAGGAGCTCTCTCTTGGTGGGGACTTGATTTCATGGGTGCAATTAACCCACCCTCCATTGAAAATCACTAATGGATCTGTTGGCATTTTTGCCACATTGATCTTGATTGAAATATTAATGCTTATATTGTTGCAGATCTAACCTCTATTTTCAGTTTTGATGCGGTTTTGAGAAAAAAAGGAGCGAAAAATGGCTAAGTCTAAAAGCTGCAGCGATTCGCTGACATGTCGCAGAATCGCGGTCAATGCGGTCAACGCAGGCAGGTTGGGCAGAACCGTCGCGATATCGCGACGTGTTCCATTTTCGTGACTTTCGAAAGGCAAAAGAGGAGCAGCGACAAAATGTCGCGAAATCGTGACAAAAAGTCCAGTCGAAGACATAGTCTAGAAATTGCAGCGCATCGCTGACATGTTCTAGAATCGCGACGTCGGGAGCTTCGAGGACTAAGGTGCTAAACTTGCAGCGACGTGCTGACATCTTATTTTCGTGATGCAGTTATTTCAAAAGGCTCAAGTGGTAAAATTGCAGTGACGCGCTAACGTTTCATTTTTGCGGAGTAGTGGCTCCAAAAGCCTTAAGTCTAAAATGTGCAGCGAATCGCTGCACGTTGCAAAATCGCGCGGTCTTTGTTGAGAAGTGAGTCTAGGCAAAAAGTTGCAGCGATGCGCTGCACGTTTGCAGGGAAGTCTAAATGCTCGAAGGTTGCAGCGATGCGCTGCATGTTTTGACGAAGGCATGCAAAGGGCAAAAGGTGTTATGTTTTCGCGGACCGTCAGCAAGGCCGTACAAGGTTCCCGAAACATGTAGCGATATCGCTACATGTTTCATTTTCACGGGGCAGAGCGCAAGGAAGAACCAAGAACCAAAAGACGTAGCGAAATCGCTACATGTTCCATTTTCGTGAAACAAGCTAGCGATGGAGACATTGAAGCCAAAGATGCAGCGATATCGCGACAGGGAGGATTTTCGCGGTTTCCAACAGCCAAAGGTGTACGACATAAAAATATGTCACGATTTCGCGACCCGTCGCGTTTTCACGACCTGCGACTGTTTCCCGCCAAAACGCAGTATGAACGGCCCGAGGGGTTTTTCTCGATTTCCGAGTATTTAATACTGACCCGAATTTAATGATTTGCGGATTTCCAAGGCATTCAAGGTCGAAGAAGCACCCAGGCCACCAAAATTAAAGTTTTATTTATTCGAAGCTGTTGTTCGTGGATTAATTCAACGGTTTTCATGCACATGTTCGAAAGGTCAAATTTAATGAAGGCGACCGCGAACGTTTCATCGCATTTAATTTTTGCTTCTTTAACGCTGTGATTAAGGGGATCATGTTCCTCGTTTCCTTCGCATAATTGTAGATCTCAAGAAGGTCGGTTTCAAATATTTAATGCTGCAAAGAGGACGGACCTCTATAAAAACCAATGTAATTCTCATTTCAAGAGGTTGGAAAAAGTTCTCTGCTAGAAACTGAAGTGCATTTGCAGGAATAAAGAATTGGCTTCTATTTTTCAAGCGTTTGCATTGGTGATTTCCTTTCTGTTCATGTTGCATTTCTAATAGCATTTGTATGTCTTCATGGCTGTTGCATTTAAATTCTGCATATTGGATTTATGTACTACCGTGAGAGTATGATTCCTGGAATGTGATTTTGGAGGGTTTCTCTGCGTACATCGTGCGAAAGTTAGGTTGATAACTTTTATTGCTTGCTGTTGCTGCACTTTAAATTTCCTGCTGTTATTTTCCGATCCCATAACTTCGGCCTGCGGCCATATTTCCCATTCCTTTCTGCAACTTTTTCAATTTCTTTCCCGCAACCCTTATCTTAAACCAATTTTAGAATAGTAGAGGGAACCAGCCCACTCTGGAGATTGGTCTGGGAGCCATTTCTTGCTTCCAGCCTTTCAATGTTGGCCGGGTCTAGGGCGCACTTGTAAAATCCTTTCCTGTGGCAGATTTTGGACCAACAGTTTTTGGCACGCCCGGTGGGACAGACTGTTTCTGTCTCCAAGAATTCATAATCGGTGGGATACGCAAAATTTTCCAAAGTGATAACCCCACCGGTGCCAACAGTTTTTGGCACGCCCGGTGGGACAGACTTTTTCTGTCTCACAAAAATCCACATTTGTTTTAACACCCGGAGGTCTCAAGATTTGATGAGCTGTCTTGGCCTCACAGCGGAGATTTGTAAGTTCATCTGGCGACTTTGCTGAGTTGAAGATCTGTTCGTGGACGCCTTTTTTTTTTTTTTTAAATTCAAAGAATGTTCGTCTGGCGACTCTGACTTAATGGCGATAGCCGTGATTCCGTAGACCACTGCCACAAAGGTGAGGGTTTTTTCTAGATGGGATGATCCTGGCCCTCTTAATCTCCAAGTCCGGCATGAAATTCCTGAAGGTGCCCTGAAGAACCTGGCAAAATATGATGGTACCGAAGGCATGGCTCTGGCACATGTTGACGACATTGCTACTCTGTCCATGATCCATGTCATAGAATACGAAGATGTCATGATCCGACTTCTAGTTTAGTCTTTGGAAGGAAGAGCATTGCAGTGGTATAGATTGCTCAAACGTCAAAGCATCAGCTCATGGGACGATCTAGCGGGGGCATTGATCAAAAGATTTGACGAAGATCCTTTCTACAGTTCTTTGGATCTCTACCAATTTTTCATGTACATCAAGAGAGCACCTCAAGAAAGCATCACGGACTTCAATGTCCGATTCTTGATAAGTTGGAAGAGAATTCCAGAGAAGATCCGTCCATCGCCCACCCAAGCCCACCTCTTTTATGTTCGAGCTTTTAATTCTGACATAGGTCTCTTTTTGCTATAGTCAGGTGAACAACGGTTCCCACAAATCTTTGAGGAAGCAGTGCGAGCGGAACAGCTTTTGCTCTTATCGAGAAAGTTATCGTGGGGAGAAACTCCATTACCTTCTCCGATGGTTGCTGCTCCTGTCTACCCTGCACAGTACTTTTCATGCCAGATCCCTTATACTGAGCGAAACCTGACATGCGATCATGTGGAGTTCAAGGGACAGATCTCGTCCAAAGTCAAGGATTGGAACATGCAAGAACTTTTCCAGCAATGAACAATATGGTTGCTTGCAGTTTTCATCAAGAGATGGGCCAAGTAGAAGAACAAGTTCAAATTCCAGAACCTGAGGAGATCCCAGAATCAGATTTCTCACTTGAAGAGCCCCGTGATCACATCAAGGAGTTAGAGGAGCCTGTACTCAGCCCACAGCCAGTAAAGTCTGCAAAGTGGTGGTGTTGGTTCCAGCCACTACATCCAGTACCTGAAGAAGTCCTCCATGTGGGTACTAGTAAGAAGGATAATCTGTCGCATTGCATCCTATTCGCACCATGGAGAACTTCAGGAAGGAGCCGACCCAATTTCAAGAACCGACTTAAGTATGATCAAATCTGGTCGGGACATTGCAGATTTACTGGATAACATTCTGAGATTGGATGTCTGGTGGCGACATGCCAATCATGTCGTGAACTATTGTATATAGTATTTTGAAAAAAAAACAAAAAAAAAAAAATATATATAGAAAAAAAAAAAAAAAAACGGTATTGTTTTTATTACTGTTCATCTCAGCTCTTTTGTTGTCTACGAGCTGTAGGTGCTTGTTTTTTTCCTTTTGTCTCCTCCTTTCCCAGCAGTTGGTGGCTTTCAGAAAATTCTTCTTTTCCCTTCCCCGTTTCCTCTCTTTCCTTTCTTCATCTTCTTCCTTCTTTTTTTCTTCTGCATTAAAACAAAAGCAGGCCACGGCTGCTGTTTCTTTTCCCCATTCTCATTGTTCCCTTTCCTTCTTCTCCCTTTCCTCTAAGTTCAGTCTTTTATGCATTTATTTCGCAGTCTAGTTCATTTCATTTCACAGCCTTCATACTTTTATTCCCACTCCATAACTTCGTTCATTTTCATTTCATCATTCCATTGCAGTCACCGCTTGCGTAATCGCAAGAGCTCACTCCATTATCGCGTTCCATTAGTCGTTTCATAATCAGTTAGATGCAGGTTTTTCCAGTTTCAATTTTTCAGCAGAACATGTTTTGCAGTAGCCAACCTTCCTGTTCTAATATGACTCTGTGCCCAATGGACTAAGGCCTGGATTCTTGCATATAGCGAGCTGTATACCCCGCGAGCCACCAAGAATGTTGGCATTTTTGCCACATTGATCTTGATTGAAATATTAATGCTTATATTGTTGCAGATCTAACCTCTATTTTCAGTTTTGATGCGATTTTGAGCAAAAAAGGAGCGAAAAATGGCTAAGTCTAAAAGCTGCAGCGATTCGCTGACATGTCGCGGAATCGCGGTCAACGCGGTCAACGCAGGTTGGGCGGAACCGTCGCGATATCGCGACGTGTTCCATTTTCGCGACTTTCAGAAGGCAAAAGAGGAGCAGCGACAAAATGTCGCGAAATCGCGAAAAAAAGTCCAGCTGAAGACACAGTCCAGAAATTGCAGCGCATCGCTGACATGTTCCAGAATCGTGACGTCGGGAGCTTCGAGGACTAAGGTGCTAAACTTGCAGCGACGCGCTGACGTCTTATTTTCGCAATGCAGTTGTTTCAAAAGGCTCAAGTGGTAAAATTGTAGCGACGCGCTAACATTTCATTTTCGCGGAGTAGTGGCTCCAAAAGCCTTAAGTCTAAAATGTGAGCGAATCGTTGCACATTGCAAAATCGCGCGGTCTTTGTTGAGAAGTGAGTCTAGGCAAAAAGTTGCAGCGATGCGCTGCACGTTTGCAGGGAAGTCTAAATGCTCGAAGGTTGCAACGATGCGCTGCATGTTTTGACGATGGCATGCAAAGGGCAAAAGGTGTTATGTTTTCGCGGACCGTCAGCAAGGCCGTACAAGGTGCCCGAAACATGTAGCGATATCGCTACATGTTCCATTTTCGCGGGGCAGAGCGCAAGGAAGAACCAAGAACCAAAAGACGTAGCGAAATCGCTACATGTTCCGTTTTCGCGAAACAAGCTAGCGATGGAGACATTGAAGCCAAAGATGCAGCGATATCGCGACAGGGAGGATTTTCGCGGTTTCCAACAGCCAAAGGTGTACGACATAAAAATATGTCACGATTTCGTGACCCGTCGCGTTTTCGCGACCTGCGACTGTTTCCCGCCAAAACGCAGTATGAACGGCCCGAGGGGTTTTTCTCGATTTCCGAGTATTTAATACTGACCCGAATTTAATGATTTGCGGATTTCCAAGGCAGTCAAGGTCGAAGAAGCACCCAGGCCACCAAAATTAAAGTTTTATTTATTCGAAGCTGTTGTTCGTGGATTAATTCAACGGTTTTCATGCACATGTTCGAAAGGTCAAATTTAATGAAGGCGACCGTGAACGTTTCATCGCATTTAATTTTTGCTTCTTTAACACTGTGATTAAGGGGATCATGTTCCTCGTTTCCTTTGCATAATTGTAGATCTCAAGAAGGTCGGTTTCAAATATTTAATGCTGCAAAGAGGACGGACCTCTATAAAAACCAATGTAATTCTCATTTCAAGAGGTTGGAAAAAGTTCTCTGCTAGAAACTGAAGTGCATTTGCAGGAATAAAGAATTGGCTTCTATTTTTCAAGCGTTTGCATTGGTGATTTCCTTTCTGTTCATGTTGCATTTCTAATAGCATTTGTATGTCTTCATGGCTGTTACATTTAAATTCTGCATATTGGATTTATGTACTGCCGTGAGAGTATGATTCCTGGAATGTGATTTTGGAGGGTTTCTCTGCGTACATCGTGCGAAAGTTAGGTTGATAACTTTTATTGCTTGCTGTTGCTGCACTTTAAATTTCCTGCTGTTATTTTTCGATCCCATCACTTCGGCCTGTGGCCATATTTCCCATTTCTTTCTCGCAACTTTTTCAATTTCTTTCCCGCAACCCTTATCTTAAACCAATTTTAGAATAGTAGAGGGAACCAGCCCACTCTGGAGATTGGTCTGGGAGCCATTTCTTGCTTCCAGCCTTTCAATGTTGGCCGGGTCTAGGGCGCACTTGTAAAATCCTTTCCTGTGGCAGATTTTGGACCAACAGGATCCTAATATCCAATGGCTATTTTACAAGATGGATAGAGGTAGTTCCTCAAGCATGCCATTGAAAGAGTCATTGAAAAATTCTTAGAAAAAATTATCACCTAGTTCAATGTGCCACATACCATTATAATAGATAACGTGCCAATATTTGTCATAGGAGAGGTAAGCTAATTTTTACTTAAGTATGGTATCTACATGAAAGCATCCTCTAATTATTATCCTCAGGAAAATGACCTAACCAAGTCTTCAAACAAGAATTTATTAAGTGTCCTAAAAATAATAGGTATAAATAACTAGAGACTATGGCACCTACATGTCTATCAAGCACTCTAGATGGACAAAATTAATCTGAATAAGGGGATTGACTTCTCTCCTTACTCTCTAGTCTACAATCAAGAAGCTTGACTATTGAATTACCTACACTATAGTTGGTGCACCAATTGGATCTCTAGGAACATGATGTTGTATCACTAAGAATAGGGGATTTATTTAAACTTGAGGAATATAGGAAGAAGGCAACAATTCACCTACATAAGCACCAAGAGGATGTAAAAAGATCATTTTATAGGAAGGCCGTGATCAAAAAATCTTATATAGATGACCTAGTACTCAAATGAAATGATCACAACAAATCAGGCTGACATACCAAATTTTATGCCATCTAGAGTGGGTCATATGGCATTACCAGGCTTATAAAAAAAAATGTCATAGAACTAGATGATCTAGAGGGACAACCACTCTCAATTCTATTCAATGGAATTTACCTAAAAATATATCATCCATAAATTTATAATCATTTTAAAAAGTAGGGAATTAAACTAGAAGTAGTGGATACAAGGAAATGGAAAAGATGCCAAGGAACAAGGTGATCAAAGGATAAGGTTGTGAAAGATAATAGAATCCTATATTGCAAGCCTTTTCGAAGTATAGGTCTGGAAAATATACCTACCACCTACATGTATTTTCAAGCAAAGTGGTAATTAAGAATGTTGGAGGTCAACTGTCTAATTGAACCTCAATGGTCAAGGAAACAAAGTGACTCTCAATATGGCAGTCTTCACCACTAGGGCTAACCTCACTTTGGTGATAAATTTGAAATCAACCAAAGAAAATCTAAGATGTCACCCAAACCAAGAAGATACTGATAACTAAGAGTAACCCTCCACCCACCATAGCCAACCATAAATAAAATAATATCACACATATAAGAGAAGTAATGACTGCATGACTTATTTAAAACCCTAGACCTTTGAATTTTTTAGTGTATGCAAGATATTAAGAAGCAATTGATGCCCTAGAGCTCAGTATAGCAACCAAGGAGAAGAGTATCAAAGAATATTCACAAGCATCATTGATACGAATTTAATTTCTAAATCTCAAATTATATTTCTATGAGTCAACAATATATATTTTAAGGCATTTTATACCTATTACAAAATCATGGTTGGGAAAAACCATTGGCCAAAAACCATGAGTGAAGGTGATAAGACAAGACCTTATTTAATGCTACAAGCTTCAAGGAGGTGGATATTATGCTATCTATAATTATATTATCAAATATTTCCTAATTTAAGGGAAATCATTCCTCATCAATCCTCCCCACCATTAAAGTAGTGGACTATAACACTTTTACAAAGTAGGAGGAAGATAATCAAGGAAAAGAGAATAGTTGAGGATCTAGAATAGTTGAGGATCTAGTGAGCCTGAAGTTGAAGCTAATATAGAAACTATGTGATGTGATTGATGTGGTGTTGTCCTGAGAAGTCTGATGAGTCTTTCTTGTGAAGACATGAGCAAAGCTAAAAGGCTAAAATATTGAAATCCATAAAGAGAGACAAGCCATTAGAGGGCAAAGACAAATCTGATCAAAGGATTACCCATGTGAGTTCCATGATCACATAAAAAGGGTCATGGTCTTGTGAAAGAAGAGACAATGACAACTCTATCTTTAGAAATATCCAAATACAAGGACCATGGTCTAAAGGATAGTCTCCTTCCAAAAGAGTCTTTGATGATGAATGTAGATTTAGGAGTGTTGGGTACAACTAAAAATGCACTCCCTATTACAATAATTATTTTTGAAGGTAGTTTTTGGCAAGTGGAACTTTGATGCACCATAGGTCAAAGTAGACCTTTACAAAATAGAAAAATAATACTTCTAAGATCTGGATCGAAAATGCTTTTTGGAAACTATAAATAAGGCTATACTTGTAGTTGGTTTTTTGCCTTAATTTGACAAAAACAAAAAGAGACTCCCATCACAAAAGATAAGGGAAATATATTTCCATTTACACTTTAAAATAGTAAGAAATATTTCCATCGAATATTCTTCATAATATGACACTATTTTAAAATATCTTTGGGTGTCTTCTGCATTTTAAGTTGCACATGGTATATTTGAATGCAATACATAATAAAGGTGCAAAGAAAATTTTACACTACATATGTGGGATTAAAATTTTACAAGATTCATGAAAAACAAAGGGCACAAAGTGCCTCTTCTATGCTAGGAAACATGTAGGCCACTAAATATTTCATGTTGTGTGTCCATCTAAGAACATTATCATTAAAGACAACATGAGGAATCCATGTGTATTAATTGTGGTGGATCTAGGTTATGTTGCATAGTACGATGGTGACATGTGGGTGGCCACATCAGAAAAAGGGAGATAGGAAGGCTTTGGGATAATGGATATTTGTGCCATGTGGATGTTAATAGATGGTGTTAACACATGGAATCTACATTGAAGTGATGTGATGATGGACATAAGCTACAAAATCCATGCAAATAGATCAACATAGAAGTAGTGTGCAATGGATTTGACTACAAATATTGCTAGTATTATGGACATCAACAACATGATTTGAAGGATATTGGCTTGCATGGAAAGGTCATAGAAATCCATGCAAACTTAGAATGGTGAAATATGGTAAGACAATTGCCTTGCTTCATTGGAGAATATACATTGGAGAAACTCAGTGGAAAATAGGGAAATTAGATCCAATGAGAAGGCAACATAGGGATTGCTCTAATGGTAGGCAAAGGAAAAAAAAAATGCAGATGCAATGTGCTCAGATCCACTTATGTTGGAAGGGCAATGCTTCCATAGGAAGCATGAAAATGAGCATTAGAAACATAATTGGTCATGGGGTGAACGAAGTGAAATACAAATCCTTGAGAGATTCATGGGATTATCATCATGAGGATCAGTGCATGCATAAGAGAAAAATAAAATAGGAGTCATCTAAGAGAGTTATTCGAGTGAAGGTATCAAAGGAGGGTGCAGGAGTGATAGATCATCATGGTGCTAGAGAATTTTGGAAGGGCCATGAGGGGAAGGCACAATGTGCATCATTGCATCACACTACATTGATGTTCAAGGGTCTACATTAGTATTAAACCAGTCATCATAGCAAATAGACACTTTCAAGACCACAATCAAAAAAGTAATGTGGGAGGCATCAAGAGTTGGTTGAGAGTGCACCAAAATGATTTTTGGGTTACGTGATATAAAACCATTGGAATGAATCATTGGCTATCATAAAATCTAAAACCAATGATCTACAATGTCACATGTGATGAGTTAAATGATCAAAATACAATATGATAAAAAAATTGGCATTCCATGTGTGCATGTAAATCACTCCAATGGTTATATGGTGTTGGATCATGGATTTAAGGCATTGGATGAGATCATAACATAGATCTAGGCATAAGGAAACACCATATTCAGGTTATGACCAACATTAGCATCCATGGCAACCATATTGAGACTACAAATCTAGAGGAAAGGCCATGGTGAGAGATTCCTTAACTCATTATGGTGGAGAACAATCATTGACAAATATGAGAAAGGTAAGCCTTTGAAATTGTAGAGAATAGGGTAAGATCAACCTACTCTGATAGTAAACTAATATGGATCTAATGTCCAAATATTATATTTCATTTCTATGAATAAGCAATACATATTTATAAGCATTGTATACCTGTTATAAAACCATGGTTAGATAAAGCATTGGCCCAAAACCATGATCAAAAGGTGAGAAGACAAGACCTTATTTAATGCTACAATATTATAGGAGATGGTTATTGCCATGTATGCTATCTAGAAGTATATTATTAAATGTCAGATAATTTTTATGAAATCATTCCTTATCAATCATGGATATAGGGAAGAAGGCTATGCCTGCTTGGGTGACCCAATCCAATACCAAAAATGGCATTCCTATGGATACTAAGGAAAATGAGCTACTAGTCATCCTAATAGACAAGGCAAAGAAAGTAGTTGACCCCAAGATATCTACGAGCACCAAAAGTTTAAGAGAATCCACTTTTCAAAGGAGCCAATACAAAAATATTTAGTCCTTTTCAACTAGGATATGGATATATTGCATGGCCTAGTACCCAGTACCCCAGGTTCATCAATGCTTAGAGTTTGTAGTTGCATGCACTTCAAACTATGATGTATAGAATGAAATGGTATCTTGAGGTGATAGACGGTTCAAAATTTTCATCTCATCAAAACTTGTATAGGACATGTTGATGGTCCCTTCAAGGCTATATCTTAACCCTTTCACCATAAACAAACTCTACAAGCGATGCTCTATCCCACTAAGAGATATAAATATAGAACTCCAAGAAAAGAATCAGCTAACAACCATTCCAAGTTTCTCTTTAACATGGAGCCTACTATAAAATAATGCTTGGAATATCTCAAGTATGACAATATTTGTTTTATTGCATCAAAGAAGATAAGAAGGTGACCAAAGTAGAATTGGGAGTCATATATACCCTAAGGTACAAACCCAAGGATTGGGTACTGATATTGGACTTTAGAGCCCACATTGCTCAACAGATCTACAAGGGGATAGAGAACTTCTACACCATTTCATCCTTCATGTACCCCTCATACCTCACACACTTTGCTTTGGACTTTAATCCTTGGTTATATAGTGACATGGATATAAAATTCATAAGATAAGGGGTTAAAAAATAGCCTATGTTTGACTAGATGGTGATCCTTTACCAAACGTCCTCTTATTGTACCCTTACAGATAAGTTCCTAGTGCTAAACCTATGTACCTTGAAAGAAGAAATACCATAGTGCATCCCATAAAAATATTCCTATAAAATGCACCATGAATACAAGGGAGATTGGTTCTTCTTGGAAGATCATACTATTATCTATTGGACATTTTGAGTCCATCGAGTTGTCATTGATGTCAAGGCATGAAGTTGTCATTGATGTCAAAAGGAATGCAATTGATTGGTTCCAAAAAGTTTCATAATGTCTTATGAAGCATGACCAAAAAGGTTTTTCATTAAAACCTTGACGGAGCAAAATAAAAGGTTTTCCATTAAAATCATTGGAGGAGAAAATAAAAGGTTTTCCATTAAAACCATTGAAGGAGAAAATAAAAGGTTTTCCATTAAAACCATTGAAGGAGAAAATAAAAGGTTTTCCATTAAAACCACTGAAGGAGAAAATAAAAGGTTTTTCATAAAAACCATTGGAAAATAAAGTATAATAATTTTATTATACTAAGGAAGCTTAAAGTTAATTATAAATTAATTTTAAATTAATTTATTAGTTAATTTACTTAACTTGAAAAGTTATTTAAATTAATTATTAATTAATTTATTTATTAATTATAAATTAATTAAATTAAGGTTAAAACCCTAAAGTGGGTTTTAGATTTGAAATTCGAAATTCAATTTTGAAAAGCGCCGACGTGAGGAGGAATGTTATATTATGCATATAAAAGGGAGCACCTACCACTTTAATGAAATTACCATGCCTAAGATACGAACGTGCGAAGCAAAGAATTTAGCGCTGCGACCAAGGGAAACGAAAACGTGTTTTTTGCGTGTGAAAAAGGAGAAGTGTTGAAGGCATAAGAGGAAGGCATCTATCCTTCCTTCACGTGGGCCTTCGTAGCCCACGCGGTGAGTGCCCAAGCGCCTAAGCGCTTAGGCAAGAGGAGACGGTGGATCGAGTCACGTCGAATCCCCTTTTGGTGGGGAATACAAGGTACGCAAGGTGTTTAATCTCTAAAATTTTTGGAGGTTGGTTGGGCAAGTTAAAAATTAATTTTGCATGTTTATTATTGGTTCTAAGGTTGCAAGGGAGTTATAAGGTTTGGAAAAATTAAATTTTTAATATTGTTTGCTCAAAGGTTTTATGCATGGAGTGAAAAGTGTTTGGTTAATATTCTATAGTGGTGAATATTATTAAGTCTGGTCAATATTCTATAGTGGTGAATATTATTAAGAATGGTTGATATTCTATAGTGGTGAATATTATTAAAGTGGTTAATATCCTATGGTGGTGGATATTATTTTAAGAGTGGTTGATTTATTAGGGTGTTGGTCACTATTCTAAGATTGGAGTTGATAAGGTGTTTCCAAGTATTTTGTTATGTATGATTTGTTGAAAGAGGAAGAAATAAGGCATTGATTATATCTTGGTGCAAAGAATATCTTTAAGGAAATATTGGAATAATATTTTTGTATTCTAACCTTCTTGAGTTTGGCAAAGAAGTGTTTTATGGTTGTGGCAGATTTGTGAGGTCTACTCCTTATCATCAAGAAAAAGGTATGAGCACATTCTTCCATAGTTAAGTTGATTGGTTGGTTTTCTGAAAAATAAGTTTGGAGTGAAAAGGACTTGATTAGGGTTTCCTTATTGAGTGTGTTGAGTGAATGCTTCAAGGTTTTCTGAAATAAAGAATTGTTGTTAAACCTTGTTTGATAAGCATTGTTGTTGAAACCATTGGTTGTATGAAGAACTTGAATTAGGGTTTGAGTATCATTGCTATGTGAAGATTGCTTTATAAGCATTGTTGTTGAAGTGATTTGTTGAGCAAAGAACTTGAACTAGGGTTTGATTATCATTGCTATAAGCATTGTTGTTGAAGTGAGTTGTTGAGAAAAGAACTTGAACTAGGGTTTGAAAAGATCATGAGTATCATTGTTATGTGAGATTTATTGTTGAGCATTGTTGGAAATATTTTGAGTTGGTGTTTACATGCCTGGACTAGGGTTTGTGAGAAAGGAGTGTTTCATTGAGTGATTGGTTGGGTAGAGTTGGTTGAGCCTAGTCAAGTGGATGTGTGAAGTGATTGTTCAAGTTCCATAAAACAAACTATTCTATATTCTGAATTGAGTTGTGAAAGTGATTGAGCATTGAGTTGAAATTGAAGCATATTGAGTCTCTAACAATTCTCCTTATGTTTCTAAGAGAGTGATTGAAAGTAATTGAGCATTGTGATTAGTATAGAACATATTGAGTCTCTAACAATTCTCTTTATGTTTCTATGAGATTGGACAAGTTATGTGTGGACTTGTTGAGCAGATTTGGACAAGTTTTGTGTGGACTTGTTGAGCAGATTTGGACAAGTTCTGTGTGGACTTGTTGAGCAGATTTGGACAAGTTCTGTGTGGACTTGTTGAGCAGATTTGAGCAAGTTCTAGAGAGGACTTGTGGACAGATTAGTGTGAGATTTTATGGAAGCTTGCAAGGCAGATTTGAGACAAGTCTTTGAGAAGACTTGAGAGCAGAGTTGATTGATTTGTTCAAAACCTTGAGTTAAGGTTTGGGGTAGATCCAATAGAGTTGATTCAAGCCTTGAGTTAAGGCTTGAAGATAGAGATCGAGGATAGATTTGTGCTAGACCGAAGGACTATGTTTAGTGCAGATTTGAGAGTAGAATTTGGTGCAGATTTGAGGATAGATTTGTACCAGACCAGAGATAGATATTGAGGATAGATTTGTGCTAGATCGAAGGACTATGTTTAGTGCAGATTTGAGAGCAGATTTTGGTGCATATTTGAGGATAGGTTTGTACCAGACCAGAGATAGAGATTGAGCAGATTTGTGCTAGATCGAAGGACTATGTTTAGTGTAGATTTGAGATAGAGCTTTGGAGGTGATAGAGCAGAGAGGATGGTAGTCTCCAGTGGATAGAGATCCATTAGCCAGGGTAGTGAAGATAGGTCTTTTGAGTGGGGACAAGAGTCTTCAGTGGAGAGAGATCCACAAGCCAATGTAGTGGAGGTAGTTGTCTTCTAGAGGATCACCAACTAGAGCAGAGGAGAAGGAGTTCTCCTATGGATAGAGATCCATGAACTTGATTTAGGGGATTGGTGTCTCCTTTGGACAGAGGTCCATAAACATTGTAATAGGGAAAGGATTCCCAAGAGATTGATCGAGAAAATTTTAGTGAAATATTTTCTCCATGGAGTAGCCCACATTGGGTGAACCACGTAAATTGTGGTGTCTCTATTGTGTGTGGTGTTTTATGCATTGCTTTGATTACTGTTGTTGATATTGCTATCTATACATTGCATATATTGATTTGGAAAGAAAAGTAAAAAGTGGTCTTATACTATTCACCCCCTCTCAGTATAAGCTTGTGTTCTTCAATTGGTATCAGAGTGGGTTCCTTCAGAAGAGTTTAACAACTTGAAGGAAAAGCTAACAAGAACACAATGGATTCTAAGAATGTGTCCTCAGATAACTCAGCACCAGTATTTGATGGAAGTGACTATATGTATTGGAGTATGAGAATGAAGATCTACCTGATGGCACTTGGCAATGAAATTTGGGAAGTAGTTGAATTTGGATATGATCCCTTAATTAATCCTCCTACAGATAAGGAAGGTAAGCTCCTACAACATTACAATTCAAAAGCAATGAATGCACTTTTAAGAGGTTTGCATAGAACAAAGTCTATGAAAGTTATGCACTATCAAACTACAAAATACATGTGGGATAAATTACAAAATATATATGAAGGAGATAAATGTGTCAAGAAAGCAAAGATGTAAAATATCAAAGGACAATTTGAGGAGTTAAGAATGAAGGATGAGGAAAACATTAGTACTTATCTACTTCGAATTTATGAGGTTGTTAATGCAATGCAAGGACTTGGAATGAAGATTGATGAATCAGATGTTTGTGATAAAGTTTTGAGAACTCTTCCAAACAGATTCAGTGAAAAGGTTTCTGCTATAGAAGTGTCAATGGATGGTGATACTTTGACAAGAGATATGTTGCTTGGTATTCTTACAGCACATGAGATAAGAACAAAATATCCTATTCCCCAGAAGGAAGCAAAATTCAAAGCAATCAAGAAGACTAAGGGTAAGAAGTTAGAATCAAGCAATGAGTCATCCAGTGATGAAGAAGCAAATTATGGTAGAAGGAATAAGGATTCAAGAAGATCTAGAGATACAAGATCTATTAAATGTTTCAATTGTGGAAAGTATGGATATTTTGCAATAGATTGTCAAGAAGCTAAGAATAACAATGGTGAAGAAAAATAGGATCACAGGAATAGGGAATCAGAAAGATATAGGCACCAAAAGCAAAGCAAGGATAAACAAAGCAGACAAGGAAAGAAGTTCTTCCAAAGGCAAAAGAGGAGCTACTATGCGGATAATGCAAGTAAGTACTCAAGTGATAGTGATGCTAGTTTTTCAGACAATGATAGAGATGAAGTTCTTTTTATGATTGAAGAAAAAGAACAAGTTAAGAAAAGGACTCCAATAATTCTCAAGTGTTTTAGATGTGGTAACTTTGGACATCTTGAAGATGATTGTACAAGGGATGGTTATAGTTTCAGTGATGATGAATATGAAGATACACTTGAAGGACCAGATGAAAATCTTCTAATGGCATTGGAAGATAAAGAAGGTGATCCTATAGAAGACAAGTCAAAATAAAATAAAGATGTGGACAAAGGTAAACAAATAGAGGAATATTCAGAAAAGGATGGATATGATCTCAAAGGAGAACTTATTTATGCCCTTGAAATAGTAAAGAAGGTAAGAAAGCAAAACTCTAAACTTGAAATTCAGTTTCAAGAATGTGATGAAGAGAGAAGATTGCTTATAGAGGATTTAGAAAAATCAAAGGCTAAGACAAAAAAATTCAAGGATAAGTTAGAAGCAAAGGTCTTAGAATGTGAAAGGTTGGCCCAAGAAGTAGCTCTACTAAGAGAAGATATAGAGTACTCCAAATTCAAGCTAAAAGGGTTCAAAAATAGCTCAAAGAACTTGGATAAGTTCATCAAGATACAAAAGCCTACATCAAGCAAAACAAGTCTTGGATTTGGACAGGATCAAAAGAAATGGGAAGGAGAGTCAACCTCAAGTTTTGGAGAAGAAGATACTTCAGAAGAAGATAGTGTAAGAGAGAATGAGACATCTGAGAATGAGTTGGACAATAGAGAGTTCAACAAGAATAGGAACAATGCACAAAGAGGATATAGATGGAACAACAATCAGAATAGGTCAAGAGAGACCAAGAGACCAATGAGGTCAAGACAAGGAAACTTCAATGGAAGATGTTTTTCATGTCACAGGTTTGGGCACATGGCTTCACAGTGCAGGACACAGGAAAGACAGGAATATGGGAACAGACAACTTTTCCATGGGTATTGCTACTCATGTAATCAGTTTGGTCACAAGGCAATAAATTGTAGGGTTCATGACAGAAGAAGGTATGGCTTCACTAGGAGAAATCCTAAGATATTTGCACCTCCAAGGAATAATAACATTAAGTGTTATAAGTGCAATAATGATGGTCACACAACAAAGTGGTGTAGAGCAGATATTCCAGAAATAAGTATGAACTGGAACAGGAACAGGAACATGGATATGAACAAGAAGAACAGGAACAAGAACATGATAGAAGAAGAGAAGAACAAGGAATAGACATGGAAAGAATATTGAAAGAAATAATCAGAGGAATCAGAAAGCTCAGATAAGAAGGAGAGAGGATAAAGGTAAAGAACAATGCTTTCTAGGAGTAGAAATACTCCCACCCCAGAATTAACCACCTCAAGAGGAGGTGGGGGAGGGGCTAAGCTAAGAGGCTCATTCTTAGCCCCGAGCCCCAAAGGTGACCCTTTGCCATTGATGTCAAAGGGGGAGAGATTTAGATTTGAGTAAGAGGGAGAGATTTGGTATTTAAGAGAGCATTGAGCCAGGGGGAGCAATGTCCCAGGGGAGCAGAACAAAGGAAAGGTCAAGTTTTTAGTTAAAATAATTTGGGTTGCCATCAATGACAAAGGGGGATATTGTTGGACATTTTGAGTCCATCGAGTTGTCATTGATGTCAAGGTGTGAAGTTGTCATTGATGTCAAAAGGAATGCAATTGATTGGTTCCAAAAAGTTTCATAATGTCTTATGAAGCATGACCAAAAAGGTTTTTCATTAAAACCTGACGGAGCAAAATAAAAGGTTTTCCATTAAAATCATTGGAGGAGAAAATAAAAGGTTTTCCATTAAAACCATTGAAGGAGAAAATAAAAGGTTTTCCATTAAAACCATTGAAGGAGAAAATAAAAGGTTTTCCATTAAAACCGCTAAAGGAGAAAATAAAAGGTTTTTCATAAAAACCATTGGAAAATAAAGTATAATAATTTTATTATACTAAGGAAGCTTAAAGTTAATTATAATTTAATTTTAAATTAATTTATTAGTTAATTTACTTAACTTGAAAAGTTATTTAAATTAATTATTAATTAATTTATTTATTAATTATAAATTAATTAAATTAAGGTTAAAACCCTAAAGTGGGTTTTAGATTTGAAATTCGAAATTCAATTTCAAAAAGCGTCGACATGAGGAGGAATGTTATATTATGCATATAAAAGGGAGCACCTACCACTTTAATGAAATTACCATGCCTAAGATACGAACGTGCGAAGCAAAGAATTTAGCGCTGCGACCAAGGGAAACGAAAACATGTTTTTCACGTGTGAAAAAGGAGAAGTGTTGAAGGCATAAGAGGAAGGCATCTATCCTTCCTTCACATGGGCCTTCATAGCCCACGTGGTGAGTGCCCAAGCGCCTAAGCGCTTAGGCAAGAGGAGACGGTGGATCGAGTCACGCCGAATCCCCTTTTGGTGGGGAATACAAGGTACGCAAGGTGTTTAATCTCCAAAATTTTTGGAGGTTGGTTGGGCAAGTTAAAAATTAATTTTGCATGTTTATTATTGGTTCTAAGGTTGCAAGGGAGTTATAAGGTTTGGAAAAATTAAATTTTTAATATTGTTTGCTCAAAGGTTTTATGCATGGAGTGAAAAGTGTTTGGTTAATATTCTATAGTGGTGAATATTATTAAGTCTGGTCAATATTCTATAGTGGTGAATATTATTAAGAATGGTTGATATTCTATAGTGGTGAATATTATTAAAGTGGTTAATATCCTATGGTGGTGGATATTATTTTAAGAGTGGTTGATTTATTAGGGTGTTGGTCACTATTCTAAGATTGGAGTTGATAAGGTGTTTCCAAGTATTTTGTTATGTATGATTTGTTGAAAGAGGAAGAAATAAGGCATTGATTATATCTTGGTGCAAAGAATATTTTTGAGGAAATATTGGAATAATATTTTTGTATTCTAACCTTCTTGAGTTTGGCAAAGAAGTGTTTTATGGTTGTGGCAGATTTGTGAGGTCTACTCCTTATCATCAAGAAAAAGGTATGAGCACATTCTTCCATAGTTAAGTTGATTGGTTGGTTTTCTAAAAAATAAGTTTGGAGTGAAAAGGACTTGATTAGGGTTTCCTTATTGAGTGTGTTGAGTGAATGCTTCAAGGTTTTCTGAAATAAAGAATTGTTGTTAAACCTTGTTTGATAAGCATTGTTGTTGAAACCATTGGTTGTATGAAGAACTTGAATTAGGGTTTGAGTATCATTGCTATGTGAAGATTGCTTTATAAGCATTGTTGTTGAAGTGATTTGTTGAGCAAAGAACTTGAACTAGGGTTTGATTATCATTGCTATAAGCATTGTTGTTGAAGTGAGTTGTTGAGCAAAGAACTTGAACTAGGGTTTGAAAAGATCATGAGTATCATTGTTATGTGAGATTTATTGTTGAGCATTGTTGGAAATATTTTGAGTTGGTGTTTACATGCCTAGACTAGGGTTTGTGAGAAAGGAGTGTTTCATTGAGTGATTGGTTGGGTAGAGTTGGTTGAGCCTAGTCAAGTGGATGTGTGAAGTGATTGTTCAAGTTCCATAAAACAAACTATTCTATATTCTGAATTGAGTTGTGAAAGTGATTGAGCATTGAGCTGAAATTGAAGCATATTGAGTCTCTAACAATTCTCCTTATGTTTCTAAGAGAGTGATTGAAAGTAATTGAGCATTGTGATTAGTATAGAACATATTGAGTCTCTAAAAATTCTCTTTATGTTTCTATGATATTGGACAAGTTCTGTGTGGACTTGTTGAGCAGATTTGGACAAGTTTTATGTGGACTTGTTGAGCAGATTTGGACAAGTTTGTGTGGACTTGTTGAGCAGATTTGGACAAGTTCTGAGTGGACTTGTTGAGCAGATTTGAGCAAGTTCTAGAGAGGACTTGTGGATAGATTAGTGTGAGATTTTGTGGAAGCTTGCAAGGCAGATTTGAGACAAGTATTTGAGAAGACTTGAGAGCAGAGTTGATTGATTTATTCAAAACCTTGAGTTAAGGTTTGGGGTAGATCCAAAGAGTTGATTCAAGCCTTGAGTTAAGGCTTGAAGATAGAGATCGAGGATAGATTTGTGCTAGATCGAAGGACTATGTTTAGTGTAGATTTGAGAGCAGAGTTTGGTGTAGATTTGAGGATAGATTTGTACTAGACCAGAGATAGATATTGAGGATAGATTTGTGCTAGACTGAAGGACTATGTTTAGTGCAGATTTGAGAGAATTTGGTGTAGATTTGAGGATAGGTTTGTACCAGACAGAGATAGAGATTGAGCAGATTTGTGCTAGACCGAAGGACTATGTTTAGTGTAGATTTGAGATAGAGATTTGGAGGTGACAGAGTAGAGAGGATGGTAGTCTCCAGTGGATAGAGATCCATTAGCCAGGGTAGTGAAGATAGGTCTTCTGAGTGGGGATAAGAGTCTTCAGTGGAGAGAGATCCACAAGCCAGTGTAGTGGAGGTAGTTGTCTTCTAGAGGATCACCAACCAGAGCAGAGGAGAAGGAGTTCTCCTATGGATAGAGATCCACGAACTTGATTCAGGGGATTGGTGTCTCCTTTGGACAGAGGTCCATAAACATTGTAATAGGGAAAGGATTCCCAAGAGATTGATCGAGAAAATTTTAGTGAAATATTTTCTCCGTGGAGTAGCCCACATTGGGTGAACCACGTAAATTGTGGTGTCTCTATTGTGTGTGGTGTTTTGTGCATTGCTTTGATTACTGTTGTTGATATTGCTATCTATACATTGCATATATTGATTTGGAAAGAAAAGTAAAAAGTGGTCTTATACTGTTCACCCCCCTCTCAGTATAAGCTTGTGTTCTTCATTATCTACATCCTTGATTTTTCCAAACTTGTGTACTTGTTGCTACAATATGTATTGAAAAGGGTATCTGCCCTAGAGATGTTAAGGCAACTTGATATGATGGATACTGCCTATGAGGCTAGATAAAGCAATGTAAGCTACTTCAACTTTTTGATACTTCTATGTGGAGTTAGCAAGTTGAGGAGGAAATTTATGTCCCTACTAGAAAGCAAACTCAAAAGTGTGGTCCTTGAGACTTTAGAAGACTCTTGGGCACACCACCTAGAAGGTGTGTTCTAGGAATATGTTAGGTACCTAAGGATAATAATGTGGAGGATATAATATAATATTGTATTATGGCATGGGTCACACATAAAATTGTAATAATATATAGCATAGTGCCATATTATAATATTATGCACTTTATAACTCATGGAAGGTGAACCACCACATAGGCAGTCTTGTAACTCTTGGAAGGTGAAACATCACATTCTTATATAAAGAGAGATGCACTCCATTTGTAAAAGGGGTCATATCAAGTATTATTTGTAGAATTATTGGCTTGTGGAGTGGCTTCCTTCTAATAAGAAGCATTGTATGGTGTTGCCCTACCTCAAGGGTATTATCAATCTCTACAATATTGTGTGGATTATTATTGTGCAATTTATTTGTGGATGCATGTTATATATTTCTACATATTGGTGGATGATTTATTTTTAATGAAAAGAGAGGTTCACAACATTTGGTATTATATCAACAAAGGATATAAGGCTTAATGTGGTGGATATATATCATCATCCACACCACCATGAGAGGCATCAATCATGGAGACAAGGCATAGAGCAACAAAGGAACTACAATGGACATACATGGAGGCATAGGAGCAACAACTATGGATATTCAAGTGGCACAAGGGCAGCTTGGCAACATTGCAAACCACCACCAATCAAAGTTTCACTAGGATGGATGGATGATCAAGATCAATACCAATTATTATATTTACTTAGAAGATCATATTATTTAGTTTATTTGTATGTTTCAAGGACAAAAAATTCTTGTAAGGGGATGGAATGTTAGGTACCTAAGGATAATAATGTGGGGGATATAATATAATATTGTATTATAGCATGGGTCACACATAAAATTGTAATAATATATAGCATAGTGTCATATTATAATATTATGCACTTTGTAACTTGAGGAAGGTGAATTGCCACATGGGTGACCTTGTAACTAATGGATGGTGAACCATCACATTCTTGTATAAAGAGATATAAACCCCTATTGTAAAAGAGGTCATATCAAGTATTCTTTGTAGAAGTATTGTCTCATGGAGTTAGAGATCTTGTGGAGTGGATTCATTCCAATAAGGAGCATTGTATGGTGTTGCCCTACCTTAAGGGTATTATCAATCTCTATTTTATTATGTGGATTATTATTGTGTAATTTATTTGTGGATGCATGTTGTATATCTCTACATATCGATGAATTATTTATTATTAATGAGAATATAGGTTCACAATATAATGGCTCTCCAAGATGACAAACATGAAGTTCACACCCCAGGTGCAACCAAGATTGGAACTCCACTGGAATCCTAAGGAAAGCTCTTACACATCACTCTGAAAAGAAGATTTTTTATCCTATTCTAAGTAGCTAAAGCCATGGTTTGACTTTGTCAAACCCATGGGTAAAATAAACCTCAAAATTAGGATCAATAAAAATGAGGATCAACTCTGATGGCTTGACTACAACAAAGCCAAAATTTATGACTGGTGGATCTACCAACAACTGATGAAGGAAAAATTCTATGTCCAAGAAAAACTCAAAATATGAACAATTTAGTAGCTAGTATAACAAAGCAAATGCATCAAAATGTAATGATGACTCAAATTAGGTCGAGTAAGTGCTACATGCATGACAACTGTGCCAACTAAAAAACTAGTAAAGGACTTCTTCGATTGGCAACCCAACTCCTTCAAGAGCTCCATTGGAAATAGAGGTATGTATTGTTGAATCTCATATCTATAAAACCCTCATTGTAGATATTTAAGCCCACTTTGTGCCATCACTAGATAAGGCACTAAAAGAAAAGAATAAGAGACCCAAGAAAAAATGGAAGTCATCCCTGTATGATGAGAATCCTACAAAGAAGAAAAAAAGTAAGGTATAGGTTAAAGATCTATCGCTACTAAAAAATGGACCTTGAGAAAGTCCATGCGAGTTATAAAAAGGGGATCTAGATCCCCAAGGAATAGTTTAGAAACTATAAGTTTTATTTTTCACCCAACCACTATTTCAACCACTCTCATTTTTCGCTATTTAAAAATTAATTTCTCAAAACACCTCTAGTATCATTTCACACATTTCCTTCATTCTTGCCACTCCACATTTATCTCAAAACCATCCTCTACTCCAATAATTCATAGCCTCGATCCCATAACCAAATTTCATAACCCCCTCTACCATGATCTCTCTGATTGACCAACCAACTCCCTTGTCATTCATAAACTCTTATCCTTGACACCATAAATCCAATTACAAATGCTTGACCCCATGCCAATTTCATCCATTCTAGAACTCATCCCTTATTTCTAGAAGGCCTTAGAATACAATCAACAACAAATGAAACAAGAGGTAGAGTGGGAAGCCACATAACCTACCACCTCACAAAAGAGAGTTTCTTTTTTCCCCAAAGAGAGGGGCTAGATTTCATCAAATTTGAGCCTATTCTTTCTAAAGCACAAGAGAAAATGCAACCATAGGACTGTCATATATCGACCATAGAACATATATTCAAAGACACAACCTTGAAAAAAAAAATTATTTCTTCAATTAGACAACCAAATTAGTAATTTAAAAATACATAGAGCCACAAACAAGCTAGCCACTAAGGAGAGAGAGCTAGAAAAGGACAAGCAATTACTCAAAAACTCTCAGACTAGAGTCAAAATGCTAAAAATTGAGCAGGACTACCTTGTTGCAAAGTTTAAAGAAATGAAGTTGAATTGGAAAAATAGAAGAAAGGATGACAAAGTTGGGGTAAAGACCTAGTGAGAACAAACTATTCATAGAAATTATCTGGATCCTCTAGAGATGAGTCATCCAAGAAAATGAGTTCAAGCTTTAAGGAGGCGTAAGCATTTTAGTTAAATCTAACACAAGCTAACCTTCAATGATGGGTTTTAATAGGAATCATAAACAAATATGTCATAACTCATAGAGTCACTAGAGTCATGGCTTCCCGACATGTAGTACATTAGTGTAGTGAGCAGTTTGAGACCTTGTCTTAGAGAATAGAGGAATGGAAGGGACACATTTCTTGATTGATACTGATGTGGAATTAGTTACAACAATCACAAGAAAATGATAAGACAATCCAAAAATGATTTTCCATCAACAACAGAAGCCTATAAATAGGCATTACAAACACATGTAATGGATAAGGTTACATTAAATTATTACGATTCACCTTATTCCTTATGATCACTAAAAATTAAAAATAAATTACCATTAATTTTTAATGGCTTATTAAATTAATTAAACCACACCTAATCCCTATCATTCCTCCCCATAGTAGAAGCATTGGACTCCAATGCGTTCAAAAGGGAAGGAAGTTGGTGTGAATCCTAAAGGTTGAGAGGATGATCCATAATGAGGCTCCATGTAGATGCAATATGGACTACCAATATGAAGAGGATGAGTGTGTAAGAATGACAGTTTCTTATATACCATCGAATATTAAAAGTCTTGCAATGTGAAGGAGGTAGGATGTTGAACGGTGGGAACCAAATGAAAAATTGGAGCAAGAACTGCAACTGAAGCATGAGTAGGAGAAATAATAAGAGATGATGGCACAATAGGAGTATGTGCAGGAGCCACAGGAACAATTGTTGGTACAACAAAAACAACTACATGTACAACAAGAATAACTGCAAGTACAATAGGAACAGGAGCTCGAAGTATGTGCTGTGAAGTGGACAAAAGTGCTCTTGGCTAGACGTCCTGCTACTGTGGTGTACTAAAAATCAAAGCAATGGGTTGTGCCTGATGCAAATTAGTGCAAGCCTGATGTTTAGTGGATGGAACACTACAGAAAAGAAAGGATTTGTTCTTATGTTGCAAATTATATGTATTGTGATAGGCATCATAAGTGGCACACTTGTCATACTGATATGGCTTACCCAATAATAACCCATAATAATCCATGGGTGTCACATCACAAGTGACCCTATATTTGAACTTAGGGCCAAAAGCAAATGCAAGTGTGCACGTGTGTGTGATTTGTGAAGTGTTTTTATCATCCTTCCATCCAAGAGTGTATGGATGAGGATGAGGTGCCATTGGAAGTTATTACCTTGGAATTTGCACATTGATTAAATTTTTCATTGAACATTCAAATTTGATGTCGCACCTCCATTGTGCATAGCCATTGACATCATAGTTGGAACCAAACCACATTTTTTTGCCAGTTCCTCATTCTGGAAGACCTTTTGCCATTTCTGTTTTTCCAAGGCCATTATTTGTTTGATTATACCCTTGCATATACTTGTTGGAAAGCTTATTTTGAGCTCTAAGCAATTACCAGGTATTTTTTCCATTTGACCCTATTTCATCTCCTAAATTGTGTCCCAAAGATTCCTTTATCTTTTGGGCTTGCATTTTTGCCTCGTAACCATTTTTCTTCATTTTTTATTTTTTCTTCTTGGATCGTACCAGGCATATTTCCACCAACATGGCCTTAGCCAAAAAATTGGCCAAAGTCACTGCCACATTAATTATTTGGCTAACACCATCAATGAAATCAAAATGATAGGGATTAGGTGTGGTTTAATTAATGTAATAAGCCATTAACCATTGATGGTCATTTATTTTTAATTGTTAGTTGTTGTAAGGGATAAGGTGCACCATAATAATTTAATGTAACCTTATCTATTACATGTATTTGTAATGCCTATTTATAGGCTTCCGTTGTTAATGGAAAATAAATTTTGGATTGTCTTCTCACTTTCTCGTGTTTTTTGTAACTAATTCCACATCAGCCAATGCAATAAAGGTGAAATAGTTAAATCTCTAGGACTATTGCAATCCTTACTAATTCCAGACCACCAATGGGAACACATATCAATGGATTTCATTGAGGTTATCCCCAAGTCAGAGGGTAAAACAATGATTTTTGTGGTTGTGGATTGTTTTTTCAAGTATACTCACTTTTGTGCCCTACAACATCCCTACTCGGCAATTAAAGTGGCCAAGGTATTCCTCAACTCCATCTTCAAGTTACACGATATGCCTAAAACTATTGTGAGTGACCATGATCCCATCTTTACTAGCAACTTTTGAAAATAATTATTTCGTCTCAGCTATACCAAGTTGAGCATGTCTTCTGCAAACCACCCACAATATGATGGTCAAACATAAATAGTTAACAAATTTTGGGTACTTATCTCCATTTATATGATCAAGATAAGCAGCATCATTAGATTCAATGGCTTTCATTAGAAGAATGGTGGTATAACACTTCTTACCATTTTTCCCTCAAGATGTCTCCATTTGAATATTTGTATGGTTAAAATCCACCAACAATCATAGACTATGTTCCAGGATCTTCAAAAGTAGCTCAGGTCGATGATTTATTTCAACATCATCAAAAAATACTCAATCTTATTTTAGCCACTATTTTTGTGGTGTTGAGCTTGGTCAGGTCCTTGGTGATAATCTCATAACTATAATCATCCGAAGTCATCTCACCCTGAGGCTTTTGAACTTGGGGAATCATCTTCATTGTGTGAGCTTCCATGGTGGTGGGATCAAAGGCAACCTGCTTCAAAAGATTCATTGGTCCCATGGATTCTCTTCTTTTATTACTCTTTAGCCACTATGATGAACTTAAGCGAGCCTGGTTGATTTTTTATGCAATAGATTGCATTGGTACCATCACTATCATCAATTCAGGTACTACCTACAATTCCAAAAATGGTGTGAATGAGAAATGAGCCAGCTATGTATTTGGCTCAATGGAAGTTGATACCGCCATAGTGGAAACGATAGCAAGAATAGAACTAGTGGTGGAAACAGAGGTGAGGGGTTTAGCCATAGTTACGCCCACTCGAGAAGGAGCTTGCATACTTACAATCATAATAATGGTTACTTGGGCGGATGATACGGGAAGTGAAAATGGATCCGAAGTGGAGGTGAAAGAAATAAAAGAAAGAGAAGTAGAATTAGTGGGAATAGGAGCAAGAGCGGTGGTGACTGAAAGTTAGGAAATGGGAGGCGATACTGAAGTGGAGGGTCTACCAAATAAATGGGATATAGAAACAAAAACTAGAGGAAAGGAAACAACAGTCACCACTCGCTCGGGGAAATAAGGGAGAGAAGAAAATGTACCTTTAGGCTCTATCACCTTCAAATCCAACGAAGATGTAGGTAGCTGTGACATCGGATCTTCCTCCACCCGGTCCTTTGGTTCTACTGCGACGTCCTCCTTAATATTGATAAAATCAGTGCTCTAAAAAAATGGATTTACCCAAATCAAAGGGATGGCTTCTAGTAATTATGTATGCTCATCTGAAACTGCAGAAGGAGGTTTTGATGAAACTGCTCTGATTCTTTGCTTCTTTAAAAAAATTATAATTAGCAAATTTTCCCACCTGCTTTTCTCCTTTCGTTGCAATGGCTCTTCTAACACTTGTTCCTCTTCCTTGGACACAAGTGGCACTTTCTAGACCATAGGATGATCTTCTTCAACCATGTCTTCCTCGTTGCTTGACCTTTGCAAACTTTGAGGTGATGAGCACCAAAAATGCTCATTTTATATACACGGTTAAGAAGAATTATCACTGGTTCAATTAGCATATGAAATGTATTTTATATAACTTATGCATATAATTGATAGAAAATCCGGTATTATGCTTGATTGGTGTTTTTAGTGGGAAATGTGTATAAATGCAGGTATTGGTACTAATATGGTGTTTTCCAGTCTACATCCACTTGGACCCGGCATACTTCTGCTTACAGAGACTAAGGCAAGAGAGTAGGCGCCTTCCTCTTCAAGGAAGGCGCCCAACAGAAGTAGGCACCTTCCTACAACCGGAAGGCGCCCACGGAAGACGAGCGCCTCCCTACAACCGGAAGGCGCCAATGGAAGACGAGCGCCTCCCTGCAACCGGAAGGCGCCAACGAAAGAAGAGCGCCTCCCTACAACCGGAAGGCACCGATAGAAGACGAGCGCCTCCCTACAACCGGAAGGCACCCACGGAAGATGAGCGCCTCCCTACAACCGGAAGGCGCCAATGGAAGACGAGCGCCTCCCTGCAACCGGAAGGCGCCAACGGAAGAAGAGCGCCTCCCTACAACCGGAAGGCGCCTCCATGCCTTCATACTTTGCAAGATTTACCAAGTCAACTTTGACTGGTTGACCAAGGACTATGGAGGAGGTTGCACGTGAAGACAAAGGAGATCTATTTTAATCATGCATTTATTAAATAGAATAAAGTGTTTGTTATTATTATCAACCGATTGGCCGGTTGACCTTGTAAAGCTCTTAAAGCATATTATTATTTTTAGGATGCATTAGTTTAGGATTTGTTGTTACGTACACCTAAGGATGTTTATATTTATCCTTCGGTGAACGAACATACTTTAAAATAGAAGAATAAAATATGTGTAGAATCAATTGTAACTAAATCACATCACGTGATTAAAATAGACCGATTGGTTATTGTAATGAGATCTGGCCGCGCTTTATATAAAGACGCAGGCCGGATGAACAGAGGGAGATCGGAGATCAATGATTAATTTTACACAACTTATTTTATTTTATTGTTTAATTAATTAAGAGTGCAACTCCTCTTATTCGAGCAAGCTCTACGTAGCTAGCCGGGCGGACTATCTGCGGGAGCTTGGGCCCACTCCCTGCAGTAGTCCTCCCCTATTTATTTATGTTCTTTATTTTCTGTAGATTATTTTATTGCTTTAGTTCTTGCTTTATTTAATTTAGGTGTGTGCTTTTATTTTCAGCATTTTATTTCCAGCATTGTATTTTATTTATTTAAATTCTCCGCACTCAGTTTATTTGGTTTGGCTGGAATCCAATTACACAAACCTCCCCACCAAACTAAATAAGGTACAACCAGATTTGTTCCCCAACACTCGCAGGCATATACTATGCGTGACACTCATAAGTTTACGAACTTACCGGATTGATAATTTATGGAAGAGAAATGAATGTTTTTCGGGACATGAATTTCTGCTCACCATTTTGGCGCCGTTGTCGGGGAGTGTCTAAACTGTAGTGTTCTGATTTACAGGTCAATTAAAAAGCTTATTTGAAATTACCTGTAAATATTTTATTTGAGAAGCATGAGTCCACCAAGGAGCTTTTTATAAGGCCAAAAATAGTTGTCGGCACAATCAGAGCCAAATCCCATAGGCAATTATTTATATTTTTTAGCTTCTCAGGTAAACGCGGGAATGAACCTGATGTACCATAATTAAGTGTAGAAGTAGAAATAAAATGTGTTGTTGAAAAAAATATAAAAAAAAATCTGGCATTGAAGGATTTCCATCATGTTCTAAATGGTTTCAAGAAATCAAAAGAAAAAGCACAACCCAAGTCTGATTGAAAATTTTTAGGGACGTGTTTTTATACGGAAACCATTGAAAAATTGTGCCTCTAGAAGCTTGGTTTTAAATTAAAAAATTTTACAGGCTTGAAATTTTTGCAACGTATTGGTAAATGTTTTTTTATGATGAAATTAATAATGCAGGGAAAATGACAGAGCATAATTTAAAAAGAACATCTTGTTATGGAGTATGCTCTTCACTTGCGCTTAAGGCGACCTGGTGAATCAGAAACTAGCATGTGTTTTTAACAGACTGCTATGCCATGTTTTCTTCAGGTTGCTAGCTCGCGGATAGTCATTTCCTAGCCTGCACATTTTACCATTATGTTGAAAATGTTTTGTGTTTGAGGCTATGGGGTAAAATACTCTTCTCATGCTGCAGTGCATCAAACTAGTTGATCAAGAATGAGATAATTTTTAGAAGACTAGTTCAGATGTAGGCATGGGGGAGACCCCACCTTCATCATTGCCACCAACAACACAAATAAATATTGTCTAAAAAAAAAAAAGGGAGAAAAACATATCTTCTACTGCAAAGGCTCCAAGTTAAGAGCAAACTAGAGTTTTATTTTGCTACTTGTTGGAAGAGAGTATCCTCTTTCCCGAGGACCAACTTGGTCCAGAAGGGAAATGAGAAATCCCCAACCGGTAGCTAAATAAAGAAACATATAAAAAAATAGAAGCTTTATTTTTTGTTACTTGTTGGAAGAAAGTATCCTCTTTCCCTAGGACCAGTTTGGTCCAGAAGGGAAATGAGAAATCTCCAACCGATCACTAAATAAAGCAAGCGAGGAGTCCAGAAGTAATCAGAAGATGAAAAAAAAAACAATAAAAAAATAATAAAAAAATTAGTTAGTTAGAATTTTATTTTAATGTCTTTAGTTTAGATTTTTCTTTTATGTTTTGCAGGACAACATGAAGTGCGAAGTAGACAAATAAGGAGGTGTCTGGGAAGATCTCGTGAATTGAGATTCATACGTGGAGTTTGTAATAGCACTATACGAACTGTCTCGTGTACCTGATTGTGTAGCATCCAATCTAGCAGGTGAAAGCTAGCAGAGTTTTGCCTTGGAAACATTGGCACTTGAAGGCAGGCTAAGTAACCCTGATCAAGCGAAAGGCTTCTAGCCCAAGGTGCTTGTGGAATTTGGGGGAAAATTTTCTACAAGGTGCATGACTATTACAGCCTGAGTAAATTATGAGCGGAGTCAAAGATGCTACACCACGTACAAGAGTAGAGTGTCGAGACAATGTTCGAGTAACGGTCAACGAGCTCCATTAACCACTGCCTCACATTCACAAGAGTGGATCGGACATCGGCATGGGGGAGACCCCATACCATACCAGTAGCTTGGACGAATGTTCAAACATTCGTTGAAAAAAAAAAAGAAAAAAAAAGGAAGAAAAAAAAAGAAAAAGAAAAAAAAAGAGAAGAAAAAAGAGAGGGAGGATACGTGAAAAAAAAATGAAGTGAAAGACGCCTTGTTTATCAAGAAGGCGCCTTCCACATCAAGAAGGCGCCATACATTGGAGGCGCCTTCCACATCAAGAAGGTGCCATACATTGAAGGCGCCTTCCACCAAAAAAAAAAAAAATGCATAGAACATGTCCTGTTTAGCATAAAAATTTTCTTTCTTATTGCTTTGCAGGAAATCATGAACCGAATGCAAGCTGCAGGCATCCTGAGAGCCAGGGCCTAATAGGCACGGAGTCATGACTCCTATTTTACTGCTTTCATGTGTGCAGTTTTTGTAGGTGTAGTTTCGCAGTACACAACCATGAGCATGATCTGTAGGTGGAGCCGGCTTAAACTAGGCCTAACAGATGTGACATTTTGTGCCCTGCAATTAGGAGTGCGGCGAAGCGGAAAAGGCACTTACTTCCCACTAGGAAGAGAGTGCCTACAATCAGCCCAATACAGCAGTGCCTTTTTCCACCTGGAGGAAGGCACCAATAAGCAATTTTCTTCTCCCTTGGATGGGGGTACCTATTGTTCAGTGTGGGACCTGACGTTTGGAGGGCTGCAGACCTGTTGTGCAGAGGGACCTATTGTTGGCAATAAGGGCATCACCAATTTAAGTGGGGGAAGATGCGGGTGAATCAGGACCTCCCGTAAAAAAAAAAAAAAAAAGGGGGAGTTCGGAAGGCTGTTGTCACGAGGACGTGACAAATTTTAGACATGGGGGAAAGACGCCTTATTGTCAGTGCCTAACTTACTCCTATAAAAAAAAAAATGAAAGATTGTCACGAGGACGTGACAATTTTTAGACATGGGGGAAAGACGCCTTATTGTCGGCGCCTAACTTACTCCTATGAAAAAAAAAAAACCACCTTGTGTTGAAATAGCTCCACGATGAAATGCAAATCAAAAGCAAAGTTTTATTTTCACTGCCCATTGGAAGAGAGTATCCTCTTTCCCGAGGACTAGCCTAGTCCCGAAGGGAAATGAGAAATCTCCAACTGGTAGCTAAATAAAATGGGGGAGGAGTTTGAAAAAAAAATAGATGTCAAATATCTGTTTCCTTTGAAATCAACGCATGGTAAGTAGGCACCTTCCTCTTCCAGGAAGGCGCCAATAGAAGGCCAGTGCCTTCCTCTTCCAGGAAGGCACCAAGAAAATATAAGCGCCTTCCTTTTCCAGGAAGGCGCCAATAGGAGGCCAGCGCCTTCCTCTTCCAGGAAGGCACCAAAAGAATGCAAGCGCCTTCCTCTCACCAGAAGGCATCGATAGGAAGGTGCCACAAGAAGGCGCCATAGGAAGGCACCGACAGGAAGGTGCCACAAGAAGGCACCAACAGGAAGGCGCCACAGGAAGGCACCGACAGGAAGGTGCCACAGGAAGGCACCAATAGGAAGGCACCACTAGAAGGTACCCACAGGAAGGCAAGCGCCTTCCTCTCACAAGAAGGCACCGATAGGAAGGCGCCATAGGAAGGCACCGACAGGAAGGTGCCACAGGAAGGCACCAACAGGAAGGTGCCACAGGAAGGCACCAACAGGAAGGTGCCACTAGAAGGCAAGCGCCTTCCTCAGAGGGAAGGCGCCCCTGTTCTTCGCCCATTGACTAGACAAGCACGATGTGGGCAACAAAAATTGGTGCAGTTCCAACTCTACGGCATGTAGGTTAATTTGGGGATCGCACCAATGGATGAGAACATCCTACCAACGCCAGCACATACAACACATACATCTCAGCAATGCACCTGACAGATGCCGTGAATAATGAAAGAAATACTATTTTTCCTCACTCCAGAAAACAAAGGAATGTAGTGTTGTTCCAATTATGCATGCAAAAGAAATAATTCAGAGGGGAGATCATTTTGGACGCACACGTGTCGGTATAAATTTTAATATTCATCCTGTAAATGCATTCGGAGAGAGATACGTCAATGCAGGATTAAAATATTTTGTGTGCTATTGAGAAAAAGTTGGGTATTTCAAAGTTTAGAGTCACCAACTCAGTTGTTGCGGATTGACTCTGTTCTTTGATGCAGAGGATGAAAAAAAAAGAAAAAAAAAGAGAGAGAGTCAAGATCTGTTCTGTTCATGGCAGAACAGATAAAGATACATATAAATAAATAAATAAAATCTCCAGGAGCACCAACGTGAAGACGTCTCACACCACCGGCATCATATATATCAGATTCTACGAAATTCAACCGGGTATGTACTGATTTTCTTATTAATTATGTGTATAGTTATTTTAAAATCATTTCTATGCTAATACCAGTCGACGCCTCCATAGTTTTTCAAAATCTCCCATTAGAATTCAAACACATGATGTGCCTTAAAAAAATATATATAATTGAAAAAAAAAAAAAGAGAGAGAGGCTATGGCATCTACATGAATAAATTTGGCATCATTTTCATTGCCGCCTCCTTACAATGGTAGTCATCTTGAGCGAACACATATAAATGATGCTACTCTCTACCACAAAGGAGGTTCCGGAGATGCCAAATATGTTTTAGATGTGGGTAAAAGTAGTAGTTGGTGACTGCACTTGTTTTAAACCAATTTGGTCTCACCAAATCTGACTAATGTGCAACACTCGGAAAATGCCGACATTAGTGCGGTGGTAATTTGCCCTAAACAGTGTGGTCACGATTTAACTATTTATCCGCAATGATTAGTCAGGATGTGTTTTTGACTTCTGTTGGTGCCGCATCGCTCTATGGATGAAGAATAGCAGCACTCAATGAAAAAAAAAACACAGTGCTGAATAAAAAAAATAGTACTGAGAAAAAAAATAGTAGTGCTGAATGGAAAAAATAGCAGCACTCAACGGCAGAGAAACAGAGATGTTGAAGGCCATTAAAAAAAAAAAGAGAAAAAATATATATATCCCGGGGGTTGTTGTCACGAAGACATGACAAACTTTTTGGCATGGTCATCCTGCGAGAGGGATAACTTCACCTTTTGGTGCCACGAGGGCATGGCACATGTTAGGCATGGGGGGATGATGAGCACCAAAAATGCTCATTTTATATACACGGTTAAGAAGAATTATCACTGGTTCAATTAGCATATGAAATGTATTTTATATAACTTATGCATATAATTGATAGAAAATCCGGTATTATGCTTGATTGGTGTTTTTAGTGGGAAATGTGTATAAATGCAGGTATTGGTACTAATATGGTGTTTTCCAGTCTACATCCACTTGGACCCGGCATACTTCTACTTACAGAGACTAAGGCAAGAGAGTAGGCGCCTTCCTCTTCAAGGAAGGCGCCCAACAGAAGTAGGCACCTTCCTACAACCGGAAGGCATCCACGGAAGACGAGCGCCTCCCTACAACCGGAAGGCGCCAACGGAAGACGAGCGCCTCCCTGCAACCGAAAGGCGCCAACGAAAGAAGAGCGCCTCCCTACAACCGGAAGGCACCGATAGAAAACGAGCGCCTCCCTACAACCGAAAGGCACCCACAGAAGACGAGCGCCTCCCTACAACCGGAAGGCGCCAATGGAAGACGAGCGCCTCCCTGCAACAGGAAGGCGCCAATGGAAGAAGAGTGCCTCCCTACAACCGGAAGGCGCCTCCATGCCTTCATACTTTGCAAGATTTACCAAGTCAACTTTGACTGGTTGACCAAGGACTATGGAGGAGGTTGCACGTGAAGACAAAGGAGATCTATTTTAATCATGCATTTATTAAATAGAATAAAGTGTTTGTTATTATTATCAACCGATTGGCCGGTTGACCTTGTAAAGCTCTTAAAGCATATTATTATTTTTAGGATGCATTAGTTTAGGATTTGTTGTTACGTACACCTAAGGATGTTTATATTTATCCTTCTGGTGAACGAACATACTTTAAAATAGAAGAATAAAATATGTGTAGAATCAATTGTAACTAAATCACATCACGTGATTAAAATAGACCGATTTGTTATTGTAATGATATCTGGTTGCGCTTTATATAAAGACGCAGGCCAGATGAACGAGGGAGATCGGAGATCAATGATTAATTTTACACAACTTATTTTATTTTATTGTTTAATTAATTAAGAGTGCAACTCCTCTTATTCGAGCAAGCTCTACGTAGCTAGTCGGGCGGACTATCTATGGGAGCTTGGGCCCACTCCCTGCAGTAGTCCTCCCCTATTTATTTTTGTTCTTTATTTTCTCGTAGATTAGTTCATTGCTTTAGTTATTGCTTTATTTAATTTAGGTGTGTGCTTTTATTTCTCAGCATTTTATTTCCAGCACTTCTTGTATTTTATTTATTTAAATTCTCTGCACTCAGTTTATTTGGTTTGGCTGGAATCCAATTACACAAACCTCCCCACCAAACTAAATAAGGTACAACCAGATTTGTTCCCCAACACTGCAGGCATATACTATGCGTGACACTCATAAGTTTACGAACTTACCGGATTGATAATTTATGGAAGAGAAATGAATGTTTTTCGGGACATGAATTTCTGCTCACCATGAGGCACAATGCAAGTGAATGGAATACGTTGGTAATTGGAGTAAAAATTTTCATAGGTTTTCAAAAATGTTCCATCCATTACTAGACCATATGGTGATCCGAGCTTCCTTCGATGAGCCCGCATGATCGACCAATTTGTGATTTTCTCTTTGATCCAACCTAAAAGCTGATCTTTCATCTAGCTAAATAACCCTGGTGAAGGAATTTGATATTTATATACTATAGGGTTATACTCAGCTTTTATTTCATAGAAACCATGCCAAGGTGGTAGTGACATCATGTTCTCTACATGCCACTCCAAGTTATTGAAAATATGTTGAATATTTTCCATGTTATTTTGGTGGAATTAACACTAAACAGTATTGGACACTGTGTATGATATACTCGACCAAAGTTTTAGGGTTTTTTAAGTTATATTTAGACCCATGTGGGCTTTTAGTGTTACCTTATTTGAACCCTTGCTTTTTTGCCCATGATATTATACATTTGTGCATGTGCCTTTGTTATATATATCGCACTTGCACTAGGGTTTGGAGTGAGACATAAGGAGAATATTATTGTATTGGAGATAATCAAGTTAATGCAATAATAAGATAATACTATGCTAGTTTTCCCGGTTGAGGGTTTCTAGGATAAATATTGTGTAATGTGTGAATCTACTATCTTCTTCCTTTGATTCTACAATTACTACTTTTCTATTTTTAGTTTATTCTACAGTCGTAATGTGATCTTTAGAGAAACAAAAGGTGTTCTATATTAGGAAATGCAACCAAGCAAAGAACTAAAAATAGTGCAGGTAAAATTGGAACAGGAGGAAGAACCTGAATTATAGAGAGATTCTGCAGAGGAATATTCAGAGGAAGAAGGTGAGGAGGAAGCTGGAGATGCAGAACCTAGAACTCCAATTTTGAGGAGATCATATCGAGAGAGAAGACTTCCAGATAGGTATAGTCCTTCAAATTTTTATTTTACATTTAATTTATCAATTATTGATGAATATGCCAAGATTGTAAAGGATGAACTTCATTCAAGTGAGAATAAGTCTTGGAAAAAGAGCTATGGAAGAAGAAATAGAGTCCTTGGATAAAAATGAGAGATGGGAGTTGGTGAAATTACCTTCTGGCAAAAAACATGCTGGTTGTAAGTGGTTATTCAAGAAGAAGTACAATGTAGAAGGAAAGTTGGAGAAGTACAAGGCTCGCTTGGTAGCAAAAGGATTTTCAAAGATTGAGAGAATTGACTTTGGTGAGATTTTTTCTCTTGTGGCTAAACTAACTTCAATCATATTTTTTTTGGCTATTTTTGCTACTTTTGATTTTGAAATAGAATAAATGGATGTAAACACAGCTTTTCTACATGGTGAACTTGATGAACATAATATATATATATATATATATATATATATATCACAACCAGAATATTTTAAGGTAAAATGTAAGGAGGACCTGGTATGCAAGTTGAAGAAGTCTCTTTATGGGTTGAAGCAGTCTCCAAGGATGTGGAACCAAAAATTTGATAGGTTTATCTTGACACTTGGGCTTGGAAAAAGCAAAGCAGATCCATGTGTATATTTCAAAAGGAAGGTGAAAATTTTGTTATCATTGTGTTGTATGTGGATGACATGTTGTTAATTGGTAACAGTAACGAGATGATAAAGTTACTAGAATCTCAGTTATCTTCTAAATTTTACATGAGGAATTTGGGTGCTACAAAATTTATTTTGGGTATGGAAATAATAAGGGATCGTGCAAATAGAAATTAGTGAATCAAAGGAAATATGTTGATTTGATACTATAGAATTTTAGGATGCATGATTGTAAACCAATATGTACTCCATATCCAATTGGTCAAATGTTATATGTTGAATAGTGTCCTAAAATAGATGAGGAAATTGAAGAAATACATCATATTCCTTATGCTAGTATTGTGGAGAGTCTAATGTATGCAGTGTTATATACTAGACCTGATATTGCACATGCAGTGGGAGTAGTTAGCAGATATATGTCAAATCCAGGAAAGGAACATTGGACTATTATGAAGAGTATCTTCAGATACTTGCGTGGAACTACAGATTATGCCATCTGTTATGAAGGAAAATTTGGAGATAATGATATTGTAAATCTACAAGGGTTTTTGGATGCTGACTGGGTTGGAGATCTTGATAAAAGAATATCCACTAGTGCTTGTGTGTTTAGGCTTTTTGGAGAGGCAGTAAGTTGGATGAGTAAAAAGCAATCAGTTGTTGCTTTATCCACTACAGAAGCAGAGAACATTGCAAAAACTCGTTCCAATAAAGAAGCAGTGTGGCTACAAATGTTGTGTTTAATAGTTGGCATTAAATAGAAGGCTATGATATATAATAGTGATAGTCAAATTGCAATATTTTTGGCAATTAATCCTAGTTTTTATGATCGGTAATGTTGTGGTTGATCCACAACACACGCCAAAATTGGGGACCCACCTTTTTTGCATGCTTTCAAAGAAGACCACAATGGCCCAGATGCTAAAAAATCAAAGGAAGAACAAAATATAGCAAGAAAAAGAAAGTGTCACGATATCGCGACATGTTGCTCCGTCGCGACCAGAAATGAAAATTTGTCGCGATATCGCGACATGTTGCTCCGTCACGGCCAAAAATGAAAAGTTGTCGTGATATCGCGACATGTTGCTCCGTCGCGGCCGAAAATGAAAAGTTGTCACGATTTCGTGACATGTTGCTCCGTCGCGGCTAGAAATGGAAAATTGTCACGATTTCGAGACATGTCGCTCCGTCACCGCTAGAAATGGAAAATTGTCACGATTTCGTGACATGTCGCGTTTTCGTGGCCAAGAGCATCTGAATGCATCATGAAGAGAAAATTTCGTGATATCGCGACATCTTGTGAAATCACAGGTCATAGAAGAGAGAGAAAGACAGAATGGAAAATTGTCATGAAATCACATGTCACAAAATTGCGGTCAAACCAGTCAAACAGGGCAAGGCACTAAAGATGTCGCGATTTCATGATAGGAAGCAGTAGAAAGCAGCCAAGTGGTACAAAGATGAAAAGCGTCGCAATTTCATGACAGGAAGCAGCCAAGGGGTACAAATATGAAAAGCGTCACGATTTTGCGACAGAAAGCAACCAAGTGGTACGAAAAGAGAAAAGGTCGTGATTTTGTGACAGGTAGCATCTACACAACCTGAAAGAGAAAAATGTCATGATTTCACAACAGGTAGCATCTGCATAACTCAAAAGAGAAAAACATCATGATTTCACTATAGGTTGCATTTGCTCGGCTGTTGATAGAAAAATCTCATGATTTTGCGACATGTCTCATTTTTGCGATGCATGATGACAAACAAGGCTGCTGACAAGAAAATGTCACGATATCGCGACATGTCTCATTTTTGCGGTGAAAGAAGAAAAGCTAAGCTACATACATAAAAACGTCGCGATATCACGACATGCTATTTTTGGTCACGATTTACAGGGGGCGATTATGAAACATGCAGAAAAGCGTGAAACACATGGCATAAAGGTGTAAGGGTTATAGAGGCATTACAGTTCATAGAAAATATTAAATGTTTCGACGTAGAACAGAAAGTCAAAGACAACGAAGAGGCATGGAAGACGAAGCGATGCAGTTTGGGAAATGAAACGAAGCGTCACGGAGCGAAACAGAGAGCATTGCCAGAAAGTATAAAAGCAGAAGCACAGATTGGTACAGGGGTCGAAAACCGCTGTGAGCAGAGTTGTAGACCCAAAGGCAATAGGCCATTCTGGGCCTGCTTTTGTGGTGTTTTTCTTCCACTTTTTTTGGATATTTCCTTTACATTGGACTGGGTAGGAAATTGTTGTAAGTAGAGTTGCAGTGCTGAAGGCCAGAGGGCCATTCTCGGCCTGCTTTGAGGTCGTTTTCTTCCATAGACTGGGTTTGGGAAACCAGAGATTCTGTTGTTGTATAATGATAAATGTTTAATATAGAAAATTCAGAGTTGCATCTCATTGGCAAGAAAGAAGGAGTTATTTTATGCATGCAGGAATGAATGTTTATCTTTCCCCTTTTCAGATTTCTAGGCTTATAGGTGAATTTTAATGCAAGTTCTCTTGGTTGCTTCATGTGAATGTATAAATCTAAAAATTACAGTTTAAACCCCAGAAACCAGCACCTAACTTACCTAGATTGTGCGAGTTTGCAGGTTCAATAGGTTAGGTTGTATGCAAAAAACCTCATTGTCTTCGGTTTTGTCAGAGCAGGATAGCATCATACTGAATGCACTTTTCATTTTCCTTTTGCATTTTATTTTCATTTTTTTTGCACTTTATTTTCATTTACAGGCATTAAAATAAAATAAAAAAACTAAAAAATTCCAAAGTCTGAAAATAGAAAATTTCCATTTCAAGGCCAGCTTTTCATTTTTTAGTTTTGTTTTTCATTCATGAGCAGATGATGATATTCCCTTCATAAAATTCAAATTTCATTGAAGGGATTATGTTTTATGACATTTCATAAATTTTCATTTTGAAGTTACAACGTGGTCATTTAAGGATCAAATCACATTTGCTTTATTCGGGTTCAATGAACAATCATTAAAGTTTCACAGTAAAATAAACCAACATTGCCCCTTGTTTTCAGTTACTTGCAACCACTAAGGTGTTCCAAGCATTTTTATTGAATATCTTTATTTGAGATTATTAATACACAGATGTAAAATGCTGACATAGCAGAACCTTGGAGAAATTGTTTATTAAATTTCTTTGCAAGAGAGGATTTAGAACCCAAATCCTATCGGAGAGTGTGTTTTCACAATCGGGTGAACATACCACTCAACAGATTGGCGCTAGAAGGAGGGCTTGATGAGTTTATTTTAGTGAAATTTAAAATTTTGTATATTTCATGCCCTACTGATTGTTATCTTTAGTATTATAACACCACTCAAAAGATTGGTGCTAGAAGGAGGGCATGAAAAGGTTTATTTTATCATGATTTTAGATGCTACAAGTTTATAATTGTTTAAGAGCTTTACATTGCTAAATATTTCAAGTCCATTTGATTAGCATCTTCAGCCTCCTCTAACACCACTCAACAGATTGGCGTTAAAAGGAGGGCCTGAACTGGTTTATTTCACGATGATTTAAGTGCTACAAGGATTTAAATTTTGAATATTTCATGCCCTGTTAATTGTTATATTTACTCCTCTAACACTCAGCAGATTGTTAAAAGGATGGCTTGAATTGGTTTACTTTATTCTATTTTAAGCAATTCAGGTATGTTGTATATTTTTTTGATTCAAGTTTACTTTATTCTAACACAAACATTTAAATGATATCGTTTGAATCTTGTGATGCATGAAGTTGTCAGTTTTGCACATTATGGTAAAGTAGATGATATATTCCAAAAGAAGCAGTGCATTCACATCTCATGTCACATTCCACATGGCATATATACATGTCATCTCAAGTTACATTTTCATTTCATGTGCAATCATTGAGAAGGTGTCGAATCCTCTTAGGGTTATTCTATAACATAAAACATAAAAAAATCCTAAGGTTGGGAACTGATGTCCAAACTATCTTGAACCAAGCACATTCCATGCACATTAAAAGAATCTTGAGCAAAATGGTCAAAACCATACTTGGATGAAAAGGTGAGGTGAAAAGAATATTTCATGTTTGTCCTATCATGCAACATAATCCTTGAAAAAGTGGTTTTTACCACTCCCATAAAATCTTAAAGCCTAAAACCAGAGTAGTAAGGATAGGGTTAAATCCTCATCGAACTTAGGTTGAGGATCCAACTCCCCAAAGCTCTGATTTGACCTACATGGAGTAGTAAGGATAGGACATAATTCTCATCTCGCTTAGGTTGAGAATCCGATTCCCCAAAGCTTCCATTTTTCCCACTTCATCATAAAGCTTGGATTGGAAGGATAGTACTACATGTCCTCTAGCAAAGGATGGGTAGTCATCCCAAAGGTCCAAGTAATAAAATTAACTAATATTTCCCATTTTGTCTTAATATTGGATTGGAAGGATCGTACTACATGTCCCTAGCAAGGATGGGTAGTCATCCCCAAGGTCCAAGAAGTAAAAAATTAATATTTCCCATTTCATCTCAATATTGGATTGGAAGGATCGTACTACATGTCCCTAGCAAGGATGGGTAGTCATCCCAAAGGTCCAAGAAATAAAAGAAAAAGAATGAATGAAGCCAAACCAGGGATTATGGGGTTAAGTATGCTCATGCGTGGCAACATGTCTTGTCTAAAAGCAAGACCACCGATTGCTCATATGGATAGACTAGCCTGACCATTTCATCCATAACGAGTTAAATCATTTTGTTTAAGATGAGGTAATGAACTCTAAATCAGAATAGTAAGGATAAGGTTAAATTCCCATCTCGCTTAGGTTGGGAATCCTATTCCCCAAAGTTCTGATTTCACTTACACTTGCACATGGGTTCAAGATGGTAGTGACACATAACCAACTTTGGGATCTAATAAATAATTTAGTAGACATATATTTGGTCCTAAGAGGGTTTGATAGCTTTAATTGTTTGTACATGATATTAGAAGGTTTGAGCCTTTGCAATGCAGGTTGTCATATCTTTAGCATCTTCATCATGCATCAAATCCTGCACAAATTATTCATAGCCTTGCATACAAATCATAAGTGAAACTGACAATGGAATGTTGATCAAGTTCAAGCGATAGGGAATGAAAACACATTGCACACACCGAGCTGATACTTAATGATTCTGATGTTTCATGTATTTCTGATCTATCGGTATTAGTTTATCTTTTATGTGCTGACGCTTGTATCTAAGCTTCTATATTTCAGGTTGGGTTCTCACCAAAATGCTCAGGAGCATTTGACAATAGAGTTGCCATTTGTTGTGGCTGATCCACAACACACCCCAAAATTGGGGACCCACCTTTTTTGCATGCTTTCAAAGAAGACCGCAGTGGCCCAGATGCTAAAAAAATCAAAGGAAGAGCAAAATATAGCAAGAAAAAGAAAGTGTCGCGATATCGCGACATGTTGCTCCGTCGCGACCAGAAATGAAAAGTTGTCGCGATATCGCGACATGTTGCTCCGTCGCGGCCGAAAATGAAAAGTTGTCGCGATATCGCGACATGTTGCTCCGTCGCGGCCGAAAATGAAAAGTTGTCACGATATCGCGACATGTTGCTCCGTCGCGGTAAAAATGAAAAGTTGTCACGATTTCATGACATGTTGCTCCGTCACGGCTAGAAATGGAAAATTGTCACGATTTCACGACATGTCACGTTTTCGCGGCCAAGAGCAGCAGAATGCATCATGAAGAGAAAATGTCACGATATCACGACGTGTTGTGAAATCGCGGGTCATAGAAGAGAGAGAAAGACAGAATGGAAAATTGTCACGAAATCGTGACATGTCACAAAATCGTGGTCAAACCAGTCAAACAGGGCAAGGCACTAAAGATGTCACGATTTCGTGACAGGAAGCAGCAGAAAGCAGCCAAGTGGTACAAAGATGAAAAGCGTCGCGATTTCGCGACAGAAGCAGCCAAGGGGTACGAAGATGAAAAGCGTCACGATTTCGAAGAAGCAGCCAAGGGGTACGAAGATGAAAAGCATCACGATTTCATGACAGAAAGCAGCCAAGTGGTACAGAAAGAGAAAACATCACGATTTCGCAGGTAGCATCTGCACAACCCGAAAGAGAAAAACGTCACGATTTCATGACAGGTAGCATCTGCACAACCCGAAAGAGAAAAACGTCACGATTTCGCTACAGGTTGCATTTGCTCGGCTGCTGACAGAAAAATGTCATGATTTCGTGACATGTCTCATTTTTACGATGCATGAAGACAAACAAGGTCGAGCAAGAAAATGTCACGATATCGCGACATGTCTCATTTTCACGATGAAAGAAGAAAAGCTAAGCTGCATACATAAAAATGTCGTGATATCGCGACATGCTATTTTTTGTCATGATTTACAGGGGGCAGTTACGAAACATGCAGAAAAGTGTGGAACACATGGCATAAAGGTGTAAGGGTTACAGAGGCGTTACAGTTCACAGAAAATATTAAACGTTTCGATGTAGAACAGAAAGTCAAAGACAATGAAGAGGCATGGAAGATGAAGCGATGCAGTTTGGGAAATGAAACGAAGCGTCATGGAGTGAAACAGAGAGCATTGCCAGAAAGTATAAAAGTAGAAGCACAGATTGGTACAAGGGTCGAAACCGTTGCGACGAGTTGTAGTTGCAGAAGGCGAGAAGCCATTCCAGGCTCTCTTGGAGTGTTTTCTTTCTTCCCATTTTTTTCTTTGGTTTTGAGAAAACTAGAGATTCTGTTATTGTAAAATGACCAATTTTTAATACAGAAAATTCAGAGAGTTGCACCTCATTGGCAAGAAAGAAGGAGTTATTTTCTCGCATGCAGGATTAAATGTTTATCTTTCCCCTTTTCAGATTTCTAGGCTTATAGGTGAAGTTTAATGCAAGTTCTCTTGGTTGCTTCATGCGAATGTCTAAATCTGAAATCACAGTTAAAACCCCAGAGACCAACACTTAACTTATCTGGATTGTGCGTGTTTTGCAGGTTCAATAAGTTAGGTTGCATGCATGGAAACCTCATTAGCTTCGGTTTTGTCAGAATAGGATTGCATCACCCTGAATGCATTTCATTTTACTTTTGCATTTTATTTTCATTTTTTTTGCACTTTATTTTATTTACAGGCATTAAAATAAAATAAAAAAATAAAAAACTAAAAAATCTCAAAGTCAAAAAATAGAAAATTTCCATTTCTAGGCCAGAATTTCATTTTACAGTTTTGTTTTTCATTCATGAGCAGATGATGATATTCCCTTCATAAAATTCCAATTTCATTGAAGGGGTTATGTTTCAAGGCATTTCATCAATTTCCATTTTGAAATTACAACTTGGTCATATAGAGATCAAATCATATTTGCTTTATTAGGGTTCAAAGAACAATCATTAAAGTTTCACAAGTAAAATAAACCAACATTGCCCCTTGTTTTCAGTTACTTGCAACCACTAAGGTGTTCCAAGCATTTTAATCGAATATCTTCATTTGAGATCATTAATACACAGATGTAAAATGCTAACATAGCGGAACCTTGGAGAAATTGTTTATTAAATTTCTTTGCAAGAGAGGATTTAGAACCCAAATCCTATCGGAGAGTGTGTTTTCACAATCGGGTGAAAATACCACTCAACAGATTGGCGCTAGAAGGAGGGCTGGATGGGTTTATTTTAGTGAGATTTAAAATTTTTGTATATTTCATGCCCTACTGATTGTTATCTTTAGCCTTCTAACACCACTCAATAGATTGGTGCTAGAAGGAGGGCATGAAAAGGTTTATTTTATCATGATTTTAGATGCTACAAGTTTATAATTGTTTAAGAGCTTTACATTGCTAAATATTTCAAGTCCATTTGATTAGCATCTTCGGCCTCCTCTAACACCACTCAACAGATTGGCATTAAAAGGAGGGCCTGAACTGGTTTATTTCACGGTGATTTAAGTGCTACAGGGATTTAAATTTTGAATATTTCATGCCCTATTAATTGTTATCTTTACTCCTCTAACACTCGACAGATTGTTAAAAGGATGGCCTGAATTGGTTTACTTTATTCTATTTTAAGCAATTCAGGTATGCTGTATATTTTTTTGATTGTTCATACAGAAACAATGTGATTTGATTTAATTTTGAAAATTTTGGTTTTGACTAACAAAGTGTTGTTTTCATGCAATTACTTTTCATTTGATTTTAATGAATACATCTCTTAGTTGATGCTAACTTGATTTTTTATACATTGCAGGTTGAGTATTCAACAGATTTGGTTCTAAAAATACATTTTAAGTTTCACCAATGGCAACACTTGAGGAGCAAATGGTATCCCTAAGAGCTGAAATAGCATCTCTAAGAGAAAGAATGGTATCTACAATGGAGGATCATTATAAGGGTTTGTCTATACATGTGATACCCTATCATATTCCTAAAATGTTATTGGATTTTTTACGGTGTTTTAATCAAGAGGTGCCACTAGAATACTTGCAAAGACTGCATGTCTACAAGAATACATTGTGTCAATTCCAGATTTTCTATGAGGAGGTGGCTTGTAAGTTATTTGCATACATTTTGGATGATAAGCCATTCTTTTGGTATAGCCAACTACCCATGGAGGTTAGGACTTCTTGGATACAACTAGAAGCAGCCTATCTTTATCATTTTGGTAATCAGATTGACTTAGAAATCTTGAAAAATCAGTTTACCTCCATATGTAAAGAGCCTAATGAATCCTTGAGTCAATTCAATGGAAGATTTCGTGAGTTGCACTCCCAAATGTGGGAAAATTTTAACACATTAGAAGAGGAAGCCATGGAAGTATACCTAGGAGCCATACACCCCACACTTGCTTCACACATTGAGAAAAAAATGAGTGGTTTGTCTCTAGAGAAAATCCATGAGATCTTGGAAGAGATAGAACGACAAGGTCTTGAAGAAGAAAAGGCACAACATGTTCATATGAGAGATTGTTCTTTTGATGCCAACCTACACCAACCATCAAATATAGCACCCTCCACTCCAATGATATCTAAGGTAAATGATCAAGGGGATGAATTTGAATATCCAAATTTTACAACCACCTTAGATGTAGTCCACGAGGAGGTGCAAATGGCTAAGCCAACATCCGCTAGTGAGGATTATGCAGAAATGATCTCATTCATAGAGATACACGATTATCCGGATGAAGGGGTTCTAAATTCAACAATGTTTGATATATGTGATAGGATGGAACCCACCATAGAATTGAATGAAGTGGTTGAAAGTGAAATGGAAAGAAAATCAATAAATAAATTTGAAGATATGATAGAATTTCACCACTTGTTCTTGGAAGATACTATTGATGAGATGTGTAAAATTAACAATCAAGAAATTCTTCACCCTCCAAATTATGATAAAATTGAATCATGGGTTACTAATTTGGACGATGATAGCCTTACAAATTTGAATTCAAGAAACGACCCACTTTTGGAAATAATTGAATCATCTAAGGAAGGTGAAGATGAATTTGATGAGAAACACATTGATGAAATGGAAGATGTTGAAGAAGTAGTTGAACGTCACCACTTGATTTTGAAAGAGGATTATTATGATGCTTGGAAGAAGTGGGAAGACTACACTCAATCCAAAACTACTAATGAAACTTGTGTGCCAATTGATATACAGGACAACATAATCGCCTACTTGAAGGAAGATATTACAACTCCTGTACAATTTGAGGATGTTTTGGAAGAGGGTTTCAAATCTCATCAAATTTTGGAAGATTATAATGATTCTATTACCAAGGACAAAGAAGAAAATGAATTGATGAATGAATCAAAAGATCATGTCACAAATACCATGGAGTTTCATCTCACAGATCTGGATGACGATTTTCACAATGGTTGGGGGAGATATGATAATGCATTCTTTTCTCACATCCCTATAGATGAAACTCATATTTCACTTGATATGCAGGATGTTGAACCTTCTACATCATACGAAGATCTCATATTCACAAGATTTGAAAAGGTGACAAAATTCGATCATGTTGAATATAAATTCATTGAAGGTGCGGATGCAAGTTTGCATGATGATTTGGAGGATTCAAATGAAGAGATACCATGGATAGTGAACAAAGAATTGGAACCAAATGACAAAGAGATTGATCAATTGGAAGCAACTCAAATGAAGGATCATCAAGATGAGTCATGGGACATACACTTTGACCAAGAATGTTTGAGGATTGAAAAGGATGACCATATTTTGAATTTAAATAATGTTTATGGTGAAATGTCATTAAAGGTAAATGAAAAACAAGGTATAATTTTTAATCACACCTTTAATAACATTGTTTTAATGAATGGAAAAGAAGTTGATGCACTTGAATTGTTAAATCAAATTCATCAACAATTGCTAATCGAATCTAGGGTAAAAACTGTTAATGATCCTAATTTAGTAAATATCCTAGATGCTTGCAAACTGTTACACAAATTTGATTGGCCTACAAATTTGGAAAATAATTTGGCTTTAAAATTTGTAGAAATAGGCTCCTACTTACAAAATTGCATATTGGAAGAAGATAGCCTAATTCTAAATCAAAGATTGAGTTTTGAAATGGAAGTTTTAGAGAATAGACAAGATAAAATTGAATATCAATCATTGTCTAATCAATTTGAAAATTTGAAGCTCACCTATGGGAATACTAATGGAACTAAATTTAATTGGTGGGGTGAGAGAGGAAAGTTGAAGTGGGTTGCATTGTTTGGTCTTGTCTTGTTTTTGTTGGATTCCCACAACATTTGGCATGCATATCATGTTATATTTTTGTTAAAATGTTCTAATCATGTTTGGGATCCAGGAAAGTGATAGTCCAAGCTTTGCATCATCTTGTATTATAGTGTACATTTGTATATAGATTTTGGTTTTTGGTTTTGGGTTTGTGTTTTCAAGTTTCATTTTGGGATTGCTATTTGGATTTGGATTTAAGTTGTGTGTTGGTCCTTTGGACATTTTTGGTTTGTTTATGAAAAAAAAAAAAATTGGTTTTGAGATGTCAACTTATGCCTAAAATCAGGAGAATATGAAACATTGGAATTGTGTTGTAGAAAGCTCCACAAGTAACACAAACATTTAAATGATATCGTTTGAATCTTGTGATGCATGAAGTTGTCGGTTTTGCACATTATGGTAAAGTAGATGATATATTCCAAAAGAAGTAGTGCATTCACATCTCATGTCACATTCCACATGGCATATATACATGTCATCTCAAGTTACATTTTCATTTCATGTGCAATCATTGAGAAGGTGTCGAATCCTCTTAGGGTTATTCTATAACATAAAACATAAAAAAATCCTAAGGTTGGGAACTGATGTCCGAACTATCTTGAACCAAGCACATTCCATGCACATTAAAAGAATCTTGAGCAAAATGGTCAAAACCATACTTGGATGAAAAGGTGAGGTGAAAAGAATATTTCATGTTTGTCCTATCATGCAACATAATCCTTGAAAAAGTGGTTTTTACCACTCCCATAAAAGCTTAAAGCCTAAAACCAGAGTAGTAAGGATAGGGTTAAATCCTCATCGAACTTAGGTTGAGGATCCAACTCCCCAAAGCTCTGATTTGACCTACATGGAGTAGTAAGGATAGGACATAATTCTCATCTCGCTTAGGTTGAGAATCCGATTCCCCAAAGCTTCCATTTTTCCCACTTCATCATAAAGCTTGGATTGGAAGGATAGTACTACATGTCCTCTGCAAAGGATGGGTAGTCATCCCAAAGGTCCAAGTAATAAAATTAACTAATATTTCCCATTTTGTCTTAATATTGGATTGGAAGGATCGTACTACATGTCCCTAGCAAGGATGGGTAGTCATCCCCAAGGTCCAAGAAGTAAAAAATTAATATTTCCCATTTCATCTCAATATTGGATTGGAAGGATCGTACTACATGTCCCTAGCAAGGATGGGTAGTCATCCCAAAGGTCCAAGAAATAAAAGAAAAAGAATGAATGAAGCCAAACCAGGGATTATGGGGTTAAGTATGCTCATGCGTGGCAACATGTCTTGTCTAAAAGCAAGACCACTGATTGCTCATATGGATAGACTAGCCTGACCATTTCATCCATAACAGGTTAAATCATTTTGTTTAAGATGAGGTAATGAACTCTAAATCAGAATAGTAAGGATAAGGTTAAATTCCCATCTCGCTTAGGTTGGGAATCCTATTCCCCAAAGTTCTGATTTCACTTACACTTGCACATGGGTTCAAGATGGTAGTGACACATAACCAACTTTGGGATCTAATAAATTAATTTAGTAGACATATATTTGGTCCTAAGAGGGTTTGACAACTTTAATTGTTTGTACATGATATTAGAAGGTTTGAGCCTTTGCAATGCAGGTTGTCATATCTTTAGCATCTTCATCATGCATCAAATCCTGCACAAATTATTCATAGCCTTGCATACAAATCATAAGTGAAACTGACAATGGAATGTTGATCAAGTTCAAGTGATAGGGAATGAAAACACATTGCACACACCGAGCTGATACTTAATGATTCTGATGTTTCATGTATTTCTGATCTATCGGTATTAGTTTATCCTTTATGTGCTGACGCTTGTATCTAAGCTTCTATATTTCAGGTTGGGTTCTCACCAAAATGCTCAAGAGCATTTGACAGTAGAGTCGCCATTTGTTGTGGCTGATCCACAACACACCCCAAAATTGGGGACCCACCTTTTTTGCATGCTTTCAAAGAAGACCGCAGTGGCCCAGATGCTAAAAAATCAAAGGAAGAGCAAAATATAGCAAGAAAAAGAAAGTGTCACGATATCGCGACATGTTGCTCCGTCGCGACCAAAAATGAAAAGTTGTCACGATATCACGACATGTTGCTCCGTCACGACCAAAATGAAAAGTTGTCACGATATCGCGACATGTTGCTCCGTCACGCCAAAAATGAAAAGTTGTCACGATATCGCGACATGTTGCTCCGTCACGCTAGAAATGAAAAATTGTCACGATTTCGCGACATGTCGCTCCATCGTCGCGGCTAGAAATGGAAAATTGTCACGATTTTACAACATGTCGCATTTTCGTGGCCAAGAGCAGCAGAATGCATCATGAAGAGAAAATGTCGCGATATCACGACGTGTTGTGAAATCGCGGGTCATAGAAGAGAGAGAAAGACAGAATGGAAAATTGTCGCGAAATCGTGACATGTCACAAAATCGTGGTCAAACCAATCAAATAGGGCAAGGCACTAAAGATGTCACGATTTCACGGAAGCAGCCAAGTGGTACAAAGATGAAAAGCGTCACGATTTCAGCGCAAGAGAAAGGTCAGATTTCGACGAAGCCAAGGTACAAAGATGAAAAGCGTCACGATTTCATGCGACAAAAAGCAGCCAAGTGGTACGAAAAGAGAAAACATCACGATTTCATGACAGGTAGCATCTGCACAACCCGAAAGAGAAAAACATCATGATTTCATGACAGGTAGCATCTGCACAACCCGAAAGAGAAAAACGTCACGATTTTGCTACAGGTTGCATTTGCTACAAAAAAATGTCACGATTTCATGACATGTCTCATTTTCACGATGCATGATGACAAACAAGGCTGCTGACAGGAAAATGTCACGATATCGCGACATGTCTCATTTTTACGATGAAAGAAGAAAAGCTAAGTTGCATACATAAAAACGTCGTGATATCGCGACATGCTATTTTTTGTCATGATTTACAAGGGCCAGTTACGAAACATGCAGAAAAGTGCAGAACACATGGCATAAAGGTGTAAGGGTTACAGAGGCATTACAGTTCACAGAAAATATTAAACGTTTCGATGTAGAACAGAAAGTCAAAGACAATGAAGAGGCATGGAAGATGAAGCGATGCAGTTTGGGAAATGAAACGAAGCGTCATGGAGCGAAACAAAGAGCATTGCCAGAAAGTATAAAAGCAGAAGCACAGATTGGTATAGGGGTCAAAACCGCTGTGAGCAGAGTTGAGTGCCAAAGGCGAGAAGCCATTCTGGGCCTGCTTAGGAGTGTTTTTCTTCCCCTTTTTTTGGTTTTGAGAAAACTAGAGATTCTGTTATTGTAAAATGACCAATTTTTAATACAAAAAATTTAGAGAGTTGCACCTCATTGGCAAGAAAGAAGGAGTTGTTTTTTGCATGCAGGATTAAATGTTTATCTTTCCCCTTTTCAGATTTCTAGGCTTATAGGTGAAGTTTAATGCAAGTTCTCTTGGTTGCTTCATGCGAATGTCTAAATCTGAAATCACAGTTAAAACCCCAGAGACCAGCACTTAACTTATCTGGATTGTGCGTGTTTTGCAGGTTCAATAAGTTAGGTTGCATGCATGGAAACCTCATTAGCTTCGGTTTTGTCAGAATAGGATTGCATCACCCTGAATGCATTTCATTTTACTTTTGCATTTTATTTTCATTTTTTTCTGCACTTTATTTTATTTACAGGCATTAAAATAAAAAATAAAAAAAAAAACTAAAAAATTCCAAAGTCAAAAAATAGAAAATTTCCATTTCTAGGCCAGAATTTCATTTTACAGTTTTGTTTTTCATTCATGAGCAGATGATGATATTCCCTTCATAAAATTCCAATTTCATTGAAGGGGTTATGTTTCAAGGCATTTCATCAGTTTCCATTTTGAAATTACAACTTGGTCATATAGAGATCAAATCATATTTGCTTTATTAGGGTTCAAAGAACAATCATTAAAGTTTCACAGTAAAATAAACCAGCATTGCCCCTTGTTTTCAGTTACTTGCAACCACTAAGGTGTTCCAAGCATTTTAATCGAATATCTTCATTTGAGATCATTAATACACAGATGTAAAATGCTAACATAGCGGAACCTTGGAGAAATTGTTTATTAAATTTCTTTGCAAGAGAGGATTTAGAACCCAAATCCTATCGGAGAGTGTGTTTTCACAATCGGGTGAAAATACCACTCAACAGGTAAAAACATATTGATATAAAGTAGCATTTTGTGAGAGATATGATTGAAGAGAACCGAGTGATATTGGAGAAAGTTGATACAAAGAATAATATTGTTGATTCATTAACAAAGGTTGTACCTACTCAAAACTTTTCTTAGTGAAGATCTATGGGCATGGTTGCCCTTGATAGTTGACAATGGCAGTTGTTAGCCCCTATGGAAAGTATTCAACAAGTGGAAGAATTTTGGAAATATGTTGAATATTTTCCATGTTATTCTGGTGGGGTTAACACTAAAAGGTACTGGACACTGTGTACAATATACTCAACCAAAATTTTAGGTTTTTTTAAGTTATATTTAGACCCATATGGGCTTTTAGGGTTACTATATTTGAACCCTTGATTTTTTGCCCATGATATTATAAAATTCATGCATGTGCCTTTGTTATATATATCGCACTTGCACTAGGGTTTGGAGTGAGACAGAAGGAGAATATTATTGTATTGGAGACAGTCAAGTTAATGCAATAATTAGATAATACTGTGTTGGTTTTCCTAGTTGAGGGTTTCTAGGATAAACATTATGTAATGTTCTTAATCTACTATCTTCTTCCTTTGATTCTACAATTACTACTTTTCTAGTTTTAGTTTATTGAGGCTCTTTATTTTTCTTCACAAGTCATGCCCCTCCGGATTATTTCGATGCTTTTCAATATCCGGCCTTGAACAATAGTGAAAGCTTTTGACCTTGATGTGCTCAGAAAAAAGACCCAAAGGGTCATACTTCCATCGCTATGGTAGCTCCACCATTTCGATGTCGTAAAAGGCCTCAGTTATCAACCGGTTCTGGCCCACCTGGCTCACCTCGATGCCTCCAAAGTGAAAAGGCATATCGCACGTGGTTTTCTTCCCATGCCCTGCCCCATACACATCATTAATATAATCATGTTGTCGAACAACCTCCATAGCAAACAAATACCCTGTGGAAAAATATGGGAGCAAAATTGGCTTGCCGGTATAGCCAAAAATGCGCAGCACCACACCTTGTGTCAATAAAAATATATCGCCTCTTTGCTTTGAGATGATTTCTTCCCTCATTGCCCTCGGTACCCTCTCACTTTTGTAGTAAATCATCTCCAGGGCAGGACCCACAAACATACGATTGAAATTATAGAAAGACTCCTGCCTTGACAAACTAGAAGTCCACATATACACCGGCAATTTTCTATTTTCCTTATCAACCTGCCTACTTGCAATGAAAGAAAACTTCTTGTGCAGGTGGAAGAAGAAATACCAAATCAGAAAGGATGTATGCCTGAATACCTTCGTTTCTTTGCTCTACATCTTCTCTAGCTGGGAATGCATTCTTCTAGAAATATGATCGGCCCAATCAAAGAAAATGGGATTCGTCCTTTCTATCATTGTCGTGGGAGCGTAGAATTCAACTTGAGATATGCATTGCACCAACGCCGCCTGCCACTTGTGCACCGTTGAATCTGATGGGAGACCCACGATCCAAGCCACCATAGAGAACAAATCAAGACTCTTAAAATCATGATCAATGACTTTGATAACATTGGTAGCTCACCATGCTGGGGTGTTTTAATCAACTGTGTCTCCATAAACCGGTGCAATGTCACGGTCGACTGATATCTTTCTTCTTGTTCACCGATATGCAATTTCTTGAAAATAAAATCTGAGGGCGGTGTTATTCCACAGGCGAACGCCTCTTGGACGTCTTCAGCTGTGATGGTGAACAACACATCACCTTTTGCATTCTGCACCATCCTGGTCTTCGGATTATAAAACTTCGAAATGGCCTCCACCAATTCTGGGTAATAGTGAACTGGAGTGCACAGGTACCAGAAGAGATGGGCATGGTATGCTATTGTGAGAGGACTCTCCGATGTTAACCCCTATCAGACTGCAGTGTCTACATCCTGGCATAATTTTTCAATGCCCTTGTTGGTAATTATGCAGTCTCCCACCTGAGCCAACGTATCCGAGTATGAGTCCAAGTCATCATTTTCATGGTGCCTTGCTTTCTTGGATTTCTTTCCTCCCTCTATCTTCTTCTTCACCTTCTTTGGCTCTTCAATGCTAGCAGGCTTAGTAGTTCTCTTTCCCATTTTTTATAATGCTCGAACCTCCTGTATCTTCTGCAACAATATCACCTTAATGCAACAATACTTCAAAAAAAATAGAAAAAAACTTTTACCTTCATCTTGGAGAGCACCAAATTTATAACTATGCCTCACCAACCGGATTAAATGCACATGCTGATTTTTGAAGGAGTGGGCAAACGTGTGTTTCGATCTTTGCATCGAGCATGATTTTTAATGATTTTTTAACTGCCTTCGAACTTCTTTTGCCCAAAATCTTCCTCGATTCTTGTGCTTTAGCCACCTTCAATCTTGAAAAGCGCTTTATGGACCTCAACGGGTAACCTCGGGAATGAAAACTACCAAGTGTCTACGTAGGGCATGCCTCGGGATGTAAACAAATCGCCTTCTCCACTTTCAATCTTCAAAATTCCATTCCAAGGTGAAACAGACGAATTTAAAAATTCTTTGGTTTATTTTTCGAAACGAATTCAAAATACTTTCGAAATTATTTCTTGGCAAAAACGATCTCTGACATGTGCGCTTTGCTTTATAAAAAATTTCTTCGAGCAAAATGCTACGCTTTTCTCCTTCCCAATCAGCTATGCTCCCGAAGTCTTCCTTCCTATAGCTTGGCAAAAATAAGAGTCGAAGTGCCCTTTTAAACAATTCTTTCTCCCTTATTTGGCTTTGAAAAGCACCTTCTTTAGAAAAAATGAGCTTTCTGCTTTTCTTTTAAGAAAAAGCCAATAAAATCAATTTCACCCCTTTTTAAACTTTTAACTAGCGCTTTTTTCTAATTTTCTTCTTTTTTTATTTTACCTATTTTTTAAAATAAATTTCACTCCATTTTTAGAAAAACTGCATGGTAGAAAACTTAGGGCAAAAGAAAATCTTATTTCTTTTTTTTTTTTTATCATATATAAAATTCCCAAACTTTCAATTTCACCCCTAACAGGAGAAAACCCTTTTCAATCTTCTATCACCCAAAAATATAAGACTTTCACCCCTTTTAGGAATCCCTTTTTCTTTTTTTTCTTTTTATAAAAATTTCCCATAATTAAACTTTCTCCTTTTTTTTTATTTTAACATACATCTTCCTCAATTCATCCAAATATAACTATAAAATCTCTCTAAATCAAATTTTACAACATATTTTGAGGCAAAATAAAACCATTTTTTTTTAAGCATAACATACTTAAGAAAAATAAAAGGAGAAAATTGTACATATATACATACTTGAGCCCCGACAGTTTCAGTGGTGGTAAGTCTTCAGATGAAGACCATTTACTGGGATCGGAAGCTCTCGACCATCCATGTCCCGAAGATAATAAGCATTAACAGAATTTTCCCTTGAGATCTGGAATGGGCCCTCCCATATCACCTCAAACTTATGGTGCTTGCTAGGTTTCACCTTATCTGAGTTCCACTTCAACACCAAGTCACCAACTTTAAATGCCCTTTCAGACATCTTTTCCTGAACCACTTATATGTTGTTCTGGCATGCTCCATGAAAGCGTTATATGCTTTTTCTCTTTCTTCTTCAAGCTGCAAGAGTTGCGCTAGTCTCGCACTCATGGGATCAATTTCATCATTCTCATCACTAAGCAACTGCAAAGTTTGGAGGACCGAAAGTTCAATATGAGTAGGCAAAACTACCTCCTTGCCATACACTAGAGAATAAGGAGAAGTTTTAATCGACTTCTTCACTGATATGTGATCTGCCCATAGAGCTTGGTCTAGAAGTAGGTGCCAACTTCTCTTATTGCTCCCAAGTGTTCTTTTCAATATCCAAAGTAGATTCTTGTTGGTAGACTCAGCTAAGCCATTTCCCTATGGGTAATAATTGGAAGATGCTTTCAAATAAATTCCATATCTGCTTGCAAACTCAGTAATATTTACTCTAGTGAAGGGAGTCCTATTATCAGTCACAATGGCATATGGCACACCAAAATGGGTAATCAACCCCTCAAGGAAAGAAATGACTATTGCTTGGTCTACTTTTTTGTTGGGATGGCCTTTACCCATCGAGTAAAGTAGTCTATCACTATCAAAATGTATTTATGCTCAGTAGAAGAGTTAGGATCGATGACCCCAATGAAGTCTAAGCCCCATTATTGAAATGGAGCTTCTACCTGGATCGGATGTAGAGGCAAGGATACCTTCTTACTCTTACCAACATACCTCTGACAATTATCACAACTTTGACTCACCTTATGTGTATCTACGAAGAGGGTGGGCCAAAAATATCTAGCCTGGATGATCTTCAAGGCCATAGGCCTTCCTGCATAATGTCCATCAGACAAGCCAGAATGGAACTCCTCCAATATTTTTTGCTTCTTTAACTCTTTCACACATCTGAGGAGTACTCCATCTATATTTTTATGGAATAACCCACTTGGCAACAGGATGTATCTGAGCACCTATAATCTAAATCTTCTCCTCTGAGAGGAGTTGAGGTGAGAGGGACATCTTCCAGATGTGAAGAACTCGACAAGGTCTTCTATCCAGTCATGATCACTTGCAACTTGGTTGGCAAGATTACTCTCATCGATAACTTCATCATGTAATGGTACTAGTGACTGAGAAGTTGCGCTCCTAGCCAACTCTTGATAGAGTGCTCGACCATGAACCAATTTGGTTGGTTGAATCTCCACATCATACTCTTGAATCTTTGAAACCTAACCTGCTCTTTTATCACCAAGCTCTCCTTGAATAATAAAATTCCTGACGTCTGGATGAATGACATAGACAATCATTTTGCTTTGAGAGATGAAATGTCAAAATTTCTTCAGAGACTTCATGACCACATACACCTATTTTTCAATAAAATTATACTTCTCCTGGTGTGGCTGAATAACTTGGCTTAGGAAAGTGATAGGTTGTTCCTCTCCATCATCTTGCTTTTGTGTAAGAACAATGACATAACTCTCCTGCTCACCCACTGTGTAAAGGATAAAATCCTTAGAATAGTCTAGATTGATCAATACAGGTGCTTGGACTATCCTCTCTTTAATTTCTTGGAATGCCTGCCTCCTCTTTTCTATCCATTTGAAATCCACATTTTTCTTCAGGAGCTCCATCATTGGTTTCACCACCTGAGCGAAGTCGACGATGAATTTTTGGATAAAGTTGATTTGGCCAAAAAATGATTGCAGGTCTTTTTTGTTAGCTAGCAGTGGCAGTTTTAGGAGAGCTTCAACTCTTGTAGGGTCAATGGCTAGTCCCTCCTTTGAGATCACATGTCCCAAGAGCTTTCCCTCCTTGACAATGAAAATGGATTTCTTTAGGTTGATGGAAATACCAAATTCCCAACACTTTTCGAACACTTGTCTAAGATGAGAGACATGCTCTTCCCTGCGATGTGAGAAAATAGTCATATCATCAAGGTAAATTACAATAATTCGATTCAACAACTCACCAAAGGTGACATCCATGGCTCTTTGAAAGGTGGCGCCAACATTGGAAAGATCGAAAGGTATTCTTTGATAGGTGAAAGTGCCCCACTTGGTAGTAAATATTGTCTTGTGTTGGTCCTCATCCTTTACCCAGATCTGGTTGTAGCCGAAGAAACCATCAAGTAGTGAAAATATCTGTGCTCCAATGACAACGTGAAGAATCTGATCAATCTACGGTAGGGGGTAGTGATCTTTCAAAGATGCTTGGTTCAGATTGCGAAAATCCATGCACAAGTGAATATCTCCATTCTTATTTCGAACTAGAACCAAGTTCGCCACCCAGGTTGAGTGCTTGATAGGGTAAATGATTTTTACCTCCAACATTTTTAGTAGCTCTACTTTCATAAGCACCTCAATCTTTGGATTAACAGGTCTCTGCTTCTACCGAAAAGGCTTCACCCCTTCCTGCAACTCGATGGTGTGTTGGATCACATCTTTGTCATATCCTTTCAGATCATGATAGCTCCATGCGACAATGTCGAGGAACTCATGACATAGCTCTTTAATTTCTTCAAGCTCTCTCGAAGAGCAATCTATCCCAACTTTGATGACTTTGTTAGGTTCTAACTTTAGCTCAGTGTATTCCTTTTCATCCACCTTGATTCGATGCTTTTCTACTCTATCATTTTGATCAAAGAGACTTTCTAATGTAATCAATCCTTTTGGGATATGATTATTTCTGAGTTGGATCAAGCCTTCAACTTCATCTCCATCTAATGTTCTTCCCTCCACACTACCGACTTCTTTAATCAAAAATTTTACAATCTATTCATCATTATCAAAAACTTACCAATATATGTTCTTATCAGGGACTGAAGGTCTATAAATCAACCTTACAGTCTTGGGCTTTCGCACCACACTCTCAATGAGAGAGAAATTTGCACCAAGGGATGCCAGGAGATCTGCATGCTTATTTCATTCTCATAAAATTACTTGAACATTTAATGCATCAAATGATTCAAAAAGGTCCCATACCTTATTGCGATATACCTTCAGGTAGTGCTACTTTGAAACGCACTTGTTGGTCACCTGGTTGACAATCAACTCGAAATCACCAAAAATTTGCAACTATTTAATCCTAACTTCTCTACTTTCTTTAGGCCCAAGCATAGTGCTTCGTACTCAGTATTATTTGTACAACTCCAAGTCAGTCGATACGAATATGTTTTTTGGATTCCTGAAGGAGAGATGAATACTACTCCAGCTCCAACACCATTCTTGCATCGAGCACCATCGAAGTACATTTTCCACAATTGGTCAAAGGCAGAACCTAGACCATCAACCACTTTTACCTCACCTTCCTCAGGCTTAGTGATGGTATAGCAGCCGATCTCAGTTTCCATCATCGCATTAAAATCAAGCATAGAAAACTCATCCTCTAACCGAAGCTCATCCAAAGCTTCCTCCATCAGGTCCATCTCCTCCAGCTCTTCAATCACCATGTTCACTAAGTCTACAACTTTTTCTTCATCTTCAATATTTTTGATATGATATGTGGAGGGCTTCTCATTATAAATCTATATTCTCTTCCCTTTGAATAGAATATCCAGGTGAGAATAGTCCAATGATAGGTAACCTCCCAACTTAGCCATAAATTCTCTAGATAAACACATACTGAAGTATGGTTCCAAGTCTACCACAATGACTTCTTGTATGATAGTAATCTATGGCATGTTATGTAGAACAATTGGGATATCCTTGATTACTCCTACTATCTTGATAGGAGTACCATCCAACTACAAGACACCTGGGCTACTTCTTGTATACTCCATTCCCATGACTTCACATACTACCTTTGGCATGACAGTCATTGTTGCACCAGAGTCAATCATGCAATTGTGTACGATCCAACCCTCCATCCTAAGAGATAGATAGAATGGGGGAGGTCTATTTTTCCTAGTGGCTGAAGTGGGCAATGTCTAGGCCAACACTGTCTGAGCAGGATTTTTCTTCTTATCCTTCACGAATTTCAATGATTCCTACAATAGATCTACTTGTCCAGGTAGTTGTAACGCATCATAGAGACTCACCTTGGTGGGAATCCTCTTCAGTTCTTCAACAATATTATACGACTATGCATTGGGCTCCTTTGATTCACCAACAACTTCATATTTACTCTGGTACTATTGGGTAGCCTCTACTCTCTGACGCTTGGTCAAAGATGGGTACTTGAGCTTCTCCTTCACCTATTCTTTTGTTTCGGTCTACACTTGTGTAGTGGAAGGTTGTGAAGTTGATGCTTTCACTTGCATTCTATCCTTTGCTGAGGTAGGCAAAAGATATTTCAATAAAATAGGCTCATCTACTTTAGGTGTTGGCATAGGCGCTTTCACTTGAGGCTACCACTTTTCCATTTTGCATCTTCTGTTCGAAAGGTACCTTCAATGGCTCCATTTCAATTGGATCTACAATGACAGGTTTCTTTCCTGACCTTGTGAGAACTAAAACTTGCTCAACAGATGGGACCATGAAGTTGTGATCAATTTTTGAGATCATATTGACTTGACCACCGATAGCACTTTTCGCTAATGTCTGCACATAGTTCAAATGAACCATGCAGGTATCTTCACCATGAGGGTCATTACAAGTAGAGCACCAATATGTCCGCTCTGATGTACCAACTTCTTCATTAACCAACACAGTTGTATTTCTCTCAGCACCTTTGCTAGTTGAAGTTGCTTGCTCTCTAGTAATCGATGGAGTTTGAAATCTTCTTGATCGAAAGTCAGCTTCAACTTGCTTCTTCTTGATAGATGTGATTTCATTTGACATCATCCTCATAATTGAATTAAGTGATTGCATCTCCTATAATAATTTCATGTGGGGATCAGGATTTGAGGGCATTGGAGGTGCTAGCAAAGGTAAGGGTACTAGTAGAGAAGGCAATGCTGGGATAGAAGAGGAGCAGGTAATTGTAGAATAGTTGGAGTGGGTAATTGCGAGATTGGAATTGATGCAATTTGAGGTGGACTTGAGCTCCATGAAGGAACAAGATACATAGAAGGCATGGGTTGTGAAAATGCACTAGAATACAGATGTTGTGGAAGATCAAGAAGAATAGGTATTGTTACCTTTGGAGGTAGCTTACCTATGGCAATCAGATCCACTTTAACCTTTTGAGCTTGTGTATACAAATATAGAAATGTGTTGACATTGGCTTGTCGGATGACCATACCAATGTTAAAATTGAAAGCTCAAAGATAGTAAAATGTGGCTTGTTCATGGGTTGGTCGAAGACCATCAAGGACTCTTTGCCAACTTTGAGTGAACCTAACATTAAAATCTACTATTTCCTCCTATGGATGTCTTTGGATATTTGTGAATTGATGCAGTAAGGAAAAAGGATCAACTTGCTCATGGAAATTCTTAATCAACAATTCTACTAACTGATCCCATGTGGTGATAGTAGCGGGTGGTAAGGATCGGTACTAGTACAACAACTTTCCTCTAAGAGACAACACGAGCAATCTTACCATAATATCTTCATCTGCAATATCATGTATTATCACCAAAGAAGCCACATCTTGGATATGCTCATAAGCAGTCTTACCCATACCATCATAGGTAGGCAAAGCCTTCAATGTTGCTTGAGGAACTAGGTTTTGAGCTTGTAGATTTAAAGCTCCAAAGCTATTCCATGCTGGAAACTACCTTGGTGGTGGCTATTATGGTGGTATATTTTGAGCCATATGGACTGGTGTGTGTGGTTGGGGAGGTGGAAAACTAGTAGTTGTACTAGCAGGACTTGTAGGAACAGAAAACACACCAGCTAACTGAGAGGATGTTGTAGTGGATGGGATAGCTAGAGGAACTAACCTAGGGTGTTCTCCTAGCTCTTGGATGTCAAGTTCATAAAACTCAATAAGCTCTTCAAATTTTTGGCCTTCGATCTTGTAATCATGAAGAAAGATTTCGCTCACTTCATGTTCGAAGGCTTCTGGGTAGAGCTGAGTCACCAAATGTTCTAATCATACAGTACAAGGTGAACATCAAACCTTAATACTATTAAAAGTGGAACCTTTTGAAAGTCCCACCGAGCATGCCAAAAATTATTGGTCACGAATCTACCTAGTTACAAGATCTATGCCTTGTGCACCCTAGACCCGACCAACATTGAAAGGTCGAAGGAAAGAAATGTCCTCCGGGCCAATCTCCAGAGAGGGTTGGCTCCCTTACTAATCCTACACTGGGTATAAGCTTAGAGAAAAATAGGAAATGATAGAAAGAAATGGGAAATATGGCTATAAGCCAGTAGAATAGGATGGGGATAGACTAACAATCAAATTTCCACCAAGCAATTAGCAACATTCAATAGAAAACACAAGCACAGAAACTTCTAACAATTATGCAAGAAAATAACCCTTAGAGTGCATTCCAGTGTTTACCCCCACACAAGCAAAGACTAAATTCAGAAGCAGAATTCACTCACAACAAATAATGGGAATAAAAGCTTTTAGAAATCACACACAGAAAACTATCAAATGCAAAATCATTCGAAGAACCAGAAGCCGAATTGTTTCTATTAATGCAGAAAACTTGGAGTATTTTTCTACAGAGTGTCCATCCTTCCATCCTTTACAATGAAAAATGATTAGTATTTATAGAGGGATTTCACCTCTATCATTTAATGCATATACAACAAAATGTTGGTAGATCAAAAACTAGCATGCATATTTTCCTCCTCGACATCAGTGGCATTCTAGTCAAAATATTCTACAAGGAAACCATGATCCAACTTTGATGGGAGAATCACACAAAGAAGTCAACAAGAGTAAATGCTTGAAGTAATCTTGGACGTTGGTGCATTGGAGATGCAGCAAAATCATCTATGAGAATCGGGCATTGAATTCGCTTTACCTCATGCCTTGGAAATTCACTTTCACTAGGAAAGTCCACCGAGCATTAAATCTACTTTGAAAATCAGCAAGGTTGATAGTCGATGCGTTGGAAATGAACAAGAATTGTCTCTGATCTCTCAACCTTGAAGCGGATATTCTGGAAGCATTGCTTGCATTGCTCCAAGAATTAAATGCTATCCTTCCTCACTTCTTTTCCAAAAAAACTACAAAATCATGCCCCCGAGAGCTATATCTCTGTTGAAGAATTGATTTCACCCAAAGAAGGGGTGAAACAACCTTGTCGAGGTAGCAATAGGTGACAACGTAGTTGGGCTTGATATTTGAGCAATTTCACCCTTCAATTCTCCTCTTTATAATTATCTTTTTGCTTTCACCTCGAAAGAGGGTGACAGAGACTTTCACCCTTCTGGAGAGGTGACATCACTTTCAAATTTGATATGGAGTGTTGCACAATGATTTTCGCCCAAAATCGAACCTTCAAAACCCCATTCACCCCTTGGAAAGGTGAAACTACCTGGCGCCTCTTCATAGGGGTGACTTCAATTTACTGCACTTCGAACTTACATCAGGCGCTATCTTTTGTCTCTACCCAGTCGTGGATGAAATCGTCAATTGCATTAAAATGGGCCTTTACGACTTCAACCTCCTTTTTGCTCTTCAAAACCTTGGAAATACTCTTTCACCCCAAGGAGGGGCGACAATGAGCTTCACCCCTCACTTGGGGTGAAAGTGCTACCTTCTATACTCATGTCGGGCCCACCAAGTTTTAAAACCTTCTTCAGATATGTTTCGCCCCAAGGAGGGGCGACAAAGAGTTTCGCCCCTCACTTGGGGTGAAAGCGCCTCTTATTTTATGTTAGCGCCTAGCTCATGAATTTTATTTTATGTTACGTTTTCACCCCAAAGAGAGGCGACAAAGACTTTCACCTCTCACTTGGGGTGAAAGCACCTTTTGAAACTCCGCTTTGGTTCGTGGGCGTTCGGCCCTCATGGCACTGCCTTTGCATTATGTGTCACCCCAAAGAGGGGTGCCAAGGAGTTTCACCCCTCTGTTGGGGTGAAAGTGCCTTCAACATTTTTACATAGCACCTTTTAATTTATCTTTGACGTGGTCGACACTTTAAAATGACTTTCACCCCAAAGAGGGGCGACAAGAGGTTTCGCCCCTCAATTGGGGTGAAAGCGCCTTATTCCTTTATTTTGCTTTTGAAGTCTTTGCTCCTTCCCATCGGGTGAATCTGTTTCTTTAAAATTTGTTTCACCTCCAAGAGGGGCGATAGAGATATTCACCCCTCAATTGGGGTGAAAATGCTTCTCCACTCCCTTCTTGAAATTCAAACACGATCTTAATATTTTCTGAGGTGAAACTTCTTGGGGTGAAGGTGCCCAATGTCGTTGCTCTTTCTCTCTGAGATACTTCTCCTTTGAAAACAAACTTCTTGTCGGTATTTGCGTTCCTTAGCAGTTTTAAACAAAATTTCTTCATTGCTTACATGATTTTGATGTTATTTACAGTAATGCAATATTACAAAAATAAAAGACAAAAAATTAAAACTGCATTAAAACTGTATGCATTAAAACTGCAATGCCTTCATTGGAAAATTCATCAAAAATTTTACAATCAATCATCAAAACAAAATTGTAATGTGGTAAAGTTGCAAAACTGCCAACAAGGACTTTAAAATTGTAGGTGATTGGCTTGCCTAGAAAATAGGGGATGGTTCAAGGATAAGACTAGGATTATACCCTTGGATTGGTTGTGGTGATATGTACAGACTACCAAATAATGTGATTTAGATCCTAAGAGCTCAAGGGATTGGAAACCTCATCCGAGCAGCTGACCTAGAATCTTCTACAAATTGGAGTTAGGGATGAAAGGAAGCAACAATGTTAGGGCTTCAAGGCTAGGAGGCACACCATTGGGAAGAATATGTGGGGAGACTTAAAGCTAGACATATCAAGTTGCAAGAGGAAACTAATCAATTAGTCTGGATAAAGAATGGAAGATAGCAATGACGATCCAGCATGGTGGTGGAAGACACTCTGAAAACAAAAAATCCTATTGAAGATAAAATTGTTCTTATGGCTTGCCATAAAAAATAAGGTTTTGACATGGGAGGTATTACAAAATAAGATTTGGAATGGTCCAGGAAGGTGTCATTTATGTAAATAAAACAATGAAACAGTTGATCATTTACTGTTGTTTGTTCCTTTACTAGACAGGTTTAGAGAGATATTATAGCACAATTAAAGCTTCCTATAGGATGGCAAGAAGATTCCTTAGAAGAGTGCTTAAATATTGGTTTGAAAATAGGTCATACAAAGGTTTTATAGCTCTCCTATTGTTTGTGTCTTGAGGAGTATGGTTATCTAGGAATGCAATAATTTTACAGGATCAAGAAAATCCTACTTGGTAGGTCTCCTAAATCATTGAAAGTTTCAATAACTGTAAGGTTTCGGTAACAACAAAGGTAAATAGACAAATCATTCCTCCAAAGATTGATAAATCAAGGGCCTGGGGCTTTTTTGATGGGGCTAGACAGGGGTCCCTAGATTTTTTGGAGTAGGAGGGTTACTATATATTTTTTACTCTCATTATTTTAAATTCAAGGTTAGATTGGGAGAAGGTTCTAATAATTATGTTGAAATTATGGCCCTCAAATTGTTGGTTCAATTGGCAAAATCAAAATGAATACAAAAAATTTAAATTTACGAAGACTTGCAGGTGGTAATAAACTAGATGCTTGGTGTTTTTAGAATGGAAAACATGATTCTACAACCCATCTTCTCTCAAATAAAATAAGTTGTGGATCAAAGTGAAGCTTTTACTTTTTGGCATATTTATAGAGAACTAAATAAGGAAGCATATGAACTCTTAGAGGATGCACTTCAAATAGATCCAAGTGCATGCTTAGTACAAAAATTCAATGAAGACAATGCACTACAGTTGATCCAAATCTCTATGTGGAGGGATTAATTCACTTTAATTAAAACAAGCACAAATAAAGCAACTTTTTCAAAAAAAAATCAGAAATTAATGATTTAAAGAATACTAGTTGACAAATTGAAAAGATTTCTAAGGATAAAAATTAGCATGATAAAGATAACTAATTATGATATATAAACAAATTGACTTTTAGATTACTATTGAAATTTTGAAAAAATACCAAAAAAAAAAAACATATTAAAAATATACTTTTATATTTTTTTAATATAAATGATTTTTTTATGAAGAAAAACAAATAATCATCCTATTCATCATCTTATATATATATATATATATATATATATATATAATATATATATATATATAATTAAAGTTAGTGTAAGGCGCTCATGTTTAGCATCCTCATCCCAACCATAACCTTTGATAAAGGTGAAAGTTGTGCTTATCAATAAAGACCAAACACACAACCATACACATCCACCCACACCACGGTTTAAATCTTAAACCTTCCGAAAAAGAACCAAAGCCCGAACCATTGTTGTCCCTTATTTATTTTATTTTAATACAGTCTTTATCATTTTTATTAACATAATTAAAATAATTCAAACAAATTTAATAATATAAACTATAATTTTATGGAAATTTATTTATGAAAAATCATTTATGAGAAAGAAAAAATTAAAAGGATTGTTAATGGGGAATTTTCCTTCACTTACATCCTTTGTATCTAACAATCAATAAATAAATATCCGAAAGATAATAGATCGAGTGATAGTGGTCAAGTGTTTGATGTTGGGTTGCTCCGATTTAATTTCTTAATTAGTCGGGATCGCATTGACTTTTTAAAAATTGTCAATGTGCAATTTTCCTTCACATGTACCTTTGTATATAACATCAATAAATAAATACCCAAAAAGATAGATTGATTGATAGCGGTCAAATGCATGTTGTTGGGTTGCCTTGATTTAATTTATGGTCGACCCAACGATTTCTTAATTGATGGAGGTCCCATTAATTAATTTGATTTATGGTTGAGGTTCTATTAACTTCTTAAAAAAAAAAAAAAAATATTTTTTACCCATAATAAAAATAAAAAAAATAAAAAAATTTGAGTAATACTTCTTATACACATCCACCGTAAAAATTGAACTTGGGTTATATCGTCGATAATGCAAGTGGTATCCTTGCCGATAAACCACACTAACGGGGATCCCAAAAAAAAACCATATTTCCACACAATAACAACACCATGATATAATAGTTTTTTCTTAGCCATTTGTGGTGAATCAAAATAAGGCGAGTTATTTTTAATCAATTTTTAATTTAATCTGTCAAATTATATAATGCCATTTATCTAGAGTATTATTTCGATAATATCTATTTAGAATCTTATAATTAATATTAAAATTTACTTCAAATTTAAAATAATATGTAACTAATTTAATGTTAAATATTTTTAAAAAATTTTAAACTTATACTTAACTAAATAACCTTTAATTTTTTTAAAGGTTATTAGTTAAAAAGTAACCTTTATTTTTACTATTTAAAAAAAAAAAAATTTGTATTTTTTAAGTAAATAAAAAAATTATATTATCTATCTTTTGTCATGCAAACACAAGATTTTCATTCAAAATTTTATAAAATAGTAACTATGCATCCTCCTAATACAAAGACAAAGAAATGACTATCTTCTAAGTTAACATATAAGAACTAGAGTTATCAGCATCAATATGTAGTGTTCTAAATCATCATATAAGAACTAGAGTTATTAGCATCAATATGTAGTGTACGATATAGATCTTCCCTAGTTTTTTGCATCCACCATCATGGAGGATCTTCATAACAAGTCAGGTCCCAATAGATTAAAGCCTAATTTACCATAGCATCTACAATTTTATTTTATTTTGAATCTAGACTAAAGTACATGTATTTTGTCAATTATCCTCTATAACCTTCAATCCTGAGAGGAGGTTCTCATAGACACCTTTAGTTGATTAATGGTTACTTGTGAATCTAATTCTACTTGTACTATAAACCAACCAACCTTAGTAGCTTCTTAAAGGTCACAAAGGATAGAACATGCTTCTACTAGATTATTAGAGAGGAGGCCATATTCTTTGCAAAAAAAAAAGCATGAATACCATCAAAGAATCTTCCTATGTTTCCTATACTTTTCTTTCCTAGATTACCTCTTGATGTACCATCAGTGTTGATTGAGGGGCCTACCATGGTCCATCCTTTTAAGTAGTAGGTCGAGAACTTTATGGATGCCTACAAGGTCATGTCATCTTATAAATAAAGAGATAAAAGAGGTTGTTGATACACATCTAATTACCTGAATGAATTCATTATTCCTTTCCTTAAAAAGAAGACAAAATAATAAACAAATACAAAAAAAGAGAATCCCGTGGCATAGTCCCCTAAAAATAATAAACAAATGAGACAAACTACCATTTATCATTTTAGGTTACATAGGAGAGTTGATCACAACCACACACAAACTACCATTTATCATCACAACATAAAATATTAAAGAAATAGTAACTGTAATCGAATCCACCTAATCCTACGAAAAGTCAAATTTCTTTAAAACCTATAAAAGAAAATCCCGGTCTACCTTATCATAAGCCTCTTACCTTTCACATTTTTAAAAACATATCCAATTTAATATTTCATCTCTTATTTTAATTCAAATCAAAGAAACAGAACCCATTACTATACCAAAAAAAAAAAATGACCCCACTTATACCACCAATTGTAATTTGCCTTCAGAAAGAAAAAAACCATAAAATATATCTAGGAAGACCGAATGCCTCTCAACTTGCAGTTCCGCCCGAGTTTGAAGTTATCCAAAGAAAAAGCGACTTCGTGTCCACACTAAATTCAGTAGACGTCGCTGTCGATGCCGTGATCTACGAACCACCGATGGCTACGTGTTGTCAGCTCCAACGAGTCATGAGAACTTTGATATCTGTGTCACCGACTCTGAGCCCATGTGTCGTACAAGCAATGGAGAAAAGGCATCAGCAAAGCCGCGTCCAGGTCGCGTCCCTATCCTCTCACAGCCTATAAATAAACGGGGGGCATCCCCTCACTTTCATAAGACAGTCTGAAGTCGTTCAACTGCAATCCTCAAAATCCAGTGCTTATATTGTTAGAGTTTCTAAAATTTTGAAGAATGGCGGAGGGCAGTGCACTAGAGCACCAGGATCGCGGTCTCTTTGGCGTGTTTGGCAAGAAAAAGGAGGAGGAGAGCCATCCGCAAGGGGATGGACACGCAGGAGAGGTCCACCATGTTGCCGCTGCTCCACCGGCGTATCATCAGCCTGAACAACACGGAGAAGGCGAAAAGAAGCAGCACGAGGGTTTGAAGGGAAAGCTCCAACGGAGCCAGAGTTCCTCCTCCTCCAGCTCTGTAAGTTCATTTATATTCCGTTTCCATTTCAATTTCCTTGGATAATTGCTTGCCCTTTAGATAGATCTGATCTGACCCATTTGAGATCGTTGTTTGGTGGATACAGTCGAGCGATGAGGAAGAAGGCGGAGGGAAGAAAGAAGGGGGGAAGAAGAAGAAGGGATTGAAGGAGAAAATTAAGGGAAAGAAAGAAGGCGAAAAACAGCATGGTGAGGAAGGGGAGAAGAAAGGATTAATGGAGAAAATCAAGGAGGAGCTCCCTGGCCACCATGGCCAGGAGGAGAAAGGGCATTAGCCATGGCAGTACCAACGACATTTGTTTTAGCGTAAATGCAGAGCCCAGTGTGCACGTTTCTGTTTGTGCTTTGCTTTCGGCTGTAATAATGGGTTGCCTTGGGGCCTGCACTATATCAATTTCTATTAAAAAATGACTTTCCTTTCGTTGCCCGGAGAATTTGTTTTTATTATCATTTGGTAGATTTTGTATGATGATTCACCGCTGTTCTATGTTTTAAAAAGTTTTAGGCAATTATTTAGGGATAAAATGAACAACACACCATGTTCAATGTGTTACTTTTATAATACAATTATTAAGTGAAAAAAATTTAAAGTAAAAATATAATAAGTTATGTGTAAAGAACTATTTTTATTACAATATAAGTTGTTTTTTTATTAAGTTATATGTAGTTTTTATAGAGGGCCACTCTCATCAAAATATTATATTTGCCATAACATACATTTTTATTATTATTTTTTATTTATTTTCCTCTTAAATATATTCTTCAACTTCCTCCAAATGCTATGTTGAATAAGAGATAAAATCTTAGTTGCCTTCTAAAATTTAAAATTTGAGTTTTGAATTTAAGAGAGGATAAAGTTTAAAAAGAGTAACACCTCAATGTGTTAATTTATCTACTTAATTTGTCTACTTGACTTCCTTCTTTATAAATATGCTCACACTTCCAAGAGGTAATAACACTAACAATAATATTATTTTTTAGACGTCTTATTTTTTTTATTTCTTTTCCTCTTAAATATATTCTTCAACTTCCTTGAAATGCTATGTTTTGAAATTTAATTCTTTCCTAACATCGTTTTGAATAAAAGATAAAATCTTAGTTGCCTTCTAAAATTTAAAAATTGAGTTTTGAATTTCATACGGTATAAAGATTAAAAAGATTAACACCTCAATTTCTTAATTTATCTACTTTATTTCCTTCTTTATAAATATACTCACACTTCCAAGAGGTAATAACACTAACAATAATATAATTTTTTATCCAAACTTCACATCCACTTTTGTTAATATCATTGATTATAATTTGTGAATTCTTCTTCATCGAAGTATATTTCTATTTTTTCTATAGCAATTTTGATGCTTATAAGAAGTGTTCTTGCTTCTTGTTAGTTGAAGTTCCAAAATTTTGCCTTCACTATTTTTAAAAACATCTCCTCCATTCGCTATTCCTGGATTTCCTTAAAAGCACCATCAAAATTTATTTTGATAAACCCAATTTTTGAACATTTCCATTTTGTCATATATTGAAGTAGATCCTTTGTTTTAGTAAAATTATCACAGATGACTCTTCCATGTATGTTCAAATCATATACCCAAGTTAGTTATTAGCACATTTTTTCTGTAATTGAGACTTCCTATGATGAGGAGCATTGACATGATTTTGAGATTTATTTTAAAAAAAATTGTTTTTCCTTTCAAGCCATAAATTCCAACAAATAAAGTTAGGTCCAATCCCCAAAAGAATACATAATGCTTTAGCTTTGTAATAATTAATCCAACATTGTTGATGGAGCTATCCAATATAATTTCATATTAAAAAAAAAAAAATAACCTCTAATGGTGTGAGCAAATAGACAATGAAGAAATAAATGCTCTAATATTTTTAAATCCTTCTCACACAAAACACGTCTAAAGAGCCCATAATATCCTCTTCCTTTGTAGACTCTCTCTTGTAAGAATCTTACATTGAACTACTAACCAAAGAAATGTTAATGCCTTAGGGAGTGCCTCTAATGACCAACATTTTTCCAAGGAAAAGGAAATTTTGATTGTTCTAAATCTTCATATCCCAACTTGGTTGAGTATTTGTCATCCTTTTCAAACCAACTCATCCTTTCATGTAAAAATTGGCAAGTAAAATTCTTGAAGCATCTTTTGAAGTGCATCTGCAATTTTTTTGAATTCCTCTCTTTCAACCAGATTACTAAAACAAATCCATGATCTAGAGTTGTTGCTCATAATAATAGTCTTTGATCTTTGGACCTTTAGATGCTGGGCATGCTTGAGCCATTGGTTACCATTTTGACACAAAGATAAGAGGATAAGGCTTCAACAAAAATTCAAACCAGAAGTTTACATAACTCTCCTCATTGAAAGACCATCTAATATGTTTCTTTATCAATTACAAACTCTCTCATAAGAAGTTCACAATCCTTTGGATAAAGTTGTTTTCGTAAATAATTTCATTGCATCAAGAGAACCTTTATATTTTTGAAGTAATATTTTTGCCTAATTATTTCCTTGATGTCTTATAATCTCCACCCAAGCTTTCCTCCTAATGCCAAAGCCAAATTCATAAGTTTGCAATTCCACAAGTCTACTCCAATATTTTTTCGTTTGCAAACCCTATACCACTTACAAAGAAGAAACTTATTTTTTTCTCACAACCTTTCCATAGAAAGTCTCTTTGAATTTTATCAATTTTTGATATTATGCCTATTGTTGACAATCTTAAAGTGACATCATATAAATAGGAATTGATTGCAAAGTAGTCTTTATAAGTTTTATCCTTCTTACCATGGGTAAGAACTTATCTTTCCAACCTACCAAGCAAGTTTTCATTCTATCCAAAAGAGGATCCAAAGCTCCTTTTATTTCCTTTATCAAACAAAGGAATGCCTAAGTAGGTTGATGAATTTTTTTCAAATTTTAAACCCTAAAATATTCACAATAATTTGTTGTAAATCTAGGGTAGTATTAAAGGAAAAATCCTATATTTTATAGTATTTACCAACTGTCCAGTAGCCTTCCCATAGAATGACAATATTGATTTAAACTACATGACCTCACTAACTGAGGGATGACCCAAAATAAAAGTATCATCAACAAATTGGAGATGAGATTCGAAGGGACCATTTTTTACAACTTGAATACCTTTGATTTTTCCTTCAATTTTTGCCTTTGAAAAGACTTTCCCTAATGCTTATGCAAAAATAATGAATAGATAAGGAGATAGTGGATCACCTTGACAAAGTCCACAAGATGACTTGAAGTAACCAGCAGGAGAACCATTGATCAAAATAGAAAATTTTGTAGTGCTATAACAACATTTAATCCACTCACACCAACTATAATCAAAGCCAAACTTTCTAAGAATAGCATATAGAAAATTCTAGGAAACCCTGTCATATGCTTTGTTCATATCTAATTTCAAAAGCATACATGGTTTTTTCATGGAATGAAGAGAATGTATGGCCTCTTGTGCAATAATTATATCATTAAGAATTTGTTTACCATGAACAAAGTCAACTTGTTCTTTTGATATAAGACAACCTCGAATGCCCTTCAACCTATTTGCCATAATTTTGTAAATGATCTTATAAATCATATTACAAAGGCTTATTGGACAAAAATTATCAAAATATTTTGTGTCACCTTTCTTGGGAACCAAGGTAATAAAAGTAGCATTGATCTCACTTATTATAGCCTTCCTTTTTTAGGCCTCTTCAACTGCAACTAACATATCACTCTTCAATAAATCCAAAAAAAATTGAAAGAAATTTGTAAGAAATCCATTAGGGTTAGGTGCCTTGTTAGGATGGAAAAAGAAGTGTTTCATGGAGCTCCTCCATAGATATCTTCTTCATCAAGTTTTCATTTTGCCCTTGAGTGATAACTAATGGAAAATTTTGTAGAAGTTTTTCTTATGCCTCCTTATCTTGCCTTGTATCCAAAAAAGTATTTTTGAAATAATTAATTACTTCATTCCTTATATCTTCTCCGTCCTCAATATTTCTTCCATCTGAAGTTAAAATATTTTTGATGTGATGAAAATAATTTTTTTTTTTGTTGTAGCATGATATTTTTTGTATTTCTATCTCCTTCCTTGAGCCATTTCTCTCTAGATTTTTTAAACCAATATGACTCCTTTTTCAATGCATTATGATAATAAAAAAGTAATTGTTTTTCTTTCACATAAGAATCTTGATCCATTCCATTAATTTCTACTATCTCTTGTAATTTTTTGATCTTGGGTTAAATTTCTTTCATTTCTTTAAAAATGTTACCAAAATATTTGGCATTCCAAATCTTTATTTGTTCATTTAAATATTTCAACTTTTGAACAAACTTGTATGTACATGATCCTTCAAATTTTGATTAATCCCACCATAACATAACCATTTGGAAAAACTAGGTTCTTAGAGCCACATAGACTAGAAGGCAAAATGGATTTCGATGACCATTATTAGGTAACTCATAAGTCAAAAGAATAGGTTTACAATCTGATCTTACTCACAATAAAATATCTAAAAATATTGTATACTTTATTTGCAACCATTTATTGGATAACAAGAATCTATCTAGTCTTTCTACTATATGATTTTGCCCAATGCGTCTATTATCCTATGTATATTGAAAAATTGAGGGACTAACATCCCAAAGGTCATTTGAATTGACAAATGAAGCAAAATATTTTATTGATTTAGACCATCCTAGAATACCACCCTTTTTTTCCAAAGGAGATAGAATCCTAAAATACCCCCAAGAATATTGGATTTAGACCATCCTGGAATACCCCAAGAATCCATAGATCACAAGGAATCATCATTATATTTGATAAGAATATGCTAAGGTCCTTCCAACATCTTTCATGAGGAGTAACTATAGTTGGAGCATATACATTTATAACCCCAACTTTGATGTTCTCTTTCTTGCAAAATAATATAGCAACCCAGTTACTTTTTGCTTCTAATAATTGCCCATCCCATTTGCATTTGTCTTATATTATTGCAATACCGCTTGAAAATTCTATAGTTCTAAACAATCATACATCTTCCAAATCTTCTTAAAAGCATCCTTACATTCCTCACTACTTAATTTTGTTTCTTGTATTAAAATAAACTCAAGACTTTAACAACCTATTAATTCCTTAATAACTCTTTTTTAGAGGTTTTAATCATACCCCTAATATTCCATGATATCATTTTCATCATCAACACTTTTTATTTTTATTAGTGGGCTTTAGACCCACTTCTTGTTAACACTCGTGATATGTAAATTTGGCTTCCCAGATCAATATCCTTTTGAGTTTCTTTTTCTCTTTGTTCTTTTTTTGATGGCCTTCCTCTCCTTCCATTCCCACCAACACTCTCATCTTCATCAATCTCTTCTTTTTATTTTTATTTATATTTTTCATAATGAGACTTATCTTCTAAAGATTTATGTTGCCTTAAAGAATTGAAAGTGCAAGGAATAACCTCATTAGCATTTTCTTCTTTATGTTGCCTTGAAAACTCTAAACTATATAGATGATTTATTAGGAACCTACTATTAAAAATAAGCTCACTCACAAAATACTCAATTTAAACAAATATTCATACAATAACATAATATCACAATGCGAAAAGTAAATGCATAATTAAATACTCACAATAAACATAGAATCGCAGGCCTCTTCAATAAGTCATTAATTGACAAAAAGATACATTTGTACATGGCTTCATTGAAAAGATTTTACAGAAACATATTCTAGAAATAAAGCAGAAATAGTAACTAAGGAAATAATAACACCATTCAATGCACATATGACACACAAGATTTACCCTGGTTCACCCAATTTGGGCTAGTCCAACAAACAAGAGTCTATCCTCCTTGATATATTATTCTCTCTCTTGTCCCTAAAACGGGACATTACAATAATTATATAAGGAAACTCTTACAACCCTAAACCACCAAGTGGTATTAGGGTACCGTGGATACAACACCGTGGGCTAAACCACCCACACCCACTAACCACCCACCAACCGTGGGAATCCCGGGGGTCGCTCCAAAAGTAGCGATAAAAGTAGGTGAAAAGTAGCGATAAAAGTAGGTGAAAATTTTGACGCCGGCTTCGATCGCTTTCACCGTATCCGAGGGCGCCCCCTACGCACCCCGAGCCATCACCTATTACGTAAGCACCTTTACCATAGTCAGGGGTCCTTGGGGGCCTCCGGCCCCCTAGACCCCCCTACCCGTCGTCTTTTGCGCTGTAGTGCCTGTCATACAATTCTTTTTCGACAAAGAATGAGACACATCCAACATTCTCCCACTTGTTGAATACTTTGCCAGACCCATTTCAATTGTACAGAATCTAAACTTTTCAGTGCTTACAGCCTTGGTTAAAGCATCTGCAACATTTTCCTTGGTGTCTACCTTTTCCAGCAACACTTTCTTCTGTTCAAGCATGTCCCTGCAGAAATGGAACTTTGTATCAATGTGCTTCGTTCTTGAATGGTAAGCAGGGTTCTTTGCCAAAAATATGGCACTCTGACTGTCACAGTTTATCTTCACAGCTCCTTGAAAGAACCCAATTTCAGCACATAGTCTTTGCAGCCATACAACTTCCTTACTTGCATCAGTGGCTGCCATATACTCAGCTTCAGTAGTTGAAAGAGCAACAACAGTCTGCCTCTTGCTCATCCAACTAATGGCCCCTCCGAACAAATTGAATACATAAGCACTAGTAGATCTTCTCCTGTCCAGATCTCCAGCCCAATCTGCATCAACAAACCCTTCTATATCCAATTGTCTATTTTCTTTACCTGTACCCTCATAGCAGATTGTAAAATCAGAGGTGCCACGCAAATATCTGAAAACCCTTTTCACAGCAGTCCAATGCTCTTTACCAGGTTTAGACATATATCTACTCAAGACTCCCACTGCATGGGCAATGTCTGCTCTAGTACAAACCATGGCATACATTAAACTACCTACAACATTTGCATAAGGAATATGTGACATTTCCTCTACCTCTTCTTCTATTTTTGGACATTGTTCAGCAGACAATTTTTCACCTAAAGAAATAGGTACCTTCACCGGTTTGCAATCCTGCATATTGAACCTTTTCAACACTGTCTCAACATACTTTTTTTGATCCAGCCACAACTTTCTGTTAGAGCGATCTCTTTTTATTTGCATACCCAATATAAAATTTGCAGGGCCAAGATCCTTCATGTCAAACTGTGATGCCAACTGAGACTTTACTTCCCTGACCAGTTTCTTGCTATTTCCAATTAGTAACATGTCATCAACATAAAGAACTATAATGACAATTACATTACCAATTTTCTTTGAATACACACAATGATCAGCATTGCTACGAACAAAACCAATTCCTAAAACATAAGTATCAAATTTTTGGTACCACATTCTAGGTGATTGTTTCAGTCCATACAATGATTTCTTTAACTTACATACCAGATCCTCCTTTCCTGCAATAGTGAAACCTTCAGTCTGCCTCATATAGATTTCTTCCTCCAAATCTCCATGAAGGAATGCAGTTTTCACATCCATCTATTCTATTTCAAGATCAAATGCAGCAGACCACAACTAACATAAATCTAATTGATGTTAGCTTTGCAACGGGAGAAAAAACTTCACCATAATCAATTCCTTCAACCTGGGAAAAACCTTTAGCAACCAAGCGAGCTTTATATTTCTCCACTTTACCTTCAGCATTCTGCTTCTTCTTAAAGATCCACTTGCAACCTATTGCTTTCCTACCACTTGGTAATTTCACTAAATCCCATGTTCTGTTCTTTTTCAGGGACATCATTTCCTCATCCATGGCCTCTTCCCAACGGTTTGCCTCTCCAGAATTAACGACTTCTCTAACTGTTCTAGGATCTTCATCGATAATCAGATAGTACAAAAGAAGTAGGAAAAGCAGATGGACTGTACCTTTCAGGTTGCTTCCTTTCCCGTGTTGATCTCCTTACCACAGGTGTATGAACCTCTTCTTCATCCTCTTCCAGATCCTCACCTGTATGCTCCTCTTCCATATCCTCATCTGTATGCTCCTCTTCCAGATCCTCTATTGTCTGATAGTTTTCCATGAGATCAAATTGGACCGTTCCAGGTTCCTCTTCTGTAACTACCTTCCTGGAATCACTGATCATCTCCCTAAACACCACATCTCTACTATACACTGTACTTTTAGTTTTTGGATTCCAAAGCTTATATCCTTTAACACCATCTTTATAACCAATAAAGATACATTTAACAGCCTTATTATCTAGCTTACTTCTTTTCTCCTTTGGAATATGCATGTATGCATCACAGCCAAAAACTCTGAGATGTGAAATAGATGGTTTCTTACCAAATAGAGCTTCAAATGGAGTTTGATCTGGCAATGCTGATGTAGGTGACCGATTTCGCAAGTAGCATGCTGCACTCACTACTTCTGCCCAGAATTCCTGTGCCAAACCTGCACCACTGAGCATACTTCTAGCCTTCTCCATCAGTGATCTGTTCAACCTCTCTGCAACTCCATTCTGTTGAGGTGTATATGGAGTAGTCTTCTGTCTTGCAATACCACATTGCTTACAAAATTTCTCAAATATATTAGAACAATATTCCCCTCCATTATCAGACCTCAACACCTTAATCCTTTTATCAGTTTGATTCTCAACAAGTGCTTTAAATTCCTTAAATTTTTCAAACACTTCATCTTTGCTCTTAAGAAAGTAAATCCATGCATATCTTGAAAAATCATCAACAAAGGAAGCATAATACCATGATTTTCCAAGAGACGGCATAGGAACAGGACCAAAAATATCATTGTGGATCAAATCTAGTACCCCACTAGATCTTGTGGCACCAGATGGAAAACTAACCCGATTCTGTTTACCATAAATACAATGTTCACAGAACTCGAAAGACATTGAGTAATTAGGGATACCATGAACCATACCTTTTGTGTACAGGGTACGCAATCCCTTTTCTCCAATATGTCCCATCCTTTGATGCCAGAGTGTTGAGCTTTTATCAGAATCAACCTCAGGAACAGTTGAGCTATTGCACTCATTTGTCATAGTGCTTCCCAATAGCTTATACAATGTTCCAATCCGAACTCCCCTTGCCAACACCATTGATCCACGAACCATTTTGCATGAATCCCTGCCAAAACTGACATTCACTGCTGCATCGGCCATTTTGCTTACCGAAATCAAATTTCTAGCAAGTCTCGAAATATGCATCACACCTGGTAGGGTCTTAACCCTACCATCCTGCAGCAAAATTTTCACTCTTCCACGACCCATGATTCTGAGTGGTGAATCATCTCCCAATAGTACCTCCCCTCCATCATATCTTTCATATTCACTGAACCACCCTCTATGAGGAGTCATATGAAAAGAGGCACCAGTATCAATCAACCAATCATTTTTATCTGATCGTGTGGAGCACGATGAGCAGGATGCCAGATATACATCCCCTGCTTCATCAATGGATTTATTCATCTCTGTGGAAGTCGATTCATCAGACTTTTTTCTAGACTCAGCTTTCTTTGATCTGCAATCCTTCTTCATATGACCAGGCTTGCCACAATTCCAGCATTTTCTCTCAAACTTCCCCCGAGACTTGGATCTACCTTTAGACTTAGACCTATCACCATATCTAGATTTGTCCTTCTCCTTGGCATGCCCTCTCACTGTTAGGGCTTCCTTAGATGTGCCCTCCATGGCTTTTCTCCTCATATCCTCAGATAATAGAGATGCCACTATATCTTCAAACTTCAATGTGGATGAAGTTGTACTACCAATTGCTACTACTAAGTTATCCCATGAATCCGGTAAGGAGCATAACAAAGTAATGCATTTATCTTCCTCACTCAACTTAATTTCTACAGATGTTAGTTGACTTACCACTGTATTGAATGCATTCAGATGATCTGCAACCGAATCCCCGTCATGCATCCTAAGATTGTACAGTTTCTTTCTAAGGAATAATTTGTTCACTAGGGACTTCGATTGATACAAAGCCCCTAACCTCTCCCAGAGATCCTTTGTTGTAGCTTCTCCCGAAACATTGATGAGCACCGAATCTGCAAGACACAGTCGAATCAGACTCCTTGCTTTTCGATTCATCTTCTCCCAATCTTCATCGAAAGTACCCGTAGGTTTTGTTTTTTTTGAAATAGCAGCCCACTGATCTCTGTCCATGAGCATATCTTCCATATTTAACTTCCATAGCTCAAAACTTTTGCCGTCAAATTTCTCGATCTCTATCCTTGAATGATTTCCTGACATTTTTCCTTCAAACTCCTTCTGCGTAACTCCCACTCCAGAATAGGTTTCCTCTCACTCCTAGAAACCCTAGATCTTCTTCAAATGGATTTAAACCCTAGCAATAAAGGCGTCCCCCTATGGCTAATAACTTGGCTCTGATACCAAATGAAGAGATTTTACAGAAACATATTCTAGAAATAAAGCAGAAATAATAACTAAGGAAATAATAACACCATTCAATGCACATATAACACACAAGATTTACCCTGGTTCACCCAATTTGGGCTAGTCCAGCAAACAAGAGTCTATCCTCCTTGATATATTATTCTCTCTCTTGTCCCTAAAATGGGACATTACAATAATTATATAAGGAAACTCTTACAACCCTAAACCACCAAGTGGTATTAGGGTACCGTGGATACAACACCGTGGGCTAAACCACCCACACCCACTAACCACCCACCAACCGTGGGAATCCAGGGGTCGCTCCAAAAGTAGCGATAAAAGTAGGTGAAAAGTAGCGATAAAAGTAGGTGAAAATTTTGGCGTCGGCTTCATCGGCTTCGATCGCTTTCACCGTATCCGAGGGTGCCCCCCTACGCACCCCGAGCCATCACCTATTACGTAAGCACCTTTACCATAGCCGGGGGTCCTTGGGGGCCTCCGGCCCCCGGACCCCCCTACCCATCGTCTTTTGTGTTGTAGTGCCTGTCGTACAATTCTTTTTCGGCAAAGAATGAGACACATCCAACATTCATGTCTTTTAAAGAAAAACTTCATGCAACCCTAACCCTAAGCTCAAGAGTTGGCTTACATGCAAAATGCCACTCGAGCTAGAATCTTCTACCAAACATCGGTTACATTCTTGATAATGGTTACATGAAATGGCCCCACTTGTCTAGGTGCCTTACTTGCCACATACCATTACAAAAGTATTACAAAATAACATTATAAGGGGTCCCCACGTTGGAAGTGGGTCATTACATAATCAAATGAGAATTACAAAAATAATGTTAGGATGGGGTCCTAACATGTCCTTCCCCTTCAAAAAGCTTTGTCCTCAAAGTTGTAGATGAGGAAACTAGTGTTGGAGCTATTGGAGAGACTCCCATGTAGCATATTTCAGTTGTAGACCATGCCACTAAACAAGGACCTCAATAATGGCTCGATTGTGAAGAGTGTGCATCCTACGATCCAACAATTATTCTGGCTCGAGCAAGATAGAACCTTCTTCATCCAATTTTAGGAGGGAAGATTGAACCTATACCTGATTTCCCACAACCTTCTTGAGAGAGGATACATGAAAAATAGGGTGGAGCTTGGATGTAGATGGTAGGGCCAATTTGTAGGTCATGGCACCAATCCATTGTAAAACTTGGTAGGGCCCATAGTATTTGGTAGTGAGTTTTTAGCACCTACAAAGCTAGAGGGATGATTGTTTGTATGGCTACAAGTGAAGGAAGACCATATCACCAACATCAAAGCTATGCTCAGAATGATGTTGATCATCTTGTTGGTGCATCCAATTCTAGGCCACTTCCAAATTCATCTTCAGTTGATAGAGGACTTTGACATGTTGGCTGAGTGTAGTGTCAATTGCATGGACCTTGGAGCTACCTGGAATGTAGGAGGAGGGCATGAATGGAGGTCATCCATAAACTACTTCAAAAGGGGTGACCTTGGTCATCATGTGATAGGAAGTATTATACCACCACTCAGCCAAGGGAAGCCACTTCACCCATTATGTAGGATGATCAGAGGTAAAGCAATAAAGGTAGATCTCCAAACATTTGTTGATAATCTTAGTCTAGCCATCCATTTATGGATGATAAGATGAACTCATTTTGAGTTGAGTTCCCTACAACTTAAACAATTCTTGCTAAAAATTACTAGTGAAGGTAGGGTCACGATCGGACACAATGGAGGTGGGCATGCCATGAAGGTGGAAGATAGAATCAAGGAAAATTTGGGTAACTATGGAGGTCGTGTAAGGATGGGAGAGGGAACAAAAATGAGCATACTTCGAAAGATGATCCACTACCATAAAAATAATTGATTTGCCTCTAGACTTAGGTAACCCTTCAATAAAGTCCATGGAAATATCTATCCAAACCTATTCGAGAATAGGCAAGGGTTGTAGAGTTCCTAGAGAATGCATCATTTTGCCTTTCATCCATTGATAGGTGTCACATGCTACCACAAAATTATGTATGTCCTTCTTCATACCTTTCCAATAAAAGGTATGCTTAATCCTTTCATATGTTTTGAGGAACCCAGAATGGCCTGCAGTGGGGGAAGCATGCATTTCCTTCATGAGAAGTTCTTAGAGTGGAGATGTGTGAGGAACAACAAGGCATTGGTGGTAGCATAAATCTTGTCCATCCCAAGTGTATTTGAGACATGAGGTAGGCTCTATTTGAAGGGAGGCAACCAAAGTTTGCAAGCCTGAATCCTTAAGCACCTCCTCATGAAGAGAATTTATCCACTATGGAATGGGTGAAGAAATGGCACATAGCATACTATGAGCCTCAAATTGGTGAGAGAGGGCATCCACCACAATGTTCTCCTTGCCCTTTTTATAAGTAATATCATAATCATAGCCCATGAGCTTAGAGACCCACTTTTGTTGTTTAGGGGTGGCAACCCATTGCTCTAAGAAATATTTGAGACTTTGATGATCTGTTTTAATGGAGAAATGATGCCCAATGAGATAAGGTCACCAATGAGTGATCCGCATGCAAAATGGCAAGCATTTCCTTAGCATAAGTTGATTTGCCTAGATTATGACTAGAGAGCGCTTTACTAGTGAAAGCCAAGGGGTGCCCTTCCTGCATCAACACCATGCCAATACCATTGCTTGAAGCATCACTTTCAATTACAAAAGGCTTGGAAAAATTAGGCATTGCTAAGACCGGAGTGGTTGTCATAGCATGCTTCAACTCAAGGAAAGCTTGTTCAATTGGACCGATCCAAGTAAAAGAATACTTTTTTAACATGGATGTTAAGGGAGTGATAATTTTTCCATAATTATAGATAAATTTGTGGTAATAGCCTATAAGCCCAAAAAATCCATGAAGACCTTTTAGAGTGTGAGGTTTTGACCACTCTTGAACCACTTGAATCTTCCTAGGGTCAACTTTAACTCCATATTTGGTGACAATGTGTCCCAAATACTCCACTTCCATCAACCCAAAAGAACACTTGGACCACTTAGCATAAAGTTGATGTTGTGCCAAAAGTTGTAAAGTCTGATCCACATGGGAGAGGTGCTCTTCCCAAGAGCGACTATAAACCAAAATATCATCAAAGAAAACTAGAATGAATTTACGAAGGAATGGATAAAAAATGTTGTTCATGAGGCTTTGAAATGTGGAAGGTGCATTGGTCAAGCCAAATGGCATCACCAAGAATTCATAATGACCCTCATGAGTACGAAATATGATTTTGGGAATATCTTCATCCTTGAGCCTGATCTGATGGTACCCAGAGCGAAGATCTAATTTGGAGAAAAACATAGTCCCATGTAGCTCATCCAATAATTCATCCACCACAGGAATAGGAAACTTATCCTTAATGGTGAGCTTATTGAGCTCACAAAAATTGATACATAATCACCAGGACCCATATTTCTTTTACACCAATAAGATAGGAGAAGAGTAAGGATTGTTACTAGGGTGAATGACTCCAAATTTTAACAATTCTTGTACTAACTTCTCTATCTCTGACTTAAGGGCATGAGGGTATCGATACGACCTGATATTAGGTGGTACACTACTAGGTACCAATGGAATGGCATGGTCATGGGAGTGACGTGGTGGCAAGTCTGATGGTTCAACAAAAACTACATTATGCTTTATCAAAACAAGTTGTAAATCTTCAAGAATTTGGTCCACTTCTAAAGTAGGTGGTTGGATTGCAAATATTTAAGTGATGACCCCATGAGAAGATTTTTTTAACAACTTCTCCATACAATTTGAGTTGATAATCTAAGGAGGCCCTACTTGTGAACCCCAAAGAGTGTAAGACCTTCCATTCTATGAAAACTACATCCATAGCTCTACAAAATTCCATGAGATGGTTCCCAATGTACCTAACCATTAAGCTCCCAATACAATATCACATCCCCCTAATTGTAGAGCGAACATATCGGTTTTGAGCTCATAATCCCCTATTTTCACTTTAACATTATGATATTTACCTTTGCAAGGCAAAGTCCCTCCATTGGCCACCATAACCTCAAAGGAATTACATGTGTGTATGTAACAATTGGCCTGCTTGGCAATTTGGGGATCAATAAAGTTGTGTGTACTTCCAAAATCGATAAGGATTGTAAGACATTGGCCTTTGAAAAAACCCACAACTTTCATGGTTTGTGGAGTAGTAATCCCGACAAGAGCATGGACAAAAATTTTTGCCTATGGTTCTTCATATATTTCTTCCTCATTTTGGGGTGGGTCTTCTACTGGTTTTGTTTCATCATCACTTTGGTCATTATTGATTGGATCTTTGACATCTATGAGGAACAACTTCTTTTGGGTGCACCTATGCCCTTGAACATATTTTTCATCATAATTGTAGCACAAACCTTGAGCGCATCGAGCATCCATTTCTTTTGTAGTCAAGCATTTGTGGGGAATAATTTTATTTTCATTATGAGTTGGGAACTTGGGAGGAAAGGAGGGTTTAGTTTGTGGAAATTTAGATGTCCTCCTTTGAGCTGAGAATTTGGATTTGGCCAACCATGCCAAGCTTATAGCTTGCATCATTGTTTGTGGTTTGAACATCTTGACCTCGACCTGGAGATCATCCTTCAAGCCACTGATGAAACAACTCATAAAAAACCCTTCATTCAACCCCTTAGTTTTGTTAGCCAATTTCTCGAATTGGGTTTGGTAATCCCAAACTGTAGAGGTTTGTCTCAACTTTGTCAATGCTCCTTGAAAGTCATCATACTCACTAGGGCCAAATTGAGTGAGTAATTGGGACTCAAAATCTTCCCAAGAAGGATCGAGAATGGTGTGTTGCAACCACTAGTACCATTATAAAGCTTTAGATTCCAAATTGAAAGAAGCCATCTAGACCCAATAATATCTAGGGATATTATGGAGTTTAAAAAATTGATCAACATGACATAACCACCCATCTGCGTCCTTCCCATTGAACTTAGGAAAGTCTAACTTAGGCATCTTAAAGGTAGGATCACAGTCAAAGAGAGGGTGAGAGTCTCCCCCTTCCTTTCCTTTTCCTTGACCTGATTGTTTAGTATGGTAATCAAACCCTTTTGGGCCACCTTGAAATTTGGACTCAACCTCGACAAGTTGTTCTTCCAAGTGGGTTTTGGAGTTAAGGTATTCACTTCTAAAGCATTGAATATCTTCCTTTATGGTGTTATTATCATGGAGAAGGCTATCAAGGGTGCTTTTTATTGTTTCAAACATTGAAGTGGCTTGTTCTACCTCTTTTTGATGTCCACGAGTGCCACCAACCATTTTGGGAAGTTTTGAACCTCTTTCACTAAATTACTAAAAATAGAAGTGTGATTACAAGAGTTACTATTTTTAGTAAGGAGTTCAAAAAAGTGCTTGGGTGTTATATATCAAAATGATCAGCTTGAAAAGATAGTCACAATGAGCTATATATCTCAACACTGATTTTGGACACCCAAATTTTTTTTTATTGTTTTGATGAGTCTACTAGTGTGGTCAATTTTTGCTTTGGAGGTTGGGTTCAAAAGTTGGGTACTACATCAACCAACTCTACCCTATATATTTTTAACTATTAACCACTTTGGACACTATACTAGCACTATTCTGCAATTCCTTATGCTTCAATTACTGACACTATTTATTCTATTTTTATCACTAACAACCCTATAATTATTGATTGTTATAGATGATTATTACTATCACTAACAACCTTGACTGTTAAGGATATACTTTCAAACTTTGCCTTGACTGTTTTTGCATGCAATTTTTTTCGTGATAGGGAAGTCTCCTCCATATGCTCACTTTTGTGGGATGAATTTTTGGTTGCAGGTTACAGATTCAGTAGAATAGGAAGGCTTTTTCTTTTTGTAGGTTAAATTTTTGATAGAACTAGGGTATGCTAGGCAAAGGTGTATGTAATACCCATAGGCCCTATGTTATACCGTAGTGATGAACAATAGTGCTCGGACCAATATTTTAGGCCACTACTCAAGGAGGATTCCACACATACCCTTGAGCACACTACCTACCTCTCTGATAGTACAGGAGGGTAATATTTTGGGATGTTGTGTCCCATGTACTATGGATAATACAAGGCCAAAAAAGCTTCCTAGGGCTAAAGGTTTGTTTAATCCTAGATGGTCTCCCTAAATACCCAAAGATACGTGGGAGCTTGATTCCATGCGTGGGTGTTGTCTGAGGCCTGGGTATTGGAGCCTGATCACCCCTCACTTCACTAGATGCTTTATGGGCTATCTAGCTTAGCCAATAATGATAGCTCCTCCATGATATTTTAAAACCCCTAGCATAGGGTTTCTAACCTACACAACTACTATAGAAAAAGAAAGGACTATATTTTTTGCTGGTTTTTGTTATTTTTTTTAAATAAAGGACAAACAAAAAATAAAAAACACAAGAAAATTATACCTAATAGTCAAAATGGATGGGCAAGAATTGTCGTAGTCACAATAGAACTCGGCCTTGGAAAGTGCTCTGATACCACTTGTTAGGAACCTACTATTAAAAATAAGCTCACTCACACAAAATACTAAAATTAAACAAAGATTCATGCAATAACACAATATCACAATGCAAAAAGTAAATGTAGAATTAAACACTCTCACAATAAACATAGAATCGTAGGCCTCTTCGAGGGGGCAACCTCCTTCAATATTTCATTAATTGCAAAAATATACATTCGTACATGGCTCCATGTCTTTTAAAGAAAAACTTCATGCAACCCTAACCCTAAGCTCAAGAGTTGGCTTACATGCAAAATGCCACTCGAGCTAGAATCTTCTACCAAACATCGGTTACATTCTTGATAATGGTTACATGAAATGGCCCCACTTGTCTAGGTGCCTTACTTGCCACATACCATTACAAAAGTATTACAAAATAACATTATAAAGGGGGTCCCCACGTTGGAAGTGGGTCATTACATAATCAAATGAGAATTACAAAAATAATGTTAGGATGGGGTCCTAACATGATCCTCCATGGTCATTACTTTCTTATGTTGGCCTGGAAATCCTAAATTTCCTTGGAAATCCTCCACAAGATTTTCTTTATTGTACTGCTTTGGAAACCCTAAAGTGTAAGGGATACACTCTGTGTTACTTTTATTTTTATTGTAAGGAGAATATTTTGTGCTACTTGAGGAAAATAAAGGTGATTTACCTAGATTAAGATTAACTTCCTTCACCTCATTTGCTATAAAATTCACCTTCCCATATTCCTTTGCTTTGAAATTTGCCTTCCCATTTTCCTTCACACACTTAGCACCTTCTATATTTGGACTTGCACATTATACTTCCTCATCCCTCATATCATTTTCTTTTAAAGGTTGATTCAAGTGAATTGTAATGGCCTTTACCATCTGATGATGTAGAGGGGTTTTTCTTACCACTTTCTTAGGAGTGGAAAATCCTTGATTTGACCTAGCTTCTCCTATGATATGAAAGCTACCCTTATGCCCAAAAAAATTTATCTCTTCGTCCATCATTTTCACTTTACAATCTCTTACCATGTGCCCAATTTCATGATATTTGTGACATCGGAATGCAATGTTTTCATAATCCACTTGTTGATCCCATTCTCTTGATTTAGATTTAATCCTAATAGACTCTGGTAAAGGTTTTGAAATATCCATGGCAACACATATTCGAGTGTATACAACATGCCTTATCTTCTTAGTAGTTGGTATCTAGGATGAATTCACCTAGATTATTACCAAATATTCTTTAAAATCTCCTTATTGATGAGTTGATAAGGAAGTCCAAAAAGCCTAATCCACACTAGAAGCATTTTAATAGTTTTTGCATCCACAAAAAATTTTCACTCGAGGTCTTAAATACAATGCATATTTACCCCTAAACCATGGGCCTCCATCCATTATTTTATCTCTTATTTCTAGATAGCAAAAAATGAAGAGGATCTAATTTTGAATCTCGAAAAATCTTGGCTAGTATTTATGGAACTTATATATTAACCCTATGGTTTTAAGAACCATTATATCATGCTCAATCATCTCATCCTTTATAATCACTTCTAGTGTAGTATCTACTACTTGGATAGGGTTTGCCATAGATTTGATCTTCCTATTATTGCTAGTTATGGCATTCATACTTCCAACTAGGTCATTCTTACTTTCAGTAAGGACTTTCAAAAATAAATTTATTTCCATGTTACCTAGATTTTCTTCAATTGAATCCTTTAAATTATCCTAAGGTCTATAATAAGAAATAGCACTTGTTCCTTGATCACACTTTTTTCTACTTCTTGCTTCCTCCTCACACTTCCTCCTTGTTCTCAACTCATGCTCACACTCGCTTTTAGTTTCACTCACTCCTAGTTCACACTTATACTTGCACTTGCTTTTGGTTGCACTCACCCTCACACTCACTTCTGACCAATCACTCTCAATTTGCACTCTCACTTATACTTGCTTCAGGTTGCACTCACTTTTGGTTGCACTTACTTTCAGTTGCACTCACTCCTAGCTCACACTCACATTCACTTCTAGCTACACTCATTCTCTACTCACACTCGCACTCGCTTCTACTCACAATCACTTTTGGTTGCACTCACTCTCAACTCATGCTTACACTCACTTCCAAATTCACTTACTCCCAGTTCACGCTTGCACTCACACTTTCTTATGACTACACTCTCTTTTGTCTCAATAAGTAAAAAATTAATATATATGTTTACAATTTTTTTTCAGTTGTACAAGATTTTAGGTGTTCCCCATTGATTAATATAGTCGACGATCTTTCGTCTATTATAACCACCATGTAAGCATTTGGATTTTGTGCTCTATCAATTTGTTAAGGTCCACTCTATATTAATCTTATTTCAAAACTAGGTCTCCTTTAAGTTTATCTATAACATTTTTTTACCCATATCTTAACTATCATTTGATGTTGAATATATCTATCAAAGACATTTTTTCAATCTTCTTCCAATGAGAATAATGCATTCAATTGTGATTGCATAGGAGAAATGTCAATGCCTTGAATCTCTAGATGCTAGGACATTTGGAGAGAATGGGGGTCTAAATTTATCATAAACACTACTTTATCAAAATCAGTTTACAAGGTGATAGTTAATGGAGGCCTTAGAAGTTACTCTATTTGGCCATAAAGCATTTTTCAATCTAGTATGCGAGTCTCTTTTGGAATAGGTAATTTTTCTCTTCAAAATTTTGACACTGTTCTTTTTTGTAGGCTTTCAACCTAGTATGTGAGTCTCTTGTGGACTTGATAATTGTCCTCTTCAAAACTTTGACAATGTTCTTATTTTTGTCTTTGCTAATTCATTCCTTTATGGATGGTAATTAGAATATTTATTTAAGATAAACCCATGTTCAACTATAAACTACACCATATTGTCCTTTGTAAATATTATAGCATTTAAATCCAGCTATGGCCTACACTAAACAAGGGACTTTTTTTTAGTGAAATCCAAACCCCATTATTGAAAGGATTTTGTTACAACTATTAGCTGTGGAGACATTCGTTCTCTCCTTATTTGGATAAAAAACGTGCAAAATTTGTTATAACTATGGGCTGCAAAGGATAGGATATCTCCTTCTTTACCAACAAATATACAACATGCTTTATAGTCTTTAATCCATTGAAAACAAATGGTGAAAATGGTTGGTCAATAATACTTAACACTTAATATTTTCAGAGTTGTAGTTTGGGTTGAATAGTGATTTTCTTCATCATGATATTCTTTTAATAGATCCTTTACTTTCTCCTCTTTGGTGCACCTTAAGAGTTATCCATCATATCCCTTTGAAAAAGGATTTCATGGAACCAAGCGTAGTAGGTGGTCTTTTGTCTTAATATAGATCTCTCTTTGAGTTTCAAACCTCATGGTGTCTGTACCATCAATATGTATCTCCTTATATCATTCATTCATAATATTTGTCCTTCTAATTCTACCTTCTTCCACGAGTGCTACCTATTCATTATAATGATCTATAGTTAGGTTCTCGCAAAGAGTATGTGCCCTTGCTCACTTGGTTGGTTTTACCTCTATGTTATTTTTTTGGATTTTATTTATCTATATGACCCTCTTTCACCTAACTCTCCTTGCAACATTTGTGGATGTTATATTTGGGTGGACTACAAAGATAGTAGTCTTGCTTTAGGACAAATAATACTAAAAATTCATTATTGCAAACCCCTATTTATTGATAAAAGTATATCGCTTATAGTTATAAAGTGTTTGAATCATAAAGGATATTAGATTTTCATCTTCTTTATCATCTATTTGGATCAATACAACTCTATTGCTTTCATCATTGACAAAAATATACAACTTAAAATCTTTGGAAAAATTAGGATTGATCAACAATGGTGCTTTCTAGTGTTTTCAAATTTTCATCCTTAATTCCTTAAAAGGCTTCCTTACCTTCTTATATCTAAATTAAAGTAGCATCTTTATTCAACATCGTTATGATGGGTCTAGCTAACTATGCAAATTTAGTTATGAATTTGGCCACAAACTAGATTTTCCTAAGAAAATATCTTATACCTTTATTTGATGATGGTGGAAGCAACTCTTTTATTGTTTTGATATGATAAAGGTCTATTGCAAGGCCTTCCTTTGATACTACATGCCCTAGAAATTTTCCCTCTTGAACAAATACAATTGATTTCTTAAGATTTAAGGAAATTTTGTTTTCCCTACAGGTCTTGAAAATTGATTCCAAGTGTTCCATATGCTTACTCCTTTCTTTGATAACACCTTCAAATAACCGATGGATATGAGTATTATCTCATTATTTAACCCAAAAAATGCAATGCACATCACTCTTTGAAAAGTGATTTCTACATTGGACAATCCAAAAGGTATTCTATGATAGGCAAGGATCCCCTATTTTATGGTGAATGTTGTATTATGTTGGTCATATTTGACCTTAATTTAATTGTAACCTAATAAACCATAGAGTAATCATAGCATTTATGACCCTATCTCTTTCTACAATATTTTATTTATGAATGGCAATAGGTAGTGGTCCTTCAAATATGCTCTATTTTGATTTCTAAAATTAGCACACAATTTAATATCACCATTCCTTTTATGTAACACAATCAACTTGGCCATTCATATTGAATGTTTAATGGAAAAGATAATATGTGTTTATAGAAATTTGAAAATATATTTATTCATTATTACTTCTATATTTAGATTAGCGTGTCTTTGTTTTTAGTGAAATCATCTAGCCCCAAGTTTAAGGTTACAGGCATATTTAATTATATACTTGTCATAGACATTGAGGTATTCATATCCCCATGTGATGACACACGATTCCTTGGAAAAATGGATATCTTCTTTTGTATATTATTTTCCTATTCATAGGTTTTTGCCTTTAGTGGTCTCAATGGGTTGGTAAGATAAAGTCGTTGCCTTAATGTTGGTCTTCTTAATATTGTTATATAGATTGAAAATTTTCTAAAGTGATCATATCTTTGGGTAATTGATTTAACTTTAATTAACTTCATATTTAATTTTATCCCCATATCTATTCTTTCCTTTTGCATACTAAGATTCTTTGCAAGGAACTCGATGATCTAATCATTGGTAAAATGGTCAAAGTTATCTAAGATAGCAAGCCTATAGACTACTTCAACTTCTTTGACTTATCCCACATATTTATTGCTATATTAAATCTAATGGCTAGAGATGCCAACTCATTTGCATTTGCATTTAGTTCCCTAGGTACAACCATAATTTTATAAGTGTTGAAGTTGTTTACCAAGTCTCAAACTTGATGGTTGTATGATTTCAAGTGTTTATTTTTTGTAGCACATATAGAGTTAACCTGGTTTACTACTAATTTATGCTCTATGCTCTATGCTCTATTTCTAGTTGTAGACATCAAAACTATTTCTTTTATATCCAATAAAGGCAAGGATTCTTTTCTCCAAATCTAGAATAGTGCTAGAAAAGTAGTTAGAGCTTGTACCCTATAAATTGATGTAATGGTAAATGCTTAAAAACTTTTCAGAAGGATTGCGAAAGGAAAGAAGAAAGGAAAAAAGTCAAAATAAATACTATTGTAAAATATCTACCTATTGATAAAATTATCTTTTTTTCTTCATCTTAGTTGTGTTGCATAGTCTAATTCTAATCCAGTTTCACTTTCCACCAAGCTAAGGAGCAAGGGCCCACTCTGATGGAATAGTGGTAAGATTGGTTTAGTTGTCTTTACAGGTATGTAGTAGTGATAGGTACCAAGATAAGTATTTAATATTATAATATTGTATAGATATTATAATATTATATTACATGTAATTATCCCACATGCTTTGATAAGTGTAAGTAGTGGGTAGTTAAGCATTATAAATAAAGGTAAATAATCATCGAAAATACATGAAGAGAATTATATTGTAGAAGTCTTGGCTCGTGGAGTTGAAGATCTTGTGGAGTGCCTTCCAATAAGGAGCATTGTATAGTGTTGCCCTACCTCAAGGGTTTGAATATTAAATTGAACACATTGTAGTTTTGAATCTACATCAATGTTTATTGTGAAATTATTATTGTGCTTAGTATTTGTGGATGAATGACATTATTTTATTAAATGTGAGTGATTTTTCTATAATAAGAAAGCAGGTTCATAACAAGTGGTATCAAAGCAACGATTTGGGCAAAGTGGATTTTTTTTTGTAGAGCTAGGGCACGTTTTTTAGGAGCAACAATTTGGGCAAAGTGTATTTGTTTTTGTAGAGCTAGGGCATGTTTTCCAAGAGCATCAATTTGAGCAAAGTGGTTGTTTTTGTAGGATAGGGCACATTTTTTAGAAAAAATATGTCACATTTTGCAGAGGTCGTATCTTTTATTTCAATAGTCACTTTTAGAATATTTTTGCTCTATTGTGTAGATATTTTTGAATACTACAAAAAAAGTGCTCATTTGTTAAATTCTGATGTGTATTGAGAAAGTTATGCTTGCCTGAAGTTGAGTTACTTTTACTATTTTTTGGATGCATGATTTTTTTTTGCAAAAAGAAAAAAATTGTATTAAATTCTTTAGCAGTCATTTTTAGAATATTTTTGCATCAGCATGTAGGTTATTGTGAGTGCTACAAAAATGACTACTCACTTGTGAAATTATGATACATATTGAAAGAGTTACAACTATTGCAAGTTGGGCTTTTGGTGTTGTTTTTGGGGTTGCCAGAAAAAAAAGGGAAAATATTCATAACTTTCAATCCAAGTAAGCAAATCAGTTGCCATTTATTTTTTTTTGAATAAACTCTGCAGATTTAATTGTTGAAGACAATAATAGATGAGATTTCAAAAATTTGATTTTTCGGTTATTTCAAACCCTAGTTTCAAAAAAAAATTATGGATTTGCTCAAAGTTCAATGGACAAGATGATAGTGATGTTAGGGAATGGTTGATGAAGTGTAAAAAAAAATTAAATTTTTTTGAGCAAGAATGGAAAGGTAAACTTTGGCTTTCCTTGAGGGAGGAAGTTGGAAAGTGGTATGATAATTTCAAAGTTGACCATAATTTTTCACACACATGGGAAGAATTTGAAATTGCATTTTTAAGTAAATGGAAATTGGAGAAAAATGATAATAATGTGCAAGCTAAGGAAACTACATCTTTTGTGTTAGGGTCAAATAATGGTAAAAATAAATTGTTTGAATGTAAAAAGTTTATTTTGCAAGTTCGTGGTTGCATTCAAAACCAAAAAATTACCATTTCCATTAACCCTAGTAGAAAATACAATTTTATCAATATATCTTTAACTAAGAGGTTGCAAGTCCAAGCAAAGAAAATAAAATACATACAGTTTGAGGGCCAAAATGTTTAAATTTTTGAATATTTTAAAATCACCATGGATAAATATGTTTTACATGCAAATTTTCATACTACTGAGATGAATGATGCAGATATTATTCTTGGTTATCCTTGGTTACATTATTTGGGTACTATTAAAATTAATGTGCAAAATAAATTTATGAAGTTATGGTACCAAAAGAAGAAGATAACATTACAGGACATTTCTCAATGTAAGGAAAAATAGGTAGCTATTGCAGGGGAACAAAGTGAAGAGCAAGCAAAAGAATATGAAATTGAATGTCAACAAGAGATCCAGGAAGAAGTAAAAGAAAGGGATAAAACAAATGAAGAAAGCAAGAAGGAAGAGTAAAAAAAAGTAGAACATCAAGTTAAGGTTGCACCATATCGCCACCCACACCACCATGAGAGGCAAAATTTTGGAGGTATGGCTTAAGGTAATAATATTATGGTTCTACATGGATTCAACAAGGCACCAACTATGGTAAGGTTTGGAAAAGAAAGCATAGTGAGTCTAGTTTTCAAGGTGGTGTAGCCGCATCACAAAACAAATGGACTCATCATCAAAGGAGATCACCAAAAGCATGGAGCAAATCCAACAATTTTGGCTACTCAAATGGACACATGGCATATCAACATCAAGGAAGACCACCACCAATCATAGTTCCACTCGGATGGATGGATGATCGATATTGGTACCAATACTCAACATGGCTTCGAAGATCATATTATTTAGCTTCTTCTAAAAGATTGGTACCAATAATCAACATGACTTCAAAGATCATATTATTTAGCTTCTTCTAATGTTTCAAGGACGAAACATTTGTAAGGGAGATGGAATGTTAGGTACCAAGATAAGTATTTAATATTATAATATTATATTATATGTAATTATCCCACATGCATTGATAAGTGGGAGTGGTGGGTAGTTAGGCATTATAAATAGAGGTAAAGAATCATGGAGAGGACATGAAGAGAATTATATTGTAGAAGTCTTGGCTCGTAGAGTTGAAGATCTTGTGGAGTGGCTTCCTTCCAATAAGGAGCATTGTACGGTGTTGCCCTACCTCAAGGGTTTGAATATTAAATTGAACACATTGCAGTTTTGAATCTACATCAGTGTTTATTGTGAAATTATTATTGTGCTTAGTATTTGTGGATGAATGACATTATTTTATTAAATGTGAGTGATTTTTCTATAGTAAGAAAGCAGGTTTATAACAAGTAGATTAAGTTGTTTATTATTTTGCAATTTAATTCTAATATATAAACTATTATTAATTCAATGCTTGTGTGTGGTTGCTTGTTTTCACTCAGTTTAGTTTAGTGCAACTGCTAATTTAGATTTCCTTTCATGCAAGTGTGCTATTTTTCAGTTATGCAAGTGTGATTTCCTTTTTCATGAATATATTTTTCTACTTTAGCAATTTCCTTTTCATAGAAACACCAAGAAGCCTCAATACTTAAAACATATAAGTATACCCTAGCGCATATAGCCAAAGAATGCCACTCCTAGATTGAAAAATTAAAGTGCAAGAATTAACAATGTTCATCACTACTAGGGTACAATTATGATTTAATTTATAAATAGGGAAAGGATAATATATTTTTTGATGCTCTCTCCCATAAATATGAGGATCATTGTATGTTGTATGCCATTTCAACTTTGAGTGAGCATGCACTACTCCTCCATATTAAGGATAATTTGGTGATGGTCTAGAACCGAATGCAAATTAGGTTGATCAACACTGCTTGAAGCATAGTTTTAATATAGGGGATAAGGTATTCTTATGTTTGTATCTATATAAGCAATCATCATTGCACCTTTATGGTCATCAAAATCTTACAGCTAAATTTTATGGGCCCAATCAAGTGTTATAGTGGATTGGCCCCATAGTCTACAATCTTAACTTATCATCTTCCAAGATCCATCTTGTTTTTAATGTTTCCTCTTTAAAGAAATTTCTTGGAATTTGTGTACAAGTCTAATAAAAAATTGCACCTTTATGGTCGTCATTGCACCTTTATGGTCGTCAAAATATTACAATTAAATTTTATGGATCCAATCAAGATAGTGGATTGGCCCCATAGTCTACAAGCTTAACTTATCATAATATTCCAAGATCCATCTTGATTTTAATATTTCCTCTTTAAATAAGGTTCTTGGAAGTTGTGTACAAGTCTAATAAAAAATTCTAGAGTTGGATGAAGAAGGGTCAATTATATTAGAGCCTAAAAATATTCTCAAACAATGAACATGTACTCTTTGCAACCAAAATGTCATTGATGTGTTAGTACAATGAGAAGGCCTACAATAAAATGATGCAACATGGGAATCACTCCATCAGCTCCAACAGTAGTTCCCTCATTTCAAGCTTTGAAGAAAAATATTCTTGAAGAGGAAGGGTATGTTAAGACCTAATCCTAACATCATTATGTAATTTTCTAATGTGCACCTATATGTATCTTGAGTGCCTAGTGCATATGGGCCCATTATGATGTAATTGTTACCATCTTGTAACCAAGAGTTAATAGTTATGTAACAGTTACTTTTTCTTGTAAGTAGGAGTTGTAAGCTACACAAAGGCAAGGGTAGAAATAGAATGTATCAAATCTATTTTCTCAAATTGTAATGGATATCTTCTTCTAAGAAATTTGCCTCCTCAAAGAGGCCTACGATTTGATTTTTATGAATAATAAAGCTGCTACAATTCTATTTTGATATTTTTAAAGCACTTTTACGATCTCTTTTCTTGCATTTCTGTTAAAATTTACAATTAAAGTTGTGAATGTGTTTAATTTTATCTGGTTCCTAACACTCATATAATCGAACCTCCTTATGAATGGTTCAACTATAAAAGCTTAGTTGGTGACTAAACTATAGCTTCTTTATTTCTTAATGAGTATATAGTAACCAAACTATAATATTCTCTTTTTGGATCCTATGCACAAACTTGTAGATAACTTATTAAGATGTTCCATAATGGTTTTAATTCCATTTCCATTGAAATTGGGTAACAACTTCATGGTGACAATTGGGATTGAAGAATAGACCATTACGTAAGGGCTCTTGGTAAGTCCAATCACATAGTTGGTATTGGGATTGGATTTATATTGCATTTGGTAATATTGAGGCCATCTTTTATATTACACTAATTGCATGTACTACATCTAATGCCATGAGTTTTTTGTGCCCCTATTTGGCTAGGTAGGACTTGCCAATTCTGCATATGCTCTAGCCTATTTAGAGATTTAGTGGGACTAGATTTCTTTGGGTAGTATCAATATTTGGGTTTAATGTATTTGATGATACTTGCCCTACTACTTAGGTTGAAGTATTTGATTGTCCTAGTGATGTGAGTTGTAGAGTATGGATACCAATGGGTAATGGTGGGTTCGATGTGACGTCTTGAGTTTTTTTCCTCCTAATTAACCAAACAAGACTTGCACATTCAAAAATTATGCTTGTTAGTTTGGCCTAGACTAAGGTTGACTAGTGGAAATATAAAGGTTGGATGAAGAAACTTATTTGCTAGAACCAATTTGTATATTAGATCCAATCTATGGATTATGATCAATTTCTCAAAGTAGTCAAGTTAATTAGTTGACTAATTGGTAACATAGGTTGATCGAATGGTTATGATGTAGAGGATCATGTTCAAAAGGATTACATGTTATTTAGGCCAAGTAAAGGTTGTGTCATATAGGGGATGTATAAAATATTTCTAATCATAGTGTGCATTAAAGGACTTTTAGAGTTCTAGGTTTGGTTTGATAATATTTTGGTTAACAAGACATTTCCTTCTAATAATCCTGATTTGGTAAGCAAAAAAATGAAAACTTGGTAATAAAAATGAGAAGAGAATTTTGGGTTTAGGTTGTATTCAATCTAAGTTACCATAGGTTATTTTCCTTTGCATGGTGTGGAGGTTAATTCACCAACTTCCCAAATCTAATAGCAATAGTTAGCTCCTTTCCCTTTGTGCCTTTTCTCTAGTATAAAATGAGTTCAATTGGTCTAATTTTCTTGATGGATTATTGTACCCTAGACCTTATATTTGTAAGCTTAGGTTTGGTCTGGATGATACCATATAAGCAAAAAATTAGTTCAAAAATAAAATTTTCATCAGAATTCATGAATCATGTTTTTTAGAAGTGGTGAATCATCTAATTATTACTAAGAAATTTTTTATTTAAAAAAACAAATAGTTATTTTCAAGAATGACGAAGTGTTGAGTTAATAAAATTCTTGGATCTTTGAATTAATGAATTGTTGTTTCTGATAAGGATTTCAAAGGCATAAATAACTTTATTATTTATCTATAGGAACATATACATGTTTATATAGGTATTATGGATGCTAAGAATACAAAATATCAAATCTTAATGATAGGTGCAAATATCAACAAACATCTCAAATATCTTAACTAATTGCTAACATAAGCTAACAAGTAACAATAGGAAGCTTCTCACGTGAAGATTTAATTGTATGTTTTTATATAAAATTTATCTTATGATAAAAATAATGCCTAAAACCTATGCAAATCCTCATCATTCCTCCCAATAATGAAAGCATTGGCCTCCACTACGTTTCAAAATATAATCTTGAGGTAGCATTACCCTAAAACTACTAGTGAGGCATGTTGTCAAAAATATCTAGGACAACATCAGAATTAGAAGCACTACATGAGAGACATGTCACAAAGACAACTCTAACTATAGGAGTTCCCACAATCTTATGATTGAAGGAATTAAAATAAAAGGATCATGGTCAAAGAAAGAGACAATGACAACTCTAAATATAAAGTACCAGAATTAATCCCATGATAAAAAAAAGAATCTAAAATCATGATGGAATAAAATAAGAGGATCATGGTTGTGAAATAAAAATCTACCTCCAAAGAAGTCTTAGTGAATAATAGGAACAAGATTGCCATAAACTGCCACAAAAATGCTAAAGTAAAGACCAGGGGTATACCAGAAGGATAGGAAATTGGGAAGATGAAGGTTTAGTATAGGTGTTATTTTGTGAAGAAGAAAATATTGGAGGTGAGCACTAATGATGAGTGTCAGGTACAACTAAGAATACACTCTATAGTACAACCATTTTTAACACTCCCACATAAAGTTTATTGAAGAGAGCCTCTAAAACCTGAATCAAAGGATAAAAAAGGTAACTCAAATCCTCAAGATCGAAACAAGGATCTATTGGCATTTTTACCACATTAATTTTTGACAAATTTTTCCCTAAGTGTGAGGCGCACTTCGCCAGCAAAATCATCTTCCTGGAGTTCGTCAGCGAAATCCCTTTGGAGCTTTAAATCGATGAAACGCATGCAGAAGTGTTGGTATTTTAGTGGGCCCTAAAATAGGATGATAAATTGGATGAAATGATCTTTAGATATTTCATTGTTATAGATATTTTTGTAAGCTTTTTGGTGATGTATTACAATAGGTGATCGGGTCAGCGGATCAAAAGTTATGGCCCCGAGAAGCTGTGCCACCAAAAATTATTTTTGGACCAATTTTCAAGCCAAAGGGAAGCTTTCGCTCCACAAAGGGAGGCTTTCGCTCCACCAAAGGGAGGCTTTCACTCCAAGGGAATATTTTTCTCCACAAAGGGAGGCTTTCGCTCCACCAAAGGGAAGCTTTCGCTCCACAAAGGGAGGCTTTTGCTCCACCAAAGGGAGGCTTTCGCTCCAAGGGAAGATTTTGCTCCACCAAGGGAAGGCTTTCACTCCAAGAGAAGCTTTTGCTCCACCAAAGGGAGGCTTTTGCTCCAAGGGAAGCTTTTGCTCCACCAAACAAAAGTTTTTGCTCCAAAGGAAGGCTTTCGCTCCATCAAAGAGAGGCTTTCACTCCACCAAAGGGAGGCTTTCGTTCCATAAAGGGAAGCTTTCGCTCCACAAAGGGAATATTTCGCTCCACCAAATGGAAGATTTCACTCCACAAAGGGAAGCTTTCGCTCCACAAAGGGAGGCTTTCGCTCCAAGGGAAGCTTTCGCTTCACCAAAGGGAGGCTTTCGCTCCACCAGTGGAGAGAAAATCCTTGTCGCTCCATCTGTGGAATGAAACTCTCTGTCACTCCACCAAGGGAGCGACACTCAAGAAAAGGCACAAATCATCTAAGTGTAAGGCCAAAGGTGCTTTCGCTCCACTTGTGGAGAAAAATTTGGCCAAAAAGCAAGTTGAAATCTCTAAGGCAAAGCAAGAGGACACTTTCGCTCCACCTCTGGAGCGAAAGTGCTTTCACTCCAGTTGTGGAGCAAAACTCCAGGCGGACCCCAAGTGCAACAAAAGCTACCCAAAATCAGCATTGAGTGCTCAACTGACCCCGAAGCAACACTGCTAGTCATTTGATTGTGGTGGATCATCAAAACCTTCTGCATTCAATGCTAAGTTATCTGCAAAATCAAATTTGTGTTGTTAAGTCAGTTCTGGATCAAATCTGCCTGTCACCATCACAAAAATGGTTGGGCATTAATATTTTAGGAGGTGGAATCCTCTATAGAAGCCAATTTCTTTTTTGTAATTAAGAATGGATAATATTTGCTAGAAAAGCATTTGTATACTTTGAAATCTGCTTTTGAAATATAGACTTTTGGTTTCGGTCTTGAGTATTCTATCTCTGTGTATGCATTCTATCATGTTATTTCTGTTAAGTTAATTACTTTATTATACAACTTGAATTCTATTTTCTATATTTAGCTGTCGATGAAGAATTAATTTTGGAATACGCCTAGACTTTATGCAATTATGAGTATTTAATATTAATTTCTGTTAAAGGTCTATTGTTTTGATTATTGGTTCAAGTATTAGTTGTATATCATGCTTCCTATCCATAACCCCTGTATTTTAGGATTTTAGCCTCTTTCCCTATTCCTTTCAGTCATTTCCTTCTCTTTCAGCACCTTCCTAACCCTTATCTCAAAGAAAACTAATGTTATTTTTGAAACCAGCCCTACTGGAGATTTTCAAGAAGGACATTCCTTTCCTTCGGACATTCCTTTTCTTCAAATATTCAATGCTTGGAAGTGGGTCAAGGGCGTTGTAGACTTAGAAAATCTATATCTAGGTTGATTCAATTGCCAACAGGATCACAATAGCTAGAAGTGAGGAATAGAAACTTTGGAGCACCACTAGTCATTGTAGACTATTATAAAAGTGGAAAATTTTGCTTTCATTGGATCAACATCAAAAATACTTTTCAACGAGTATATATAAGCCTATTTGGAAATCAATCGATGCCTCAAAAGGCGAGAAATCAATGTCTCGTCAAGCAAAAAGAAAGAGGGAGAGGATTCCCTTTACAACTTGGAATATTTCGATTAAAATATTCTTCGAAATATGCTAATATTTTTTTAATAATATATGGGCCTTCACCTTTTTAATTACATTAAAAAAAGAAAATGCAAATAAATAAAGGTTGTCAGTGGCCTTCCCATGTTCCATGTGGGATATGAGAGGAAGAAAATATCCTTGAGCAAGATGCAGTAGGGTGAATGTGATCTCGAGTCACATGTCATGGATGGATATGTGATATGTTGTTGATCAATTAGACACCATGTATTTAGTTTTATTATCGTAGATGATGACAAGGAATTTTTGAATAGTTTCATTTTTTCCAAGTCAAATGTCATCCCCTTGACAATCTTGTCGATGGTAAAAATGATTATCATTCTATGATGCTATGGGTAAAAAGGTGATCTTCGTGACAATCACTCCATCTTAAGCTTCAAAGAAATATTATTAACATCATCTAAATCAATAGATCAGTAAATCACTTCATTTTCATCTTTGTTGTTGCCTAATCAACTAGATCGATAGCTTTATCAGGTAGGAAATGATCAGTAAGAAGTGTTGCCTCAATAAGGGAATTGTTATATATTTAAACATTATTATGCAACTTGTATATTTCATGCAGACTATAGAGTATAGAAGTTGTATCCTCCATCTATGGTTGGTTTCTTGAGATAGATGGTTGCATCTAGCTCCTTTTTTCCATTTAGATCAAACATGATGTATTTTAGGTATGGTCTATGCAAAACATTGTAGCTTAAAGTGAACATTTTGCCTATGCAGGGATTAATTTTGAGATGTGCTATCATGGAGGACCAAAGCTGCCTCTCAAAATTGAATCTCTTCATGGTCTACAGATATCCATATACATTGATCCAGATCAAGTAGGGCTTATCATTCTCAAACATGGCCAAAATCCAACCATTGAATAAGACCACTCCTACATTGGAAATGCCCATGCCCTTTCTCATATTTAACAACCCAAACATGTTGTGTGCATGATATGACATAAGCCATAAAATCCTAAATCGACCGTGTGATTATCCAATCAGTTTAGGATAGCAAGGCACTCTAATATTTTTCTCCATGATGAGATGAAGGATCCTAACTTTACCAAGATTAAAATAAACAACATGGAGCATGTCATCCCTATTGAAAATATGGTGGATGATCCTGGTTTTGAAGCATAAATTAACATTGTTCAAAGCATAGATTGGCATTTGACACCATTTTTGACATACATGCAACCATGTAACTTGTTTAGAAATATATTGGTAGTGGTTAGAAGCAAAGAAATAAGACAATATCGAAAGAATGGCTAGAGGGTGCATCAAAAAAATGTAGGAGATAAATGTAATATTCTCAAATTGTTACAACAATGTCATTAATGAACTTGTTGCTAGCAAACACAAACACTCAACTCCATGATGATAAAAAAAGAATGGGTGTGTGTTATTTAGGTCAACATAACATAAACTTAGAATGCAACCTACAATAAAATTATATGAGGGAATTGCAAAGGGGAAGGCAATTCCTCCTCATAGGCACCCAAATCAAACTACTTTAATACCAACTGATAAAAATTTCAAAGGCATAAACTTTATTATTTATCTACATGAACAGATACATGTTTATATAGGTATTCTAGATGCCAAGAATAAAAGATACCTAATCTTAATGAGAGGTGCAAATAGCAACTTACATCTGAGATATCTTAACTAATTGCTACCATAAGCTAACAACTAACAATAGAAATCTTCTCGCGTAAAGCTTTAATTGCATGTTTTTACATCAAATAAATCTTATGCTAAAAATAATGCCTAAAGCCTATGTGAATCCTCATGAGTTTCTAAAAATGGTGAATTGCCAATTTATTTTCTAAAGTTTGGTGAATCATAATTTGCAAGTGGCAAATTGCTATTTTAACTAAAGATTAAAAATTTTAGCCTCAATGGTAAATCACTTAGCAAAAATGGTGAATCACCAATTTCACACTTATGAAAAAAATAAATCTCTAGATCTCTAGATCTACAAAATTGAGATCAGACAAAATTCTAAAGTGGAAACTTTAGTCTAATCACTTATTCATAGAAAATTTGATCTACAACTTTGAATTTGGTAAGTTGATCTTGTAAAACCTTGTTGGATTTCATAACAGAGTCATCATTCCATGAAGTACCTATCGATTTAAAGACAAAACTAGAAAATTTGGTGAATTAATTCTAGGTTAGGTGTGAATCAACGTAATAAACAAATACTTTAAATATCTAAAAATATTCTATCTAAATTTTTATAGATATGAATTTTAGGGAAAATGGGACTAGGTCTAATTTCAACATGGAAATCAAGCCCTTAGTCCTACTAGGCATACCAAAAATTATTGAATTATGAAATCATCTAATTAAAATATGCCTCTAGTTCTAATTCAACAATTGAAAAAAGAGAAATTATGTCCTCTTTGACCTTTGGATTTAGGCTAGCTTCCCACTAATAATGTTAATCTAAGCTAATATAAATGCTAAAAAGAAATCTAAGAAGGTAAAATTACCAAAAATGCCAAGGAAATACATATAAAAAAATACAACCGTAACCATGACAGGATTAGTGTTTAATTAATTGATGCATATGAAGAGAATTAAAAAACATCAATGTGTTGCAATACACAACATTTTTAATGATAGAAGAAATGGACTAATAAAAAGAGAAAGGGCAGTGTCACAATCAATATGTATTCCATAGGTCAAAAGTGTAGTGCTATAAATGATAAGCAAATATCATGCATAATATTTTTATTAATAAAAAATCAGTTTCAGAGTACAATCCATAAAGTGTAGCTCTAACTTCCTGACATTGTTTACAAATGATTATAACAAAGTCCATTGATCTTATTTATAGCAAAATATTCATCTAAGAGTTATCTAAGGTAAATACATTTGATCTATAGTAAAATCACTAATTTAGGGGTATCATTTAATCAAATTATGTACCTTAAAATTTTGCATGCCTCTAAATAATATTAGCAACCTCATAATTCTCATTTGATGCCATGTGGAGACAAGAAGTCACTTTTTAGATTGTTTTCTTGTATTTTGTACTACCCCTTGTCGTGCTTAGGCCGAAATTGATGATTCACTAATTTTAAAAGTAAATATTGATTTATTTTAAAAATGGTGATTCACTGATTTAAAATGGATTGACCTTTTGGTGGATAGCCTCTTTGTCTAATATCTCTCTTTAAATTTAGCCTATATTTTGACAATTTCCTAAAATTGTTGATTTGTGAAATGGCTCTTGAAGTTGCAAAATTTAGTTTTCTTACTCTTTATGGCAATTCCTTATGGGAATTCAAAGGTAGGAGTCAATATACTACAATTTGTTGATTTAACATCATGTTCATGTTAATGAAAAATCCTCTCACACATACACAAATTATAATGCACTATATGCATAATGTTACATGCAAGTTTGTTCAAGTTATAACCCACTACATTTTATCCCATGCATGTGTTGTCTTTTATTATGTTTATATCTCATTATTATATAATGCACATGTTTAGTTTTATATTTTCCTTCATTTTTTATTTTTTTAGATTTGGTTAGTGTGAGAAACCCCTACGGTCAACAAATATTTTTTAAATGAGTTTACACAGGTTTTTATGAGGATATTGTATTTTCCTTCATTTATTTTTTTATATACATAGGTGAATTAGTTACATCCAAACTATTTTTAGTAACTGAAAAGCATAGGGTTCAAACCATTGGGACTCCTCCCAACAAACCTATTCCAACTCATTGTTGTTGACCTGGCCTGAGGGGGAGACCACCGATTGCTCGAGATACGTATTGTCATCATCAATCTAGCACGCACCTAGAGGATTCAGAGTAGACTACTACCTTTTCAAATTGACACCCCCAAGGTTCAAACCGAGGTCTCTTCTTGGTAAGTGCCTAGCTAGACAAGCAACTACCAATCCACCTAGTCCTTGGGGGATTCCTTCATTTATTATTGTTATTCATGGAATTTTTTTATACTTCTTAATTATAGTATAAATTCTTAAATTGATGATGATCAACTTACACAAAAAAATATTCTAACTATTAGACTTTCCAATGCATTTTTGCATTGTCTATATTGATATCAAAATTGTTTTATAATGGTTAGGTCAAACTTGCTTTTGAAAATATTATAGAAAATTATAAAAGTTAGAGGATAATAAAGTATGAAATATATATATATATATATATATATATATATATATATATATATATATATATATATATATATATATATATATATGTATGTATGTATGTATATTGTTGAAAGTGACATTATATTATCTTAAAAATAATAATAATAAGGTTACACTATTCTAAAAAAGTTGAGTGGTATGGAAGCACACCTCAAAAAATCCATGTTAAAGACTCAACTCAAGAAAAAACAATGTTCTGAGAATTAACAACTAAAAATCACAAAGGCAAATGAAAACCCGTTAAGGATCATGGAACAATAGAATATCTGATAGAAAAACCAGAAAACCAAGAGAAAAAAAAACATGTTGACCTAAGAGAAAACAACTGCTGGAACTTGGTTGTCATTAGATCCCAACATTTCATTTAACGACGTATCTACACCGTCAAAATATTCTAAAGCCCTAAAACTATTGATGGACTTTATATCAGGTTTGTAGCTCCCCAACTATATGTTTGAGAAGTGTAGCTTTTTTTTAGTAAAAACTCTCTTGCCCACATCTCTTGGCACAAGCTATAGGAGTATCAAGAGCTTAATGGCAAATATTAAGAGGGAGCATTTATTTGGGAGACAAGTTGAGTGACCATGTTCATTGTCTTTGGGGTTTTTATTTGTTGAGACTTTGAATCCTTTTTACTGATATTTTTTGCGAATGGAGGACTAGAAATTGTTTGCTCTTTCACCTTATCTACAAGCTTTAGATCTAGCGTGATAGTTGTCATATTTGTTGGCTTGGGTTGTGGGGCTTTGGAAGCATTTTTGCACCCTTCAACAGTGGTCCAACCATCCTAATTGGGTTGAAATGGGGTCAAACTAGTTGTCTTCGGGGTGATTTGCTCCTATTACAAGGTAGGAGAGGACAATCCTTGACCTTATGGTTGGATGCTTGATACCAAAAGCAGGTATTTGGTAGGTTAAAAATACACAACTCATTGGTAAGTGTCACCAACCTAAATATCAATGGAGTCCTTGAGGTCTTTGGCCAATCCTACTTCTGCATAAACTATCTTTTGAGGGCGAGTATGAAAAAACTTATCCGATTTAACCAGGATAACATGACCTAGTATTATTGCTATGCAGTTCAAAAAGGGCCATAAGGGAAGGAAAATGTTGGGAAACTCAACCCATATCAGGACCTTGGTGGTTCACTCTTCTAAAATCAAAAAATCATCAGACCATGGGAAGAAAACCAATAAGGAACTCCTCATGAACCAGGGTCCATGTTCATAAATCACCTTGGTCTATGTTGCTTTTACAAAGTGAAACAAAAAATAACCCTTAGCCAGATTTTGGATTAACTCAAGCATGACTCCATGAGCAGCCCAAGAAAAGTTTATCGAAGCCCATAGGGTGGCTTCATTAGGGATGCGACCCAAAAAATATCCTACTAGAGTAAAGGACTCTAGCCACTTGCATGTACTGTCAAACTTTGGTAGGGGTAAAACTACATCAGGAGAAGGAGAGCCTCCTAAGCCATCCTCAATAAAAATTTACTATGTCATTTGAAAGGAGCCCTCCTCACATGTCTTACCACAAACGTTGTTAGCATTTCTTGTTGTCCCACCCATGTTTGGGGCCATGAAACACCCCATAAACAAGATAAATCAAGTTACACAGATCTTATTTAGAGCACTAACACAAAATCCTTATAGAATGAAACCTTAATAAAAAAATTTACATAAAATTTGCTATGAAACATAATTTGATTTAGGAATGTGATTCATACAGTGTTGATCCATGCAACTCCAGTTCAAATCACACTAGTTTACAATAAACCCTTTAGCCCCCAAGGACTAGGTAGATTGGTAAGTGCTTGTCTCGCCAGACACTTACCAAGAAGAGAACTAGGTTCAAACCTTGGGGGTGCCAATTTGTAAAGGTAGCAGTCTGCTCTAAATACTTTAAGTGTGCCCCAGATCGATGATGACGGTATGTACCTCGAGTGACCGGTGGTCTCTTGCTAACATTAGATCAACAACAATGAGTTGAATAGACTTTTTGGGAGTAGTTCCTATGGTTTGAACCTTGCGCTTGTCAATTACTAAAAATAGTATGGTTGTAACCAACTTAGCTATGTATAAAAAAAATTGATTTAAAACCATAATCTTCTTTAAGATTATGAGAGTATCTTTTTTATTGGAACCAACAATTATATTCAATAAAAATAAGAGATCTTACAATAAAAAGGGAGTTGGAAAAATCATAGCTTGGGGTGCAAGGCCACCCAAATGATCAATACTATAAAGACGAGGCTCGAGACCAAAAACAAAACAAGCCCTTAAAAGGGTGAATAAACAACATAACTAAGCAAATGATCAATTCTTGTTGTGGGTATTGATAGAACGGCCTAAGTCTGGAAAACATCACCCACTCAACCTGCTACGTCGAAACAGAAGGACTTTGAGGTAAAGGGAGGTTAGGCAAAACCCTGCTAATAGTGCACGGAGCCTTGTGTCAGTACTTGATAAGATTTATCAAATGAACCAACTCATGAGTCAACTTGGAAGCCTATGAATGGATCTAAACAGTAACAATAGAAAAAAATTATAATTTTTCATGCATAGAAAACTGACTAAAAATTGAATCTCCAAAATAGACAATAGCATTCCTAGCTTTTCAAAGTTGAAACAAAATAATAGCACTAAAGAAATTCCATAGAGCAACAATATAAGTAGGCCAACAACTATTATCTCCAAAAAAGATCATCTACCACCTGAATAATTCAAGATGAAAGGGCTTGAGAAATGAGTGAATCTAAGACCAGGTAGACTGGGCATGAGGGCAGAACCAAAACAAATTTTGAAAAGTCTCAAAATGACAAGTCAAACACTTAGGATTAGGAAGACCACCCTTACTAAGTCTCTCTTCCATAGGAAACCCTTGATAAAGAAGAGACCAAAAAAAAAGGTAATCTTGGGTTCAAGGTTATACTGCTAGATATGGTTCAGATGAGCAATCCAAGTATAGGAGGTAGAGTGAGTTTGCCATCTCTCATTAAGTTTGTCAACACCAGGGGACAAAGGACTAAGAAGTTTATAAAACACGGAAAATAGTAGTTCTTGAAAGTAGTATCCACATTCCAATGCCAATTCCTCCACCAGGCACTCGAGGGTTGAAGGTAAAGCTTATGAAGCATGACATTAAGCATAAGATCTTGAATCTTAAGAATAGAAGGAAGATCTAAATTCTAAAGATTAAATTTCTATTTGAGATTAGGCCAAGAAATCCAATCTCAAGAGTGCACTAAATATTTAATAAAGTAGATGCTCTTGCAAAATAGCCTCAAAGCTTTAATCCCTAGAAAATCAACAAGAACTGAAGAGTTAGACAGAATAGGATATCACCAGATATTCTAATAATTAAATGAAAAACCATTATGAAAACCATCACCAATCCATAAAATATGAGGTTTCATTGCCTCAAAATCCTGCCAAATACTTTTAACAATAAAGTAACCTTGAATCATAACTGGAGTAGAAGTAATGATGAGAGTATAAATGCCAATATTAGCCCAAGATTTGCACCCATAAGGTAGCCTTGAAGAAATACAATGGTAAATCAAAACCTTTCAGTAGCTTTAACTACCCACTTAGCACACAAAGAAATGCTTTGCCTATAAATTTCAATGATGCCCATCTCTCTCTTATTAGTAGGCATGCAACAAAGATCCCAAGCAACTCGATGAAAACCATGTGAATTCTTACCCTTGGCCCAAATAAAATTCCTAAGAAGTATAGCCAACTTATTATAAGAATTCTTAGAAGGAACCCAATAGGAGTAATAAACATGGGTAGCAATAAGAATATTGTGCAAACCTGAAACTTGTCGACAAGAGAAAGGGGATGCGAGGCCCAACAGGAAATCTTCTTTTCAAAATTTTCAATGATATACTACCAGAGTGTAGAGGACGAGATGTCAAAAGCAAAGGGGATTCCTAAAAACTTAAAACGCTCACCCTTTTGAAGCCAATTCCATGAAAAATATCTAAGCCAAGCAGGCATAGAAGAAGAAACAAGACAAAAACAAAGAAACTTAGACCATTGGATGTTAGAAACCAAGGCCTTACAAAAAGTATCCAAACAAACCAAAGTAGTTGAAACTAAAACCTCATCCTCATTGATAATGACAAAAGAATCATTTGTAAAGTGCCCATTAATAAGTTGGGTGGACATGTCAGGAAAAATAATACCTGTGATCAACCCCTTAGATGCTTGATTGGAAATAAGATAACCAAAAGCTTTAACAGCAAGGATGTAAAGCGAGGGAGCCAAAGGATAGCCCTAGCGAATAGAACGAAATAAACCAAAATCCTCTAACCTATGTCCATTAATATTAAGACAAGCTAAAGCATTAGCAAAAAATATATTGATATCCCTGATAAAAAAGAGGTCAAAATCGAGAGCTTGAAGCATGGCAAGAATGAAAGGCCACTCAATACGATCATAAGCTTTCTCAAAATCCAATTTAAGGAAAAGGGGCTTTTGGCTAGAGAGATGAGCCCATTTTAAACCTTCCTAGACAACAATAAGATTATCCAAGATGTAATATCTTTTAATGAAACTTGTCTACTTTGGTCTGATAATCACAGGGAGAATGTTGCAAATACGAAGAGCTAAAGCTTTAGCCAAAATCTTGTAAGAGACATTGAGCAGAGTAATAGGTCTTCAACTAGTGATAAGCTTAGGATTTCCCACTTTAGGAATAAATTTAATGTTTCCATGATTGATGATATTACCCAGAGAACTGTTGACTAACACGTCATTGTAGACATTGAGTAGATCAAACCTAGTAAACTTCCAAGTGGCTTTATAAAAATCATAGGGAAAGCCATCAAGAGTAGGTGATTTGTCATTCGATATATTCATAAGAGCATTATGAAGCTCAGCAAGTGAAAGAGGAGCCTCACAAAGAAGTCTTTCATATGCAGACAACTTAGCCAGAACAACATCAAGATATTATTGTAGCACCATTTGGCGTTCTATATAATCCTAATGTACTTGAAAGAGAAGCTTAAAATGATCCACAAAGGCCGATGCAATATCAGGAAGAGAAGTTATCCTATCATGAGAATTTTGAATAGCCTTGATCTGGATCTTGGCTTGCCTGGAATGAAGAGATTTGAAAAAGACTTTGGATGGGTAATCACCAACCCTCAACCAGCGCAGACGAGCCCGAATCTAAGCCCCCTGGCTTCATGTCATTCATGGACTATAAGCTGGTGGTGAATACCAGCAACCTTGGTTTGCAACTATTGGTCATACTGATCATTTTCTAGCAACAGTAAATTTCATTGATACTCCTTCGTAATAGTTAAATGAGCACACTTTCTAACATGTGCCACATGTTTACCAAAATATCGCATGAAAGAGGTAGTACAAACAATCACCTCATTCCACCAAGAAATCTAACTGACAAAGTGGGAGGCCGAGGGAATAAATTTTAGATTCTCTCAATCGCAACAATCGTGCCAAGGTCTTGCAATAAAGAAGTATTTAAATAAAATTGATTGCACAAAAAATTAAATTGGCGACCACTCCACTCAATTTGAAAGGAAATCGAGAAATGATCTAACAACAAAAATTGATCCCAGATCATCACAATCTTATTATTGATGGAGGAGAATTAAAAAAATTATTGCTCTGAAATCATAACTCGATCAAGGCACTTGTAGAATTTGTCATAACCCACACGAAAATTGGACCACATGAACCAAGGTGGAGGTGTGCAATTGTGCTGGCAAAAAAGAGGATAAAAAAGACCCCATTTGCATTTAAGAAAAAACTAGGCCTCACACTCTCCAACACACCAGTGCATCAGGAAGTGGTCAACTTTATCTTCAACATTCTCAACCATATTAAAATCGCCACAAAAAATCCAGTATGTCATCAGTAATTGGTCAACCAACTACCACCAAAGGGCAGAGCAGCTAAGCCCATCATTAGACGCATAAATGTTGGCAATGCCCAAGGTTTTCCCATTAATATTTAGCAAAATCCATACCACATGATGAGAAGGATCATCGCCAAACCCAAGTAAACAACCTCAAGTTTGGAGGAGATAGAAATAGAAACACCACCTCGTCCATCTTCATGGTGAGTAGTGAAATGCATAAAAGAACCTGCAATACAACTAAGAAAAACATCTAACAAAAAACCAAAGATCTTAACTTCTTGTAAACAAATACCATCAACATGGCCAATACTTTGTAGAGTGGATCAAATAGAAAATTTCTTGACTCTGTAAGTCCTTGAACATTCCACAAAAGAAAATTCATGGAGGAGGAATATGTTAGTCTCACAATGACACTAAGAGCGGGGGTAAATCAGTGTAGCTCTTTTAAAAATTAAATCTTCAACTCTTAAAGCCAAAACAATGAAAACTTGAAACCAAATAAAGCAAGTATAACAAGAGAACATCACACAACACAAGATGTACCGAGGTTCACCGATTTGGCTACATCCTCAAAATGACTCGTTTGGACTCCCATCCAAATCCGGCCTTTGCAAAGCACCAACTTTACAATCAATTTATCAGCACCCACTAGAAGGAGCACCAACCCTTGATTTATCTGCACCAACAGAAAGGAGCACCAACCCCTGATTTATCTGCACCAACAGAAAGGAGCACCAACCAACTTATTATGGCCTCTTTGAATGGCATATTTAAAACCTCTGAAAAAATTTTGTTTCTCCTTCCATGACTGTTCGTTTTCTCCTTTCCTTGTGCATGCATGTGTTTTGGTTTCCACAAAGGATTTTCGTTTCTATTTTTTGGCCCTTCGTTTCCTTTTCTCCACATGGGCATGCGTCCGCTTCTTTCCATGTGTAACGACCATCTTAAATGATTTCAAATCATTAAATATTCCTTATGTAACGTTTTGTCTTATTCATTGAATTTTGTCCTTATGTGACAAATTACCTTATTCAATCTTCGATTTATTCCTTATAGTTCCACATCACTA